>CM062804.1:638284129-638989782 GCA_031772625.1 Pinus tabuliformis
ATGTGCGGGAGAATGTGGGATAGCCATCTTCTCAGTGCAAATAGAGGAGGTCACCCGAGGGGTAGACTGGTTACATGGCCCCGGTTGGGGAGTGTGTAGAGTCCAAGCCTTCTTCATTCGAGGAGGCGGTGCAGCAACCAGTCTGGGTTGATGCAATGGTAGAGAAGTATGACTCTATCATTCATAACAGTGTGTGGGATGTTGTCCCAAGACCTTAGGAAAAGTCGGTGGTGAGTTCCAGATGGCTTTACAAGGTAGAGTAGGCAGTTGATGGTAGTGTTCAGAAACATAAATCAAGGTCTGTTGCCCGTGGTTTCTCACAGGTCGAGGGGATCGACTACGTTGAGACCTTTGCTCCCGTAGCAAGGTACTCATCTATCAGATCGATGTTGGCACTATAAACTTAGATGGGTTGGAAGATCCATCAGATCGACTTGAAGACAACATTACTCAATGGGAAGATTGAGGAGGAGGTGTACATTGAGCAGCCAGAAGGTTTTGAGACCTTCAATCGTGAGTCGCGTGTGTACCGACTCAAGAGGGCTCTATATGGGCTGAAGCAAGCACCATGTTCTTGGTACACTAGGATCGACAGCTATTTCACCGGGTTGGGCTTCACCAAGAGTGAAGCAGCTGCGAACCTTTACCACATCATGGTAGAAGGTAAGCCATTGATCATTGTTCTTTATGTCGATGATATGATTTTGACAGGTGATGAAAGGCTAATCCAATCTTTCAAGGAGGACCTTGCAAGAGAGTTCGAAATGAAAGACATGGATCTTATGCACTACTTTCTAGGCATGGAAGTGTGGCAGAAATATGTGGAAGTATTTGTGTCTCAAGGCAAGTATGCCAATGAGATACTCAAGTGCTTTCACATGGAGAAGTGCAAGCCCATGCAGACTCCTCTAGCTAGGGACTAGAGGAAGGAGGATGTTACTTCAGGTAAGGTAGTAGTTGTTATTGTTTATCGGCAACTTGTGGGTTCACTTATGTATCTACTGAACACACGACTAGACTTATTCTTTGTGGTGAACAAGTTGAGTCAAGCTCTAGTTCAGCCTACCAAGCTGTTTTGGAAGGTAGTGAAGCATGTGCTAAGATACCTCAAAGGCACATCTCAATATGGATTGTGGTACAGACGGATAGAGGGAGTGAAGCTTCAGGGCTTCACATATGCGAATTGGGCAGGGATTCCATCAGACCAGAAGAGCACTTATGGAGGAATCTTAAACCTTGGTTTAGTTGTAGTTTCTTGGTACAGCAGGAAACAGAGGTCAGTTGCACTTAGCTTAGTAGAGGCTTAATACATGTTTGCCAGTCAGGCAGCATGTGAGGCTATTTGGATGCAGAAGATTCTAGTGGGATTATTTCATCAGAGGATGGATCCAACTGTGATCTACTACGATAATCAGAGTTGTATCAAACTCTCTAAGAATCCAATTTTTTCATGACAGGTCCAAGCACATTGATATCTGGTATCACCATCTTCGAGACTATGTAGTCAAGAGGATCATGTTGTTGTTGAATGTTTCGACCGAGGAACAAGATGCAGATATTTTGATTAAGGCATTGTCAAAATGCAAGTTCAAGTTCCACAAAGACAAGATTGGGGTTACTGATAATCCCTTTCTTGTTGAGAGGGAGTGTTGAAAATAGCAACAAGAAATGCTAAATATAAAAGTGCTCAAAATAGCACTGCCATAAATATAATTTTGGGATGCCTTCCTATTTTAGTTAGTCCCTTAACTAAAATAGAGAAGTAAAATTTGAATTTGATCTTAGAAGCTATTTGTAAAATAATTAATTAATTCATCTTGAGTTAATTAGTTGTAGAAAATCAAACATGAAGTCTATGTGAGGACATGCAATTTTTATCCCATTGATTGAGTAATTTATCCCTTATTTAAAGAGATGAGGATGAGTTGTAATTTGAGTTGTAATCAGTTAGCTCAGTTAATTGAGTTAAGTCCAGTTAGATTAGTTCAAATAGCTTGTTGAACTAATTGTGAGTTCAATTAGTTAATGCATGCATGCATGTAACTGTTGCACTTTACATAACTAAATATTCTCTCATAAATAACTCATGCATGTCAGTTCAGATAGAGACCTAGTTGAGATCAGATGATGGGACAAGGTACTATCAGTTGCGGGAATATTCCATGGAGGATATCTCTTGCATGTAGAAGGAATTCATTCCTTGGAGATTTCACAGTTACTTTTGGGTTTGGTGAGTGTGTGATGATGCCAATTCACACAGGTGGCAGCATTGGACCCCAAGGAAATAGCAGGCTTGCAGGGTTGAGGGAAGGCATATCTTATGTCTATTCAGTCTGTGGGTTGTATTGTTCGATCGAAGAGAGAGTAGGATAGCTTGTGAACTGATTTTTTATGTAATATGAACATATTTCTACTTGTATGATAATACAAAGATCGGGGTTTTTAGCTTAGGCTTTCCCCAGAGTATTCTTCTGTGTTCATATGTGATTGATTTCTCATTCTCAGTTATATGTGTTCTATTTGATCTTTCTCATATTCGATTAAGCTTCTGCAAGTTTGTTGTAGAAGTAGATCTTGTATTTTGCTTTAGTATATTTCATAATCTATTGATCTACAGTGGGAATTTCTACATGGTATTAGAGCAAAGGTGATCAAAGCGAAGAACAATGTACAAAGAAGGGAGAAGTTTCAAGTTTCAAGTTCGTGATTATAGAAATCAAGTTCTTATCACATCTCAATTTAACCAATGGCATTCAACGGTTTAAGACTCGAGTATGCCCTTGATGGCAGCTCGAATTATATAGCCTGGAAGGATCACATGGAAGAAGTATTAGAGGACAATGGTATAAAGGACTTCATTAATCAAGAAGTCCCCAAGCCGCCAGTAGCTAATGCTACAGAATTGGTGGAATGGAAGAAATGTGTGGCTAGAGCAAGGAGAATCCTCCTGGAGGGAGTTCGAGACCACATTGTCTCGAGCCTCCATTGGAAGGAGACACCATTTTTGATGTGGAAAACATTGAAAGATCTATATCAGAATAGCAGCAATCAGAGGAAGCTGGCACTGAAAGACAAACTTCAGAAAATCAAGTTTGAAAAGGGCAACACGATCTCTACATATCTGAACAAGCACACCACCTGTAGGGATGAGCTTGGAAGTGTAGGGATCACGACAGCCGATGATGACATGGTGAGTCTTGCACTCCTTGGTCTTCCTAAGAGCTAGCATAGCTACCAAGACTCGATTAATGGAAGAGAAAAATTGCTAGATTGGGAATTAATTTGGTCAGATCTGATGCAGGAGGAGATAAGAAGAAGCACCAGAGATGGATCCTCATCAAAGCAAGATGATGAGGAAAATTTAGCCTTAGCGAGTAAGGCAAGGAAAGGGAAAGGGAAGGCATCCTATCCAAAATCTAGTTCTTCCCATGGTGCGAAGAAGTTTGAAAAATCAAAAGTGTGATTCTTTCATTGTCATGAAGTGGGCCATTATGCTACGAATTGTCCACAGAAGAAATCCAAGAAGGATCCTCGAAGGGATCTGATGGTGAGGCACTGGCCTCATAGTTTAAGTTGGATTTCTCTCTTATCTCATGCATGGTTTCATCCATGTTGGGATGTGTGCGGTACCTGGACAATGGAGCTTCATTCCACATGTCAGGTGACAAGAATCTTTTCAATACCTTGGAGGAGAAGGATCTCTAGATTTGGATCGAGATGGGCGATGATGGAAAGTACCATGTTTCAGGTGAAGGTACAATTGTGTTACAGAGGGAGCATGAAGCTCCTCTCACCTTGACTAATGTAAAGTATGTACCAGGTCTAAAGAAGAACCTTGTGTTCATTGCTATGCTAGAAGATAAAGGCTATGATGTAGTCTTTAGTAAAGGAAAGGTATTCCTGAGGCATATCGGCACTAGATAGACCAAGCGAATTGGGATTCGAGTAAATAATATCTACAAGCTGGAGGTAGACGACTGTGCTACATTGAGTTCCAAAGCTAAGATGGTGTAGAGACAAGATGTTGGTGAGCTATGGCATAAAAGATTGGGCCACTTGTACTCTGAAATCTACACATCTTAATTTAGTGTTTTTTTATCCATCGGATCTGTCAATTCTCTGCATTAAGCACTCTCCTCGCAGGCTTGAGTATTGCTCTAAAACCCATGACAACAACCCTACGCTTGCTAAGGTCAGTATAACCCTTCTCTTTGTTGACCCTGAGAACCATCACAGGCTCCTATCGGCCGACCTTAATGAGAATTCTGACAACACTTCATTTTCATTTTCACTATGCGTTTTCGAATACAACACTTTCATACGTTTTCATATGTGTTTAATACCACTGCGTAGCAGAACCAAGACCCGTCATACCATGTTTTTTTGTGTGGGAACTTCGTTGAACATTGTCGCTGCTACATACATGACCCCTCCTCCAAACCACTTGTGTAATAACACCGAGTACAACCGTCTCTATGAACTGGGAAGAGAAAGGTTTGCAAATATTCATACTTATCTCAAACCTATTGTACTCTATAGCATAACCTTGTCGAATCTAAGACAAAAAAAAAATGTTAAATCCAAAGTCGTTACACATCTATGTTTAGTTTTTGAGGTTCACGCAGGATTGGATAGAGAATCCATGTCATTAACATATATATAATACCACTCCTCCTCATTTCCTTGTAGTGCAAATTTGGATTCTTATTAGACCCAAGAGATGGAAAATCACCAGATATGAGAGTGAAATGAGACGGATGAAGATGATTGTCTCCCATCTTGTGTGCAATTCCAAATCCACCCCATGGACCATGAGATTCAACTAAAGAATCAACAAAACAGGACAGTTGTGAACTACATGTTCGTGATTCTACACTACAAGGATGATTTACTGTAAATTAGTTTCTCTCAAGAAGAATTCTTTGTGTGGATGGATGTTTGAGAATTATGTAAGTTACATCCTTGATCTCTCTTTCAGTAGAGATGCAGATCAGGAAAATCACATATTGTATGAGAAGACTGAGGTAACTAACTATGAGCTTATCCTTGGTGGAAGAAATATCCATGTCATAGAAGAAAATAAGCACGAATACATGGATCTAGTTGTATAGCTACTTTAAGTTTCAATTCTTCGATTGTTCCTCAGGTTTAATTCCATTTTGGACTTCTTCACTGCCCACCTTATCTGCTCTAAGCTTCATTGTAAATTATTTGGATCTTTGTTTCAATGCATCATTGTCTTTCCACATGATACACCCCTCCTATTCAAGCTTTTCTTCAGTGCCTAGCCTTACATTGACTATCCAAAAAAAAAGTTGTTGGAGTAGCATTTCCATTTCCCTCTCACACTTGCTTCTGTCCATTTAAGAATCCCCAACATCGGAGGAAGATTTAGATCGATACCCAATAGTTGTTTATATGGAGATAGTTGCATATTATAAATCGTGCTTTGTGAAGGATATTGATTTTTTAAGGTCAAGTTTTATTAACATGAAATGTTGACCGTTGAATATTTAAAGTGAAGGAAAATCAAATTAGGAGAGAGGAACACTTCTGCAAGTAGTTTTGTTAAAGCCTACACTCTTTGTTTGTTGGTTAAGAAAATGGCTAAATTTTATGAAGTATTAGATTTCCTGAAAACCCTGATACAATATACAACTGGTGACATGGTCAAAATCAACAAAACCACCCTTATTGACATTCAAATATCTTTGCAAAATACACAAGAACAGATTGATTTTTTGCAGCTTGAATCTCAACTGCATCAGGAAGAATTACAGTAGTGGAGTCATCATTATGAACTTGTTTCTATTCAGAACATTGAAATAGACTCCCATAAGCAGGAAGTTGATTCAGATCCAGTGCCCAATGAAGCAGCAGAATTGCATGCAGAAGCAGAAATTCATTCTGCAGTTCCCAAGCCCATCATCAGACCTTGGGAAGAGCTTTTCCATAACAGGCACAAAACTGGTCTTGGATATGAAAAGGATGTGTCATTTCATATTCCAGACTATTCCAAGCCCATCAAATTTTAGAGTGCAGTATTTCTTCATGAGACTTCACCTTCACATGTTCCAAATTCTGCTCCTTCACATTCGAAGTCAAAAGTTGTTAAATTCCAACATTGTGATCGAGTTGGCCATATGAAAGATCACTATTTTGATCTTCATCCATGTAAACATTGTCATAAAACCAGTCATTCTTCAAACAGATGCTTCAAAAACAAGTCTCCTACAAGAACAAAGATTCATCTTGGATGGATCACTTCATGGCAATGGGATTCAACAACCAAGAAGATATTTCAGCCATATGTCAAAACTTGTTCTAGAGTATTGAACAATCTTGCGGTTGAGTTTTCTGCATCATCTCACCTTGTATCTGACAGGGGGGAAATGATGGTCATATACAAGCTTCAAAGCCACATCAAGCGAGCCTGGGCCACAACCTACCATACCAAATTTAGACTTGTAGCCAGAGACAAAGATTCCCTTGAGCATGCCTTCAGTTGGTGATGCCTCTTCAAAGAATTGGGGACACTTTCACTAGAAATATACTTCAACTTCTTGCCAGTTTTGGAAGAGTTCTAGGAATTGCATTAAGCGTTTTAGAGTTGGTGGTCATCCTTAAACCATAGCAGGCTGTAGACCTCTCTATTTCAGGTTGAAGGTCTCCATCTCCAAATAATTAGGGAAGCTTCCTCTAGAAGAAGACTTCATCTTCTTTCCATCTTTGGAAGAGTTCTAGGAACTGTACTAAGTGTCCCAGTGTTGGTGATCATCCTTAAACCACCCCCTTATACCAACATTTCAGAGAGCACATTTAGCCTAGTGATGCCATTCATTTTTGCACATTTTATATTACAACTCTCTTCTTAGACTCATACATACCCCTTTAGATTAAGTGGGGTAACATTGGACACATAACCCTCTCTGGGTTGATGTGGAACTTGAACAGCTACCAGAGTCCAAGATAAGTTGGAAGATGAATCCAACAATCTTGTACAATGTATCATAAATGAACATCTTGTGAATAGTAAAGGCAATCTCATGCTTATCATTCATATTTTATGTCTGCCATGTATGTGTTTACACAGTTTCACTTCCTAATTTATATTTCTAACAAGTATCTCTTCTAAATTTTCTTGTTCTAACATTTCTTGTTTTTGTTCATGTTGATATTCCATAGGGTTAAGCCATGTACTATGATGTTGCATGAGTTCATTGGTTTATTACTAATATCCTTCCTTTATTAGTGCCCTTTAATTCTTCAATATTTATTTATTTAATGACACTTGAGCCTTTTTTCCTAAATCACAGATTAATTCACTTGCTGACTAAGCATTAACATTTGCAAATGGCCCTACGATTGAAGTTGTTTCATGTGTGATTTTGTCTAGTTCTTGGCTTATATGATTCCAAACTAGATTTTGTTTGGAAATCTCTTCTTCTAATGTCCCTGCTTTTGTATTCATTGGTTTTCCCCTCATGACTAATTTTTGAGAACTACTAAAAAAGTATCCTCCCAATGGCACCATACTATCCTCTTTAGGCTCTAACGGGACTAAGTTGAAAATTGTAAGAGTTATAGCTCCACCCTAAGCAGCAATTGGTCTGATCACAATTATAGGAGAATCTATTTTAGCACTCTTAGTAAGATTACTATGGGTAGGTGTGCCTTTGATCAAAGTCACATCATAGTACTAAGAAGTTATCCCTTTTGTATTAATTTCTTATCTATTAAGGTTTTCATTAAGATTCCCTTTGTACTATTGATTCTATGTGTCTTTATTTTTTTTAACTAAGCTTGTTTAAAACCGTGCATGGATATTTTTATTTTATGATATACCAATCACAATGGGTTAGATATACCATTTTATTGTAAAAATTATAAATATTTTACTTTTGTAGTTAATAAGATGATCATGTCTATGATCAATAGACTTTGAACACCTATGGGGGCTATCATACCACAAGAGGGAAAAAGTACGAGGGTCTAAGAAATTTCTTTATTGTTCCTTTATCTATCCTACCTTATCATATTTACCTTATTAAAGCTATGAGTACTGATAAAAACCAATTCCTAAAGTTAAGTTGTCACTCATATACTTTGGAAAGGTATTTTCCCTGCAATCTTAGAATAAGAAGTAATGGGGTAACTTCTTGTTAGGGGAAGCTACATGGAAAATTAAAATGGAAACAAATAAAATGGGAAAAAGGGGAGAAAAGGGGAGTTTTAGAGAAGAAAAGAGTGAAAAACTTAGTGATAGGATATATAGAGAAAACCGTCCATGAAAATAGGGGTATATACCTATTGAAAGAGTTTGGAAACCAAGAAAATATGCAAGAAGTCTTTTGACAATAGTTGGACCTTCCTAAGTCTTCTCTGAAAATCATAAGATGAAGATATTTATGAGGGGGCTAAGAAGTAGAGAAGGAATTCCTTGTTTGTTGTGAGAGGTGGGTAATGTGGGTGCATGTAGTTGTTATGTCCTTAGAAAAAATTGGTAGAGGAAGTCATCTTGGTTATTTTCCCTGGTAGTTGAACTGAGAACCATTTTTCCTACCTAGCCCCGACGATATCACAGCATGTCCAGGAGGGGCATTTTATAGCAGAATTACTTATGGCTAGGTTGAAATCACTCAATATGTTGGTTGTTTCTAATCATCCTTGTTGTATTCATGTATGCTTCTATGTCTACTTTTGTTAATTTGTTGTATTATGTTGATTATAAGTTTTGAGTATGTTATGGGTAAATAAATAAAGAAGTTGTTCGTTATAATTTGACTTGTTAAAGATATTAACTTTTGTACATGTTGATAGAAGGAACACTTATTATAATATTTTTTTGTTTCTTCTCTTTTATTGTATGATAATTCATGTATAACTAGGAATTTTAATTCTTGGTAGTTGCTAGCAATCTCAGTCTTCCTTCCCTGTAATATTTTCAGAAACTATATATATATATATATATATATATATATATATATATATATATATATATATATATATATATATATATATGGTTCTCGGTCCTCAAATATTGGTGATGGCTACATCCACGTAATAATTGTACTAGGAAGATCCACCCAAAAGGATCACTTCTTGAATGTAGGTTAAAAGTTCGTGTAATAAAGTTTTTAAAGGCAAAAATAAGACCAAGGTCATGTGACACATATTCCAAGATGAATGTCGGGAAAAACATCCTAGTGGTTGTTCATTTTGGTTTATTATGGCTAAGGAAATTGGAAAAGTCATTGGCAAAGGCTTTGAAAAGGAAAAGAGGCATTAATTGGCATTTTATTTATGAAAAGAAAAGCAAATAGGAGAAAAAAGAGTTGAACAGTCACAAATTTGTGTAAGAGGGAAATTGAAGGAAAATAATGGAAAATGAAGAAAATAGAGGCCTGATCTAAATGTTGGGAAAACTTGTTAATGTTATGCAATCTCCCTCATTATTATAAAAAATGTATTTAGGATCGTCTCAAATTAACCAAATTTTGAAGGAATTATGTGTCAAGTGTTTAGTGTCTTTTATGAGAAATCATGAGGTTAATTAAATGTTTAAAAACACATATAGAACAAGTAAAATGTAGAGAAGTAAAAAACAGCAAACTCATAACACAAACTTGATAAAGGAGTTCACCCCTACTGGGCTACATCTCCTTGGACCTGCTTCAATGGTTAGGCCCTCTTTGGATTAATGGTCAATTATGTGATTACATGCACATGCAGTGCTCCAATGGCTTTGCAACCTACTCCATTGGATTTAGAAGACCCAAAAAACACAAAAATGACTCTCCAAGCTCTGCAATTGGACTTCAGTTGATCTAGGCTTGACCTCCTCTCCTCGTGGTCATAGGCTTCCTTAAACTTAAACATAGAAAAATCACATAAGTGTCTTTCTTCCTCTGAAACCCATTCCATTGTGTTCACAACATCCAAATCATTTACTCTTTTTGAGCAAAAATTGGTTGAAAACTGCCAAAGTTATGGCTTCTTCAATTTTTCCTAGGAAATTTCCACTAAATCTGGGAAATTTCCAGTTAACTCCACCAAATTTGGAGTTAGCTCCGGATTTAGCGGACCCACCAAAAGCTCTCACAAACTAATCCGATTAACTGATAAACATGGATTAATTAGCATTAATCCCGCTTAGCGCATTAATAAGGCGATTAGCATAAAATGTTTGCGATTAGCTTGCAAATGGGTCACATGTTGGTGGTTAGTGTTACCTGGTGGTTATGTAACAACTAGTGGTTAACATAAAATTCTGGCCTGCGGTTATGGTTTTGGTCACATGCTAGCAGTTAATGTTAGCCTTACCTCCAAACTCTGCCAAGTTAAACTTTAAATACAAACTCAACCCTTTAGTGGTTAAGAAAATCGGTATAGCATGGCAGTAGTGCATGTGGCTTGCGCAGGCGAGGTCATGGTTTCGACTCCCCCGACCTTAATAAAATTTTAATTGGCCATTGAGAGGGCATGTGGTTGCCTTCGATCTTTCCACGTGTCACCCTCTCATTGGTCCACCCAATATGCCATAAACCAATAAATTGCCAACACTTGTCAGAATGTGATTGAGCCACATGTAAAAATATTCCAGGGATATTCCCTAGAATGTTATTTTTGTTGAATGGGTTGTATGGATGCCTAGTTAGCATCCTAGTCAACCTGTTATGAAACCATCTCACAAAAAGATAGAAAATATAGATAAAAGACTTCAAAATTAGCCTCTTCGAGGGGGCAACCTACTTTACATTACACAAATGAACAATTCTTGGATGATACAAATGATAAAACCTCATTTCTATATATAGAAGTCTAAGGGATCACAATATAATCAAAGCCAACATAACAATAATAATATAAGGGCACAACAATAAAAATAGTGGGCTTCTATGGAGCACAATAATAACAATATGGGGACAATAGGGGCACAACAATAACAATAAGGGCTACAATGACAATAGTAATGGGGGAATCACTAGTATTATAGGGACCTAACATGCCCCTCTCCTTCAAAAAAGTGTTGTCCTCAATGCTTGAGTAGTTCTGGATGCTTCTGTATAAAAATATCATCCTCCCATGTTGAATCTTCAGTGAGTAAGTTCTTCTACTTTACAAGATACTCCGAAATTGATCGATTTCGTAGTTGTTGAGTTCTTTTTTCTGTGACTGCTTTAGGTTCCAATATGATTTTTCCTTTCTCGTCAAGTTCTGGAAATATTGTTTGAACTGGGAGCTTGTCACCAATAACCTTCTTTAAGCATGAAACATGGAAAACTAGGTGCACTTGGGAAGCTGCAGGAAGCTCCAATTTGTATGCCATAGTACCAATCTTTTGCAACACCTTGTACGGACCATAATACTGTGGTGATAATTTATTATCCTTATTATTTTACTTGAGGGACATTTGTTTATATGGTTGTAGCCGTACAAATACCTAGTCACCTATATCAAAACTTCTTTCACTGCGATGTTGATCTGCATGTTGTTTCATTCTATTCTATGCCAAAATTAGGTTATCCTTTAAGAGTTGTAGATCTTGTTGTTGATGCTCGATGTGATCCTCTATTGCTTGAACCTTAGAATTTTCTCTTAAATATGATTTGATGGATGGTGGGTGATATCCATAAAGTGCCATAAATGGGGTCATTTTTTCTGCAGTATGGAAGGAAGTGTTATACCACTATTCAGCCAAAGGAAACCATTTGACCCATTGTGTTTGTTTATCAGATACAAAGTAACGAAGATATTCTTCCAAAAATTTCTTTACTATCTTAGTTTTCCCATCAGATTGAGGATGATAAGAGGATCTATGAGCTAAATGAGTACCAAGACAAGAAAATAACTATGTCCAAAAATTTCCAGTGAAAATGGGATCTCTGTCACTTACAATAATATTTGGGTTTCCATGTAGCTTTTGAATTGTTTCCATAAATGCAGTAGAAACTATATTGGCTTTAAATGGATGAGATAATGCACAAAAGTGTGCATACTTGGTAAGTCTGTCAACTACCACCATGATGACACTCTTTCCTTTGGACTTGGGTAAACCTGTGATAAAATCCATTGAAACCTACTCCCAACATTGATTTAGAATGGATAAAGGTTGTAATAGACCTAGGGTCTTAACTGTTTCAAAATTATTTTGTTGGCAAAACAAACATTCTGCCACAAACTTTTGAATATCATATTTAAGGCCATCCCAAAAAAAATCCTTCTTAACCCTGTGGTAAGTTTTTAAAAATCCTGAGTGCCCTCCTAAGGGAGAGTCGTGCAATTCCATAAGAATCTTTTGTTTGAGTTGGGAATTCTGACATAGGTATAAGTGATCCTTGTACCATAACAAATCATTTTTCCAGCTAAATATATCAGATGTACTGGGATCTTGTTGTAACTTTTGAATGAGTTCCCACACTTCTCCGTCATTCTTCCATTCATCCTTTGCTTTGTTTATCCAATCTGGTTGGATAATAGAACTGGCACAAAGTAATGATTCCACATCCTCATCCTTTCTTGAGAGTGCATCTGCCACAACATTTTCTTCCCTTTTTTGTATATGATTTCAATGTCATAAACCAACATCTTTGTGACCCAATTTTTCTACTCTTCTGAAGATAAGCTAGGTTCTAAAAATTATTTAAGACTATCATGATCCGTTTTTACCTTGAAGTGTCTTCCCATTAGGTAGGGTCGCCATTTCTTAAGTGCATGTAGTATTGCCAACATTTCCTTCTCATAAATATCTTTGTGTAAATACTTTCCTTTGATTGGACGACTTTTGAAAGAAATGGGTCTTTCTTCTTGCATTAAAAAAGCACCAATTCCATTTCCTGAGACATCACATTTCACAATAAAGCTTTTTGTGAAGTCTGGCGTAGCTAAGGCCGGTGCTTGGCACATTGCCTCTTTAAGATGTTCAAAGGCCTTCGTTGCCTCTAGAGTCCATAAAATGAATCTTTCCTCAATAATGTTGTTAGAGGTGCTGCTATTCTCCCATAATTCTTAACCAACTTGTGATAATACCCTGTCAACCCGAGAAATCCTCGCAGATGCTTTATGGATGTGGGGATTTTCCATTGCTTAATGGCTTTAATTTTTCTAGGGTCTATCTTAACTCCTTCATGAGATACAATATGACCCAAATATTCCACCTCTTGTACTCCAAAGAAACATTTGGAGCTTTTTGCATATAATTGTTTCTCCTCCAATAGTTTGTACGCCCTATCAACATGTTGAACATGATCCTTCCAAGACTTTCTATATATTAGTATATCATCAAAAAATACTAACACAAATTTTCTAAGGAAGAGTTTGAAAATGGAATTCATCAAACCTTGAAATATAGAAGGTGCATTGATAAGGCCAAAAGGCATGACCAAAAATTCATAATGACCCTCATGAGTTATAAATGTTGTTTTCAAAATGTATTCAAGTTTCATTCTAATTTGATGATATCTTGAATAAAGATCCAACTTGGTGAAGTAAATTTATCCATGAAATTCATCCAATAGTTCATCAATGACAGGAATGGGAAATTTATCTTTATTAGTGAGCTTGTTTAGCTCCCTATAATCTAGACACATGCGCCATGATCCATCCTTCTTGTGCACCCATACTACACGAGCAGGGAAAGAACTTTGACTAGTTTGAATTATACCAGCCTCTAACATTTCTGCAACCATACATTCAATTTCACTCTTTTCGGCATAGGGATATATGTAAGGCCTGATGTTAGGAGGAACACTTCCTAGAATCAAATGAATATCATGATCATGATCAAGAATAGGTGGGAGACCTTTGGGCGTCTCAAATACCTTGGAATGATTGTCCATGACTTTTTGGAGATCTAGAGAAATAGATGATTTCGATGTGGGAACCTCTAGCGAACATAATTGTGCAATTACACCTCGTTGTTCTTTCTTTAGAAGCTTTGTCATTCCATTAGAGCTGATTATCTTTCCTGATTTCCCTATGATACGTCATAATTCAACTTCCTTTCCTTCCAAAGAAAATTTCATGAAAAGTTCTTGAAAAGTAAAAGCTATTGTACCCAAGGATTGTAGCCATTGGACTCCTAGTACAACATCAGCACCACCCATTGGAATGGAAAGCATTTTTCTATTCAATACATATTCTCCCATGGATAGCTTGATATTATGGCACTTTCTAGAGCAATTTATGGTTCCCTCACTTGCAACTATCACTTGACACTCTAGTGCTAGATATAGGAAGCAATTCAATTCCTTGGCTATCTTACAATGAATAAAATTATGGGTACTTCCCGAATCAATCAACACTATTACCTTTTTCTTCTTGATATGTTCTTCTATCTTGATAGTTTGAGGATTTTATGGTAACTCCATCCAATGCATTACAATATATGGTTGGATTCATTTCTTCTTTCTCTAGGGCTTGTTCCTAGTGTATATCCTCTTCTTTTGACGTTTTTTTTTCTTCCTCCTCTTCACAATATATGTAAAATAATGTATTCTCAACACACTTATGACAAAGGCCTTTTGCTCTTTTTCCTTCCAATTGTTGGGGTGTCAACCTTGTAGGTTGTGGAAGTCTATGGGAAAAAAAATTCCATCCTTGTAGTTGTGAGTGGTAGGATTCCTTGTTGCGATAATTTTTCTTTCCATTTTTCTTGCCAACCTGAATGCCTCCTCCAATTTGTCAGATTCCCAAAGGTGAACCTCATGTTGGATGTTATCCTTTAAAGTCCCTATGAAAACATCAATCATATGCTCCTCTCGAATATATTTTACCCTTATATTCAATTTTTGGAAGTCCTCAATGTGCT
This sequence comes from Pinus tabuliformis, assembly GCA_031772625.1. NCBI lineage: Eukaryota > Viridiplantae > Streptophyta > Pinopsida > Pinales > Pinaceae > Pinus > Pinus tabuliformis. The sequence goes on from CM062804.1 coordinate 638,298,939, forward strand.
CCACCATTGAACCCTTTTGTTTGAGGTTTATCAATTCACTAAAAAAAGTGTTGTTTTTTGTATCCTCATAATGTGCTATCATTTCTTCCATAAAAATTGCCCAAGTGACGATTTTTTTATGAGAGAAAATCCATAGATACCATACAAACTGATTTGGTTCCAAATATAAAGTTGTAATGCATACCTTTTATGTGTTTTTCACATTATGGAGATCGAAATATTTCTCCATATGTAGTATCCATGTTACAGGATCCTTGCCATCAAACTTCCTCATATCGATCTTTGGAACATGATGGGTCTTAAATCCAAAATTACAGTCTACGAAATCCTATTCTCAATTTTCTGCTCAGAGAGAAATTTATGATGATTTTCTCACGGTCACCTATTTGGAATGTAATTCGGGAGTTTGTAAAAACCCTAACTTCCTCAGATCATATCTCCAAAAATATAGCAAGACAAGATCTGAAATTCGGACTTGAGGTTCAGAATGATTTTGGCTCAAATGGGTTTTGGTTTTAGCTTTTGCAACTTCGTATAGAAAAATTTATATCAAAAATGCCACGATGACCTGTTTGGATTAGTGAAACCCTAAAATCCAAAGCTCTCATACCAAATTTTATGAAACCAGCTCACAAAAGGACAAAAAAATATAGATCAATGACTTCAAAATCAGCCTCTTCAAGGGGGAAACCTTCTTTACATTACACAAAAGAACAATTCTTTGATGATACAAGTGAAAAACCTCCTTTCTATATATAGGAGTCTAAGGGGTCACAATATAATCAAAGTCGACATAACAATAATAATATAAGGGCACAACAATAACTATAGTGGGCTTATATGGGGCACAATAATAAAAATATGGGGATAATAGGGACACAACAATAAAAATAAGAGCTACATTGACAATATTAATTGGGGAATCACTAGTATTATAGGGACCTAACACAACACAACCTGTACCAAAATTCGCATGTTTGACCAAACAATGAGTAGTGTCCAACTTTCTCATACGAAATTCGTTTTGAGTGAAACGAGTTGCTTTAGGATCGTATCACCGATACAAACTCTTTCATTCAGGTTTTGATCAATTCCAAGAACTTTTATTTTTTAGCAAATTATTGTCCCTAATCCATATTTTGATCACTCCTTCCCACTGACAGGCTTTTGGACCCACAAAAGTTGGTTATTTAATGAGAGATGGATGGTCTTCTCCTTCCCAAGTTCTATAAATTGATTCTACTTGGAAAAAAATCCATGAAAGCCACTTTGGTTCACTGACATTCCTTGCCTTGCAAATGGATTGGCACTTCAACCAATGTTCTCCTTTTGTTGTTGACCCAATCCAACACTTATTGGTTGCTTATTGATTAAACACCCTATTGTACCAAAGCGATCCCTCGGTGCTTGGAAAGTTAACTGATGGCCTTCCCACTGAGAATCATGTTCCTCCTTTGCAACACATGCATTTGATAAAAGCTTCTCCTTGGAAACCACTTTTCCAAGTTAAGCCCATCTGAGTGAACTACAATAATGAGTTCCAATATCAGTAATAACAAGAAAATAAATGACCATTCTTTTACCTCCACAGTTCCAAATTCCACATCTGGAAGAATGCACTCATCATCTCTTTCGCTTCTTGGTGTCAACACATCATATGACATACATTGGCTGCAAATGTTTTTGGCATTTTTGTCCACTTTGGCTTCTTGATTTCATCATCCTTGAGAATTAACACGCTTCTCATGTCATGATTTGAAAATGAAGGCTAATCATGAGCCCTTTTCTCAAGCATGGACCTTCCAAACTCCTGCAACACCTTGTCACAAGTAATACCCTTCAAGGTTAATGGTGTTTCCTTGAAAATGACTCATGCAAGAATGTAACTTGACGACCTCTTCCTTTTGCTTCTTCAAAGAAACAAATGTCACATCATGTGAACATCGCCATGTACTCTTACATCATGATGTATAAAATATCGACTAAACACTAATTGACAAAACATGCTTCTTCAAACAACTAACTTTCAAGTCAAGCAAAAACATGTACACAACTTGACAATTTACAAGAAGAATTCCACATTATCATGAAACAATTCATCACATCTCCCTTTCATCTTTGGAGAAAAATCAACTCTTCCAAATCAATACAACGTGTTATCACTCAGATTTTCCTTAGAAGTTATGGGAAGAAGGAAAGGTGTCCAAGGTAACCACAAACCAATCTTTTAAGTACAGAATCTAACCAATCTGTACTCAAAGAGGGCTCTCTCTTTATGATTTAGCTTTGTTTTATGGGATATTAGGCTAGTTATGAAAGCTTGGGGGGTTTTGATTTTGTTTGGTGGTGGAATTCGAGAGCAAATGGATAGAACAAGGTATTTCAGGCCATTGGGCTATGGAGTCAAATGAATGATGGCTTAACTAGATCAGGTTGATTTAACAAAGGAGAAATTTCACAGGGCAAGATAGCTAAACAAAAGACAAATGATAGCTTCAAATAGGTGTAATGGTCTTGAACAGGGAGGAAGGGCAACTAAGAATCCTTTAGTAGGGTCCAAGATAAGGGAAAGTGGGTGCTCATTAACAAAGAGAAATTGAGTATTCTTTGTTAAATGGTCACAGTGATAAACTATGAAAGTAGGGAGCAATTAAGAATTCCCTACCTATAATAGACTGGAAAAAAACATTAAGAAAATAAACGATTTTAAAGACAGAATGCAATAAAGCTCTTTCTGAAATATAACTTTTCGTTTATCATTCGGATATGAAACACATATGAATATTTATTAAACCAGAAAAATTGTTAAACCACAAGATATATAATACTTATTTGTTTCTTGTTTGACACAGGTATCCTGTAAAAGTCCTTTGCTTTATTAATTTGTTCCAGCCAACCATTCAAAAGTTGTTCAATAGCACTTTAATTCCAAAAGTAAATTGTCTACAGAAAATGTCTAAGAATCCACCCCTAATACTTCGAATGAGGAAGTATTTATACAAATGTTTACATCAAAATATCTCCTAACTAAGAGAGATTTATTCCAGGAAAACTAAATATCTTTTACATGAATATAGAGACAGATGGGCTTGAATGTAGAAATAGAATGTGAACTGATTGTTGTTGTCCCTTTTTTTGTTGAAGGAGCTGGAGGCAGGTCCTATGAATGTGCATCTTGTTGTCGTGCTAGTAACTCTATGCTGGACATCTGATTTTATCTTTTCACTGATACTCTTTCACCTATATCTGATACTCTTTACCTGTTCACCATTGTTCCTCCTTTTTTACCGGACTTTACCGTGGTAAATATTTATTTTTACCTCACTTTAGTCATGGTAATTTATAGGATGTCAGTCATGTTGGTCCACTAATCATCTTTTGGTATTCTTTTCTTTGTCAGCTTCCTGTAGATTTCATCCGCTTCAGTATATTTCACAAAATTGGGTTGCACTGGGAATAGGTCCTTCACTTCATGTTCAATGTAAAAAAGATTCTCCAAACCATCATAAAGAACTTTCCCTATGGGCAATGCCTTGACTACAGATGAACTGGCTTGATGGTCAACTTGCTGATGTAATTTGTTGATGTAGTCTATCTAAACCATTAGCTTGTCATTGACGAATAAAGGACTTGGGAGTCCTTTACTTTATAAGATGCCAAATTTCCTCATGAACTCGTCGATGTCTTCCTACATGCTTAGACATTTGCGTTCCAGGCCTTGCATTAAATTCCTTTTGGTCAACACTTTCTTTATTTCGAGGATGGTAGCAGTTCTATCCTCAATGTTTAATTGTTCCAACTATTGCCTATTTTTAATAGTTAGAAAATTGATTAACTGGATTGCCTCTTCAGGCTTTCTACCCAATTCCTCTCTAGTCTTCCGAACTTCTTCAAGAGCAGGCTTAACCAAATCAATTTGTTCAAAAATAATTTGAATAGATGACCAAATATCATTGATGGAATCAATGATATTGGTCCACAATATCCTCTTGATCTCTGTTTAAGGCCTATAAAATGTCAAGTCCTTCTCTAAGGCTTTGATTTGTTGGGCCATGCCTTTATTTTTCCTTATCTCTTCTGCATAATTGATCTTTTATATATCATATTTCTACTCCAAAGTAGTGAATTTCTCTTTTACCTTCTGCAACTCTATTACTTGGAGTTTCATCTCCTTCATGGACTTAATCAAGTCCTCTGTGCTCTGTGTTGATGTATATGTTTGTGATGTACATGTTGCCTCTAAGGGTGCAGTTGTTGCCAAAGGAATTTTTGGTGCTAAAGCAGGTGCCAATGTGGAAGGGACTATTATTGAAACTATTGGCATTACAGTTTGAGGTTATGTGGTCAACTCACTCTACCTTGACTCTACTACGTTTTCCAACTCCTACTCTGTCTCTTTTAATTGCTCATTTAGCTTAAGGACCAAGTCCATAAGCTCTTCTTCATTTTTCTTCTCAATCACTTCAGCAGTTTAAGAGTGAATGAGTGGTGTCAGTTTCAATTGTTTTCTAAGTGTAGCTATATCTTCATTCTTATTCTTTATTAGGCTCTCTACTACCTTGATATCCTTTGGGTCATGGCCCAACTCAATAATTAACTCCTCCAATGATTTGATTCTATTGTCTTTTGCCTGTGAGGACTTTTCTAGTTGCAATTGGACAGTAGTGTTGCTCAGTGAATTTTGCAACCTATGAGCCATCATTGCTTTGTTGGTCAGTGTTGAGTAGACCATCTCACCTATTTACTTGTGTAATTCAATCTGATCAATAGAGTGGATGTCTTTAGCCATGAATTCAAAATCAGTTTTGAGATTATTAATCTGCCAAGGATTTTGACTGCAGCACCGTGGGCTTTAGGAAACTCATTTGCATTTTCCCTCTTTGATGTCAAAGGCTGACATCAATCTGGCTTGGTTTGAAGGGGCCATATTTAAGTACTGAGCATAGGCTTGGGCCTTCAGTTTCTCATTCTTTGTCTTGATTTCTTTAAACTTCCCCTTTATATCTATAACTTTCTCAGAATAAGACCTAAGAGATGAAACTTCTATACTCTATTGTCTTTCTAGTTCTTGCCTCTGTGAACTTGAGGGTGTCCCATCTGTTGGGAATGTGTGCAAACTATCTATCCCTTCCTTTCTCATGCTTTCTGTAGTTTCATCTATGAAATCCTCCTCTGAATAAGGATTCAACCTTTGCCTCTTAGCAAAGGTTTGATCTGTAGGTCTCCTAGAATGGGTAGCTACTTCCCTGTCTCTTTTCAAATTCTTTTCCTCATTCAGAGGAGTCTGCACAACTGGGGGATTTCCCATGTTTGTAGGATCTAGGTGTAGCTATGGCGGAGCTCTTTCTTTAGATATTTTAGGTTGCTCTGATACCTTTGGCTATTTTGATGCTTGTGGTTGTCCTGTTTGTCCTGATGTAGGAACACTAGTTTCATGTGTTTCTCCCTGTGATGGCTCTGCTATGGGAGCACTAGTTTCCTGTGTTGGATTTTGAGAAGTTTTAGCTGGCACCTGTACAAAAGAGTCCAGGTCAATTCTCTTTTCCAAATCTTTCATCAAATTGTCAACCTCAACCTGATCACTATCCTGTTCCATCAAAGTCCCTTCCCTCCATTCATTCAAATTTGCATATTGTTCTATCTCAGGGATTCTGTGATGGATATAGGGTGAGAATTTATGTTTCATTCTCCTATCACAAATGAAACTATGAGGTTCATAAATCCAAGCAAAGTTTTTTTTTAGTTTCATTGTTGTTTCTATGATTTATTTTGCCTTTTTCCCTGCTTCTCTATTGTTACACACAAATGGGCCTAAGTGGTCTTTGATCCTCAATTGGGCTTTCTTATTTGCCTTGGTAAAATGAATTTGGTCAGAGTTTAATATTTTCCTGTGATATTCTAAGGCAAACAATCTCATAGGGACATACTTAGGCAGCGTGAAAGGAGGGAGCTCACAACCATAGATTCGAATCTCAGTGTGATTTTGGTACAAATACCAATCACCTATCTTGTACTGCTTTGACAGTTGAAGGATTCTCTTGATATCATCACTGATTCTTGGGGGAGGATATCTTGTCAGCATGGTGGTTACAGGATAGACAAATTGATCTATGAATTCATTATATGAATAGGGAGAAGTGTATGAGTAGTGGAAGATGGAAGTCTAGAAAATGACTAATCTAAGATTACCTCTAGTATCAATTTTATTCACAGAGAATGGGAATTTGTTAGTTTGGTAATATAGGAAGAGGTGATACAAGACTGTGGAATACTTGAACACTCCTTCATTTTCCAATCTCAAGAACTAATCATGGATTTTGTCAGTTATGAATGTAGCATAGTCATACTTGGCAGCAGGGGGTTGGGCAGGGGTGAAGATAGTCATATAAGCACAAGTCATTTCATCCACATATTCATTGGTTGTGAAACCAAGAATACAGGCAATCATGGTAATAATGTCCCTTCCTAAGCTTGTAAAAGCACCTGTCATGTAGGGTGGAGGGTTTTCTGAAATGTATTGTTCTAACATGAACATTTGGCAAACTCTGGCGATCTCTGAGCTGGATAGTTTGGAAGATTTGTCAAGTAAATTAGCAATAGACAGAGGGGTAAGGTTTTGACTAGGTTGCAACTGCAATATTTCATTGATGGACTCTGTTGTAATGGTAAAAAGGATTTGTTGGTTGGGGGACATTACATATCTAAGATTAGGGTTATAATTGGCATGGAACTATTGAACAATGTATGGGAAAATGTGCATAGAAGGGAATTGGTACTTTGGGAGATTTGATTCCCACATACCAATATTTTCAACATTATTGAGGTAAAGGTTCTGGTATTTACAATGCAGTCTGAAGGGGGAGTCATCAAATGTGAGGTCTTTTATTTGAAAATCTTCATCTGCTAAGGGTAGATAATCCAAATTTCTATGAGGAGTAGTGATAGGAGGTACATTGAGGGCTACGGGGGTTTCCATTTCTGGTTCTTGTGGATTCAGAGATGAAAATGGTGCTTTTTGAGTGAGATAGGTGAAACAGGGGTCCTGGGAGTTCTTTACTGTAAGTTTCGCAACTAAATTACACTGGAATTTTGGGGTTTCAACATAATTGCAGAGGAAATTCAGTATGTAATAGGGTTTTTTGGGAAAAACTGGTAAATACTTATATTTGAGCGACTAGCAATGGTGTACTGGTTGACTGGAAGCACTTAGTGGACTAGAGTGACATAAGGTAGCAACTTTCAGGGTGGTTGATGATTTTGGTATGAGTTGGTCGATTTCTACATATTGGTTGCATGCATGAGTTTTTCAGAATAAGAACGAAAAATGGATTAACTTTGTTTTTTATGTAAAGACAAAGTTTTTGGCGGGTTTCATGACACGAATGGGTTACGTCAGCGGGGGTTACTTGACATTTTATCGTTAGCGAGAGGCGGTAAGCAGATTTCATCGCACCGCTTATGGGTGGGAAATGGTTTTTAGGAGGGGTCGTGCGATCCCACACATCTTTTGACACATAGCATCTGCACTGTTTGGGAAACCACCCTCATCGCACGCTAAATTTTGACCAAAAGGCTCATACGATATGCGCGATGGCCGTCGGATCTGAGGGATCCGATCGGACGGTGGTCAGGGTGATGAGGTGACTGATGGATAACGGAGAGCGGGCCCAATATTTAATTAAAGGATTTATTCATATCGGAGGCATTTTTATTGGTCATTGAGTTATTAATTAATCCTGGTGACTAATTAATCCTCATTTAGTATGGAGGGGGTTCAGGTTCTTAATTAACCACAAATTAGTTAATTAAGTCCATTTATTGACTTGATTTACAGTTATATTTAACCATCGGGGTGGGATATGTAAAAATTTGGGGTTTTGTATAATATAATAATACGGGCGTGGGTAATGTTGTTTTATTCAGGAATTACATAATAATAACATTAGTAGTTAATATGACCAAATGAATGGGAAAGCGCTAAGTCTATTGTTTTCCAAAAGTATTTCATCATACAACATATTAGCTTAGGCTAAAATGCATAAAAGGGTTTTTATGAGGAATTATTTCAATTTACCTAAGTAAAATAGGATTTTACTTAGGAAAAATTTTATCAGAGGAATGAGTGATTTTATGGGGGGGTAATGTTGATGAAAGGGACTTAAGTACTTTAGGTATTCCAAATTATTGGGCCGAGGGTCTAGTGCCTCCAAAAGTCAGAGAAATGCTCTGAGCCCCTCCAACTTTGGAAATTACCTTTAGCACTTAGGGAATTAGTGAAAATCTGGGGGAAATGAATAGGGAAGTTAATTATTGTGATTTTGAATGTTGATGTGCCTTCCATGTGATACATGCCTTTGCCTAGTGATGAAAGTAAAAGATTTAAACATTTAAACTTAACATTCACCACACATTTATTCTGCAACCATCATCTACTTACCCTACCTACTTATCCTAGCATTTTCACTTCTTTATTAGGGTGCACTTAGACTATAAAATTGTTATCAAACTTTCTTTTCTTTTACATATGAACTCTTATCTAAATCTACACTTATTACATCCAAGGGCTCAGATTAAACTGTTGAGCTCCTTTTATTCACTCTACCTATCTACTGATCTGCCAAGATTACACTGTTTGGTCAAATCTTTATTCTCTATTTCTAAAACATGAAATTGAAAACATGGAATAACCAAGATTAAGCTATTTGGTTACCATGGATTGTGGCATAAGTAACAATTTGCACACAATCTTTATTATACATAAAAGCAAAGAGTAGTGGCATTTAGACTTGCACACTTTCATGGTCTTTTGTTTTTGTTGGGGTTCATTTTCTTTCAATTTATTGACCTTTTCTTTGTTCTTTTTACCCTTTTATTTTTTTTCTAGGGCATACCCTCTTTATATTTTTTTATTTTTTTATTTTCATAAATATGGAAGATCTTCACAACAAGTAAAGGTATGAACATATTTCACAACTGAACCAAGTCAATCATGATATATGACACCTATTGGCATAGGGGCATACCACAACGTACATGTAATAATGAATCAACCACACAAGCTGACACTCATGCATGTGAAAAATATCAACGTTCTCAAGTTGACCACATACATGTTGACAAAGCAATCAACCAACACAAGTTAATCACTCATGCATTTATAACAATTCTCAACTCTCTCTCACAAGTACAATCAGTAGTACAAGAATCCAAATGGTATGTATGAGTACTTAAAGAGCTGAAATGACTAAATTTTCTGCAATAAAGTGAGTCAACATACTCCACTTTGGAACACCTTCTTGGCGTAAACATACAAGTGCAACATGCATGCAAATTTGTAGTTACAAATTTCCATGTTTTTGCATCTAAGTGAGTCAACATAACTCCACTTTTCCAACATATTTCTTCATGCAATATACATCATACTTTCAAGAGAAAATAAATGCATCCAAATGAAAAGGAAATGCATCAATAAGAAAATGCATCCCTAAGGCAAGATTTGCATCAATTATCAAGAGAAATGCAAGGCCTCATTTGGTTAAGAAATCTAACCATATCCTTCCAAACCATTTCAATGGTACTTCTTGTAGATGCACTTCATCATGTGTATCATCCTGACCTAAATCAATTATGGAATCATCTTTTCCATTCTTGCCAAAATCCCTCTCCACCTCCTTCAACTATCATGGATGACTTGTTGGATAAGTCCAACACTTGTCTACAAGATGACCCTGCTTATGTCAATGAGTGCAAATCATTGCAACTTCTTTCAACATGGTTTCCATTATCCAATGGACCTTTGGCTTTCTATCTCTTTTGTTTTGAAAGTTTCATGTGTATGGCTATCCTCTTCCAACACCTCAAAATAGTGTGGTTATTCAAACCACAAAAACAACATGTAAAATCTCTCCAAATCTTATGTGAAGAGTTACCATGTTTATCATAATCAAAAGAAAATTGATTAAAGGCAGATTTATACCTTGCACAATCACCTTTATCGCCTTCTTGAGGAGGTGAATTTGATGAGGTAGCGGCTCCCTTTGAAATACCAACAATGGTTTCAATGGCCTTAGAGCTTTCAACATCCTATGGTTTGCCATTTCCACTAGTTGCATGCTTATGAGCATCTTCTTGCAAAGTGGGTATAAAACTTTTTGATTCCTCATGAACAAAAACTTCACAAGCTTGAGGTAATGAACATGTAATGAAAGTCCTTCTTGGAACACCTTCATGTGCCTCCTTGGCTTTGGATCATTCTCCATCATGTTGTCCATAACCACGACCCAAATACCTAGGCATTTCCTCAACAACAATTGGCTCAACTATTCCTTGTGCATGTTTTCCTAGCCCTTTACCTTCATAACCCATCTTCATCAATCATTTGTATCCTATTCCTCTAGTGTGTCTTTCAAAAGCACCAAAACGTTCATTTTTAGAGGAAATTGAAGATAAACTTGAATTTCATACCTCATTTTCATGCACTTATTTGGCTAGGGTTTCCTTGGCATCATGGAGTTGAATCTCCATCTCATGAATCTTTTCAAGAAGCTCTTGACTCTCCTCCTTCATGGCCATCAACTCCTTTTGAAGTATAGTGTTCTCCTTCCTATCTTCATACAACTCTTGCACCATATCTCTCATGATGATAAGATCTTGCAACATGTCTAAATCAGAGAGTCTTTCTAAGTAAGATGGATTAGAAACATCACTTATTGAAGTTGTCATCACACTTGTAATGCATCAAAAGGATTCACAAATCTTCAAAACTTTTCTCAACAAAGAAGCATCTCAGACCATCTCATTTCTTCAGCTGATACATATAAACTTGCACACAGTTAAATTCTCCTTGCACAAATACAAAACCAATAGCTAATTTTCTATCTAACCTTGGAAAACCATATTAGGTTTAAAATGAGCTAACAAGTGCTTTGATACAAACTTGATCTAAAATGTTGGGAAAACTTGTTACTACTATGCCATCTCCCTCATTAGTATTAAAAATGTATTTAGGGTCATCTAAAATTAACCAAATTGTGAAGGAATTATGTGTCAAGTGTTTAGTTTCTTTTATGAGCAATTCATGAGGTTAATTAGCTATTTAAAAACTAATATACAACAATTAAAATGCACAGAAGTAAAACACAACAAACTCATAAAAAAAGCTAAAAAAGGAGTTCACCCCTCTTGGGCTACATCTTCTTGAACATGTTTCAATGGATAGGCCCTCTTTGGATTAATATTCAATTCTCTAATTAAATGCAACTACAATGCTCCAATGGCTTTTCTACCTGCTCCATTGGATTCAGAAGACCCAAAAACCCTAACAATGACTCTCCAAGCTCTGTAATTGAACTTTAGCTGATAAAGGCATGACCTCCTCTCCTGGTGGCCCTAGGCTTCCTTAAACTTCAACTTAGAAAAATCAAATATAGAAGTTCCTTTCTACCTCTGCAACATATTCCATTATGTTCAAAGCATCCAAATTATCCAGGAATCTCTCTTTCTGAGCCAAAATTAGTCGAAAACTACCAAAGTTATGGCTTCTTCAGTTTTTCCTAAGAAATCTCCACTAAATATGGAAAAACTCTAGTTAACTCCACCAAGTATGGAGTTATCTCCGAATTTACCGGACCCACCAAAAGCTCCACCAAACTAATCCGAAATTAAATAACTGATAAACATGGATTAATTAGCATTAATCCTGCTTAGCGCATTAATTTGGTGGTTAGCATAAAATTCTAGTAGTTAGTTTGAAAATTGGTCACATGCTAGTGGTTAGTGTTACCTGGCGGTTATGTAACCACTAGTGGTTAACATAAAATGTTGGCTTGCAGGTATGGTTCTGGTCACATGCTAGTGGTTAATGCTAGCCTTACCTGCAAACTCTGCCAAGTTAAACTTTAAATACAAACTCAAGCCTTTAGTGGTTAAGAAACTTGGTGTAGCAGGGTGGTAGTGTGTGTGGCTTATGCAGGCGAGGTCACGGGTTCAACTCCCCTAGCCTCCATAAAATTTTAATTGACCTTTGATAGGGCACGTGACAGCCTTCAAGCATACCACATGTCACCCTCTCATTGGTCCACCCAATATTCCATAGACCAATAAATTACCAACACTTGTCAGAATGTGATTGAGCCACATGTTGGAATATTTTGGGAATATTCCCTAGAATATTCTTTTTTCTGACTGGGTTGTACGGATGCCTAGTCAACATCCCAAACAGCCTGTACCAAAATTCACATGTTTGACCAAATGATCTGTAGGCTCTAACTTTCTCATATGAACTCTGTTTTGAGTGAAATGAGTTGCATTGGGATCGTATTGCCAAGACGGACATTGTCGTTTAGGTTTTGATCGATTATGAGCACTTTGATTTTTGAGCAAATTTTCCCCCTTAATCCAGATTCTAATCAAGGCCTTAATAATGAAAAGGATTCTGAGTATGAGTTCACAACCTTTTATCTATTCATTTTTGGTGCACTCTCTATTTTCTCATACTCTTGCAGACTTAGATCATTCTTGGATCACTCTAACATTAGAGAAAGGAAGGCAAAGGAAGCAAAGGAAATCAAGGGATAAGCAATGAAAAGATGATCAAGCACCTCTGGTAGGAATACTTGCAGGTAACTAATTCATGTGAATTTTACTAGCTAGTTTCTGAATGCACACTACATGCATGTGTGTATTTGGTTCTCTTGTTGTCATTGGAATGGGTTTTTCCAAGTCTAACAATGGTTTCAACCTTGCCTTCCCATTTTCGGATAACCATGGTGTGAAGGGGTTATTTCATTGGTTGAGCTTTGGATTTCAGGATGGTTTTGGAACCAGGTTAGGTGGTCTCAGGAAAATTCCCAAGGGCCTAGGAATTCTTTGACCTGTTTTGGTAGGATTGCGGTAACACTTGAGGGTGGAGATGAGAAAATTCTTCAAGGTATGGGTGAGGAAATTCTGAGGCATCCAAGCTTTTTTTGGGCCTAGTGATCCCTTGACTAGTTTGGGTAGAATCACAGTAAATCATGAGGGTGGAGGTGGTTTAATCTCATGGAATCCTTGGTTGTTTTCTTGTGAGTCCAACATTCATGCTTGGAATATGGCATGTGGGTGATTAGTTGAAAGAAAGATTTGGTTCAGTCTAATCTATGATCGAATGGTACATGGAAGCCCCTAACTTGGTTGGATTTTTCACATGTTAAGAATAGATTTTTTCCTATTTTATTCCATGAGTTTTTATACTTGATATTATGTGGCTTTGATGGTTGTTCTATCATGGTTATTATTCTGGTTGTATGTGGTTATAAGCATGGCTTCATAACAGGTTCCAGTTATGGCTCTTGGTATGTTTGATTTTTTGATGAATGGTTAATGAATGCATGAGATAAAAAATGTTATTATAGTTATCGTGAGAGGCCATTAGACCTTATTGATGATTCTCAGATAAGTATTAGACCCCTATGTTTAGATATGCATTCATGGCATGTAGATTACATGTTCTAAATATGTTTGACGAAATTACTGTCATGGTTAGGCCTGGATAGGTCAAGTTTTTTATTTAATTTTAATTGAATGGCTTTCTAATCATGTTAGAACTTATTTTGGAAAGTCTCACTAAGTTTTGGGCAGTGGTTTGGAGCCTGACCTAGAAATTAGGCTCAGAATCTAGCAATGCATGCTCTGAAACCAAACATTTTGGGATGCAACCATTAGGATGAAGGCTCATGCATGTAGTTGGAGGCTCCCAACCACATGGATGCCTTGCTATTGGAGCAGTTGAGGGATCATGGAAAGGAAAAGGTGGTCTAGCTCTGGATTTGGCCACCTTGGGTGGTTTCTCGGTCCCTGAGTGACCTATAGACTATATAGGATGTGTTGAGATGTCAGTTGGTTGTCATTTTTTAGAACCACTTCCTTAATGGGACTTGGGAGGTTGGCTCGTGTCATAGTAGCTCTTCCTATGATGTTTACCTGAAAAACTGATGAAAGTGGGTAAATGTGGGAGGGGCAGGTTACAAGTTGGTATCAAAGCATGGTTTAATACTTGGACTGAATGGGCAGAATGTGTTTGATGTGCATGCATAATAGTTGTCTATATGGTTATTGTTATGCATGCATTATAGTGGCTATGATTAGCATGTATCTAGTCAGTTTTACAGTTTGTGACATCATGCATGGTAACTGGGATGATGATTGAGATGATGTTGATATATTGATATGATTATGTATATACATGTATCATGCTAATCTAGATTTATTTTGTAGACAAGATAGCCTCCCTTGAACTCCACTGAGGTATGTTGATTATGTTTGTATTTGGCTTATCTGACATTGTATGTTTGCAGGAAGAAGAGGATTAAAGATGACTAGAAAAATGGTGGATTACAGTTCAAGAGACTACCCTTACAGATTAGATTAGTATCCGAGACATGAGTACTCTCTAGACATATGGGACACTTTGAGAAGTTTAAAGGAAAAGGTTAGAATTTGCAATGAAGATAATGGCAGAATCATTCAGTCACAAGAGAGACTTGTTATTGCATAGGAGAAACAAGCAAATATCAATGTAGTTATCCTTCACAGTTTTTCATATTTGTAGAAACAAGGAAAACCATGGATTAGTTATGAATAGGAGGAAAAGACTAATGGGGCATATGGAAGTAGGTCTCATGGTGGGCATAGATCATATAGGGATGACATAGTCAGAGATGGCAGGTTCTTGGATATACCTGATAGAAGAGGAAATGGATATGGGTTCTATTCTAGTTTTGGTTTGGACAGGTATCATGGTCATCGTCATTATCATCCTTACAGGAGGAGCGATAGGGGATATTTTTTGGATATGTTCAAGAAATCCAAGCCACCTAAATTTGATGGAGAGATAAAGAAACCAGAATATGCAAAGGCATGGTTACTTGGAATGAAGAAATTCTTTGAGTTACATGACTATACAAAGAACACGAAGGCCAAAATAGCTATGTTCATTCTTAAAGAGAAAGCACACATCTGGTGGGAAGATTTGAAGCGATTCAAATACATTAGAGCATAGAAGTTGAGTTAGCATGAATTCAAGAGACTCTTCAAGAATAAGTATTTGTCAGAGAGGTACTATGATGGAAAATACAAGGAGTTCCATGAGCTGAAGATGGGATCAATTAAAGACGAGGAATATATGAATAAGTTCTTGGAGTTGTTGAGGTATTTCTTGTATCTTAAGGATGAAAAAACCAAAATTCATAGATTTATCAGTGGACCGCCATTAGCATGTAAAGATCATATTGAGTATGATGAGCCTCGATCGTTAGGTATGTATGCATAAGTGCAGCGGAATGTGATTCCATTGGGATCGTAAAGTATAATTCTGGGTATGGAATTGTTGCACCTTCAGAGGACTAAGGTGGATTGTTATAAAAAGGCTATTGATTGCTTGGATGATATTGGAGAACAGAGAATCTTATAGGGTAAGAATAAGGTAACATCAGTTAGAATGGTTACAACTATGCAAGAAAAGCATAGTCACAAGAAAGGGCGTGTATTGTTTGCAGTTCATATTTCCAGTGATAAAGGTAATGATGTTGAGGATGCAAAAGTCTTGAAGAGGAATCCAGTTTTACAATAGTTTCGGGATGTATTTCGAGCAGATATTTCATAGTTACCACCTCACAGGGAAGTGGAATTTTCTATTGAGTTGGTACTTGGAGCAGTACTAGCATTAAAGGTACCTTATAGGATGATCACCCAATATATAGTGTAAATGAAGTAGTATTTCAAGGAAATACTTGACAAGGGATACATTAGGCTAAGTATATCATCGTGGGATGCACTAGTATTGTTTATGAAGAAGAAGGATGGTACTCTCAGGTTGTGTATTAATTACAGGAAGTTGAACAAGGTAATCATGAAGAACAGATATCCATTGTCGAGGATTGACGACTTGTTTGATCATTTGAAGGGAGAAACAATGTTCTTAAATATTTATTTGAGATCAGGATATCATCAAGTATGCATTAGAGAAGAGGACATCTATAAGACCACTTTATGGACCAGATTATGGGCATTATGAGTTTTTTGTGGTTCATTTTGGTTTGACTAATGCTCCAACTACTTTCATGTGTTTGATAAATAGTGTGTTGCATCCTTATCTGCACAATTTTGTGATTTTATTCATTGATGATATATTGATATATTCTAAGAATGAGGAATATCATGTCGAACACTTAGCAACAGTATTGAGATTGCTAAGAGAGCATCGATTGTATGCCAAGATTAGTAAACGCAATTTATTTCAAACAGAGGTACATTACTTGGGACATGTTGTTTCCAAGGAAGGCATAGCAGTGGATCTGGAAAAAATAAGAGTTGTCATGGAATGGGAAGCTCCTAGGAATGTAGATGAGGTCAGATAATTCATGGGGTTAGCAAGTTATTATAGGAGGTTCATCAGGAACTCCTCAAAAATTTCCTATCCTATTACATCATTTTAGAGAAAGGGAAATAAATTTGAATGGACAGAGGAATGTGCAATGAGTTTTAAGAAGTTGAAGCAGCTTCTTACAGATGCTCCAGTTCTAAAGATTGTAGATCTAGATAAAGAGTTCATGGTGTGTACATAGGCTTGCAAGAGAGGACTTGGTGGAGTACTGATGCAAGAGGGATAGGTGGTCTGTTATGAGTCAAGGAAACGGAATGAGAACGAGCATAACTATGTGACTCATGATCTTGAATTGGCAATGATCATTCGTGCAATGAATATGTGGAGTCGATATCTTCTTGGCAGGAGGTTTGTGTTGATGAGTGATCATAGTGGGTTGAGATACTTGTTTGACAAACCTAATATGAATGTCAAGTGGGCTAGGTGGTTGGCCATGCTCAGTGAGTTTAAGTCTGAGATCAGGTACATCAAGGGTAAGGAGAACATGGTTGCAGATGCTCTTAGCAAAAGAGTACAGGTGAATCACATAGCAGGTATGAGTTCATATAGGACAGATTTATAGGATCAAATCTTATAGGCAGGAAAACAAGATGACTATATAGAGAACTTAGGCACATGTTACAGCAGCAGGGTACAGGTGATCAGGATGTGGATTATCATCTCACAACATATGGTTTGGTCAAATTTAGTTGCAGGATCTATGTGTCGAACAAAAGTGAGCTCAAGAAGCTTATATTGTAGGAATTTCATGTTAATTCATACTCATATCATCTAAGATATCATAAGGCATTAATAGCAGTTAAGAAATTCTACTACTGGACGAATCTGAAGAAAGAGGTAACAGAGTTCATCAATAGTTGTTTGGATTGTCAACAGGTAAAAGTATAGTATAATCATCCAGGTGGTTTATTGCAGCCAAATTTGATTCCAGAGTGGAAATGGGAGGTCATTTCCATGGATTTCATTACAAGTTTACCGAGGACATCTAGACAACATAATTCCATCATGGTTTTGGTTGAAAGGTTGGATAAGGTAGCTCACTTCCTAGCAATTAAGTCTACTTATTCAGCTAATGGGGTATCACAAGTCTTCATCAAGGAGATAGTGAGATTGCATGGTATTCCTAAGAATATTGTGTCTGACAAAGATGCTAAGTTCACTTCTAGGTTTTGGAAGCAGTTGTTTTCAGGTTTGTGTATAGAGTTGGACTTCAGTACAAATTATCATCCACAGAAAGATGAAAAGACAGAGAGGTTCAATAGGTTTTTGGAGGATATGTTGAGGATGTATGTTATTCACCAGTACAGGAGGTGAGAGGAGTATCTTCCACTTGTTGAGTTTTCTTGTAATAATGGGGTATCAAGAGTCACTAAGTATGAGTCTATTTGAAGCACTTTATGGGCGGAGTTGTAATACTCCCATCAGTTGGAGTGGTCTAGTGAACAATGTACTAATAGGACTAGATATGTTGGCAGAGATGGAATAAGAAATGTATGTTATCAAGAAGAATCTAAAGGTAGCACATGATATACAAAAGAGTTATGCAAATCAGAACAGGGTGTTTAAGGAGTTTCAAGTTGGGGAGCATGTGTACTTGTGCATCAAGCCCAAGAGGAGCTCCTTGAGTATTGTATCATGTGCTAAGTTGGAACCTCAGTATCATAGGCGTTTCAAGATATTTAAGAGGATTGGACCAGTGGCCTCCAAAATTTTACTACTTCCAACATTGAAATTCCATGATGTTATCCATGTTTCATTGCTTAAAATATATGTAAAAGATGTTGATCATGTTATTGATTGGTTTGTATTATAGGTAGATCCAAAAGGAGAATTCTAGTTGCAACCTTAGTGAATATTACAATAGAAACAAGTAATGCTCTAGAACCAATCAATCAAGCAAGTTAAAGTGTAGTATAAGCACTTTGGGCCCGATGAAGCTACATGGGATAAGGATGACCATATGTGGGCTATGTATCCTTCATTAATTTTCGGTTGAGGCAAAGGATTT
Organism: Pinus tabuliformis; assembly: GCA_031772625.1. Classification (NCBI taxonomy): domain Eukaryota; kingdom Viridiplantae; phylum Streptophyta; class Pinopsida; order Pinales; family Pinaceae; genus Pinus; species Pinus tabuliformis. The sequence goes on from CM062804.1 coordinate 638,317,367, forward strand.
TTGGTATATTTATATATTTATATATGGTTGTTATTGTAAATATCACAATTATTTGTGCTATAAAGCTCCAATAAGCACTATGGTTGTCATGTTGAAATGTTTGTCATGTTGGTTTTTCTTTTCAGCAGGTTGTTCATTGTAAATACTACATCGAGCCAAGTTATAAAGCTAAGGGGGATACTGGAAGTATGTTTTTATTTCCAATAGTCTTGTTGGTCATAGGTGTCATAGAACATTGAGGATGGTGTTCCCCTGAGGGGGATGGGTTTGCAACAACCTCAGGTTAAAAGTTAATATAATAAAGTAAATAAAGGAAAAAATAAGACCAAGGTCATGGAACATGTATTCCAAGTTGAATGTTGAGAAAAACATCCTAATGGTGTTCATTTTGGTTTATTATGGCTAAGGAAATTGGAAAAGGCTTTGGAAATGAAAAGAGGCATTAATTAGTATTTTATTTATGAAAATAAAGGAAAATATGAGAAAAGGGAGGTGAAAGGCCACATATTTGCATGACAGGAAAATTGAAGGAAAATAGTGGAAATTGAATAAAATAGAGCCCTCAACAATAAAAGGGCTTATGAGGATCAATTGACAACCTTTTGTCAGTTCAGTTTTGGAGCTCTCTCTATTCTCTCATTCTCTTGCACACTTAGAGCATTCTTGGAGCACTCTAGCATTGGAGAAAGGGAGACAAAGCAAACAAAGGAAATCAAGGGACAAGTAAGAAAAAGCTGGATCAAGTAGCGTTAGTAGGAATACTTGTAGGTAACAGATTGCGAGTGATATTTCATAGCTGGTTTTTGAATGCATGCTACATGTTTGTGTGTATTTGGTTCTCTTGTTGTCATTGGAATGGGTTTTTCCATGTGTGACAATGGTTTCAACCTTGCCTTTCCATTTTCGATAGCCATGGTGTGATGGGGTTATTTCATTTGGTTGAGCTTTGGATTGCTGGATAGTTTTGAAACCAAGTGAGGTGGTCTCAGGAAAATTCCCAAGCGTCGAGGAATCCCTTAACCATTTTTGGCAGGATTACGGTAAGGCCTGAGGGTGGAGATGGAAATTCCTCAAGGTATGGGTGAAGAAATTCTGAGGCATCCAAGCTTGTTTTTGGCCTAGTGATCCCTTGAATGGTTTTGGCAAGATTACAATAAATCTTGGTAGTGTATGTTCTTGTTTTGGGCCCAGTGATCCCTTAACTAGTTTTGGCGGGATTGTGGTAAAGCCTGGTTGTTCATGTGCTCGTTGGGCCTAGGAATCCCTTAACTGGTTTTGGTAGGATTGCGGTAAAGCTTGAGGGTGGAGGTGGTTTAATCTCTCGGAAGCCTTGGTTGTTTAGTTGTGAGTCTCGCATTCATGCTTAGAATATGGCACAGGGGAGATTGGCTGAAAGAAACATTTGGTTCAGCCCAATCTATGGTCGAGTGGTACATGGAAGTCCATGACTTGGTTGGATTTTTCATATGTTAATAAGAGCTCCTTTCCTCTTGTATTTAATGAGTATTTTTACTTGATATTATTTATCTTTTTCTGTTGTTCTATCATGGTTATTCTTCTAGTTATATGTTGGTTTTAAGCATGGCTTCATAACAGGTTCTAGTTATGGCTCTTGAAATGTTTGATTTGTTGATGAATGGTTAATGAATGCATTAGATATCAAATGTTATTGCAAATATTGTGATATGGCATTATACCTTCTTGATGATTCTCAAATAAGTATCAGACCCATATGTTCAGATATGCATTCATGACCTGTAGATTACATGTTCTCAGTATGTTTGACGAAATGACTGTCATGATTAGGCCTGAATATGCAAAAACATTTATTCAAGTTCGATTGAATGTATTTTTCATCATTTTAGAAATGATTTGGGAAAGCCTCACTAAGTTTTTGGGAGTGGTCTAGAGGCTGACCTAGAAATTAAGCTCAAAATCTAGGACCGTAGGCTCTGAATTTGACATTTTGGGTTGCAATTGCTCATATGCAGGCTTATGCATGAGATTGGAGGCTCCCAAATACATGGATGCCTTGTTGTGGGAGTGGTTGAGAGCTCAAGGAAAGGAAAAGGCGGTCCAACTCAGTATTTTGTCAACTGGGGTAGTTTCTTAGCCCCTAAGTGTCCTATAAACCTTGTAGGATGTGTTGAGATTTCATTTGGTTGTTAGTTGTCAACCCCACTTCCTTAATGGGACATAGGAGGTTGGGCCATGTCATAGTAGCTCTATGTATCATGTTTACCCAATAAACCTATGAAAGTGGGTCAATGTGGGAGGGGTGGGTTACATTGCCAGCTCAACCATGGAGCCTAACATCGAGAGTTTTGAGAGAATTTAACTTGTGACTTGTCAATATCATAGGTTCTTTAATATCAGGGACTCGACCAACTGAGCTAACCCTCAAGGCATAGCATATTTCTATGTGGTTTATGGTCCCCATAGATCAGTGACTGTTGCATCCAAATAATACTTGTACCATGCAAATTGACCTAAAAGGATCACTTCCAACTCAACCACGGAGCTTTACCTCGAGCGTGTCAAAAGTATTGAACCCTTGACATCTCAATAACATAGGTTCTTTAATGATGAGGACTCGATTAACTAAGATAAACCTCGAGGCTATATAGGTATGTATGTATGTACACACACACATAATTTTCACAGATACAAATTTATATATTCCATATGAGGAATATACATATTTTGTATATTACATCAAAGTTCGTCATGTCACTTGTTGGAATTGAACCTAGGTGGGGAGGGTTGTAATATTTCCTCCCAACCACCCAATATAACATTGATTGAAAAACATATAAAATATAATTGTTCAATTGTTTAAATTATTGATTAAATTCACCAAATTATTTAGTTTTGGGTTCTTTAAATTTATTTCTTCTAAATGAGAAACAAAAAGTACCTTCATAAGTATTTATTAAAGTAAAATTTTTGTTTGGTTATGAGAATAAGACATGACCATAACCTATATTTAATTTTAATCCTTCCAAGTTATATAAGTCTTCTATAATCACAATTTAACCTTAAGATCCATAAACAATTTTGAAATTTTTTGGGATTAAAGGTTTTTATCCCCAACCCTTAGCCACATGGGATGGTGGCGCCCATGACTACAAGCTTAGTAGAAAGGGACTAAAGAACAAAATTCATATATCTAAAAGATCCTTTTGCACGAGTAATTATTCATTTCTTTAGGATATGACATAATTTAGATAATCAAATGATCTATAGTATGGAAAATGATCTTTTTTTTGAGTAACTATGTTTTTCCCCAACAGATTACATAAGACAGATAATTAACTGATCTAGAATTTGGAAAACATTTATTTTCCATTAGTCACCATGACTCTTCCCTGTATATTGATAGAATATATATATATATATATATATATAGATAGATACAAAGGTTGTCGATTAACATATTCAAAAATTCAGAAATCCAAAAAAAAAATTGTGTTTTATGGAAATCCCAGATTCAGATGCTAGCTAGGTAGGACACATGGTGGACATGTGGACCCATGTAACCCGGAGTATGATGTGGTAGATGGCATGGATAATGAAATTCCACTAATAATGTCATAGTTTTGGTTTTAACGACACTAGTGTAGTATGTTGATGTGGCATAATGATGTAGTGCCTACATGCCAGAGATGACATGGAGGTAATGAATTGGGTCTCAGATCTAGAAATCCAACTTTTTCAAAAAAATGAAATTTTTTATTTTTTATAGATCTAGATTTAAATAATAGAATTGGGACTAAAATATATTAGTTTACGTTTCCATGTATTGTTCCCATTTTTTGACAATTTTGTTGATCCAAAAACTCAACTTTTTGAATAATTATCATTTAAGATTTTTAAAGGTCTACACGTGACTACCAGAATCTAGACAAAAATATGTTATTTTTCATTGTCATGGTGTGTTCTCATCTTCTTCCCAATTCATTAATTCAAAAATATGGCTTTTTGAAAAATGGTTTTTTAGGATTTTTCTTAGATCTATATGTGAATGGGTAAGTTGATACACCGTCTTTGTAGAGGTGGTGCAATGCGATGGTGACATGTGTGCATAGGAAGCACCACATGTTTGATGATATGGAATACTATGTTGGTGACATGTATGCACAATACTACCATGTATCATTCATGTTTTAGCCATGTGCCAACTGCTGACATGGCACAAAAAAGTGAAACTTTTGAGGGCCATAACTTTCTGTTCAAAACTTATATTTGGATGAAATTTATATTGTTGAAAAGCTCTTGAGGAGTAAAATATGATGATGATATCCAAAAATAGGTTTAAAGCCCTTAAAAGATGTTGAATTATTATAATCCCATCTTCATAGGGTTGATTAAAGAGTTGGGGCTTAAACAAAACAATGTGACCATAACGAAGAAATTAGACATTAATATTTTTCTATCATCATTCCTCATATTAAATTTGGGTATATTATAAATTTTAATTTTTAATAATTGGAGTGTGTTACGATTGACATTAGAGTCAAGTTCAAACACTAGGTATGGAGGTCTCGAATTACGCCATAGAGATGCTTTTGGAGTAAGATACAAAGCTTGTTTGTTATGTTTGGAAATAGTAGTATTGATTGGATTTAACCTTGAATAAAGGGATATGTTTCTTGGAATGGAACAACTATGTGTGAAAGAGTGTTTCCTTGGAAAAAAGTGTCATGTTTTGGAAGTCATGTGGTGAGAAAGACATTGTAAAAGTGCATGGTTCCCTTGATTGGTGTTGATAATTAAATGAGAAAGCTTAATAATAAAAGGATGAAAAAGTGTATTGAGTGCATTGCATACACGATAAACACAAATGAATATGGGTGTATTCTAGAATTAGAATTTTATTAAAATCAATGCTATAATTAAATTTCTAGAAGGTATATTGTCGTGATTTATAGCAATGATTCAACGTAGTGCTTAAATATTGTTGTGCATGAGTGGATCACATTTGGGATGTTTTAGTTGAAGGAGCAAGAGTTAGACTTCCAAGAATCTTAGACAGTGTGGGTACTACCTAGCAACATTGTTATGAAGGTTTTGGATGCCTTAGAATGGTTAAGTAATAGCTCTCTATGAAAGGGTGGTGTGGCCTTGGCCATCCTTGTATATCATTTAAAGGCTTAATATTTGGTTAGATGATGTGGTTATACTAAATATTTTGTTGAGGATGGGAAATTTAGTAAATTGTGAAAGTGCCAAATTGGGTAAATCTCACTATGTTAGGGATGAGAAATAGCCCATTGCAATGGATATGAAAAATGGAAAGGTCTGAGTTAGAAGTCCTTGGTTTTAGTTATATGATAGCTAACTTGGATGGTTGAGGTTTGGTGCCTTGAAGGAAAAGGATAAGTGATGTTGTAGAGCATGGAATGTAAGGTGAGTCGTTCTTATTTGTGACGACTGAATTGCATGGGAATGTATGTATAGATCAACTTAGTTGATAAGTAAAGCATAAGGTTTACCTAAAAAAAATTAGGGTATATTTAACACTACCTAGTTGCCTCAGTGGGAGATATATGGCACATGATGCTCATAGAAATAAAGGTGCAAGAGAAGAAACTATTGGTAAAAGAAAACCATATAATTTAAGAGTATGGTTAAGGATTATTGAGTGGATGAACAAGAAGGTAAAGTTACACACATAAGGTTAGCTTTGAAATATGAGTGAAAAGGATCATGGGTAAAGACATGAATGTAGGCAAGGAATACCTAAAGGTACCCTTGATTGTCTTGTATGATGCATAACATGAATACACAAAATTGTTATGAATTCAAATCTTTCTAAATACTTATGCCTAATGGAGATAAGGATCTCCTTGGATAAGTTGGTGTAATTATTCACTTGGAAAGTGAGTGAGGCTATTCTATGTATAGTATATTTTCCTTACAAATGAGGAAGAATCTCAGTAAGGGTGCCCATGTCAATTGCCACTGGGGAAATGTCAAGGCCTTGAATATGGTTCAAAATTAGAAATAAAATCCCATGGTATGGCTGTGAAAGAAAAGTTAGATATTGGAAGGACAGATTGATGCTACCCTTGATATGAGAAAGACCCTGAAGTATTAACATGAAAAAAAATATTTCACATAAATGGGTGTGGAGAACAACATAGTAAGTGTTGGTAAGGATAAGGGTTAAATGCCCTAAAGTTTTGTGAGAGAAAGAGAAAATATATAAGGAGAGGAGCTAAATTTATGAGATTATGATGAGGCTTTAAGGAATAATGTCCAGCCATTTAAAGAAACAAAATGGACATATTGTTTTCATCCTTCAGAAAAAATGGACGACTTGAGGTTTTAAAGTTATTTAAACTCTTATGAAATGCATGTTTGTATATAGGTTTATGTGAAGGTCAATTGAATAAATGTTGGTCATATCAAGATACTAAGTGATTTGATCAGGTTGGATCAGGAAAAATCAAACAAAGTGAGTTGCATAGAATATTACCCCTTCAGTTAACTACGGAAAGACTTGTCAAGAGGACTCGGTTATAGTAAAATACAAAAGAACTAGATGCTCACATAAAGACCAATAATGTCTTAAATTATCATCAAAATGAAAAATAGCCATATTGATGTAATTTATGTTGAGACAAATGATAATTGGGCTATTAAGCTTGTTGGAAATCTTCAAAAATTCTAATAAGAATTATTGCATATGATTGATATGTTAAAGTTCATATTGAACTTGTAAAATTCCTTAGTTAAAATGAACAAGAGGGAAGATTTCAATAAATAATCAATAAAAGCAAGCCTTAATTGGGTGAATGTGGATAGTTGAATAATGGAGTAAAAAATGAGAGAAATATTAAGAAGGAAGTCTTCTCTCGATGTGTGTGTGTGTGCGCGCGTGCGTGTGTGTGTGTGTGTGTGTGCATGCGTGCGTACGTGCGTGCGTGCGTGCGTGCGTGCGTGCGTGCGTGCGTGCGTGCGTGCGTGTGTGTGTGTGTGTGTGTGTGTGTGTGTGTGTGTGTGTGTGTGTGTGTGTGTGCGTGCGTGCATGCATGCATGTGTGTGTGTGTGTGTGCGTGCATGCATGCATGCATGCATGTGTGTGTGTGTCAATCAATTAAAATGTGTGCTACAACACTCCAAAGTTGTAGCCTAATTCATTGTATAATGCATTTTATATCAACAACTAATCAAGGGGTATCCTAGGATGAAGGCTCATGCATGTAGTTTGAGGCTCTCAACAACTAATCATAGCTCGATGCTTGATTAGTTTTTGATATAAAATGCATTATACAATGAATTAGGCTACAACTTTGGGGCGTTGTAGCACACATTTTAATTGATTGACTAACAACTAATGTGTGGGTGATGTTGTGCGAAAAGAAAAAAGAAAAATGTAGAATGTTCTCATGAATTTGATATTAAAGGCCATTTATTTGAAGTAGAATTTTAGGTAGAAGAAGTGCCTTCAACCATTAAATATATCGAGGACAATGAAACAAATATGGTAGCCATATAATTATGGCTTTAACCAACCAAGAAACAACAAAGGGTAAGTTGAATAAATTGGGTAAATATTCATTCAAGATAAATGCACATTTTGATGAAATGTTTATCCCTTTCGATGCATGAATTTCACGATAATCCACTTGAGGTATTATCAAGGCAAGGAGCTTCCAATACACAATATTTAGTAAAAATATTAATAATATGTGTGTGTGTGAGATGTCATAATGAATAATATTTAAATAAGTTAGTGATACAATCATAGGTAAACAATGTATGTTTGATAATGCACTGGAAAAGGCATGGTTAAGTGTGATGTATGAAGTGAACATAATGATTGCAATGTATACATGAAGCTATGGGAAATGGCCCAAGAGCTTCTAAATATGAAGCATATAGTTTCATCACATAGTGATGAGTGTATAAAATCGTATCATATGAATGAATGCTTGAAGGTTATAGGATGATGTGTGTGACCACAAAAATTGCTAATGTTATGAGTATTTCTCTATCACATGAACATGACATTATTTTGATTGCCCTTGGTGGGAATGTGAATGGAACCATTGATATGGAAATACTTGTATGGAATTAGTATTTCTTAGAATATGGTAGAGGCATGATGCTCTTAGTATGGAGAAATTGTTGAAAATTTTAACAATGCACAAGTTTGATGCATTGAATGAATGGATGCTTGCATGGGAAAAACATTTGCATGAATGAATATCATGAAAATAAATTATTATTAATGTTTTGATAAATTTCTGATTGCTAAAGTGAGTGGTGTGAATCCCGAATCACACAAAAAATAATTGCTAAGAAAATTCTAAGGTAGCAATCTTGGTGGGAGAGTATATGACACTCTCAGTCTTGTATAATTAATTTATTTTCTTAAATAAATGCATGGATGTATTTTGAAGTGTTGGAACGGTTGAAGATAAAATACATGATGTAATAACGATTATATGTATTAATATAATGCAATGAATGTTTCCTTTAAATTTGAAACTATATGTGGCTGACCCTGATTGGATTATTGAGTATATGACAATTTTGAGGTACTTTTGGTGGTTATAATGAATATTATATTAAATGATTCTATGGATCAAGATTAATAATTGTTTTGATGAGAAAAAATGTATATTACAGGAAAATCAGACATGGGTATGGCATTGATTGTAAGCCCATACAAAGGCTAGGTTTTATCACCTGCAAAAGAGCTAAATAGTATTAGAAAGATCTCATATTTCTGAAATTTTGTTTCTATGTGAAATAGGTTTAAAGAAAACATTTTTTATTTGAAGTATACTAGTCAATCTCATAGGAACCGTATGCATGTGATACACATGAGAAAGTTGTATGTATCTAGGGAGGATAAACGATGGTTGTGAATCTATAAACCTAGGAACAAGACCACCGTAGTGACACTAGAACATTATGACATGCCTTGATCAACTTTTATATGGGCTATGCCATGTTAGAGTAGGATAAAGGGATGCCTTGGCTATAAAGCTATAAGTTTCTATACCCTTCCTATGCAAGGAAACCTTAGCTAATGATGGATTTCCCGAGGGACTATGTAAAAGTGAAGGGGATTCTTGAGCCTAGAGGATGAGTAGCTGCAAGGAAGAAGAGACTTGAATGAATATGTTTGGGAGATTCATGTTACATGCTACCTAGGATCATGAGCGCATTGGGATAAATCTTTTATAAATTTCACATCTCATGGATATATTTAATCAATGGCCTACATATTTTAAGAAAAAAGGAAGTGAGAAGAAAGGAAAGTTTTTCTCTAATGTAATTAAACATTAATTACTATTATTTTAAGGATAAACAAGTGGAAGAAGAAAATTGGATGATGGGCAATGGAAAGGTCCTTAAAAGGAGTGTCCTTCTTTGTAATAAGGGGGTTGTAAAAAGTTTGATGGGATATGGATTTGAAACTTATATATTTTTATTAAGTTTCAATGAAAGCTCGAAAGATTCCATTTTTGAAGAATTTTTCTTTGGCTGAATGAAGAATTACGCTCTTACAATTTTGTAAATAATATATTTTATTCATCCATATTTTATGTAAAATTCTTTTTCATAAAATATTAAATTCTTCAATTTAATTTAAATGAAATACAAGAATATTTATACATATTTTCAAATAAATATTTATTCAATATATATATATATATATATATGAATATATATGAAACAATGGGAAAATATATCATGACTCACTTATCAAACTAGTAGTGGGGGCAACCATCACTGGTTGGTATTGGCAAATGCGGGCTAACTCATCTCTATTATTCAAGGAAAGCCACACCACCTAGAATTACCCATTGGTGGTTTGTACACACATATATATGAATTATTAATGAGTAAATGAATTATTTCTTCATATTTAGCAATAAATTATTAGAGCTTGTATATAGTTTTGAATGTTACATTCTCCTAACTAGGATAGTTGGATTTAAAATTAATTAATACTGATATAATTAGATTAGGAAATATAGTTAGTCAGATCTTTAGAATTTTTTTTGTAAATGAGGTTGGTTTGATTTATATTATTCAATTTCATTCTTTAAGTGGCACCCAAGACCACTAACTAGTGGAGATCGTTATCGAAAATGAAACAGATCTAATTAGGATATTCCATTAGGTGATCATCCCTCATTTTTTATGAAGTGATTTTTTTCATTTGTCAACACCTAGATCACTCTAAATAAGAGCACCATTCTAGATGAAGTGTCAGCTAACACTTCCTTAAACTACCTCTCTATAAAAATAGTTTGGTCAATGAGAATGTTATGCCAAAGTAAATTTAGGCCTACCTTGAATGAGAATACTAATGTGGAAGAAGGTATGGCTAAACCTTCCCTCTACTCCCACTTATTTGGAATACTGTGCTTGAGGAAGGGTCAATCAATATTTCCCCAAGACTCTCATCTTGAAAATACTATGCTAGAGGAAGCGTTAGATGACACTTCCTTAGGATCATGCTTGATGAGAATTTGATGCTAGATGAAGGATTGGTTAAACCCTCCATGAACCTCCCTTTAATGGAAATACAATTATGGGGGAATGTGTATTTGACCCTTCCATGGGCTCACCCTTGATGAAAATTCCATTCTATAGGAATGGATGACTAACCCTTTCCTTGGCTCACTTTGGACACGAATTTTATAATGGATGAAGGGTTATTTGACCATTTCCTATACTACCCCTCTATTAGAATATTATTTTTTTCTAGAAATACTATGTTGGAGGAAGTGTTCACCTAAGGGATCCCTTCAATGATGGTAATAATATTAAGGAAAGGATGGAAAACCATTCCTTAGGATCTTATTCAATGGAAATACTATACTTTAGAAAGTGTTGACCAATCCTTCCTTGGGCTCCTCTTCATCAAAACTATTATTCTAGTGCAAGGCTATTCAATCATTACCTAATATCAAACTTGAATTCCATGCTAGGGGAAGCATTGGCTAACCCTTCCATGGGTTTCCCTTTCATGAGAATATTACTATAGAGGAAGGCTCACTTGACCCTTCTATATGATTCCCCTTGATGAAAATTCTATGCTATGAGGACTAGATACACCTTTCCTAATTTCACTTTGAATAAGAATATTGTATTAGATGAAGGGTTGACTAGCTATTCCATAGCCTACCCCTTGATAAGAATTCTAAGATTGAAAATAATACTGCTAAAGGAAGCATTGACATCAAGATCCCTTTAATGATATTAGTAGTGTATAGGAAGATATAGACAACCCATCCCTAGGCTCCCTATGATGGAAATACTATGTTAAAGAAAGAGTCAACACATTCTTCCCTAGGACCCTATTCATTGAAAATGCTATTTTGGAGGAAGGGTATGTTTCCTATTACCCATATCATATTCAGCAATAACTTTATGTTGGAGGAAGGATAAAATGACTCTTCCATGGGAAACACTTCAATGATAATATTATTATAGAGGAAGGTCAAATTGACCCTTACATTGGCTCACCCTTAACAAAAATTACATTCTATAGGAAGGGTTGGTTAACCCTTTCCCTAGCTCACTCTAAATGAGAATGAAATGATGGATGCAGAGGTGAATAAGAATTCATTGCACTACCCATATACTAGAATATTATTCTCAATGGAAATATTATGCTGGAGGAAGTGTAATCCTTGGACCTCCATTTAGTGAGAATATTAAGGTGGAGTAAGGGAAATTGACCCTTCCCAAGGCTCCGCCTTAATGGAATACTATGCTCAAGGAAGGGTCAATCGATTCTTCATAAGTACCATCTTCATTAGAATACTATTTTGAAGGAATGCTTGATTTTTAATTATTTAGGCTCACCATAGATGAGAATTGCATATAGGAGGAAGGGTTAAATGACCCTTTCATTGGTTCATGATTGGTAAAAATACTATGATGGATAAATTTTGTTTAAACCTCCCCTAGACTTCTTCATTATGAGAATTTTACATTGTACAAAGGGTTTTCCCACCTTTTCTTTTTAATCTGCCTTAATGATAATGATATGATTAACGAAAGATCACTAAGAAAGGATTTGTTGAGCACTAACTAGGTGGACCCTCAATGAAAAATTGATTGTTAAGTAAACTTTATCCAACTCTTCATTGGGAAATTTCTCTATACAATAATTATATGCTAGAGGAAGGGTTAATTGACCACTCTCTAGGAAATTGTCACGGAAAAATTCTATAGATGAGAAGTTATTAACCATCCCTTTCTTATGATCCCCTGTCAAATATAAGAATAACATGTTAAAGGAATTGTTGGACAAACTTTCCCTAAGTTATTAATATATAATAATTCTATGATGGAGGAAGGGTTATTTTAGCCTTCCCTAGCATCCCATTTGAATAAAATATTGTTCTATTGAAAGGGTTGTATGAACCTTTCGCTACTCACCCTCAAAAATAATATTATTCTTGAGGAAGTGTCAGTTGACCCTTCTTAGACCTTCCTTTTAATAAAATACTATTATGATGGAAAAGTTGGAATACCTTTTCCTAGGATACCTCTTGACATGCAAATAAGTTTTAGAGAATGAATAAAATTGCATTGAACCACCTTTAATGATATTATTGTTCAAAGGTAACTATGAATTGAAACTTCCTATGGTTTTCCTTCAACCACAATACTATGCTAGAGGAAAAACTAGTTAACCCTTCCAAGGGCTCTTCCTTGGAAAAAAATATTATACAAAAGAATGGTTCAACTAACCCTTCCTATATGAGAATACTATACTAGAGGAATGGTTGGTTGAACCTTGCATGGGCTACTAATGTATGAGAAATATATCATGGAGTAAGAGTCAAATGACCATTCCCTAAGATCTTGTTCAATGTCAATATTATGTTATTTAATGGGTCCTATAAATGTTTCTACTTCTCTATGATTGGGAATATTATTCTTGTTGAAGGGTCAACTCACCATTCACTATGACACTTTTGAAAACAATATTGTTGTAGAGGAAAGGTTGGATAACATTTTCAAAGGCTATTATTTGAAGTGGATAGTATGTTGGAGGAAAGGTCAATCAATAGTTCCTCGAGTCCCCTTCAACAAGAATAATATACTAGAATAAGAATTGGTTGACACTTCTTGAGCTTGAAAAATGGCATTAATTTTATGTCGGAAGAAGATTTGGTTGACCCTTCCAAGGAATCTCCATAAATGAGAATATTGCACTAGAAAAAAAAATAGACCCATATTCAGGCTTGTCTCAATGATAATATTAAGATAGAGAAAGCGGCAACTAATCCTTCCATTAGATGATACTACCATGCCATAGGAAGTGTTCGCCAACCCTTCCCTAGGACCCCCAAAATGATAATATATTGAAAACTCATTACTTGGTTCAACTAAAGAAACTTAAATGATCTAGTACAATCAAACAGTTCATCCCCACTTTTGAGAAACTTTCCATCCACATTGAAGGCATGTCAAATATTGATGAGCCTTTTAATAAAATTTCTAATTGCTTGGAAATATAACCAAAGTATTGTGCATTTAATTGTAAACCCGGGTCTCGTATGAAACTTGTGACTTACAATCTACTATATATAGATCATATTTTCTAGTTTCATTGATTAGTTTTTTAGTTGTAGTATAAATTAATACTTTTGTAAGGAGAGTAGCAAAGTTCACATGTTTTGGCAAGGTTCCACAAACTTCAGAAATTAAATCACACTATATAAAATGAAACGATATTGCAAGAAATTAAAGATCATGCTTGTGAAATTGAAAGAGCACACTTATGCCTAGAGGGCATACAAAGCTTAACATTGTAAACCCCAACACAAGTAGAAATACTAATCTACTTTTGTGGGAAAGGAAATGTCACACTTCTACCTTGTGGGATTAGGAAGCTCAATGTTATAATCCCCAACACAATTAGAAATATTAATCTAATTTTGCGGGAAAGAAAATGCCACACTTCTACCTTATGTGCTTAAGAAACTTAACATTGTAAGCCCAATGCAAATAGAAATACTAATTTACTTTTATGGGAAAGGAAATGCCACACTCCTACCGAGTTGGCTTAGGAAGCTTAACATTGTAAACCCCAAAATAGGTAGAACAAACCACATAGGTAGGAAATAAATTACAGGAAGAATTAAATGAAAAGATTAACTATGCCATGATGATCCATGTTTTTAATCAAGGCAACAAATGTAATCATTGCAATAAGCACATTTATTCAATAACATAGATGAATGCAACTTTCTTTGAATGCAAGAACTAGAAATAAATAAATAAACTAAATTCCACTAATCAATTGCATAAATAAATAAACACAATTTGACATGCATAATTTAATTTCATGCACAAATTGAATCATATAACAAGAAATTAGTTATGAAAAAAAAAAACTTACATGAATAGATAATTACATAATTAAATTATGCGATAAGAAAAAGAAGTTATCTAACCTACATAGCACTCCATTCTATTATAATGGGAACTGCCTCCAAAGAACATAATGTCAATATGATTCTATATCAACACGTGTTACATTGACAACATAAATTAATAAAATTAATTGATATAATTAAAATAAATCAATATTCCATAAAATTCAAAAGAAATAAATATGCAAAGAATATATAATTAATTAATTAATTAATTAAATTATACAATATGGAAATTATAAACTACAATTAAAATAAAGGATCAATAATTATAAATTATTTATTTCATTGTCATTTGAGCATTGCTCTAAGAGTCATCCCTAAACCATGGAGAGAAATATTTTTTGTACACATAAATTTAATGTAAACTAAAAGTGAAAAATATTCAAATAAATGCACTTACGGATTAATAAATCCATAGTGATTGCAACAATTTCCTAAATAACGAATGCTTTCTATTAGGTTTCTTGAACCCAAGTCTGATTTTATGTTCAATAAAATATATAATTTTAACATAAATAAAATTACTTTTAGATCTGAATTTTATAAAACAAAATACCCTTGGTTCCTAAGTTAGAATGCCCAATAGAAGTAAATAAATCATAAAACCAAACACATAAATTGTTTGACACAATTTTAACCTGGAAATCCTAGTGTGGGGAAAACTAATAAACTTTGGGGTTTTATTCATCTTCAGAAAAATATCGATTACAGCATGAGTATTCACTCAAAAAAGTATACCAACAATTTCTTAACTTTTACGTTGTTACAGTCTAGCTTATGTGTCCCATACAACCTAGAAAAATTGGGCAGTATGGCTCAACAAACAGGCTCTATGCGTCCTAGCATATTTTATCATGTATGACCCATCAAACTATACCCTATACGACTTGGTTTTCACACCCTTCTTGGTTCACTGAAATCGGCTTGTTGCTACTCTATTTGTTGATACTCTCTTTCTATTAGTTCTTCCTCCTCATCTTCGGCTAAATGCCCAAACTCTAGTGCCAATCAAACTGCCTCTCAAAAAACCTATTTCCCCTTTATAATTTCTAATGTAGTCTCCACAATGGTGGAGGCTTGACATTGAATCTCCACACTTGAGATCTAAAATTAGGAAATAATCCTTCATTGACCTCTTTAACTCTATAAAGTTCCCAATAAACTCAAAAATTAAATTAATGACTTTATGTCTAAGGTCCAAACTTAGGAAATAACTAAATAATTATTGTGAGAGATTTTTTGGTGATTTTTTACATATTGTGGAACTTGAAAAATTTTGAATCACCTTCCAAGATACATTTTCAACAATCTCTCTTAGAAAGGAAGGTATTCGGCACCACCCCCAGCTTGTCTCTAAAGAATACAAATTTTCCTTTCATTAAAACCTTGGTCAAGATGTTTACTACCAACTCATCTATCAGCGCGTACTATAATTTTATTGTCCCCTTCTACACACAATCTCGAAAGAAGTGGTACCTAATCTAAATTTGTTTGACTTGTCTTGAAATAATGAATTCTTTGAGAGATTGATAAAGCTCTAATTGTCATTGTGGATCATAATTAGTTTTGTTTCTTGATCAATTAGCCCCACGAGAAGCTTATGAATCCATATTGCCTTGAAATTTTCCAAGCTTGCAGCCATGTAATTGGCCTCAACAGAACACAAAGAAACTGAGGTCTGCTTCTTACCAAAGCAAGAAACTACTCCTATTCTCAAGTTGAATTAACACCCGGAAGTGATTTTCTTGTCCGATTTGTTGCCTACCTAATCAACATTAGTCTACCCCTCTAACTTCACCCCATCCACCTGATTATATCTTAACCCATACTCAATTGTCCCTTGAAGGTATATCAAAACATTTTATACAACCACCTAATGAACTCACCTTATCTATACCATGAATTGAATGAGTGTACTAATTTCAAAACAAATGTTTGGTCTAGTATTTACCAAGTACATGAGATATCCAATTAGTTTTTTATGTAATGTATAGTCCAATATCTCTGATCTGGAAGAATCAATCTTCTTCCATTTGGTCACTAGTGTCATAGACATTGGTCTATAATCCAACATTCTAAATCACTTCAGAATTTCAACTATGTACTTCCCTTTTCCAAGCAATATATATCCATCTCTCTGCCACATATCCAAACCAAAAAAATAGTGAATCAACCCCAAATCCTTCATGTCGAACTCTATTTCTAGGTCCCTCTTGAATTCTATTATAAGCTTCTCACAAACTATTAAAAATGATTCATCCACATACAACACCAAAATGAGAGGCTCAATACCCTTGACCTGAATGTAATACATGTTTAGATCACCCTCATTCATGGTGAAGCCTGTGTCTTGCAAGTAGATGTTAATTTAAGAAAACCATGCCCTGGGATCTTGCTTGAGTCTATACAATTCTCTCTTCAATATTCACACATGGGAATCCCTCCCATGCACTTCAAATCCTTTGGCTACTCAATATAAATCTCTTCCTCAACAACACCATTGAGGAAGGTTGCATTCACACCCATCTAGTGAATCCTCCAACCCATTTATGCTACAATAGAAATCACTACTCTAATGGATGAGTATATGGCTATTGGGATGAAGGTATCATCGTATTCAATCCCCTCTTTTTGAGAGGACCCCTTAGTCATAATTCGGGCTTTGAACTTATCCACACTACCATCTACAGTGTGCTTAATATTGTACACCCATCTAAAGGAAACCATAGAATTTCCCTCTAGTCGTGGCATAACCTCATAGACATAGTTCTTTATGATGGAATTATCCTATTTCACCATAACATTCATCCACACCTGATTCTATGATGCTTTGTGAAATTTGGAAGGCCCCGCCTCAATTAGCTCATTCATCAACACCATATAGTTGGAATATTATTGTGGTGCCTTGATTTGTCTAATTGAATATCTATGAGTACATATGTACTATTGGGTATCTCTCACTATATTTTCATCCCACTTCGCCCTATTCCTCCCTATGTTAGGAGTCTAGTTCTAAGTGAGAGGAGCTCTTTTTCCCTCATCATGTTCCTCTTGCTTGGCCTACTCATTTTTCTCGCCACTCTGTGTAACAATATCCTAAATTTTTTTCATTGCTTCTATCTTCAGTGTCTCCTACTTCATTGGAAAGATCTATGCTACAAGACCTCTTAATACTTCTCTCCTATTCAAATCTCACATCCTTGGGTACCATTTTTTTATTGAGTGCGGGAATTTATACTATGTATGCTTTTTCAATCTCATTGTACCCAACGAGAATCCCCTTCTCTATAGTAGGTTATAACTTTTTTCTCTTTTCCGATGGAACATGGAATACCAAGCACACAAAGATGAAAATGTGTGCAAAATATGATTTATTTCTTGTGAAAGCTTTCTCAAGTGTAAATATTCCCAACACCTTATGTGGACTTCGCTTTTGCAAATAAATAGCAATGTTGCAATACTCATCCCATAAAAACAGAGACAACTCCAAGTCGTGTTGCATAGCCCTAGTTGTTCCAATAATAGTCATGTTCTTTCGCTTCACAACCTCATTTTGCTAAGGGTTGTATGGAATTGTTAACTCTTTTCTGATACCCTTATGTACACATAAGTACTTAAAGCTATTCAAGGTGAAATTCCCTCCATTTTCATACTTGAGTGTCTTGATATTTCTCTCGATTAGGTTTTCTACAAGGGATTTGAACTCCTTAAACCAACAAAAAATGTCATCCTTATTCTTCATGAAGTATATCAAGGTCTTCCTTGAGAATTCATCTATGAAGGTCACATAATAATGGTATCCACTTAAGGATATTGTTGGCATGGTATCACATACATTTGAATGAATTAGGTCCAAAATTCCCTTGGCCCTAGTATCACTACCTGTAAAGGTGGTCTTGACACATTTTCCTAGTGTGCAACCCTTGCACACTTCATGTTTCTCAACCCTGAAATTTGGCAGTCCTATCACAATCTCCTTGAGCACATTAATTTATCCATGGTGTATATGGGCCATCCACCTATTTCATAACTCCCCCAACTCTTGGTTGTAATTCACCAATGTCTGCACTAACTCAAACTAAAGTCTAAATAAATTACCCTTTCTAACTCCTATCACCTTGCTTATCATAGAATATTTAGGTGGAATCTATACCTTTCTATCCTCAAAGGTCATGGTGTAACCCTTGTCTTCCAAAGTTACAATAGAAATCAAATTTTTGGTCGTTCCTAGAGCATACATCACATTTGGGTTTACTAAACCCCCTCTGAAACTTGACAATGCCAACGCCAACTACCTTGTACTTGGCATTGTCCCCACTTTTGATGTACAAGACCATTTATTTCTCTTTCAAGATGGCGAAATACTCCTTCACTCATGTCATGTGACAAGAAGCTCCACTATCAGTATTGCACACGTTGGTGGCCAATGAAATTGAGAGACAAGAAATGAGTGAAAACTCATTTTTGAATCTAGTTGTAAATTCATCCACTTCAATTGTAGCAACAAACTTCTTTTTCTATTTTCCCTTTTTCAAGTTAGAGAATTGGTTGTGAATTGTGATAGATAATGACAAGCAAAATACTTTATATTACTAGGGTCCTTCTTCTTCTCTCCTTTAGAATTTGACCCATTATTTGGCCCTTCCTTTGTCGTCATCTTACTTTTACCAACTAGGGAAATATTATCTTTCTCCTCAAATTTCTTCTTCTAGTAATCATGTTGAGCCCCTTCTTTGATTTCTTCCTATATGAAATCACCCCATATTCTTTCCCAGGTGGGAAGGTGCTCTTGACCCACGATGCATTTCACAAACACATCCCACTATTTCATAAAGGCATTTAAGATTATACGCACTAGTCTTGGTTGAGGTATCTTTCTCCTACAATCACCATCTCATATCGTAACTAAGTGATTATGGTCAAATGGGAAGATACACCCTCACCCTTGGACATCCTTGTGTTATGTAGTTATTCCCTCAGTACCATCTTTCAACTCTAATAGTCACTCTAGTACAACTTAGTGAGTGCATCCCACATTTATTTCATTGTCTTATTCTCAAACATATGTGGAATAAGGTGGTTTTTGACTCCATCTAGAATTATCCTCTACACCATTACTTCTTTCACCTCATGTAGATCTAGGTAAATACGATCTGACACTAGTGGAAAAATTGTGGTATTTATGATGCTCAATAATTTATTTCCATTGAGGATGATTATAATTCAAATCCTCCATTGAAGATAATTTGACAATCCTTCTAGTCCATCTTAGTTGGTCTTTGACTCCTTCTAGAATTATCCTTTACACCATTACTTCTTTCACCTCATGTAGTTCTAGGGAAATACAATCTGATACCAGTGGAAAATGTGTGGTATTTATGATGCTCAACAGTTTATTTCGCTTGAGGATGATTATAATTCAAATCCTCCATTGAAGATAATTTAACAATCCTTCTAGTCCATATTCATATCGAATGCAAGTAGTCATGGTGGACTAAACCCTCAAAGAATTGCTTATTTAAGGCTTGCAATTTCTTGAGATGGTAGCTATATCAAACGCCCTTAGTTTCATAGTCAAATAATATAGTTTTAATACCTGTTTAGTTTTCTTGAACAGAGGTCAGATCTTATGTTCAATAAAATATATACTCATAACATAAACAAAATTATTTACAAATATGAATTTTATAACAAAAAATACTCAAGTTTCCTAGCTTAGCATGCACAACAGAAGTAAATCAATCATAAAACCAAGAATATAAATTATTTGACACAGTTTTACCTTGGAAACCCCAGTGTGGGTAAAACCAACAAACTTTGGGGCTTTATTCAACTTCAAAATAATATCAATTACAACAAAGAGTATTCACTCATAAAATTATAACAACAATTTATCAATCTTAACATTGTTACAGTCTTTCCATGGGGGCTTCACTAGGAGAGAAATACCATGCCATGTACATTCATATTGGCGGATATATATTAAGGAAACAATGACATAATATCTTGAGCATAATAGGGGGTAAATGGTTTTTATATTCTCATATATACAAAATGAAGCTCAAAGTTAATGAAAAAATAGAAATGGATATAAAAAAATGTTAATGAAAAAATGGATGCCTACAATATCTAGTGAAAGTAGGGGTTTTTTAAATTTGGAAGGCGTATTCGGTTCATATTGGTAGGGGGTTATTAAATACTGTGATTTTTAGAGGTATTTTCCAATATGTAGTCATATTAGGGGCATTATTTAGTATGCCACAAATGCATGTGATACGTCAGAGATTCATTAAGTGATATGTGATATGTGCCCTGTATGACCCAGCAAAGTCGGCATGTCTGACCCAATAAACATGGCCTATGCATTCCATCAAATTTTGGCCTATACATCCCAGCAAACTATGGCTTCCGTAAAATCAACATACTGCCACCCTATTTTTTGATACTTTGTTGTTGTGAGTTCTTCCCCTTATATTCAGGTGAATGCCCAATCTCTGTTGGCATTATGATTCAAGTGTTGTCCTTGATGGCAACTCACTCAGAGGATGGTACAGGTGCTCAGAGGTTGGTACAGGTGATGGCAACTTAATCAGAAGACAGATCTTAGTACAGCATGCCAAGGAAGTTCATATACGCATGTTCGTTAAGCCCAAGTCGCGTGTACACGCTAGTTGGATTCAGAAAAAGCGCGTGTATGTGGAAAAGTATCTTTGGTCCATGGTGGTTAGTCCTTGGAAGTTGTGCCTATGATTTCGGACCATTGTGTCTCGACGGGCGTGTCGATCCCTAGTTTTGAAGTTGATGGTATTATGTTACTATGGTTTTGGCTCTTGGTATTGAGCTAGGCCTAAGACTATATAAGGAGAAGAAGATCATTAGGCAAGATCATCTTTCGACAAGGCTTGAATATCTAAGAGAGAGAGAGATCTGATATGCAGGTTCTGGGTTGCTTGATCTAAGCCAAGGAGAGATCACATCGGTTGATGGAAGACTAGATCTAAGGATAGATCGGGATCTAATGGTTTGAAATGCACTATCATGATATGGTTGATTATGCGTATTTCTAGATCTGCATATTGTCGCAATGCTATGTTCTGGGTCTAACTAATGTCTGGTACAGCTGCAAATTGAGAAAGTTTATTTTTAGATCTGTACGCAGGTTGGCTTCGGTAAAAGCGCGTGTATACGCGGGTTTTGCTCATTGAAGTAGCGTATATCTTTTGAAGCTTGATTTTGGGTTTACAGTGGGGTCTGACTGTTATTGCAGAGTTCTGTAGTCTGCTCTGTGTTCTGGTAACTGGTGATTGACAGGGTTCAGTGGTTCAGTGATTCAGAGTTTGGTTGTTTTATGCTTCAATGATCTGTTGTGGAAATTGAATGAATTGTGGTCTTCAGATTGTAATGTTGTGCTTCAGGAATATCCAAGTCTGAAAATGTATGAAAAGTGATACCTGAAAGAAAGAAGATTGTAGGTCAGCACCTACGTACTAGTATCTTGGCTAGTACAAGAGCAAAGGGGGTTGGAGCTCCCTTCCAAGGAAGTTTGGAGAACGAGAGAAGGTTGTAGCCTTCTGCAGGTTGTAGCCTGCGTACTGGTATAAGGCTGCACCAGTACAAAATATTGTAAACTGAAGTTTCATATTAAAGAAAGATAGAGACAACTTGCAGCAGGTGGTTTTCACCCACATTGGGTTTCCACCTTATATCTTGGTGTTCATGTGTGTGGCTTTTGATATGTTCTGTTATACTGCACATGTTTACTGTTAATATGGTGAATAATGTCCTGATGCACTTAACTGAAGAATAAGCTAACTAAATTGTGAGTTTTCTTCTTATACGTTGTTTTACTTAGTCACAGTAGCGTGTACACGCTGGTTCACTTAACTGAAGTAGCGTATATGTTTCTGAGCATTGAAAAGTTTGATTGATCTGATAATACTGATTCACCCCCCCCTCTCAGTATTATTTCCAACAATTGGTATCAGAGCAGGTCCTTCAGAGAAGCTTGATCGCTTGAAGGTAGATCATTCATCATGAGCAACTACGAGAAAGAAGCATCAATCAGGCCACCGGTTTTTGATGGAACAAATTTCAATTATTGGAAGGTAAGAGTTACTGCATATCTTCAATCTCTTGGTACAGAAGTTTGGAACATTGTAGAAACAGGCTATGCTTTTCCTTCAGCTACTCCTACAGATCCAGCTGAGAAAAAGACATATGAAACAAATGCAAAAGCAGTCAGTACTCTATTAGGAAGTATATCCCAAACAGAATTCATGAAGGTCATGCACTTCAAATCAGCAAAAGAGATATGGGACAAAATGATCACTAGCTATGAAGGAGATGAACAGGTAAAGGAAGCTAAACTTCAAACTCTCAGGATTCAATATGAGACTCTCAAGATGTATAATGATGAAAGTGTGGCTAATTATTTTCTTCGGGTAGATGAGATTGTTAATTGTATGAAAAATTTGGGTGAAGAAATAAAAGAGACTATAGTAGTTCAAAAGATTCTAAGATCATTATCCCCCAAGTTTGAATCTAAAGTATCTGCAATAGAAGAAAAGGAAAATCTCAAAGTTCTCACTATGTCTCAGCTACATGGAATTCTAACTGCTTATGAAATGAGAAAGGGAGGTCCATCAGACAGAAGGGAAGCTGCTTTTAAGGCATCGGGAAAAGAAGATTACTATGAAGCAAGCCATGTTCCAGAAGAAGAGGAAGAATCAAATTTTGTCAGAAATCTTCAAAGGGGTGCTGGAAGGTTCAGAGGTAAGCTACCTTTCAAATGCTTTGCTTGTGGAAGAGTAGGTCATTATGCTACAAAATGTCCTTATAAGGATAAAGGAAAAGAACCTGCTAGATGGAACAAGAAACAAAGTGCAAATAAGAAAAGCTACTACACCCATGAAGATAGTGATGGCTTATCAAACAGTGATGAAGATGAACAAGGTAATAAATATAAGCTGTTAATGGCATTTGAAGATGATGATTATGAGGATGCTGTAGATGTGGATAATCTCTATAATGAAATTACTAGACTCAAGAGATGCATAGAAGAAAAGAGTGTGATCATTGATACTCTGCAATTTCAAATTGATGAAAAGGAAAAACATCTTGAAAAACTAGAAGGTGAAATTGTTGGTCTCAGAAAAGAAATTGAGAAAACAAAAGCTATTAATCTTAAGTTTGTCAAAGGATCTGAAACTTTGGATGAGATTATCAATGTGCAGCGGTCTCCTCTAAACAAAACAGGTTTGGGCTATAATGGAGAAACCTCTCAAGCATCCACCTCAAAAAGTTATCTTGATGCAGCAAGAAGAAATGAGCAGAAGAACAATGAAGATAATCAGGTAAAGCAGGGACGAATTACAAACAGAAACTATCAGGGACAATCCTTCTTAAGGGTGAACAAAAGCTACAACCAACCACAGGTAAAATCTTCTCAGTTTGGCACAAGAATAGATGAAAATAGAAATTACAATCAGTTGGCTGGTAGATTCAATAACCGCAGAAGCTTCTTCAATGGACAATGCTTTTCTTGCCATAACTTTGGTCACAAAGCAGCTCAATGTGTTGCATATAAAACAATCATGACTAGGGAAGCTCAAAAACAAAGAAGTATGACAGGGATTACAAAGAGGACCTATAACAACTTTTCGGTTCTTGAAAATGAAGTTGAATGTTCTATTTGCAATAATTTTGGTCATAAAGAATCTGAATGCAGGAGCAGGTTTCAGGAGAAAAAGGAACAAGCCACGAGCACCAAAAAATGGAGAATAAAGGAACCTCAGACAGAAAGATGTGGGATAGCTTTTTATGCAGAAGGACAGGAAAATCTATGGTACATTGACAGTGGATGTTCGAAACATATGACAGGTGATAAAGAAAAACTTGAATCTTATTCTACTTTAGAAAAAGGAAAGAAAGTTTCTTTTGGAAATGATACTCCTGCAACTATAAAAGGAAAAGGTATTGCTCCTTTGAAGGAAAAGGTCAAGGCTGGAAATGTTTTGTATGTTGATGGATTGAAGCATAATCTTCTAAGTGTCAGCCAGATGTGTGATCAAAAAACCGAGGTTATTTTCAGATCGAATGGATGTCTTGTTCGTGATCTTGATACAGGTAAAACAGTTCTCAAAGGCAAAAGAACTCCAAATAATCTGTACATATTTGAAGAAGGACAACAACAATGCTATCTTAGCAAGGATGAAGAGCACTGGTTATGGCATCGAAGGTTGGGACATCTAAGCTTCTCACAAATAAGGAAAGCATGCAAATATCAGGCAGTTCGCGATCTTCCAGATATCAAAATTCCAGACAACACCATATGCAAATCTTGTCAGTTTGGAAAGCAAACCAGAACTAACTTTCCAGAGAAGGAAGGATCAGCTAGCTTGCCTCTTGAGCTAGTCCATACAGATGTATGTGGTCCATTTAGGAAAAGGACACCTCGAGGAGAAGAATATCTGATATTATTCATTGATGATTTCTCAAGGTTTGTTTGGTTAGGGCTTATGAAGCACAAAGATGAAGCATTCGAAAAATTCAAATCCTTCAAAGCATTGGCTGAAAATGAATCAGGACACAAAATTAAGTGCCTCAGATCTGACAGAGGTGGGGAGTTCACATCAAATGAATTTTTTGATTTCTGCGATGAACATGGGATAAGAAGAGAATTCTCTACAGCTAGAACTCCTCAGCAAAATGGGGTTGTGGAAAGAATGAACAGAACTATCCAACAAATGGCTCGTGCTATGCTCGATGAATCAGGTACTCCTGCAACCTTCTGGGGTGAAGCTGCACATGCTGCTGTTATCATTCTTAACAAAACAAATGTCCGAGTAAACAGCACTCAAACACCTCATGAGCTGTGGAGTGGTAAAACTCCTTCCGTGAAGCATTTCAAAATCTTTGGGAGCAAATGTTATATTAAGAATACTGATGAGCAACTTGGCAAACTTGAACCTAGAGCAGATGAGGGCATTCTTCTTGGTTATTCTCCACATAGCAAAGCATACAAGTGCTACAATAAAAGACTTGGCAGAATTGTTGACAGTATTGATATAGTGGTTGATGAGAAGGGATATATTCCTAGGCAAGTTCATCATGAAGATATTGAAGAAGATGAAGGTTACTCTCAAAGGCGAAATGATGAAGAAGAAGAACCTCAAGAAGAAGAAGAATCTCAAGAAGAACCAGAGGAGCAGACAAGAATAGAAGAGAAGACTCCATCCAGATATGTCCAAAAGAATCATCCAGAAACTCAGATTGTGGGGCAGAAAGAAGCAGGAGTACAAACAAGAAGGACACTTGCAGAAGCTTCAAGCTACTTGGCACTACTCTCCTCCATTGAACCACAAAATGTGAAAGAGGCATGCAAAGATGAATGTTGGGTCAAAGCAATGGATGAAGAACTTGAGCAAATCGAAAAGAACAACACTTGGGAATTAGTTCCTAGACCAAAAGATAAGAATGTAATAGGAACAAAATGGGTCTTCAAGAATAAATTAAATGAAAATGGAGAAGTAATTAGAAACAAGGCCAGACTTGTTTGTAAAGGGTATGCACAGCAAGAAGGAATAGATTTTGAAGAGACCTTTGCTCCTGTGGCAAGACTAGAGGCCATCCAAATGTTCCTTGCTCTCTCAAGCTTTCAAAACTTCAAGGTATTTC
Organism: Pinus tabuliformis; assembly: GCA_031772625.1. Lineage (NCBI taxonomy): Eukaryota > Viridiplantae > Streptophyta > Pinopsida > Pinales > Pinaceae > Pinus > Pinus tabuliformis. The sequence goes on from CM062804.1 coordinate 638,343,472, forward strand.
AAATGGACGTGAAATCAGCCTTCCTGAATGGAGACTTAGAAGAAGAAGTATATATTGAGAAGCCAGATGGTTTCATTCTTGGGAATGATCCAAACCTTGTATGCAGATTGAAAAAGGCACTCTATGGGCTCAAACAAGCTCCAAGGGCTTGGTACTATCGGTTGGACAAATATCTTCACCAACAAGGCTTTTCAAAAGGATCAGCAGATAGCAATCTCTATATAAAAGTTGAAAATAACAAATTGCTAATTCTTGTTGTTTATGTAGATGATATTATTTTTGGCAGCAATGAAGAGACTATGAGTCAAAACTTTGCCTTGGTTATGCAGAAAGAATTCGAAATGTCACTTCTTGGAGAATTGACATATTTTCTTGGATTGCAAATCCAACAAAATGAAGGAGGTATCTTCTTGTCTCAAACCAAATACCTCAAGCAGATCTTGAAGAAGTATGGCATGGAAGAGTCAAAGCCAGTATGTACACCCATGGTTACAGGATGCAGCCTCAGTGCAAATGATAAATCAGCAGCAGTTCACCAACCCACTTATAGATCCATGATTGGGAGTTTGCTTTATTTGACAGGTACTCGACCAGATATTACACATGCAGTAGGAATGGTTGGAAGATTTCAAGCCAACCCAAAGGAAACTCATCTTCAGGCAGTCAAAAGAATCTTCAAATATCTTCAAGGGACCCAAAACTATGGCTTATGGTATCCTAGAAATACAGATCTCACTCTTCATGCTTACACAGATGCAGATTGGGCTGGAAGTGTGGATGATAGGAAAAGCACAAGTGGAGGTGCTTTCTTCATGGGTTCCAGATTAGTATCTTGGTTCAGCAAGAAACAAAGTTCGATTGCCTTATCTACAGCTGAAGCAGAATATGTGGCTGCAGCATCTTGTTGCACACAACTTCTTTGGATGATGCAGACCTTGCAGGACTTTCAAATCACTTGCACTCCACCTGTCTCTATCTTATGTGATAATACAAGTGCAATCAGCATTTCAAAGAACCCAGTCATGCACTCAAAGACCAAGCACATACCAATCAAGTACCATTTTCTTCGGGAACAAGTGCTTGAGCAGAAGGTCAAGTTGGAGTATGTTCCTTCTAAGGAGCAAGTTGCTGATATTCTCACAAAACCACTGCCCAGGGAAACTTATGAATATCTCAGACAAAAGCTGGGAGTAGTTGATGCTTCATCCTGTTGTTGAAGTTTGTTTTGTTCTACAGAAAGTTGGTATACGCAGGTTACGGAAGGGATATACGCGTATATACGCGGATTTATGCTGGGTAAGTCGCGTGTATGTTGGACGCTTGTTGCAGAAAGTATATCCGCGTACATACGCTGTTTTATACAGGAGAAATCGCGTATATGAAGTTCTGAACAGCAAGGGAAAACTCTGGAGTTCTGAAACAGCAATGGGAATGTCAGAATTCTTCAAGCACAGTTTCAGGGGGTACAACAGGCACAGGTTCAGGGGGAGCAGCTTAAAAGTCTCATAAAGCATTGTTGGCATTCAGATGTTTTGGTTGTTGGTTTCAGGAGAAGGAACTCAGAAAGAAATCCTGGTTGCTGATCTAACAAGATGTTTATCAGATGCTGCTGGTGCCTTTCCTAAGTCTTGGTCTAGATCTGTTGTCTCTATGTCATGTATCTCTCTTGTCATATCTCTTTTATGGTGTCAAGGTCATGTAACGGCCTATGTTGGTTTCCCCACTATGCCTGGGATGAATACTGTAATATAATTGGTTGTTTCTGATATGTCCCCTCTTGATAGGGAGTATGGATGTATGTATTGAGTCTTTTGGTGATAGGAAGGTCCCTTATGGTGTACAAGTCTTGGTTCTTGTTGAAGAACATCTTTTGCAGATCTAGCCTACTGTAAGGGGGAGCACAGCCCTTTGCCCTTGATGTCAAAGGGGGAGAGTGACTTGGTGTGGTGGTTGCCATCAAGTCCAAAGGGGGAGATTGTTGGCATTATGATTCAAGTGTTGTCCTTGATGGCAACTCACTCAGAGGATGGTACAGGTGCTCAGAGGTTGGTACAGGTGATGGCAACTTAATCAGAAGACAGATCTTAGTACAGCATGCCAAGGAAGTTCATATACGCATGTTCGTTAAGCCCAAGTCGCGTGTACACGCTAGTTGGATTCAGAAAAAGCGCGTGTATGTGGAAAAGTATCTTTGGTCCATGGTGGTTAGTCCTTGGAAGTTGTGCCTATGATTTCGGACCATTGTGTCTCGACGGGCGTGTCGATCCCTAGTTTTGAAGTTGATGGTATTATGTTACTATGGTTTTGGCTCTTGGTATTGAGCTAGGCCTAAGACTATATAAGGAGAAGAAGATCATTAGGCAAGATCATCTTTCGACAAGGCTTGAATATCTAAGAGAGAGAGAGATCTGATATGCAGGTTCTGGGTTGCTTGATCTAAGCCAAGGAGAGATCACATCGGTTGATGGAAGACTAGATCTAAGGATAGATCGGGATCTAATGGTTTGAAATGCACTATCATGATATGGTTGATTATGCGTATTTCTAGATCTGCATATTGTCGCAATGCTATGTTCTGGGTCTAACTAATGTCTGGTACAGCTGCAAATTGAGAAAGTTTATTTTTAGATCTGTACGCAGGTTGGCTTCGGTAAAAGCGCGTGTATACGCGGGTTTTGCTCATTGAAGTAGCGTATATCTTTTGAAGCTTGATTTTGGGTTTACAGTGGGGTCTGACTGTTATTGCAGAGTTCTGTAGTCTGCTCTGTGTTCTGGTAACTGGTGATTGACAGGGTTCAGTGGTTCAGTGATTCAGAGTTTGGTTGTTTTATGCTTCAATGATCTGTTGTGGAAATTGAATGAATTGTGGTCTTCAGATTGTAATGTTGTGCTTCAGGAATATCCAAGTCTGAAAATGTATGAAAAGTGATACCTGAAAGAAAGAAGATTGTAGGTCAGCACCTACGTACTAGTATCTTGGCTAGTACAAGAGCAAAGGGGGTTGGAGCTCCCTTCCAAGGAAGTTTGGAGAACGAGAGAAGGTTGTAGCCTTCTGCAGGTTGTAGCCTGCGTACTGGTATAAGGCTGCACCAGTACAAAATATTGTAAACTGAAGTTTCATATTAAAGAAAGATAGAGACAACTTGCAGCAGGTGGTTTTCACCCACATTGGGTTTCCACCTTATATCTTGGTGTTCATGTGTGTGGCTTTTGATATGTTCTGTTATACTGCACATGTTTACTGTTAATATGGTGAATAATGTCCTGATGCACTTAACTGAAGAATAAGCTAACTAAATTGTGAGTTTTCTTCTTATACGCTGTTTTACTTAGTCACAGTAGCGTGTACACGCTGGTTCACTTAACTGAAGTAGCGTATATGTTTCTGAGCATTGAAAAGTTTGATTGATCTGATAATACTGATTCACCCCCCCCTCTCAGTATTATTTCCAACAATCTCTAGTGCCAATCAGACTACCTCTCCAACAACCTATTTTTTACCTAATCTAAAAAGTGATGGAGGGATGACATTTCATCTCCAAAATTGAGATCTATGGTCAAGATATAATATTTCATTAACCTTTTTAACTTTTTAAAAGGTGGCAAATAAAGTCAAATTTTAAATTAATTACTTTACTCCTAAGGTCCAAACTTAGGAAATAATTAATTAATTGTTGTGAGAGAATTTCTGATTATTTTATGCATGTAATGGCACTTGACCAATGTAGAATCACCTTCCAACCTACATTTTCAATAGTGTCCATAATCCTTTCTAACAATTACCAATTAATAAATAAATTTGAGATATTTTTCTAAAAATTAGAAATTAACATCATCAATGGGGATTGAAAATGAGATGGGGAAGGGGGTTGGGGGGCACACCTACCACCCAAGCTCCTCATAATTCATTTTAGAGGGGGCTGGTGTGGTTATCCCCTCACATGCAAAATCATGTGATGTCTAACACAGAGTTCCAATATGAAGCCCAAACATTTTATTCTCCTTCTCTCTTGAAGGGGAGTTATGATCTTGTGTATATGGTATTTCCCTAAATATAACCTATCGCAAGTGGGATTTTCTAGACATTACAACTTGGGGAGGTTTGATAACAGTGATGGAGCCCTTCCCGTGGAACTTCCACTATGAAATTGCATGCTTTGATACTCATTTTTCCTCGTCGTTAGGCCTCAAGTAACCTAGGCTAACAGAGAGGTTGTAGTGGTTTATGACACCTTTGCATGGCTAATATTGAATAATGTATATAGAAGAACCTCAAAAGGGTGAAGGTTCCTCTCTTGAAGCATAATTCACATACATTAGTAGAACCTCCAGACTTGGTTATCATATTGAGACTGGAGACTAAGATGTTGAATCCTTGGTAACATTTGGAGTGGCTAGAGACAAGGACGACCTTACCAATAGTAAAATATGTGCATAGTAGTCTGCATTATAAATTTTTTGGAGCTTATTATATGGTTTCTAGTTCATACATGGGGTTAATTGGTATTGATGGTCTTTAACCAGTATTCTTGGGGAGTCTATCTCAAAATTTGTCCTCATGTCCAATGTGTTTTCCTCCTCTTATTTTTATATCCCTTGTTGGTGGTTGATTATTTTGGGTTTGCCTGTTTGGGACACCCTCTCCTCTTTGGTGTAGTCCTTGAGAACTCTATTTTCACCTTGATTTCACCCTCTGCAAAGTTTGGTTCCCATCATCTTATCTCAATTTTTTTCCTTCCCAGTCATTATGCCTCGATAGCGCATGTTTAGCTACCAAGGAGGGGGTGTTTGAGGCCCTTAGGGTAGGCCACGGGCCCAAACCCAAGAAAACGAAGTCGGAACAATATATAATTTGGCCACTCCCTCATAAATTTGGTATGAAGTTTGTCACCTACAATCCTTCTCTCTTTCTAATCGGAAAGCCTTTTCAGATTTTTACATCATTGATGAGGTTTCGCAATGGGTTCCTAACCCTGGTAATACCAAGGGAAGACTAAATCAATACCTCAATTCTATTATATTGTATTGGTCGTTGAAAACCATCATGGGTCATGTTCTGAAATAAAAGTAGGAGTAGTACAATATATTTTTATCTTTGGCGAATATCAAATGTGATCAGCAGAATCAACACTCCTGGTTAGAGCATTTGGATACCATAATATCTCACCTGGAGAGCCATGTTCAGTTTGAGGGGAAACACATGGCCTCCCCAGATCCAGTTCCTAAAATCTTGCTCCAGTGACTTCATCTGAATGATGCTCTTGCTATGTACTCTTTTAATAGGTTGTGTAGTTATTATGCTTCATATATGACAGTTGGTTTCTTTATATCATGTATGTGATCAATATATTTGGTTTCCCAAGTGGTAGATTAAGATCACTTCAATGGGCTTAGTTTGACCCTGAATATCTATTTGATGTAATCATATTCTAATTTTCAAGGCAACACAAAATTAATTAGCGATTAATAAATAACTCCAACATCATTTTCCCAAAATTTTCAATATGCTTGCCATTGACCACTCAAATTAATATTTGGATTTGGAATTGAAAATTATTTCCATATCTTTGATTTTCTTATATTAACATTATTGTTGTATGGATCCATAATTGTTACGTAGAGTAGTGAAAAATATGTAACATCATGGATCATAATTCCAATGGCTCAAGTTTCTTATGGCTCATAGTTCTTGTGTTTGATCATGGTTTCGATGCCTCAAGTTTCTAGTGTTGACTCATAGTTCCAATGTTGAAACTTATATGTGGGCGTTGTAGCTGTAGTGATGCAGAAAATGTGTTCTGAGATAAATATATCAAGAAGTGTTTGGAGCCTATTTGAAACTTATTTGATGTGATTTACTTCATAAGGAAAATCCCAGTCAATTTAGTGGTTAAACCTAGAAAATGGTGGCATAATACAACATAGCATAGTGCCAATATAATTATGCTCTTTAAGGTTTCCTATGGAAAAAATCCCCCATAAGTACTATCCTACTTACCTAGAGTCTTTGATGCATAAAAGGTTGATGAAGCCCTCACAACTCGAGAAAATATTTTCTATGTTCTTAAGGATAATAATGTTAGGGTCCTTCTAACTCCCTAACTAAATATATAGGTTTCTATGTATGGAGGACACCTTTAGTAAATACAATCATTTTAATAGTGTGGAAGCAATAATTGTAATAGGGCTTACAAAGAGGTTTCACCTAGTAGAAAATTCCTTCTCCAAAATGTTCCTAAGTGTAGATAGAACTATAGAAAGTACTGGAAGCAATGTAATGGGATGCCTTTTGAAGTAGATTATACTTGGATCTTTTCTCAATTGAAGGTTTACTCCTTGAAGATGAAATTAAACATTTCTCTAATCGATAAAGTTATAGTAATATGTTTTATTTTAGATCTTTATATGGCTATTGCAATTTCAATCTGTCATTTCTACAAGAAGTATTAGTAAAATACATTATTTATGTTTTTCATATTCCAATTTACTAATAAATAACACCACACATGATATGTGCTCTAATTTCTTCCTTGAGACCACTAATGAAAGATTCTTTAAAATTAAATTGGATGATCTATGGATTTCCAATTGCTTAAAGGTGCCAATATAGTCAATAATTGTGTTAGTTTGGCATAATTTTTTTAGTTGTCTCAAGTATTGAGTGTCACATTTAAAATAGGCATAAAGGACCTACACAAATTAGGTTCATGAAATGTAGCATCCATGAGCTTTCACTTATACCCACACCATCAGCATCAACATTATAAATAGAAATATAAGACCCCTACTTTTGGTTTCTATAGGGCATTAATAATGACATGAATATGAACATATTGTCCCATTTGGTAACTCACCCTAAAGGATTGAAACCATAAAAAAAAATTGTGTTGACTTTTGGAAATTGATTTCATGAATTATGATCCTTAAAGTGTGGCAAAGGGTTATCTGAAAAGAGCGTGTGAATAGCCTTCACATTTTTTGTTGGGTATTCCTCCTTAGTTGTGTTAATGTTTAGAAATTCTATATATTCATACCCACGTGCACCCTTAACATCTCCAACACATGACCTTGTTTGGTCATTGTGGCATTTGTACCTTGAGTGAAGACTCATTGATAGAAGCTATGGCTTCAAGAGGTTGGTTCTAATGGGTGGGGCCCAACTTTGATTCTCCATGTTTTTATGTTGTGATTTTGGATAATCAAACCACCTAATATTTTTTAGAAGTGTTATTCCCCACTTATTTCATTATGATTATAGGCTTGAAAAGAGGTTATGCAAATATACCTTAAATCACTATATCATAAAGTCCACACAAAAAGGAGTACTTGAGAGGTAAACCCAAACAATCAACAATATGCAAGGAATATTTTTAGATAGGTCTCTCAAAATGGTGTTAGAAAAACCCAAACTCCCCAGTAGCATATTAATCATTGTTGAATATGATTGTGCTAAGAGTATTTCCAAATTCATTTTGGATGCAAAGACGTAGGAATTTTTCTTTCCAACTACAAAGGCTAGGGTTTTTTGTTTCATAAGGATAGAGAAATACCATGTACTATATCTCTCTAATATACTAAATGGGCTCCAAAAATATTACTTGGTTAAATATTTCGTAGCACTGAGGAGGATATATCATACCCTTATTTTTATCACCTTATACCTTTGTATGTGAGAGTGATCCCTTGAGTTTTGTTCTCAATTTACTATAGAAATATAATCTTTGCAAGTTTATGTAAGGTTGGTTTTAGGTGTGCACAAAGGAATTCCAAAATACTTGACAATGTGTGGATTAAAATTATATATACACATGTTTTTTGATGTTTTTACTATTAAATGGGTGGAAAAAGAGTTCACAAAGTGTTGGGCACTAAGTTGTTCCTTAAGAATCAACTTAAACCTCTACACATTAAATTGTCAACCTTGGATTTCGTCTTTTTATTGCAAGGTTGTCTGCACAGTTGGTGCAAGGGTAGTGTTGATATTACCTTGATCTAGGTGAAATTAATAAGAATCAAACACTAAGAAATGAAAGGAACAACAAAAGCTTTACTAAATGAACACTCGCTTTCTACCTCTAAACTAAAACCAAACTGATAACATAAATAAATTGTTAAGTTCATATTCGGAAATCATAGAGAAATTCAAGTTGTTTACTAGGGAACGATAACTATGATAAAGGAACTGAAATTCATCTATACAAAAAGAACACTAAGTCTTTGAAGCTAACAATTCACACTTGTTTCGGAAAATAATAACAAAAGATAATATTGTAAAGGAAATATCATTTAAAGTTATTCGCTACAATTGCTTGTAAACAGTAACAGTAAATCTAGCAAACATTGATTTAATCTAAGAGCGATTAGTCATTCAAAAGAAGAAAGTAAGATGCAATAATAATACAGAGGAATATAGTATTATTTCCATGATTGGTCTCACGGTCACTGGAATTTAACTGCCTTGTAGTTAACTCAATGCACTAGATTAAAATTGAATCGCTAAAATCTCCATTAACATGCAACAATAAATTACAAAAGAAGTTTTTAAAAACTCAGGACAACCTGTTTCTTCAGTCTCATTTTACAATAGTAATAGGGACAATTAACATCCTTACTGGAGTTTAATCCTACTTTTATATTACAATATAATCCTAAATTCGAAATTATAAAGCTATCCTGAGAATCAGAAGATTCTCAGGATGCTTAACTCAAGTTGTGAAATATGCAATGTATTCCTTAGAATAGTAGGCCATGATCCTCTTTTCAACTGCCTCGTGTGTATAAGAGGTTGGTCCACAATCAGCAAATCATGAATAGACCAAATGATTTCCTCATCCTCGACCTTCCTCATCTATTTAAGGAATAACAATCAGCTTTGGATATTTCATGTCCAAATATCGACCCAAATCATGAGTTAATGACATCCTCAAGATTCAAATCGATTCACTAATGAGGTAAAATAACAAAACAATTATTAACTCCTTTCTAGAAATCTTTAACATTCAAATTATTATAATCTATGCTCGAAAGGTTTGAAAAACTAACTATAAACTAAGGAAATAAGGTGAAGAATTATACCAAATCCAAGGCTCGACATCACCCCCCAGCTTACCTTTTTGCATGACCTCATGCAAAGAGATGGTTGACATGAAGTAAGGTTAAAGAGTAAGTTGGGTAAGGATGCTCTCTATAGTGTCTGAATCCATTCCTACTTCTGACTTCCTGGAATGCTACAAACTTACATGCTTTCGTTAGCTCATACTCAGCTTTATAGTCATCCGAAGGGTACCAAATTATAGGGAATTTGTACCTACATCCAAGCCAGTTGGGGCCCTCTTCTAGGACCAAATGAACATAATCCCATACCCTACTTGTTACAGCTTGGAAACTCCTGAAACTGAAGGGTTCTCTGTTCTTAATTTCATTAGATGACATTTTCCATCTTTGTTCAGCAACTCATAAAGCTTCCACTCTAATATCCCCAAGATATTCCAACCCTGATTGTAAGACATTGTTATGGATAGGTTCCAAGGCAACAACAATGCCAGGATTCTACATAAGCCTCTTGTGTTTAACAAGTGTATGCATAGGGATTTTTGGCTCTCCTCTAACCCAGAGGTCAAGGTCATTTTCTCTTCGTTGGAATGTGTTATAAGCTTTGGACCACTTTATTTGATTTCTGGCAAAGGAAATAAATGCTTGAAATTGTACATCTCCAATGAAAGGAATGGGGTTTTTGTCTATTTGTTCCTCCAAAAAGAAATTGTGCATATACAATTCAAACAAGAAATTATTTGTGTCATCATCCTATTGATGGAAAGAATTAACAAAATCATAAACATTGTTGAATTCATAAGGTTGGCTGGACTGGACAACCTTGATCTTGAGCAAAATATATCATTCCAATAAAAACAGAGCATAGTTTTTGGTTGGACATCTACAGGACAGGGCATCAAAGTAGATAAAACAAACTTCATTTATCTGTTCAAGGGATTCTCAAGCTGACCTTTTACAGTCTTCACCCTCTTTTCTTATGCTCTTAATTTAACATAGGCTTCATCTTCAATGATCGTCAATGCTTTGAATTTCTGAAGCAGTTCTTGATGCTCCTTTTGGGGCACCACCTCTCTTTGATATCGTGTCAAAGTTTCTTGTTGTTCTTCCAGCTTCTTGTTTAAAACCCGAATGGTGGCATCTACAATTAGGGGAGTGTAAGGAGGTGCATGATATGTCTATGTTCTTCTCTCAATGAAAACTAATAATTATGTTTGAGTACTCACCTCAACAGTCATCATGTTAAGGCTTAATACATATGGGTCGATCTGTGTTCCTGTGGTAACAATAAGAGTTTCTTTTGTCTAGGTCCCTATGGAGACAACAAAGTTTTCAATTTGAGTCTCAAAAGTTTGGGTTTCATTATTTTATTTGTGGTACCTTTGAGCCTTGCTATTTCTTAACCACTTCCTGAGCTGCTGCACATTTCTTTGTAGTTTCTTATTTTCTCTTTTTAGCAACTCAGCTTTGTGACTGATATTCCTTATTCTTTTTTGAACAATATTTTTGTTTTGAATGACCGAAGAAGAGGGAGAAGCAGTGATAATCTCAAGCCTTTTAGTCACTACTTCCTCAGCTAAGGTAGTAGATACAGGCTCTGTAAATCCCTCATCAAACTAGGTCATACTAGAAAATAAACATTAATCCTCTTCCCCACAGGAGATTGTAGAGTTGTTTCTTTCGGGGAAGAACATGGTTCCATGATGCTTGTAATGGAGTCTATAGAATTATCTTGAAGAGGGGTATCTTCAAGGTCTCTGGAGGACTCTGGAATTATAGTAGTTTCTGAATTGGAAGGAGAAACAGCAGAAATGGGTGGAAGGGTTTGTTGTGGTGGATTTTATGAACAACCTGCGGCTTCCTCGAAAATTACAGAACTTAAAAGGGTTCCTAATCCTTCAAATACTTGGGCTATTTCCATTTCATGTGCTTGGGGGGAACCTTCTTGGTGAGTTTCCTATATGTCAGGAAGTCTCTGGGATTCACTTTCTTCCATTGGTTATACAATAGGATCCGTGGGACTCACTGTCTTGGTTAGTCTGGTCGACCTTCTTTGTTTAGTAGGTAAAGAGACCATAAGGGAAGCCACTCTCTTTTCTACCCTAGTTAGCTTTTGTGGAGCTCAGGTCTGGGTGTGTTCCTATGTAGTTTCTTCCCCTTCCATGTTGGCCTTTTCATTCTCTACTGGTCATTCAAGTTTTTCAGTAAGTATTCCAATTTTCGATTGGAACTCAAAGTTTCCCACAAATTATTCCCAACTTAGGTGCACTCAGCTCAATTGTCTGATGACTATTCATTTTATGAGACTATCATGGCTTACCACTGAAGCTTGGTCTTTGGAATTATTAAATCTTACAGCAGTCTCATGCATAAGTGAATTCAGAAAGTAAGTTAAGTTTAGAGTTACCTTTTGCTTTAGTGTTGCCATCAGCTTCAAGTGTCGAGGTCTGACCATGTTGTATCAGTCGTCGCAAGGGATATATATTTTTAAAACTCCTGTGATTTCCTTCCAAATTTTTGGAAATGAAGAAGGGTTATACCCCTTACCTTTCCTAATCAATTCTTCTCCGGGGTCCGTGAACAAAAATGTTGTGTTCTATAATGAAGTATGTTGTGTTCTATAATGAAGTATTCCAAAGCAATCGAATTGTCAAATCCCTGCAATCGGGAAAAATATTTTTTCCATCCCAACCGGTCCAAAATATTGCATACCTATTTGGAAACTCTCAATTGGGTTTGTTCATTGCGAATTGAATGACCACTCATCTCGTTTGTTTCTCGGTAATTGATTTGGAGCTACTTTTAATAGAGTTTAGCATGTAACAAGTGCAAGGAATAACAATGTTCAACAATTACAAGTAATATAAGGGTTCAATGAATACAAGAGTTAACACATGCAAAACATAGTTACTCTGATGATTTAAATGTCCTATCCTATGTGTGGTTCTTCACCCCCCTAATGAAATTAAAGGTCGACCATGACCTTAAATCATGTGGTGGACGACGGACATAATTAACCAAATAGAAACAAATTAAATGCCATAATGGACGACCGTCAAAACATGAAAATATCAATGGAGACATGCAACATGATTATAGGGTGAATTGAACACAGAGATGCATTGATGTGACTAAATATTTGTGGGAATCAAAGCATGGAAATAGAATTAAAGCTCCAATCATGGCTAAGACAAATTCGCACCAAAATATTACTGCTAGAGAGAAAAAGAAAGAAGTTAAATATAGACTTGGAAACTTTTTAGAATTGCATTCCTAATATATGAAATTTAGAATAAATGATTGTTTACACATACTCAACATTACCACCTTTTTGATGTAATAAATTTCCATAATGGTTTGATGATCCTCCTTTATTATTAGAAAGTGAAGACAAGATAGTAAAGTGTTTATAAGGTAATTTCAGATATACTCCAATACCACGGCCATGCCTTTACTGCTATTAGGCATCCATAGCCTCAACAAGGTTGGCTTTTACCCCATTTATATGCCAATATCCCATTCTACTAAAAAGGATTCATAACTTAATTTGTTGATTATTGAAAAAAGGCCCTTGTGTTGGCGTGGTGATCAGCTAGTAACAATGTCATTCACCAAATCTTAATGAGATGAAAAATCTGACTCGTGTTGAGACCTCTTGTCCTTCGACCCAAGTGTCTAAGGTCATTACCCTAGCTTGGTGAGAAAATGGTAATGTCGCCTTATTAAGTCCTATTATTATGATAGGTCGGCTCATGATGAGACCTCCTGTACTTTTGGTACAATTTTCTTCTTTAATTTGATTTATTAGTAGTTTTCTCATTTTGTTATGATAAGAGATTAGCAAATGGGGTGGCTCATCAACTCTTTAAGAGTTAGGGATGGCATAAAAAAGTATTGTAATAGTTATCCTTTTAGTTTGATATTTGCTTCCTAAAATTTTATTTGTCAAGGAGATCACAGGACTATAAGGAAAAAAATAAAAATAAAAATAAATTCCTCTAGTGGTAATTGAAGAGATATATTATGAACAGTTTATGTATTTACAATATCAGGATTGTTAAGTTTTTATGAATTTAAGAAGTCAAATAAAATATTCTCTTATTGTAATCATTGGAACGAAATAATTTTTTCACCATGATATTGAAGGAGTGTTTCAAAATCAAAATAATTTCACAAAAAAAATGGTTACAGCTAAGAAAGTAACAATCATAAGGGAACAACCCGGATGCGGGTGTTCACAATTGCATTCAATGATAGAGTATGCCACGCAGCCACCTGGCCTGACGGATGGCAGGAGGAAAATCTACAAGGTACGCGTCGTCGGAGGTAGCTTCAGGTTCATGGCAGGTGAATTTAATCCTAATCAGTATCGAAGCGAGTTTGTTATCAATGCGAGCATGGCTACTCTGTCCTCTAATCGGCTCATTAAAATGGATCGGCTCTTCATCTCTGTTGCAGTTAATGGCTCCGTTCTTTATGAAGCCAAGCCGCTTCAGCTCTCCGGTCTGGTCTATCCTGTCGACTTAATCGCTCGGCTCTGGAATCGTCAGGATTTTAGTAGCACTCCCACCATTTCGGGTTTATTCCGTCTCAATCGATCTCTCAGGTCTTCTGCCTCTGATTCAATGCCTCGCAGTCAAGGTATTCCACGTTGTGGGGGTCGGTCTGGGAACAGGGGTCGTCCTTCCCATTCTATTCCTCAGCAGGTGGCCCCAATTGCCTTAGTCCCTCCCTCATCTCCGCCCTCAGACCAAGACAGGCTTATTCCGAATAACTCTTACCAAACCTCCAGATTCATATTCCAAAGTCGGCTCAACAGGCCTGTGGTGACGGTGAATTTCACTGTATTTGTCTCAGAGGAGGAGAGCAACCATCTCAGCTCAACTTCGTCTGATTCCTCACATTCTCAGGATGACAGTATTCTTCTTGGGGACATGACCGGGTTGGTGTTTCATGTTGACCGCATGCATGAGGACGCCCCTGTCCCGGAAGTGCCTCAGCAGCCCGACCCTGCTCAGGAAGATGACATTGTATGCGAGCCATCACAAAAAGCAACTGGCTATTTACTTCTAGTTACTGATTCTGATGGAGCGTCGGTTCTGGACGAAGATGGGTTCGTGACTTGGGTCGCTTCACCGAGCCAGGCAAAGGAGGACATGCCAGCTTCTCCAAGTCATGCGGATTAATCTCTTCTCCTGTTCGTCGGGTCGCCCTCTGGTTCACATGCTTTGCATTTTTTATCCTATGTCTTTGATTATGCAATTAAATGTTCTTGTCTGTTTCAGTCTCAAGCTTCAGGTAGAAACTCCAGCCAACACAGATTTCAATTTTTGTTTTAAAGATAGCTATGTTAAGCGCTATCGTGTTTTAGAGGTCACTGAAGGTTATGATAACTGTAGCTCTGGTAAATTTTTTCAGTCTGTCAGGGACCAAAATCAATTCTCTAAGGTCTGTATTGTAAATCTAGTTGACAGTTTAAACTGTATTGTCCCTGAGTTTTTGATTGAGGAATGGCCTCGGCCTCCTCTGAGGGCATGACCTCATTGTACATATTTTTTCACCTTTTTTAATAGAATTAGTATTTACAGAGAAAAAAAAAAACAATCATAAGGGAACAACTACTGCATCCAAAGGAAACAATAGTTTCATCTTAAAGGGAACAACAAGCTGCAATGAAAGGGAACAACAGCTACGACCAAAGGAACAAAAATTGTGATAAAATGGAACAACAAGTTGTGATGAAAGGGAACAAAGGTTGCAACTAAGGGAACAAGAGTGAAGGGACAACATCTACAACCAAAGGAACAAAAAATATGATAAAAGGGAACAACAAGTTGTGATGAAAGGGAACATCGGCTATGACTAAGGGAACAACAGTGAAGGAACAACAGCTACGACCAAAGGAACAACAACTACGATAAAAAGGAACAACAAGCTATGATGAAAGGGAACAACCACTGCAACTAAGGGAACAACAGTGAAGGAACAACAACTATGACCAAAGGAACAATGACTGCAACTAAGGGAACAACAGTGAAGGAACAACAACTATGACCAAAGGAACAACAACTGTGATGAAAAAAATAACAACCCTTTCCCCTTATTTCATTATTATTATTATTATTTGTTTTTTCTTTTATGAAACATAAATTTCATGAAAATATATACATTATGTACAAAATGAAAGGAGTTTTGAAAAAAATCAGCTAGATGTAGCTGCAGGGTTACCTCCCCAATCAGCTACGATCTGCAAATTGGAATCATTGCTTATCTGATGGAAAAAATGCTCTCGTGTAAGCAGCTAATGATATAGATGGATTCAATGCTCATTAGCAAGAAAAGATATGCCAGAACCATCAATGGTAGTCAAGGTCATTGTACCATTTTCATAGACTTTGGTAATCTCATATGGTCCTAACCATCTCGTCTGAAGTTTTCCTGGAAAATATTGAAACCTGGAATCATACAACAGCACCCAGTCGCCTTTCTGAAAATTTTTCCTTTTAATAAGGTGATCATGCCATTTGTAACTTTTCTGTTGAATAATGGTTGTATGTTGCAGGGCCAATATGCACATCTCATCCAATTCATTAAGTTGTTGTAAACGTTGTTTCTATGCTTCTGTGAAATCCAATCCAACTTCTCTTGCAGTCTTGAGAATCTTAATCTCGAATTCAATAAGAAAAATGGGATCCTTACCAAAAACAAGGTGGTATGGTGAATAGCCAGTAGTATTGCGCCACGTTGTCGATAGGCCCATAAGGCCTCAGGAAGTTTAACTGCCTAGTTCTAGTAGTTTGCAAATATTGTTTTGGTCAAATTTTCCTCCAGAGCCTTATTGGTACTTTCTACCAGTCCATTTCTTACGGATGGGAAGGAGAAGTGACTCTGTGCTTAATGTGGTACTTCTGTAAAGTGGCAGAAATTTTATGAGAAGTGAATTGTGACCCCCCATCTATTATTATTTCTCTAGGTAGTTTATATTGCACAAATAGTTCAAATAAGAAACTAATGACCACTTCTTTTGTATCTTTCGAAAGAGCTACTGCTTCCACCCATTTAGTCACATAGTCTATACAAACCAGGATGTACGCCTTCTAATTTGATGGTGGGTTAAAGGGGCCCACGAAATCCAATGCCCATCTTTCAAAGGGTTCTATTACAAATTGTGACTGCAGGGGCATATCATCAGTTTGAATGGGGCGACCCATTCTCTAATAGTTGTCACAGCTCTGGACATACTTCTTTGCATATTTGAATATCGTGGGCCAATAATAGCCCATCTGGAGTACTTTATGCCCAGTCTTGCGATCAGCGAAATGTCCACCGTAGGGTTCATCATGACAGGCCCTGAGAATGTTGTAAATATCATCTTCTCTAATGCATATGCAGATATAAAATTAAAACCTTGTATGAAAGAGGTAACCATCTATCCAAGAGAATCGTGCATTGCACTAAACAATAAATTTCCTATCCTGGGATGGAAAATGTGATAGAAGTTTTCCTGCTACCAAGTAATTGACCACATCAACATACCAGGGTGTCTTGATTGTTACAAAAAATAGGTGTTCATTTGGAAATTGATCTTCCACTAGTAAAGGATCGGTTGTTTTAGGTACTCTAGACAAAAAATTTGCAACAATATTTTCCTTTCCTAGGTGATCCTTTATAGTAATGTCGAAATCCTGCAATAACAAAAAGCCATCGATTTATTCACCCATTGGTAACAGGTTTATTAACTAGATATCTAATGGAAGAATGATCAGTATATAGGAAGACTGGATATCCCGTTATATAGTGACAAAAATTATTAATAGAATACACAACACGTAAAAACTCTTTTTCCATCACTATATAATTTAGCTATATCGGTGTAATATTCTTGCTAATATAATAAATGGCATAAGGATTTTTGTCTTCTTCCTGTCTAAGGATAGCTCCTATCGCTATGTCTGATGCATCTGATGAAATGTGGAAGGGTAAATTCTAGTTTGGCCCTCTTAACACAGGGGTTGTTGAGACTAGCTTTTTAAGTTCTGCAAAAGCAACATCACATCTGTCAATCCATTTGAATTCAACATTTCCTGTCAAAACATACAGTGGTGCTACTATCTTTGAAAATTTTGATACAAACCTATAATAATAACTAGCATATCCAAGGAAACTACATACCTTAGTTGGTGTATGAGGAGTAGGCAACGTAAGAATTACCTCAATCTTTGTTGGATCCACTTGAATACCTATAGTAGAAATGTAATGTCCCAGAACTACACCTTTGGTCATCATCATATGAAATTTTTCATGGCTAAGGCATAATGTGGTAGCAATGCATCGTTCAAGAAATTTTTCTAAATTATGTAAGGCTTGGTCAAAATCGTTACCATATGGAGTAAAATTATCCATGTACAACTCAATTCCTTCACTAATTAAATCAGAAACGATAATCAAAATTTCCCTCTGGAAGGTGGTTGGTGCATTGCACAACCTAATTGGTAAAACTCTATATGCAAATATTCCCCAAGGGTAGGTAAATGTGGTCTTATCCTAGTCTTCGGGAGCAATTTGAATTTGATTATAACCACTAAAACCATCCAAAAAGGAGAAAAATTTCTTCCCAACAAGAGTGTCAAGGACCTGATCTACAAATGGAAGGGGGAAATGGTCTTTCTGTGTAGCCTTCTTCAGTTCTCTATAGTCCACACAAATTCTCCATTTATCATTTTTCTTAGGGACGACAACTAATGGTGAAACCCACTAGCTGTCTGAAATAGGGTATATAAAATTAACATCCAAGAGATTTTGCAACTCTTGTTTTACTACATCCCTAAGGTGTGGATTTAATCTTCTCTGAGGCTACTGAATAGCACGAACATCTTTTTCTATGTAAATGTGATGGGTACATATTTTTAGATCGATGCCCTTCATGTCAAAATATTCTCAAGCAAAATCCTGTTTATATTTCTAAAGAATCTTAATTAAGTTTTTATGTTGTTGATCATCCAGATCAACATTAATATTCAAAGTTTTTCCAGGTTCAATTTTGATGAGAATGTTATTATGGATAAAAGTCATAGGTATATGGTCATTATTCAAAAACTCTAGTGGATCTTCCTGGGCCTCATTATCAAGCATGGATTTTAGCATTTGACATGTTGGATTCCCAAGGTTTGTTAATAAAGCCATTAGTTATATTGTCCTCAATTTGGCTTTTAAATGCAATAGTTTCATCCAAAGTAAGAGGAGAACTGAGGTTTTCCTCCTAATATTTGGGCGGAAATAATTGGTATTTTTTTATAGGTAGGTTGGGTTTAGCAGGAAGGTATAAGAAAATATTTTTTTAGAAGTTCCTTTTGTGGTTTTCATATTCCCTGTCTGTAATCCTATGTCTGCAGTTGTCAGTCATGGTCTCCCTAATATCATAGGATGCTCATCAAGTCTATTTCTAAGATTGATAACTAGAAAGTCCACTGCCTACTCCTAGGAATCTACAGAAATGCTAACATCTTCCAGAGTTCCCTCTGGTTTGACTACCGATCTATCGGTTTGTTCCAACATAGTGGTAGTCAATTTTAGGGATGTGATCCCAAGGATACCACAGGTTTCTACAATTAAGATGGTTATATCAGCTCCTAAGTCCACCAAGGTATTTGGGAATTTGTGACCCTAAATTTGAACAGTGGCTACTGTATTTCTAGGGTCATCATATTTGACAGGTATTTGTTTCCCTAAGATAAGGTTAGAGAGTGTCCCTAAGACATGGACTATAGGAGGGTCTTTAGGTTTCCTCCCATGATTTTTGACACACAATTCTTTAATCATTTTAGCATAAATTGGAACATCTCGTATAGCCTGGAGGAGTGGGATTTTTATGCATAAATTTTTTAATTCCCCTACAAGATCAAAATTAGAATAGACTGGTGGTTTAATCACTGTGAGTCTTTCGAGAAATGGAGAAACAACTGTAGTTTTAATGGGGTCTTGTTGTTTAGTTGACACATCATGTGCCTCTATTTCAGAAACAACTACAGTTGGAGAAATACGTTATGCCAAAGGCTGCTCTTTAATGGGGTTTTCATTATCTTCCTATTCTTGATTAACTTTATTATCTTCTAGAAAGATAACTCGTCCAAATCTCAGCTGCAACTCATTACATTAAAGAGGGTTGGATTCATGATCCGAACTTTCAACGATCTCCAAATATTGGACAAACCTATTTCTCAGATTGGGATTCGGCTGAGCAGGTAATTGAGGACACAGTGGAGGTTGAGGATTTGGGGGAAATTGAAATGGATCTTGCAATGGTGGTTGTGACTGGGGTAGCGTTCCAACAGATGGGTTGATTGGTCCCATAGGACACTACCAATTTTGAGGCCACATTGGTCCTTGTGTAGATGAATTTTCCCACTATGAAGGATATGGATTGTTTGTTGGATTTTTCCATGAAGGTGTAAAATATTGTTGATTTGGTCACACAGATCCATTGAATAGCTAATTTTCCTAGGGTGATACAGAGTATGGATGAGATTGCCAAGTGGGATTAAAGGATTTTTTGCCTTGCCATGTTGATCCAGGAATTGGTTATTGAGCATATTTTCCAGAATAAAATAGAGAAGGGTCTTGCATCACACTTGAAGGGTGAGTCTGCCACTATCATCGTTGTGTCATAAGATACGTTGGATCTAGATCTTCCTCAGCTTCTTTAAATACAACTTTTAATCCAGGGAGTTAGGGGCACCTCTCTGTCAAATGATATTTAGTGTAAATAGCACATGTTTCAATCATATCCAATGGGCACTCTCTGCGGCTGTGCTTCTTCTGACAATGAGGACAAAAAATAGTCAAATCTTGCTCTTCTTCAACCTATTTTCGCTTGACCTATATGAAATCCAATTGTGTATTTAATGTTCTCAAAATGTCAGGTTTAAAATCTTCTAAAATATTACCGATCTCTACTCGAGTTACACCTTTGCATGCAATCCTGCTGGTCCTACTGAGAGGATCTCGAATTCCAAATCTGGTTCGTGTACTTCCTCACAAGAAGCTAATACACAGTTTAATAATATCATCATAATATTCCTTGGAAATATCATCATGCCCCATTAAATTAAGTGTCTCTATCCACTCATATTTCATGCCCTTGATTAACTTTGGGTAAAGTGGTGTAAGGTGATCTTTGCAAGTTATATTGAAATCTTTCAACGTATTCTTCTAAATTCTCACCATCTTTTGCCATCATTTTAAAAATTTCCTCTCTTAAGTCCCTAGATTGGCAATAATCCTGATATTTGGTAAGGAAAGCATTTTTCATTTCATCCCATGAATTTATAGTACCGCCTCCTAGTCCCATAAACCAACGTAGAGCTTCTCCCATCAAGGTAGAAGGAAACAGTTTTAGTTTTTGTGGGTGTTGGGCCTCCAAATTGCCATTATTACATTAATCGAACTATCCATTTTATATAATTCCATTCATCCATTGTTAGCATTTTAACCATATTCCTCCATAAAATGCAGCAAAATTCTGCATACATGGTTTATTATTAGTATTTCCATTATTTTTAATGAATTAAGAAGAATTTTGCATGATTTTTACTAATGACAGTTTAGCAAGTTCAAGTTGTTGCAGATTTGTCAAGTTTCTGTAGCTACCTCCATGGTTGAGGTAGTAGCACCACTCTAGAATGAAATCTGACACTTGGACTTGGTTTCTAGAATCTCCAATATGGATTTGTATCGGTAAAATTCCACCCAGCTCGCACATGTGGACCTCTAGGCAAAGATCAAGGGAAAATCGTAGCAGTTTTGACCAGTCAACTTAAAACACATTTTTTGAGAAAATGAAAGCAAATATCAGAAAACAAAAACATGGGTTGTGTTCAAAACGGGCCCAGTTAAGTTATTTATAAGCAATTTCTTCAAATTCGTTACCATTTGAGGGATTTTCGGAGACCTTCGGAGCCTTATTGATTTTATTACGTGGATATATAGTTTTTCAAATTGGCATTTAATGCACAGTCAACAAATAAGCTAGGACGAGACGTTCTTTAGAAAATTTGTGGAAAATAGGTGTCCATTCAATTCTGATCTTTAGCCATATGAATCTCCATGAACTTACATTGTAACCCCTATATAAACACTCCATTGAAACAGAGGGAGGGGATTATTTTTTCTAAATTGTTTCAAAACTCTGTTGTTGTAATATTTTTCATGTTAATTAAGAATGAAGCTTGATGCATCGTT
Source organism: Pinus tabuliformis (assembly GCA_031772625.1). Classification (NCBI taxonomy): domain Eukaryota; kingdom Viridiplantae; phylum Streptophyta; class Pinopsida; order Pinales; family Pinaceae; genus Pinus; species Pinus tabuliformis. The sequence continues at coordinate 638,364,760 of CM062804.1, forward strand.
GACTGTGTGATTAGAGTTTCATGACATCTTGTTTGTCGAGGGCCCCTGCAAACAATGAAGGTTTTTCATTTCTATATTTCTTTTTTTATCATTTATTTCAGTTATTTACATGGTCTATAATCATCTTGCAACATTGATTTTAATTAAATAGCAATAGCAAGATTTCACTAATGATGATAATTGTAGCATAGACACCTTTCATAGATTTATTTACAGCTTTCTTTTCAAAAGCATTTCATATATTTCTCTACAATTTCATTTCAAAGTATTTCATTTTAAAGCATGAGTGATTCCTTTGTAGTTTTGTTTAGACGTTTCATTTCAAAAGAATTTTATTTCAAAGCATGAATGATTGATAATGAGAAGATGTGTGGTTTTCATTTTAACTAGAGGTCAATTTCATTTTAGTTTTTATGCAAAAGATTGTTAGAACATTAGATAAATACTTCTTCTTTTAGAAATTAAATTTGTGTTGCAAAAGATTAGTTAAGTTTTTCTTATTTCAATAAGGCAATGTAAATTTTCTTTAGTTTCATTTTACAAGTGTAAAGAACATTTTTGAGGAGTGAGCAGGAATGTAATTAAGAATGAATATGTTAATATAATTTTCTTTAAAGAGTATAATAGGAACACAAAACATCCATAGAAATAATTTTCAATAACTCAATCATACACATTAATAATTAAAGGACTTGTAACACATATAGTGCACTTGCACTTCACAAGTTTACTAACTCCAGTTGATAATTTATGTAACAATTTAAGACAATTAAATTGACAAACATTTTGGCGCCATTGTCGGGGAGGTGTAAATAGGAGCCTTTTTCCTTCTTAAAAAAATAATAATAAATAAATAAAAACTTCAATCACCTACCACCCCCACTATATCACACAGTGCAGTAAGAACCACACATTCACATCATGAATTCTAGTTTTGCAGGTAGAAGAAGAGGTGACAACGGAGGTAGAAGAAATGAGTGAAGATGATGATAATGAGGAAGATCCTTTTCATTTTCCCCTTTAAGAAACTGATATCAATGTTCATATGGAACATCCCTCCATCCAAACTTCCTAACTTCAAAGGTATGAGATCAGAAGACCTAGAAACCTTTCTTTTTAAATTTTAAATAATTTGTATATCTTATGGCTACTTATTACACATTCAAAAATTTAATTTGTTTCCGACAACATTGAAGTATAGAGCTATCAAATGGTTCATGACATTAGGAACAAACTATATAAGGACATGGGATGATATGAAAAGAGTATTTTTGGAAAAATATAAAAATTATTTCCTACACCATGACCTTAGATATCAAATCTTTATTATAAACCAAGAAGAGGATGAAAGCCTACAAGGTTTAGTGGATAGATTTACTTATAATACCAAAATATCTAAATTGCATACTTTTGGATCAGACACATTAAAAACTCTCCTACTAAATACTATAAGGAATGAATGGATTGATCTTCTTAACCTAGTGGGAGAAGGAGATGTCTCTCAATTGTCATTTCAAGAGATTTGTGAACTATGCAAGAACAGATCAAGAGGAAAAGAAAAGTATGGAAGATCTCCTCAAGTTCCAGTTATGGAAAGAGTAAGTAATTTAGCATCAAGATTGATAAGTCAAACTAAAGTTAACAATTTGCTGGACATTCTTGGTAATTTAAATGAACAAATTGATATGCTAAGAATTCAAAACAAGCAAAAAATTAAGAATGTTGCTTGATTTATATTTTTCCCTAAATGTAGAAAGAAACATGCTTTGCATGAATGTCCACTTGATAACATTAAAATTTGTAAAATTTGTGCAGGATCACATACTACTGAATATTTCCCATCATTACCAGGGTTGAAGGCAGTTTACCAGAAGGATAATGGAGTGAATCAAGCAAAATAACAACTCTGTTATGTAGCTCCAAGAGGGCTATGGCAGCCTCATCAACCCAATATGATGCAATATCCTTATGCACAATTTCAAGGTTATGCACAACAGTCTCAAGGTAATTGGAATACACCCTTGCCTTGGCAACCTTGGCCATCCCAACCTCAACACCAATCTTGGCAACAAAGTTGGCAAAGGCCCTACAAAGGAAATCCACCATATCCTCAATCTTTTCCTCACTATCCTCAATACCAACATCAATGTTATCCATACCATTCACCTCCACCACAACATCAATATCACCCTCAGTTGACCACAATTCAACCTTTCCCATTACCACCCACACAAGCACCCCAAAAATCCATTCCCACTCCACTACCTGCATAACCATTTCATATCCCCAATAATAAAACACCTCAATCCACTTACAATGTTGAGGTATTGCAAAATGATTCACCAACTTCCATTGAATAACAACAACTAGAAGAAGAAGATTCAGATAAGGTCCAAGAATCATGGATGCCTGTCGATAAAGAGCAGTTGTTGGAACTTGAGATTGAAAAGTTTCATGCATGCCTATCACCAGATTCTATGAATGGGAATCACATCTCTAAAGACTTGCATGGCACGATAATAGGAAACCAAGGAAGACAAGATTACATTGAATTTTGGTTCAAGACAGACATTGGATCCAAGTATTCCATTCTTCGATATCTTCTTACATCATCTCAATCAAGACAGTTGGTGTCTCATATACTTGTACATATCAAAGAGTATATTTCAAACATGCATATGAGTTTATCTATCATCTTGTTACACACATGCTTCCATTGTAAGTATTCATATAATTGAACGAGTTTTCTTTTGCAAACAAACTAGGACATATAAAAAATAAAAGAAAAATAAAAAAGTAAAGAGAAAAATAAGTCCTATTGTGAAAACCAGCTTGCGAGTGCAATTGGACATGATATTTGCTTGAAAACTAGGAAACTTGCAAGCAAAGTTCACAATAAGTTCTACACATTTATGATGGTTTTAATATTTTATTTTGATTCTTCAAATCATTTTTGGTTCTCTGCTTGAGTTGGATGATGTGGGATTCCTTAAGGCCCACCTTCCAACAGATCTTGTCCCATCGACCTCAACACCTTATATGGGATCATGATCAGAGATTATGTGGAGTGCCTTGGAACTTGCATAAATCAATGGCAAGCCTCCTCATTAACAACAATGGGAATACACAATGTCTCTTGATTGTTAGATCTTGTAGGTGACTCAACTTCAACACATTCATTCATCACTATCAAGATGCACTCAAGTACCTTGATACTCATTTACATTATCGATGAGTTTTCTCACATTGGTTAACGATTTTCATCAGTAATCGGTAATCCAATGATTTCTTTCCATGCTTAACTTCGGCACATTCATTTGCATGGTAAGAATTGTACGATGAATTTTGGCTTTGATGAAGGCTAATGGTTTTATGGAATCAATAACAACTTGTAGCAATATATTTTATTAGTTTCTTGTAGCAGCATGTTCATCTTGTTTTTCCACGGCACCATGATGGCACCATTACAATGATTTTTCATCCATTTCATTTTCAAGAAAAACAATAAAATTGGGCCTATTTCAGTCAATATGCAATATGTTTCATGGTTTCTACTTTAGCATGCAGTACACAATCCAAATCGGCTATTCAAACTCGAAGAAAACAACTCTCTGCAAAAATTTACATTTTCTGCATAAGCTACGGAAAGTTACAGTTTCTGCAGTTATTGTTGTAACAGACTATTTTGTTGTAGCAGCTTGTTCCAAAGGCAGTTTTGGCACAAATATTGCAGGAGATTGGAGAAGAAACAAAAAAAAAAAAATGAGCTTCTCAGTTTTCTCAAAATATGGTAAATTGAGTAAGACGTCGACCAAATTCCAAAAAAGTGCAATTTTCTAGGACTTTTTAGCGGGATTTTAAGGTAGATTTTCATTTTTCACCATTATGGACATATTATGCCAGATTTCGGTATTTTTTCAAAACAACATCTTTTCTTCATCAAAATGGGATTCTAAAGGCTTGAGGCATTAAAAAAGGTAAAAATACACCATTTCCTTTTCTAAGCACTCAATTTGGCCTTAAAATGAGTTCGTGGCATATGTTTTTATCGCAACGTTGGGCAATGTGAAGAGTGAAACAAGGCAAAAATTTATTTGACCATATCTTGCAAACCATGCTTCCATTGGTCCTGAATTTTTTATGGTAAATGCATTGAGGTAAGGTAAATAAATACACAAAATTCCAAGAAATTTTAGTGTGTATTTTTCAAGGAATTGGTCACTTTCACATACATCCATTTCTCAATTTTCTTGAAATCCATGCACCATTAGCCAAGATCTTTTGTGGGAAGATGCATAATATTAATGGTAACAATCTCAGAAAAATTTAGGAGAAAATGATTTACCATTTGAGAGAAATGGGAAAAACAAGTTTGTTACATGAAAAAGATACATTTTGTGGAGCAAGGTCAAAGTAGAGGTCAACGCATCATGGAGCAGAGTACCTGAGCCAAGTCAACACCAAATCAACCATCAGATCGTGTTCTCTTCTCCAATTCCAAAAGGTAAACTTGAGGTAAAACTAGCCTTAAACTTTTTAATTTGTTAAAATTTTTGGAAATTGTAATAAGAAAGTTATTGTAAAACATGTGATCTATGTATTTCACCCTATCATATCCACATTCTTCAAACCATTTTCTCAATCCTTCATTTGTATTCTACTTTGCCTGCATAATCAATCCCAATAATTTTTTCCAGTCTTCATTCCTTATTAGATACTCTACAAACCTTGTTATGGTTGAACTCCATCCCATGATTGCACAATATTTTCCTTCATGAGGTCTTTTGTCTGCCCTAGTAATAATGTTGTCTCCCACCATTCTCATCTTTAAACTTCTCTTCTTGCTGCAATATAAATTGATTCATATCTTCTTGATGAACAATTTGACCTTTTTGGCCTTCATATGAGACTAATTCAAATGTGGAGATGATTTTCTTAATGAACCATCATAGTACATGGTTGTAGCACATGATCAAAAAGTACATGGGGCATTTGGATTATGTGTCATATTGTTCATCTTCAAATTTCTAATGGAAGCCAAGAAATGATGAGTACAAAGCCACAAGAAGAAGAAGGTTGCAAGAAGGCTTTGTTCACACTCTTGAAATCACTTGGAAGTATATTTTAGGCTTTGATAAATTGTACAACCCTCACCTACAACTCTTATTTTGTGTTATGTGCAACTCATCTTGTCAAAGCTTCACATTGGAAAGTCTTCTTATTTCATTAGTTTGTGAGTTCTTGAAGAAACTATTTGATAACATTGTTGAAGTAGGATTGGTTGCTATAAAAAAAATGTTTCTATGCATGGATGATAAGAAGACAAGCATTATGGGTTGCAATTTATGATCATTTCCAACCATGCTAATGGGATGAATTTCACAAGGAGGGAAAGCACATTATATGGATGTAGTAAGAGTCTTGATGTGTTCTTCACAATATGACATTATACTAAGGATTGAACAAATTATGCATAACTCAGTAGTGACAAGAACCTCATAAATAGTTTCCAAGTTATTGAAAGAGTTATATTTTAAAAAAAAACCATGAATTTGCAAAGGCTTTGACAACAATGAAAATGTACTTGGATGTGCTACTTTGTGGGCACCCTTGCCCTTCACACAAGTTGTATATGATAATGTGCAAGGAGCTAATAAGTAATGCAGGGATGTTTGTTTTATTGGAGAAGAACAAATCAACAATCATTGCTTCTACCTTTATAGCATCCATGAGAAACCTAGTATGTGAAGACTTCAACTTATTTGAATTTCAAAGGAGGATGGGTAACTCTTCTTTCTTATGACACAACAAGAAAATGTGGAAACAAAGAGTTATGCTACCAGATCTGTAATCTTGAAAAACTAAGAGAGAAAAGTGCATCTTATTGAGATAGAGGGTCAATATTTCTCTCTTGGAGCTTTGGTCAAGGATGTAGTTGAAATGACAGAATAAAGGAACGCAAGGAACCGGTTGGATTATGAAAATTGAAATGCTTTATTTGCATGAGGACATGCAAAATCTTCGGTGTGGGGGAATGTTGGGCCTCCAAATTGTCATAATTCCATTAACCGAACTATCCATTTTACATCATTCCATTCATCCATTGTTAGCATTTTTAACCATATTCCTCCATAAAATGCACCAAATTTCCGCATACATGTTTACATGGTTTATTATTATTATTTCCATTATTTTTAATGAATTAAGAAGAATTTTTGCATGGTTTTACTAATGACATCTTAGCAAGTTCAGGTTGTTACAGATTTGTCAAGTTTTCATAGCTACCTCCATGGTTGAGGTAGTAGCACCACTCTAGAATGAAATTTGACACTTTAGCTTGGTGTTTAGAAGCTCCAATATGCATTTGTATTGGTCAAATTCCACCCAACTCGCATGTGTGGACCTCCAAGCATAGATCAAAGGAAAATCACAACATTTTTGACCAGTCAACTTCAAACGCGTTTTCTGAGAAAATGAAATTGAATCTCAGAAAACAAAAACATGGGTTTTGTTCAGAACGGGCCCATTTAATTTCTCCATGAAAATTTTTCTCAATTGTGTTACTATTTGAGATATTTTAGAAGATCTTTGGAGCCTTATTTTGTAGATTACATGGATATACGGTTTTTCAAATTGTCATTTAATGCACAATCAACAAATAAGCCAGAAAAAGCTGTTATTTAGAAAATTCGTGGAAAATAGGTGTCAATTTAGTTCGAATCTTTAGCCATATGAATCTCCATGAAGTTACATTGTAACCCCTATATAAATGCTCCATTGAAACAAAGGGAGGGGATTATTTTTTCTGAATTGTTTCAAAACTTTGTTGTTGTAATTTTTTTCCTATTAATGAAGAATGAAGCTTGATGCATAGCTGATTGTGTGATTAGAGTTTCGTGGCCGCCTGTTTTTGTAGGGGCTCTGCAAAAGTGAAGGTTTTGCATTTCTATATTTCTTTTTTTTATCATTTACTTCAGTTATTTACATGCTCTGTAATCGTTTTGCAACATTGATTTTAATTAAATAGAAATAGCAAGATTTCACTAATGATGATAACTGTAGCATGGACACCTTTCATAGATTTATTTACAACTTTAATTTCAAAATCATTTCATAGATTTGTTTACAATTTCATTTCAAAGTATTTCATTTTAAAGCATGAGTGATTCCTTTGTAGTTTTGTTTAGAGCATTTTATTTCAAAGCATGAGTAATTGATAATGAGAAGATGTATGGTTTTCATTTTAACTAGAGGTCAATTTCATTTTAGTTTTTATGCAAATGATTGTTAGAAAAATAGATAAATACTTATGATTTTAGAGATTAAATTTTTGTTGCAATAGATTAGTTAAGTTTTTCTTCTTAATTCAATAAGATAGTGTAATTTTGTTTTAGTTTCATTTTACAAGTGTAAAGAGAATTTTTAAGGAGTGAGTAGGAATGTAATTAAGATTGAATATGTTAATTTCATTTTCTTTAAAGAATAAAATAGGAACACAAAACATCCTTAGAAATAATTTTCAATAACTCAATCATACACAATAATAATTAAAGGACTTCTATCACATATAGTGCATTTGCAGTACACAAGTTTACCAACTCCGGTTGATAATTTATGTAACAATTTAAGACAATTAAATTGACAAACAGTGGGTCAGTGGTATAATCATAACCTCGACATAAGACATCGAACTCAAACAAGAATGCATCAGGGTCTTTGAAGGTCATTCCATGAAAATTTGGGATATTTTGTAATGGAATGGCTTTCATTGGTGCATTGGCTAGTGGATTGACTATAGGGTATTCTATGGTCAAGGTTTGTGTTTGTGGTGTTGTGTTCACCATTTGGTCAAAAATCTACCAGTAACCTTCAGGGATTCCGTGATCAGGAGGTACTATCTAAGCAGGAGGACTTTGGCTAATATTCGGCCCTTGAATGGGTCTCACAACACTATTAAAGTCAGGGATTTTAGGTGTTTTCCCTGCAACAAGGGTTGCAAGAGGTTCAGTTTCAAAAAATTGTTGGTATGTTTCAACAGATTATGGGCCTACTTCACTTGTTTCACCTTCCCCCTCTTTTAAATTAAAATAATTCCCCTCAAATTTACTAGAAGGACTGAGGTGTCTAAATGGTATATCTTGAAAAAATTATTCAGATCCTTAAGTCTTATCATGAATCTCAGCATGAGCTGCAATAGATGATCCTACCACTCGAGGGGCAATAATAAATCCCTTCCTGGATATTGTTCGGGGACCTACAGATGCTTGACATTCAGATTTCTGAATGATTTCATCTATGAAGGTTGCTCTTCCAAGGCCAACCTGACCTTGGGATTTGGTGGTTTTTGGTGTAATATTTTGATCTATAATTACCTAGTTTCTAAGCTTCTTCTTAGTCATACACCTACACAATCTAAGTGTATCAACTAAGGGTAGGCACTGGCACAAGTTCTTTACTTAGTGCATGCATAGGTTCTTACCTTCTATATTTAATATCCAACCGTTCAAAGATATGATTAACACTTATTTGACAACCTCCCTCGCAACGATGCAAAAATGTTGGGCACTAAGTTGTTCCTAAAGAATCAACTTAAACCTCTACACATTAAATTGTCAACTTGGTATTTCGTCTTTTTATTGCAAGGTTTTCCGCACAATTGGTGCAAGGGTAGTGTTGAGATTACCTTGATCTAGGTGAAACTAATAAGAAGCAAAGACTGATAAATGAAAAGAACGACAAAATCTTTACTAAATGAACACTCACTTTATACCTCTAAACTACAATCAAACTAATAACATAAATAAATTGTTAAGTTCCTATTCGGAAATCATAAAGAAATTCAAGTTGTTTCCTAAGGAACGATAACTCTAACAAAGGAAATGAAATTAATCTATCAAAAAAATGCTAAGTCTTTGAAGCTAACAATTCACACTTGTTGCGGAAAACAATAACAAAAGATAACATTCTAAAGGAAATCTCGTTTAACGTTATTCGCTACAATTTCTTGTAAACAATAACAATAAATCTAACAAATGATTTAATTTAAGAAATGAGTAATCATTCAAAAGTTGAAAGTAAGATGCAATCATAATATAGAGGAAGAGAGTATTCATTCCAGGATTAGCCCCACGGTCAATGGAATTTAACTGCCTTGTAGTTAACTGAATGCACTAGATTAAAACTGAATCGTTAAAATCTCCATTAACATGCAAAAGTAAATTACAAGAGAAGTTTGTAAAAACTCGGGACAATCTATTTCTTCAATCTCGTTTTACAATTAATAGGGACAATTAAAAACCTTACTGGAGTTTAATCCTACTTTTATATTACAAAATAATTCTAAATTCGAAATGGTAAAGCTATCTTGAGAAACGGGAGATTCTCAAGCTGCTTAATTCAAGCTGTGAAATCTGCAACGTCTTCCTTAGAATATCAAGTCATGATCCTCTTTTCAACGGCCTCGTGCATATAAGACATTGGTCCATGGTCAGCGGGTGAAAAATAGACCAAAAAATTTCCTCATGTCTTGGCCTTCATCAGTTATTCAAGGAACAATAATCATCATTGGATATTTCTTGTCCAAATATCGACACAAATTGTGAGTTAATGGCATCTTCAAGATTCAAATCGACTCACTAATGAGGTAAAATAACAAAATAGTTATTAACTCCTTTCTAAAACTCTTCATCATTCAGATTATTATAATATATGCTCTAAAGGTTTGAAAATATAACTATAAACTAAGGAAATAAGGTGAAGAATTATACCAATTCCAAGGCCTAACACAAAGGTGTCCAACCATGTGACATGACTTATATGTTTCACATGTATTATTCCTTGAGCACCATTTTACCTACAAAATGATAGATATCCTTGTTATTTAAATATTATAGGACATGTATCTATATTTAAAAAATAAATACTAAAAACTAGAGCCTCTTATAGTGTTCCTTAACCCTTAAACATGAAACACAACTAAATATACAAAAATATAATTGTAGAAAACCTTATACAAGAGGAAATAAGATAAAATATGAAAACCATACCCTTTTTTATCCAAATTGGATCATTATATTGTTTGAAATCCATCACAATTCTTCTAGAGTCGAAAAGTGGAGGAATCAACTCTTAGAACCATTTTTACCAGCAGACCTAGTTTAGCAAATTGGGGTCTGAAACCTTCCGGAAGCATTTTGAGGCATCAAATGAATGTTTTGGGGAGTAAAACTTGTATGCCTTGGTGTGGCACATTTTTATCTTATTCTCCACAAAAATACCTTTCCAACAACATAATAATCACGTCAATGAGAGTTTGTATGCGAAAATTATGTCACTCAGAAGTTGACCTTCATGTTTTCACCACCATAATTTGAGAGGATGCCAAATCAGCCCCTAGTATTCATGAAAAAAGGGATAGCCATGTGACTATGATGTAGAAGAATTTAGAATATTCTATATTGTAACTATGGTTAAGAGTTGAGGTTTTCAAACCTAACCACTAGTAGGATATCGGGTTGTGTTATGATAGGACCACAAGGAGGAAATGGTGTCCCATTCTTTCGAGTGCATTTGTTCCATATATGAGAAAAAATACAAGAGAGATAGGAGGTAAAGCACACAAAGAGGATTTTTTCACTGTAGTATCCCATGGACCATAGACCATATTCTTTGTATTCACAAACATATTTCCATTCAGAGAAAGAGAGTCAAGTGGCCTCACCTTCTAGCTAGGATTTTCTTCTGAAACGGTTTCCCAGGTCACATCATGTGTCAAATGTGTTTGTGAGCTTTTATTTTTTCATTTTCTTTTTTTTGCATAATTTTAATTCAAATGCATACACTATAACATTAATCTACATATCTATAAATATAAAGATATATAAAATTATAATAATGCATATTTTGGAACTTTTAAGTATAATTTTATCAAATCTGTTGTGACGAATTGTCCAATGGAATATCCACAATTATTTACAGATCATATTCATATTATAGTGGGTTTATTTGGGTATATTTTGGATATTCTCAAGGGATATAGATCAACTAGGCCAAGAGTTATAAAACCCTAATCACGACCAATGAATTTGTGAATAACCCTTGTGATCCTAGAGAACAGAGGTTTTCACAACTTGAACAAACAATCACAGATATAAATCTTAATGTAAATCTCCTCATGATGACCCTGAGAAATATGCTTTCGATATTCATAGAAGATGGGGTTTCTAATATAGAGGAAAAATCAGAAGGGGGATCAAGAGATTGTGAAGAGACAAAGAACCAATCAAAGAAAGAACCCAAAAAATATGAATCTAGTTCGAGTGCCATGAATATTTCATAACCCTTCATCAAAATCGAAGTGAAGTTCAATATTAGGTGATACCATGATGAGATAGACTCTTTGAAGTTAAATCACTAGTTGCAGCACTAGAAATGTATTTCAGTTTCCATCACATTGAGTGTTGAAAAATACAACAAGAAATTCTCAATTTGCTTTTTCCTTGATTAAATTGAGAAAAATCAAATTTCCACATTAGCAAACAACTTGGATGATATTAACTTGTGTGACATGGCTTATGTCACCGAGTTTACTCAGTAAAGTCAAGTTGGAGGAGTTATATTTCATTTCTACACGAGTGATTAGTAATTTGTAGCTATCAAGGTCAGTTATCTCAAGTTGTTTTCAGTTAAACTAGTTTCAACTTTTGAAGGAACTAGTGGAAGGTCAACTAAGCAGTGGGACTTCAGTCAAGCTCGGTGATAATCCAATTAACTAATCAATCAGACACAAATAGCTAGTGCATGCAAAGAATTTGAGTTACCCAGTTGAGGTGGAGATTCCAAGGTAGTGTGACATCATTTGTAGACTAGTCTTGATTGTACAAGTGTTGCATGCAGTCAGATGATCAACCTAAAGGAGTTTCACAATTCAATTTAGGGAATTTCCTAAATAATAGGGGTTGATTCCTCAAGGAACAATGCAAGTAAATAGGAATTCAAGACGAGGGAAATTTTGACTAAATTTAAACTAAGTCTGGGTCAGAGGCCTTTAGTGAGCAAAGAGATAGGTTATGCACTTGCAAGGTGATCTCAGTTGAGAAAATAAATTGTAATACATCTCTACTTCATTTGATTAATGCAAGAGGCATTGGGGTTTTTAGCAGATTGATTTCCCCACATAAAAATACTTGTTGCATGTGTGTTATTCCTACTTGCATGTCTGATATTTTTGTTCTAAATTGTGAATTAATGTCCACAGAGCAGTAGTGTAGGTTTGTGTCTTGTGATTTTGATTAAAAATTCATGAGCAGTTGAAAATATACAGCGTAATTTCTACATTGTATCATAATTGGGTTCACATTAGAGCAGTAAATTTGAAGTTGTTTCTCGTAGGTTTTAATTTGAAGATCAATGTAGTAAGATTTCTTCAAAGTTGTGAAGATGGCCTTCAATGGACTAAGTCTACTGTATGGCTTAGAAGGGACCTCTAATTTTGTTGCATGGAAGGACCACATGGAGGCAATATTGGATGAAAACGGGTTGCTAGAATACATCAAGCTAGATTTTGAAAAACCTCAAGCATCTGATGCCCAAAAAGATGTATCCAAGGTGAGGAGAATCATCTTAGAGGGAGTACGGGATCATATTTTCTTGAATCTCCATGGAAAATAAACTTTGTTCACGATGTGGAAAGCACTGACAAAATTTTTCGAGAATAGAAGTGACCACAAGAGGCTAGTGCTCAAGGATAAACTTTGAAGTATCAAGATGCAAAAGAATGACACAAGTGTACAATATCTGAGAAAGTTTACACAGTCTCGTGATGAACTTGGTGGGGTCATTATTAATGTCCCTGAAGAAGACTTGGCAACCTTAACCCTTCTGGGCCTTCCCAAGGGATGGCATAGCTATCAAGATTTGGTGAATGGGAGGGAGAAATTACCAGGTTGGGAGCACTTATGGTTTGACTTGGTACAACAAATTTTAAGGCGGAATACCAGAGATAGGAATCATCCAATGGAGAGGATGAAGAAAAGTTTGCATTGGATGGAAAGGAAAAGAAAGGAAAAGGGAATAAATCCTAATCCAAACTAGAATCTAGTCAAGGGGGGAAGAAGAAATATGTTTCAAAAATTAAGTGCTTCCATTGTCATGAATTCGGGCACTATGCCACGAAGTGTCCACACAAGAAGGAAAGCAAGAATACCTTGAGAGGAGTGACAGGTGAAGCTTTGGCTCCACTGTTCGAGCTTGAATTTACCCTCATTGCATGCATGGCCAACATAGTGATGGGGAGTGTGTGGTACTTGGACTTAGGTGCATCGTTCCATATGACGAGGAATAGATACCTTTTCAGTGGCCTAGAGGAGAAATATTTGCAAATGCACATCGAGATGGGGGATGAAATAAGGTATAACATGACCAGGATTGGTACAATCACCTTTAAGAGGGAGTTGGGCTCCCTTCTCAAGCTCAAGGATGTCATGTTCATTCCAGACCTAAAGAAAAATCTCTTCTCCATTTGCAGTTTTTGAAGACCATGGTTATGATGTGATCTTCGACAAAGGAAAGGAATTCCTGAGACACATAACCATGGGACAGGTGAAGCAGATTGGGGTTCATGTGAAGAACATGTACAAGCTAGATGTGCAGGATTGTGTTGCATTAAGAACAAAGGAGGAGAAGGTGAAGAGTTGTGATGTCATTGAACTTTGACATAAAATACTTAGCCATGTGCATCATGGTGCTTTGAAGATCATGTAGCAAATAACCACTGGCCTCCCCAAAGGAGCATGTGAGCAACAGGATGTATGCAAAGGATGCACTTTGGAGAAGTACACAAAAGCCACATTCCATGATCAGGATAGCAAAGCACATGTAGTTATTGAAAGGATCCACTTTGATGTTTGTAGGCCTTTCTCGACACCCTCCACTTCCAAGCACAAATATTTTGTCATTTTTATTGATTACTTCTCACAAAAGTGTTATATCTTGCTCATGTGGGAAAAGGATGAGATATTCTCCAAGTTTGTAGAATTCAAGGCATTGGTTGAGAAAGAAATGGGTAAGATGATGAAGGCTCTCTAGAGCGATAATGGAAGTTAGTGTGTGTCAAATGAATTTAAAAATTTCTATGCAAAAGAAGGCATTTGATGAGAGTTGACAACACCCCACAACCCACAGCAGAATGGGGTGGCTAAGAGGAATAACCATACCATTGTGGGAGTAGCAAAGGTGATGTTTCATGACAAAGGCTTACTTCTACACTTTTGGGTTGAAGCATGCAACACAATAGTCTATTTGCAAAACCAGAGTCCTTGTCGTTTTTTTGGCATGATTACAGTAGAGGAGGTTTTATCAAGGAGAAATTCAAATGTGTCACACTTCAAGATTTATGGGGCCTTTGTTTACTGCCATGCCTCCAAATAATCAAGGAAGAAGTTAGAGTCGACAACAGAATTGGGGGTATTTGTGGATTACACAAAAACTCCCCACAGCTACCATGTGTACTTTCCATCCCTCAGAATGATAGTTTGTGTGAAGGGATGTAAAATTTTATGAAGACAAGCCATGTGATGCTCTCTTGAGAGGGAGCTTCAGATACCACCAAAATAGGAGATTTTAGCTCCAAAGGAGGAACCTAAAGAAGTTGTGGAGCAACCAAAAATTTAGGAGGAAAGAGTGGAGACAGTGACTCAAAAAAAACCATCCAAATAAGACAGGAAAAGGACCAGGGAAGTTGAGAAACTTGTACAAGATGCGAGAGAGAATGTGGGTGCTCCTTCAAATTAGTGTAGGTACAGAAGGTCACCAAATTAGTACATTGGCTACATGGATCTAATGACTGAGCTTGTAGAGACTAAGCCATCCTCTTTCGAGGAAGCAGTAGAGAAGCTTGTGTGGTTTTTTGTAATGGTGGAGGAATATGAATCCATTGTAAAGAACAGTGTTTGGGAAGTGGTCCCAAGGCCAGCAGATAAATCAGTTGTGGGTTCAAGATGGATCTTTAAGATAATGTAGCAGACAAAAGCATAGAAAATCACAAGGCCATATTTGTGTCCAAGGGGTACTCTCAAGTTGAGGGGATTGACTATAAGGATACCTTTGCTCCTATAGCAAGGTACTCATCCATTAGATAAATTCTTTCTCTGGTTGCATAGATTGGGTGGAAGATCCACCAGATGGATGTGAAAACAACATTCCTCAATGGATTCATTGTGTTGGAGGTGTATATCTAGCAACCAGAAGGCTTCAATACTTTTGATCAAGAGTCTCATGTGTGAAAACTGTTGAGTCTTGAAAATGTCATTCATTTGCATTACACTTTCACTATTATGTCCATTATATCACCTCTATTTCACCTCCATTTCACTACTATGTCACCACATTCATCCCACTTTCATTATCATTGGGCTACCTTTATGTTTTTCCAATATTTATTATTTCTAAGCCTTTTAAGTGAATTTGTGGTTAAACATTAGAAAATAATGTGCATATGCTTATACCTAACAAATGGGTTGAGTTTGTTGACATGTGTAGGTTGAAATGAGACTTCTAGAAGACCCTTATGTGGCACTCTAAGGCCAAATTCGAATTTGGTTGGAAAGAATCATGGGATCATGAGGATATGTGTCACATCTCCTAATTGTATTGTAACTCTAAAAGACATGTGTCTTATCAGTTCCTATTTTGATTAGGACTCTAGAGGTAGAGGGAGAGATTCATGGATTATCATTAATGAGATGGCTCTCATCTTTTTGTATAAATAGGAGGTCTCTCTCCTTCATTAGTTAGTCTCTCTTTAGTCTTTCCTTTAGTCTTTTCTTAGTCCTTTTAGCTTGTTAGTCCCATGGCTTTTGAAAGCTTTTGTACTTTGTACTTTTGAAGAAATTGAATAAAGCTTTGATGTTCTCAACATGGAAGGAGATGTGAAGTAGATGTCATGGAGCATATTAGGATGTAAGTAGATTAGATTTCATTTTGTAAATATTTCTTTGTAGAATGTAAGGTAGATTAGATTTTCATTCATGCAATTTTAATTTATGCAAGTGTGTTTAATTTTGCTTTGATTTCATAGGTAGAAGGGGGCCCCTGCCTTGTACAGTTTGAATTACTGTATTTTATTTTTTCCCAGGATTTTGTGTGTTGTATTTGCTTTAATATCTAATGGTAGTTGCAGTTGTCTTATTCATAGTGCTGCCCTTTTTACTCTGTTTTCTAGATTAGCTTTTAGTTTAGTTTTACAAGTTGTATGCTAACTAATTTATGGTCTCTTTATCATGAATTATTTATCTTTAAGAGAACCGAATACTAATGAATTACAGCTTGTTTTGAAGTAGTCTTGGCTTGTAGCACTAATTCTTTTTCCACTTGTTACACATAATCATGTATGTAGGAAGCAGTATGATGGAAAAGGCATAGTAGTGTTATAATTTGTCATTTAGAGTTTTTATCATTTCTTGGATTTGTCTTTAGCTACTTCCTAATCGTGTTTTACATAGTACTATGTGATAAAAGCAGGGAGTTAGGAAGAGATAACCATTATCATCAGTCCTTGAAGTGATTTTCTTATTTCTTTTATTTGCAGCAATATGAGTAGTGACTAATGCCATTAGAATGTGGTCATTTACTTTCAAGTCATTTCAAGTTTCTTTGCTTTCAGTTTCATTTCAAGTTATTTCTTTCAAGCTCTTTCTTTGCAAGTTTAAAGTTTGATTACTTTCTAGACTTATTTCTAACTACTTCTTAATCGTGTTTAACATAGTACTATATGTTGAAGCAGGGAGTTAGGAAGAGTTGAACATTATAACTGGTCTTTAAAGTGGTTTTTCTTACTTGTCACCTTAGAGCTTGATTACTTTTTGGACTTATTCTTAATCGTGCTTAACATAGTACTATATGTTGAAAGTAGAAGGTTAGGAAGAGTTGAACATTATAACCTTATAAAACAACGAAGTAAGAAGGAGGTTAACTAAGCACATATAGTGCACCACACTTCATCAGTTTACGATACCCGGATTGATAATTTATGTAGAGCAATTTAAGACATTAAATTGACTAAACATTTTGGCGTCGTTGCCGGGGAAGTGTAATTAGGAGACCTTATTTCTTACATCTGAAAAAAAAAATAATAATCCTTGAGTATGCTCTCCTCCTGCACTTTGTGTGATCTAGAGGATCAGAAAAAGGATTGTTAAGTAAAAAAAGACAAAATAATAATTCTTGAGTATACTCTCCTCCTGCACTCTGTGTGATCTGGAGGATCAGAAAAAGAATTGTTAAAAAAAAAAAAAAAAAAAAATAGGAGACAAAATAAACTTCATCACTTCAATTGATTCAATAAAAAAAAAAAAAAATGAAAAAATGATGATAAAAAATAAAACTCAAGTGCTTTGATAGGTTCAAATTGTCCAAAATTGTCTGGTTATGCTTTGTAGTGGTCTTCAAAACACTGTATCCTGTTCAAATAAGGTTTTGCAACTTAGCTGCAGAAACTGTCTGATTCCGCAGCTAGCTGACAATCCCGCAGCTGTTTCAAGGTTTAACAGGTTACAGGCATCTAATGAAAAAACCGACCACATGGGCATATCCAGAATTGTCCTGACATGGATCCTATCCTAGTCATCCAGCTCAGATCGATGAAAAACCAGCCTAGGACCTCAGTCAAAGTCTTGGTTTTAGCATGTTTTTCTTGAAGTGTTTGCTTGCCCTCTTTCTCTCTGTTACTAATGGAAACCTAGAGGGAATTAGTAACTTCTGATTGAAGAACCATTTGCTGATCAATGGCTTAGTAATCTGCTCCCCCAAGTCTTCTCCTAGGGTTTTAAAGTCCAGCCCCACATACTCTTCGTCTCCATCTGTGACACTTTCCCTTTCACCATCTTCAAGCACTCCAGTGGTATCCAACACACCTTCTGCCAGCTCATCATGGTTGAAAAATACCAGAACACTGAGTAATATAAGTGGGAGTTCTGAAGCTGCAAAAGAAAAATTATACAGAGGGAATTCACACGTAGAAACTCCCTCTATGGATCTCGGCAGCAATTCTGGTACAGTAGACCAAAACAAGAATATTATACAAGAAATGTCTATGTTCTTGCAGCATTGCAGAGAATTGGATGAGAGGCAACAGTCATGGTTGGTGCATAAGAAAGAAACTTGCTGGAGACTGAAATGACTTGAGCAGCAGCTTGAAGCTGAGAAAATTCATAAACAGCCGAGTGCAGAACAGAAAATTAACTCAAAAAAAAAAAACGCAAAACCTGAAAAACGTCAAACTTTACACGCTTGATTTGCCCAAATGGTAGTGAATTTCAAAAAAATAAAACATGGGTTTTTTTTCCAAGTGGGTTATTTAGATAACCCAGAAACTGTTTGGGAAAATTCGTGGTGGTCTGGGAGAAATGTTCGGTTCTTTGGAGCCCGTTTTTGACTGCCGCGCGTGAAAAATTGAGTTATTAACTGGTTGTTTGAATAACTCCGCGTGCCTGAGGGAAAGAGTTCTAATAGGGATCAATTACATGCTGGCATAAACAATAAATTACATGACTTTACACCTGTTAGAGACGTGTTTCAATTAAACACGACTCTCTGTCATTAATCGTTGCCGGTTAAATGTTGGGTATCCAAAACACTAACCCTTCTACGCTCATAACACTCCATTTCACGCTGTTCCATTCTCTCATTTCCTTCATTCCCTTCCATTCACTACGTTGCCCCCATAAACCATACTCTGTTTTCTCCTCTCTGCTAATTTTGAGAAACAGTGAATACATATAACCAATGAACGTATGTTACGGTTGTACTACGACTGCTAAGCCACCGTTCCACTGTGTTAAAGCTGTTAATTCACCTTTTCACTATGTTCAAGCCGTGAATTCACTGTGTCCAAGGCTATTGCTGAAACCATACAACCTCTTTTCCACAAAATTCTGAACAGAGCCGAGAATTTACTGTGTAAAGCCACCATTGAAGTAGAGTTTTAGAACAGAGCCGTAGAGTCAATGGGGAAACTTTTAAGGGCTGAACCAGAAAGTTCAAAATTCCTGGAAGCATATCCTCAAGTTGAGGAGGCATTGCAGAAATCCAACTGGCTGCAGTGCATCAAGAAATTTAAAGGCTACCACAAGGAGGTTACAAAAGCCTTTGCAAGGTCATTCAGAGATAAAGACAGTCAAGTGGAGGTGGAGGTTATTAAACCCCGCAGCTCTGTTTCAAACTCCACAGTTCCATTTTTCAGCCGAAGTTTGAGATGGAGAAATTGCTTAGTTTGTTCGCACACAGCCACTTCATTTCACAGTATTTTTTACACTCTGCAATCCCGCAGCCATTTAGTGATCCCGCAGCTGTTTTGTTAAACTCTAGGTTGTAGGTGTCATCAGGCAAAACAGGTCACATGGGTAGCTAGGGAAATGTCAGTACATGGATGGTGTCCTATTCATTCGGTCAAATTTGATGAAAAGACCCCGATCAAAGGGAAGTCAAATTGGGTGTTATCACAAAGTCGCCACACTGAGTCGTTGCATGTCAAGAAAAAACAATAATTTTGAATCAATGAAATGAACAAGTTATTTTCTCACTTTTCTGAAGGTATTGATTAATTTTGGACTGATAATGAAAATTGAATGGCTAACTTTTTATTCAAGATTTTTAGTTACATAGCTGTTCTCCAATTCCGCAGCCAGAAAAACCTCATTGTTCAAATCAGCCTATCTTTCTCATACAAAATCAGATTTTGATGATTTAAGTACCATTGGAAAGATCTCAACAAGATCTATACAATGAGAAATATATCATTAGAGTTTGAAATGGAAAGTAATGAAATAAATTGCTGAAAAGAAGCAACATCATCTTGAGGCACTAATTCCAAAGCAGGTATAAATTCTTTTGATTTTTCCTCTGAGAACTTGTTTCATTAATACAAATTCTTAGTTTTGTGTGTAAATATCATAACTAGAGAGATTGGCCACCTCTCTCCTTTGATAATCTTACATTCCATTGCAGAAGAAGTATTAGTTTTTTTGCAGGTTCCAGGAGGAAGGACAAATGACTACAAGGGAATGATGTCTCTCTGAGAGACCAATTTGTTTCATAAGAGAATGATCAGCAACAAAGAGGAAATATGTTGATGCAAAATCAGATCCAAATACTTGAAAAACTTTCAGATACTATTGTCTCCATCACATCCATACTCCATAATAAACCATTCACCTCATTCCACTCCATATTTTCCATTTTCATTCACATACACTTTCCATATCTTTTTGTCCATTCATAACCCACCAATAAAAGCAAAAGGCTCATTCACATGCTTATTGCCCATTGTCATTTCTGTTCTCCATTGCCATTTTCCATTTTCACTTTCCATTCCTTGTCATTTTCATTCCGCAAATAAGCCCTGCTTCAATGCAAATTATTGAGTCCATAGTCCTTTGAGTCTAAGTTCTTTGTAAAAACACCTTGAGACTTGCATGCCTTAATGGCAAGTTCTCATGCTGACAAACAATGGGAATACATTAATGTCCCTTGTTCGTTAGATCTTCTAGGTGACTCGACATCAGCAAATTCATTCGTACCTAGCAAGATGTGTTTGGGCATCTTGACTCTCATTGACATCAATGGTGAGAGTACTCGTGTTGACTAGTGGCATCCATTAATGGCCACTAAGCCAAAAATTTCCTACTATGTTCGACATCAGAACATCTTTTCACATAGTAGGAATTGTGCCAATGAGTTTTGAAGACATGAAGACTATTATTTTCAGCATTTTGGAGCAGATTCAGCAAGTTTTAGTAGAAGCAATAAAAAGTCATCTTATCTCTCTATCCATGACTCCTCTTGATCAGCCACTTGAAGAAGAATATGATCAGAAGTTTTCAGCCACCACACATACAACTCATCCATTCCAAAGGGTAAGTGAAGGTACGGCATTTTCTAACTTTTAACCATAGAATTCCATAAAAAGCTAGAATGATAATTGTTGGAAAAACATTTCTCTTCCTTATTACATAAAATTGCCAATACCATCAGTTGGGGGGGGGGGGGGGAATACATTCATATTCATATCTTTCCATGCCCATAACATATTCAGGAGCTCACATACTTCCAACATATATTAATTATTACATTGCTATTATGAGCATACAATGGCTTTTGAAAAAGTGCTTAAAGGATAAATTGGATACAAACAAAATCATGGTTGTCACACAAGAACCAACCATCATGCAATCCAATAAAGATATACTTTGCAACAATAATCAAAATATCATTATGCAAAGTTCAAAGATCAAAATAGAAGGCAACAAAAAAAAAAAAAAAAAAAAATGGTTGTAACACAAGAACCAACCATGTTGCAATTCAAGTGAAACACTTTGCAGAAATATGAAGTTATCAAATGATATCATGCAAAGTTAAGCCAAAGCTCAAGAATCAAAAGAGTCAATGTAATATATGTTGCATGAGGACATGCAATAGCTTCAGTTGGGGGGTATGTTGAGTCTTGAAAATGTCATTCATTTGCATTACACTTTCACTATTATGTCCATTATATCACCTCTATTTCACCTCCATTTCACTACTATGTCACCACATTCATCCCACTTTCATTATCATTGGGCTACCTTTATGTTTTTCCAATATTTATTATTTCTAAGCCTTTTAAGTGAATTTGTGGTTAAACATTAGAAAATAATGTGCATATGCTTATACCTAACAAATGGGTTGAGTTTGTTGACATGTGTAGGTTGAAAGGAGACTTCTAGAAGACCCTTATGTGGCACTCTAAGGCCAAATTCGAATTTGGTTGGAAAGAATCATGGGATCATGAGGATATGTGTCACATCTCCTAATTGTATTGTAACTCTAAAAGACATGTGTCTTATCAGTTCCTATTTTGATTAGGACTCTAGAGGTAGAGGGAGAGATTCATGGATTATCATTAATGAGATGGCTCTCATCTTTTTGTATAAATAGGAGGTCTCTCTCCTTCATTAGTTAGTCTCTCTTTAGTCTTTCCTTTAGTCTTTTCTTAGTCCTTTTAGCTTGTTAGTCCCATGGCTTTTGAAAGCTTTTGTACTTTGTACTTTTGAAGAAATTGAATAAAGCTTTGATGTTCTCAACATGGAAGGAGATGTGAAGTAGATGTCATGGAGCATATTAGGATGTAAGTAGATTAGATTTCATTTTGTAAATATTGCTTTGTAGAATGTAAGGTAGATTAGATTTTCATTCATGCAATTTTAATTTATGAAAGTGTGTTTAATTTTGCTTTGATTTCATAGGTAGAAGGGGGCCCCTGCCTTGTACAGTTTGAATTACTGTATTTTATTTTTTCCCGGGATTTTGTGTGTTGTATTTGCTTTAATATCTAATGGTAGTTGCAGTTGTCTTATTCATAGTGCTGCCCTTTTTACTCTGTTTTCTAGATTAGCTTTTAGTTTAGTTTTACAAGTTGTATGCTAACTAATTTATGGTCTCTTTATCATGAATTATTTATCTTTAAGAGAACCGAATACTAATGAATTACAGCTTGTTTTGAAGTAGTCTTGGCTTGTAGCACTAATTCTTTTTCCACTTGTTACACATAATCATGTATGTAGGAAGCAGTATGATGGAAAAGGCATAGTAGTGTTATAATTTGTCATTTAGAGTTTTTATCATTTCTTGGATTTGTCTTTAGCTACTTCCTAATCGTGTTTTACACAGTACTATGTGATAGAAGCAGGGAGTTAGGAAGAGATAACCATTATCATCAGTCCTTGAAGTGATTTTCTTATTTCTTTTATTTGCAGCAATATGAGTAGTGACTAATGCCATTAGAATGTGGTCATTTACTTTCAAGTCATTTCAAGTTTCTTTGCTTTCAGTTTCATTTCAAGTTATTTCTTTCAAGCTCTTTCTTTGCAAGTTTAAAGTTTGATTACTTTCTAGACTTATTTCTAACTACTTCTTAATCGTGTTTAACATAGTACTATATGTTGAAGCAGGGAGTTAGGAAGAGTTGAACATTATAACTGGTCTTTAAAGTGGTTTTTCTTACTTGTCACCTTAGAGCTTGATTACTTTTTGGACTTATTCTTAATCGTGCTTAACATAGTACTATATGTTGAAAGCAGAAGGTTAGGAAGAGTTGAACATTATAACTTTATAAAACAACGAAGTAAGAAGGAGGTTAACTAAGCACATATAGTGCACCACACTTCATCAGTTTACGATACCCGGATTGATAATTTATGTAGAGCAATTTAAGACATTAAATTGACTAAACAAAAACTCAAGTTAGAGTTGTATGCTCTCAAGTGAGCACCCCATGCTTGGTACACCAGGATCAATAGTTATCTCACTGGTTTGGGCTTCACCAAAAGTGAAGTGGATGCAAACCTCTATCATATCATGGTAGAAGGTAAATTGTTGATGATTGTCTTATATGTTGATGATTTTATTTTAATGGGTGATAAGCAACTCATCAGATCTTGTAAAGAGGACCTTGTAAGAGAGTTTGAAATGAAGGACATGGGTCTCATGCACAACTTCCTAGGATTGGAAGTATGGCAAGGTGATGGGGATTTGTTTGTATCTTGAGGAAAGTATGCCAACGAGATACTTCATAGGTTCTGCATGGACAGTTGCAAACCCATGGAGGCACTCTAGAGACTAACTAGAGGAAATAGGATGCCACTTCAGGTGAGGAAGTGGATGTTATTGTCTACTGACAGTTGGTGGGTTTACTAATGTATCTTGTGAACACATGACCATATATGTGCTATGTAGTCAACCAGCTAATCCACGCTATGATTAGGCCAAAAAAATCATTTTTGGAGGGCATCTAATCATGTTCTACAACACCTTAGAAGCACTACCCAATTTGGACTATGGTACAGATAAATAGAGGGAGTGAATCTATGTGGCTTCACAGAGGTATATTGGGCAGGGATTCCATCAAACCGAAAGAGTACATCAGGTGGAATTTTCAGCGTTGGGTCTGCAGCAGTTTCTTGGTACAATAGGAAGTAAATATTTTTGGCACTCATCTTGGAAGAAGCAGAATACATGGTTGTCAGTCAAGCAACATGTGAGGCGATCTAGATGAGAAAGATAGTTGTTGGATTGTTTGTTCATATGATGGATCCAAATTTGATCTACTATAATAATTAGAGTTGCCTCAAGCTCTCTGAAAAATAATTTTTTTCATGATTGATCCAAGCATATATATATCCAGTATCACCATTTACGGAACTGTGTGCAGAGGCAGATAATCTTGTTGTAGTAGATTTTGATAGAGGAACAAGATGTTGATATTTTGACAAAGGACTTGTCAAGAGGGAAGTTCGAGTTCCACAAGTGCTGGATATGGATCGTTTTTAATCCCTTTCTTGCTGAGAGGGAGTGTTGAAAAATGTAGCCAGAAATTCTCAATTTGATTTTGCCTTGATTAAATTGAGAAAATTTCAATTTCCATATCAACATACAACTTGGATGATGTTAACTTGTGTGACATGACTTGTGTCACCCATCTTACTTAGTAAATTCAAGTTGGAGGAGTTAGAGTTTAGTTATGCATGAGTGATTGCTAATTTGTAGCAATCAAGGTCAGTTATCTAAGGTTGTTTTCAGTTAAACTAGTTCCAACTTTTGGAGGTACTAGTGGAAGATCAGTTAAGCAGTGGGACTTCAGTCACACTCAATGATCATCCAGTCAATTGATAAATCAACCCAAAACAACTAGTGCATGCAGAGAATTTGAGTTACCCAATTGAGGTGGAGATTTCAAGGCAGTGTAACGTTAGTTGTTGAATAGTCTTGAGTGTATAGGTGTTGCATGCAGTCAGATGATCATCCTAAAGGAATTGCGCAATTCAATTGAGGGAGGGGATAATTCTTCAAGGAAAATTACAACGAAATATGAGCTCAAGCCGAGGGGAAATTTGACTAAGTTTGGGTTAGAGGCCTTCAGTGAGAAGAGAGATAGGTTGTGCACTTGTAGGGTGAGCTCAGTTAAGTAAAGAAATTTTAATACATCTCTATTTCATTTGATTAATGCAAGATGCATTGGGGTTTTATCATATTTCTTTCCCCAGATAAAAATACTTGTTGCATGTGTATTATTCCTTCTTGCATGTTCTAAATTGTGAATTAATGTCTGTAGAGTAGTATTGTAGGTTTGTGTCTT
Source organism: Pinus tabuliformis (assembly GCA_031772625.1). NCBI lineage: Eukaryota > Viridiplantae > Streptophyta > Pinopsida > Pinales > Pinaceae > Pinus > Pinus tabuliformis. The sequence goes on from CM062804.1 coordinate 638,389,925, forward strand.
GTGATTTTGATTAAAACTTCATGAGCAGTTGAAAATATACAACCTGATTTCTACATTGAGGAAGAATAGAAGATTTCATTTGCGCGGTTGAAATTAGAGGACCGTGCCCTAAATTTGTGGGAAATCCATAAAGAGACCCTAAGGTTCGATGGAGAGCCTCTAGTGACTAAGTGGGAGGACATCAAAACCCTCATTAGAGGACCAATGGATTTGGTGGCACTATATTAGGAAAAAGTCAAGGAAAGTGTGCAGGAGTACACCACAGAGTTTAGAAAAATGTCCATATTTTTGGATATCTCCCCAAAAAGGACCCAGATGTAATCAACTATTTGGGGGGTTTACACCACCATCTGCATGAACAAGTGATGTTATTCAAGCCCAAATCGGTGGACAATGCTTGTGTACAGGCACATTACCTAGAGAACGTAGGTCTGAAGAAAGTGTAATCAAGTGGATTGAAGAAAAAAGAGCAACATGATGCATCTGAGAAGGGGAAGAAGAAGAAAAAATGGGGAATAAAAAAAAAATTCATCCACAACACACTAGTGCAAAGATCCCAACAACCACTCCAACATTGACGGCCATACAAAGGAGAAGTGTTGGAAGTTGCATACAGATATTAACTAGAAGAACACAAAGAAAGACAATAAGAAGAAGAATTTGATCATTGCTGATTTGAGCAACCAATTTGAAAGAATCTCAGACATGGATGAGAAGATAGTATGTACATCATTGTAGAAGGAGGTGAATCTAAGTAGCATTCAATAATAAGAAGAGAGAAATGGCCAAACTCTTCCATATAAATATATAGGTCAAGAAGACCAAGATTGATGCTTTGTTTGACAGAGCTGGTTAAGAAATTGGGATAGGAAGTTTTTGATCACCCAAGCCCATATCCACTGGCATGGGTAAATAAGGATGCAAAACTAAAGGTAAGAAAACAATGAAAAATTAGATTTCCCAACAGTGTTGAATTTATTGATGTAGTAGAATTATATGTGGTTCTCTTTGATGTATGTGGAGCCATGTTTGGAAGTAGCTACATGTACATGAAAAATGCAATATTCAGGTGGAGAGCCAACTAGTATTAGCTCATCAAGGATGGAAAACCATTCACCATCAATGCACATAAGGGAATGTTGAAAATTTCACTGGTAAGTGCCAACCAAGCCAAGAAATTGATTATTTTCTACAGGCATACAAAGATGTGTTCCGAGAGCCTAAAGGGTTACAACCTAAGAGGGAAGTGGAACACAAGATCCATCTATTTCTAGACTCCCAATTTCCAAGCATTGGGCTATACACAAAGTTTGTTATAGAAGCAAGTAAGGTGGAGAAACAATTACAACAACTACTAGAATAGAGTGTCATTCAAAAAAGTACATCACCATGTGGGTCACCCATCATCATTGTTCCAAAGAAGTATGGGACTTGGTGGATGTTTATAGATTATAGGGTGTTGAACAAAATCACACTCAAGAAAGGTACTCCTTGCACGGGATAGATGACCTGTTGGATTAGTTGCAAAAATCAAAATACTTCACCAAGTTGGACTTAAATTCGAGATATCACAAGGTTTGAATCAAAGAAGAAGATACATATAATATTGCCACCAAAACCAATCAAGGTTTATATGAGTGGTTATCCATGCCATTTGTCCTATGTAATGCACTAGGTATACTTATGAGATTAATGAATGATGTACTACTCCCTTTTATAGATTCATTTGTTATTGTCTATTTGGATGATATATTGGTATGCATTGTTACCTAGTAGGAACACATCTCACACTTGACATAGGTTTCAAAGAAATTAAAGAAGCACCAACTGCTAGAAAATATTAAGAAGTGAGAGTTTGCACAATACTCTTTGGTGTATCTGGGGTATGTAGTAGGTGGAGGAGAGTTGAAGATAGATCCTACCAAGATGGAGGCCATTATGAAATGGTCAGTGCCTACTAATGTTTTTGAGAAAGGAATTTCATTGGGGCATCACAGTACATGAGGAAATTCATAACCTCATTTTCAATGATAGTGGCACCACTCAATGCCATGACATCCAATGATAATAGTTTCCAGTTGGGAAAGGGTCAGCATAGGGCTTTCAAGGAGCTAATGAATAAGGTCAATCAAGCACTAGTTCTGGCATTACCAAACTTGTAGCATCCCTTTGAAGTGGAGACAAATGCGAGTGGGTATGTCATGGGAGCAGTCTTGATGCATGGAGGAAGGTCTGTATGCTACCATTATGAAGTATTTCATGGGGCGGTTTTCACTACCCTACTTATGACAAGGAACTCTATGCACTGGTGCAAGCTATGAAGAAGTGGAAGCATTATCTAATAGGAAAGGAGAGAGTAATCCACACAGATCACCAGCCACCACAGTAACTATAGACCAAGAGTAAGTTATAAGAGAACAGGAATTAAAAATGGATGGGGTTTCTACAATAGTTTCATTTAGTGGTTAAGTACAAGAAGGGAAACACAAATAAGTTGGCCAACGTGCTTTCAAGGCCACCCACATCAAATATCACAACTTGTCAGGCGAAAGAGTCGATAGTGCGGACACAACCAACCTCCCTAGGAGCCTAAGACTCTCTAGTGACAAACAAGACAAACAAGAGCAATCCTTCTCTAAACATGCATTTACTATATAAGAAATCAAGTGTTTAGATCCTACCTGTAATCCAACGTTGTTGTAGCAGTCCAGCCTCACTGATCCGGATGAGCTCCTCCTTCACTTTGAAACCTGCATCCACTAACAATCAAACGATTAAATAGCACTTGATAATCTCATAGAATAAAACATATTTAACACATAGACCAAGGAGTACATGAAACAACTCATAAATAACAAGTTATTGAGAAGAGTGGACTCATTTGCATTAATAGGAAACAAAAGGAACAATTACAACCTAAGCCTTGGTGTTGTGCAAGTCCCTCCCAGGGTCCATCAAGAGTTCTCCTTTACTTTGACAAAGCTCACCCACTTCCAAATAGAACAAGCAAAAATGGCAATCTCTCCTCACAAGCTTCTAAATGGGAGTCCTAATTCCAGCAGCATCTACCCTTAGAAATGTTTAGCTTCCAACCTCCCCTCCTTCTGGCCCAATGCCTGTATTTATAGTGGTCTATAGGAAGTTATTCAGGTCCACCATCAATGGGATAATCCCCTCTTTGGATGGGATAGCTCCCTTATTGATGGGATAAGTTCCTCTTTGGTAGGGGTACATGAACCATCTGGAGGCGCTTCATACACGTCAAATATACTTCTAGAAGCCTCTAGAAATGACCACAAGTAACTTTTTTGGAGTGAAACTTGCGCTTTTTGACCTTTACAGGGGTACACACCTGCCCCTTTACATACAGAGTGTACAAGTACGCAGCTTTTGTGAACATTGGGTGCGTACCCGTAGGTAAGGTTGAGAGAACCTGCGTACCCAGAGATAAATACATTTATAAAGACTTTCTCTCTTTTTGGAGTTTGACATGGAGAGCAGAGGCATAAGACTTGCCCAGGAGGATAGCATGACTGTTGATGGAGCCATACTAACTGTAAATAGCCATGGTGACATTTTTTAGTGTAACAGATTGCCCCCTAAAGTGTGAAGCCTGTAATAGATTAGGGTTTTGTATTATCTAGGAAGGGTGAAGCGCTTTATCATTTTAATGATCATCTCGTGGAGAGCCTGGTCAGAACCTGCAATTTTCAACACAAAATACATGTATAAGATTATATCATCACTGAGGTAGGCATTCCCATACTCAGATCAAAACTTTAACTAACAGACTAACTACTCTGATATAGGAATGATCTTGCAGTACATCATAATCATAGACTTTTGTAGACACAGTATGGGCGCAGCCATCTGTTTATGATTAGTCTACTTAGATAATGAATACAAAACTCCTCGCAGCCTGGATGGTGGAAACTAGATCCAGGGTCTTCATTTCTACTTCCCGAATTGGTACGATTCTATCCATGCGAATAAATGAGTTGATGTCGAACATGGTAGAAACCACTTGATTACCAGTCGATGATGTAAACTGTTAACAAGTGTGAGAGAGACCACCAGTAATGTCAATGGTTCTCAAAGTACCCAGTACAATCCATAATACGTGAATAGATGAGTTGATGTCGAACATTTCACGGAATCCTTTGATCGAAAGTCAATGATGTAAACTGACGTCAAAGGCGAGAAACCTGCCATTGATGCATGCAGACTTCAAGGTACTGACGATTTCTAAGTCATCTCTCTAGATAATGTGTTGATGTCGATAGAAAGCGACCCGTTGCAAGCAAGCCCACAACACGAAATCATAGTTCAAGTTGGAGAAAATGTTGCTGTAAGGACTGACTCAGGGATGGTCAAAATGGATGACAAGGTATTTTACAGATGAAAGTTTTGTTTGCAAACCTCTTGAACACATAACGACACAACAGATGGTTTGGTGATGAATGACTCAAAGTTAATCCCCGGAACCCGGCCGAAGTCTTTCAAAGTGGTTTGATCAACTGTGAGGTAAAGGATTTCCCAACCCAGGTGAATGAAAAGTGTCGTGTCCAAGAGTGGTAATAAAGTTTCTTCTGAGACAAAAGATAACAAATAGGCTCATTCCTCTCTCTTTTCCCCCACCATTTCTGGCAAGTACCTCTTTATTTTTAACAAGCTTGAGGAGGATAACATATGCTTGATTATAAGCTCATCCTTCGGATGAGTCCAACCTAGTTTTGATTCAAACCCTAGGAAGGAGTGGTTCGTTCCTGTTTGTAATTGAATAGGTCCTTTACTGTGAAATTTTAACGAGTCCAGTATAGGAGAAACTCGGCGTTTTTCAATTTTAGAGAGTCTGAAAAACTTAAGAAGACTCCAGGTTGAACTTTTTTGTAAGTTTGTGTCTCCCAAGCCCAAAAAAGTATAAAATAATACCTGAGAGAACCGCTTGATCTTACGACCAAGGAGTACTTTCATGATTAGTGTCTCTGACCTAAAAAGTAAAAAGCGATCAAGGACACGTCGTTTTATTTCCGTATCGAGTTTGAAACGACAAAAACCCGGCAACCTTTTCCTGTTTTTATGGTCAGAAAAGGGCTATAAGGGGACCGTCTTTTAATTCCGTTTTAACGAGTGTAAAAGAAACGCTCGGCAATCTTTTCATGTTTTAGGAGTCAGAAAAGGGACTCTGAGGTTTCACTTTTCGTAAGTTTTAACGAGTTCGAAAAAGGGATAAAAATGTACTCATGGTTTTCACTTTTTCGTAAGTTTTAATGAGTTCGAAAAAGGGATAAAAATATACTCATATGGCCGACTTTCAATTTAATTTACGAGCAGGAAAAGACGGAAAGAACTCAGCATTTTCATTTGTTTTACGAGAATGAAAGATGGAAAAATAATCTCTGGATTTTCATGAGTTTAACGAGTCTTGAAAATAACTAAAATTGACTCGAGATAGGTTTCATTTTTACAAAAGCTTGAAACAGGGAAAAACTATGCTTCAAAGTAGTTTCATTTTTATACAAGCTTGCAACAGAGAGAAAACTGTGCTTGATGCCCCCTAAGCATAACTGCTAGAGCGCATGCCCCCCAGCTTCATTTCATTCAACTAAGTACAAGCTGGATGGAATGAAGGTTCATGAACGAGATTGTTTGAAAGACTCGACCTAAAACTGTAAGAAAACTATGCAAAATACTGAAATAACTAACCTAAAAATAAAACTTAACATTTATGAGATCTAGTCAATCTCTCGACTCAAGTAGAGGAGGATTTGTTTCATTTTTTAACGAGCTTGACACAGGAAAAGAACTATGCTCGGATTCGGTTTCATGTTTACGCAAGCTTGAAACGAAGAACTATGCTTGTTATAAGTTCACATGCCCCCAGCATAATGACGCAAAACGAGGTACATGCCCCCCAAGCTTCATTTCATTCAATGAGGTGGATGGAATGAAGCTGTACTTTCAAGATCTTGGAAAGACTTGTGGGAGTTGTTTCATTTTTTAGTGAGGTTGACACAGGAAAAGAACTATCCTCAAAACCCTTGTTTCATTTTTTAAATGAGCTTGACACAAGATAAGGAGCTATGCTCATAACTACTTTCTACAATCTACCTAACAAAAACTTTACTCTAAAAACCTTGATTCATTTTTTAACGAGCTTGACACAAGACAAGGAACTATGCTCATACAATCCTTGATTCATTTTTTAATGAGCTTGACACAAGACAAGGAACTATGCTCATGACTACTCTCTACAATCTACCTACTTAACCTACCCTTGTTTCATTTTTTAACGAGCTTGACACAAGACAAGGAACTATGCTCAAAAAGTTTGCATGCCCCTAGTATAATGATGCAAAGCGAGGTACATGCCCCCCAGGCTTCATTGCATTCAACCAGATGGATGGAATGAAGGTTTACTTTCAATATTTAAGTTGAAAAGGGAGTTGTTTCATTTTTAAGGAGGTTGACACAAGAAAAGAACTATCCTCATACCTGATTCATTTTTTAACAAGGTTGACTCAGTAACATGAACTATCCTCAAAACCCTTGTTTCATTTTTTAAACGAGCTTGACACAAGATAAGGAACTATGCTCGTAACTACTCTCTACAATCTACCTAACAAAAAACTTTACTCTAAAAACCTTGATTCATTTTTTAACGAGCTTGACACAAGACAAGGAACTATGCTCAAAAAGTTCGCATGCCCCCAGCATAATGATGCAAAGCGAGGTACATGCCCCCCAGGCTTCATGGCATTCAACCAGATGGATGGAATGAAGGTTTACTTTCAATATTTAACTTGAAAAGGGAGTTGTTTCATTTTTAAGGAGGTTGACACAAGAAAAGAACTATCCTCATACCTGATTCATTTTTTTTAACGAGGTTGACTCAGTCACAGGAACTATCCTCATAACCCTACTTCCTACAATCTACCTTCATATCCTAAAATCTACCTGATTCATTTTTTAATGAGGTTGACTCAGTAAAAGAACTATCCTCATGCACACTATTTCGTTTTTTAACGAGGCCGACACAGTAAAAGGAACTTTCCTCGTACACACGGATTCATTTTTTAACGAGGTCGACACAGTAAAAGGAACTTTCCTCGATACAGCCTGTTTTATTTTTTAACGAGGTTGGTACAGGAAAAAACTATCCTCGCGACCTGATCATGGCTTCCAACTGGAAGAAAGACATGTCAATGGACACACCTTGATCATGGCTTCCAAGAGGTCTTTATCAGAAGGAAGAATACTTCTCGGAAAGGAACACATGTCAAGAGGCTCAAAAGGGATAAGAACATCGTGTTCAAGTAATCCCATAGAGTTTTCCATGTCAATTACCGGATCTAAATCAAAGGAAGATGAGCAATCAATGAGAGGCTCACTTACATCGGTAACTGAAGAAATGGGACCAGTTGCCACATAATTAACCTATGGCAGGGTAGATACCACTTTAGAATCAGGAACATTTAGGGGTTTCATATTATTGGTAGTTGAGACAAGACTAGGGAACGAAAGCTGGTCTACAGTCACAATACGGCCATTGTGAGGGAAAGACATCACGCGAAAGAGTGTCGATATGACAGCTTTCATTGCATAAACATAGTCTCGCCCAAGGAGTAAATTGAAATCCAAGGGACTTCGAACTACCATAAGATCAATACAGACAGTTTTACCTTCCAAGGTAATAGAAAACTTAGGAAGGATCCCTAAAGGTTCACTAATGGTTCTATTAAAAGCTTTCAGATTCTGCGTAATAGGCGCAAGCTGAGGGGAACCCAAAGCTTTCCAAACAGTTGAGGATAAAATACTGACAGAAGCATCTTCATCTACCTGAGTACGATGTATGTCCCTACCACCAGCCTTGACAATAATTTGGAAAGGGATGGAGGAAGGAAGACGAGGTTCTGTCAGTCTATTCCAATCAAAGGAAAAGACCTCAGTATTTGGAGGGGGTTCTGTAGAAACAGGTGAAATGCCCCCCGGCATAGAAGAATCTGATGTAACAAGAAGAACCTGAGTGGTATGAAGTTCACTCTCTAAAGGGAAAGTGGGATCGACCGAATGTGAAATTGAATCGACCACTTGATCAACTAATGGATCATCAACCTGAGTGACATGAGTTTCACTCTCCAATGGAAGAGTGTGATCGACCGTACTTGAATTTAGATCAATCACTCCGTCAGTTGACGGTAGGTTGGGAGAAAGTTTACGGTAACCAGTTGGAAATTCTTGCTGTGGAACAGTAAGGTTTTCCAACAATTTTGAGGCTTCATCCATGTGAGGGCAAATGTGAGTTTGATGACTCCCTTTGCATAACTTACAAGGAAACCTAACTTTACCCTTTTTCCCAGGAACCTGACTATCACTGGTTGATGGATCAATGGAAAGTTGATGAGATTTTTCTGACCATACTTCCAGGACCTTTGGAATACCAGGACAATTGACAAGGAATTGGTCACCCTTACAAAGCCTGCAAGGGTATTTGGGTTTACGATGCATGTCGGAGTTTTCCTCAACACAACTAACACTTACAGCCACGGTTGGTTGGTTGACTTCTTTCTTATCTTTCTTCTTCTTCTTCTTCTTCTTCTTCTTCTTCTTCCCTTTCTTCTTCTTCTTATCCTCCTGGTTACTAACATCAAGGATTTTACCAAGCGAAGAGGAAGAAATGGAGGAAGAAAAATTAGGCGAAGAAGGTAAAGGGTCAACAGAAGGTTGGTGATGTTGAGAGGGTGTACTCTGTTGAGGTGAAGCATCCGGTTGAGATGGAACAATTGGAGTATTTTGGGCCAACGAAGTTGAAAATAACCATATCGGTAAACCTATTGTAAATCCAGGTAATGACAAAGTAGCCATATAAGGAGGACCAACATTTCCAAAGTAAGGAAAAGTACTAGGATTCTCATTGGGAGGGGTTCCTAGGTTGGTAAATTCCGGAACACTTGCCATTATAATCAACTTCAGGAACTCTTATTCACATGGAACAATTCACCCATGATGCATACATAGAGGCATATTCACAGGATGGGGACTTCACGGAGGTGTTTCAGCAGTTGCAGTGTCAAATTCATGTGCATGATGGCGACAACATCATTGACTACCATCTCTAGGATGGGTTACTCTACAAGATGGATAAGCTATTTGTTCCTAAAGGTAAGTGATTGCTATTGGAAATAATATTGAGATGGGGGGGTGAATCAGTATTAGCAAATCAATAACTTTTTCATTTCATACTCTGATTCATATATGCTACTTCAGTTCAGGGAACTTGCTTAATTCAGTTAATTCATCATATGTTGATCTTTAATTAGTGCATCAGAACTTCATTAACCATATAAACAGTAAACAAGTGCAATAAAAAATAACATATCATCACACATAAGAAACACACATGAACACCATGATATAAGGTGTAAACCCAATGCGGGACCAAAACCACCTATTGTTGTCTTCCTTTCAATATAAGAAAAACATGTTTACAATCTTGTAATGGCGCAGACTCATACCAGTGTGCAGGCACCCATGTGCAGAAGGCTACAACCTTCTCTCATTCTCCAGCTTCTACTGGAAGGGAGCTACAACCCCCTAGCTCTTGTACTAGCCGATATATTTACTAGTACGTAGGTGCTGGCCTACAGAAGGCTACAAACTTCACTCGTTTTCCAGCTACTACTAGAAGGGAGCTACAACCCCCTGGCTCTTGTACTAGCTGATATGTTTACCAGTACGTAGGCACCAGCCTACAGAAGGCTACGACCTTCTCTTTTCTTCTAGGGACCACGTTTCATAAATTTTCAGACTAGATGCTCCCGGATCACAATACCATAATATGAAGACCACGTTTCATCCAATTTTCATATTGGACCCATCAACAACATTGAAGCTCAAATAAGTCACCACTGAAATACAACCATTGCATGAACCAATCAATCTCTGAATCACCCACAACTTAATCATTGAAGACCAGTCATCAAAACATAGTTACCAGAACACAGAGCAGAACCCAGAACTCTGCAACAACCACCAGAACCATCTGCAAGTTCAAATAACATATTTCATAATGTATATGCTACTCTGATGAACCGAACCAACGTGTATACGTGCTTTTACCAAAGAAAACTCGCGTACAGATCTGCAAATATTAACTCATAACTTTGTAGCTATTCCAGACATCAATCATACCCAAATCATAACATTTATAGAATAAACATGCATCAGTAATTCAGATCTAGTCTATCCATGATCAAACCGCATAATGATAAAACATTCCAAGCCTTAAAGATCCCGATCCATCATCCATCATCATCCACATAGGTGCATCCTTGGTTCAGATCAAGCAAAGCATCATGAGCCCATAACCTGCATACTGGATCTCTCACTTTATCAGATATTCAATCCTTGCACCCACTTGCACACCTTAGCCTAATGATCTTCTCCTCCTTATATAGTTTTAGGCCTTTCTCAATACCATGGACCAAAACCACTTAGGAACAATACCTTGGACCAAATACCTAGGGTCAATGCCTCGGACTAGATACCTTGGACCAATACCGTGGATCAAAATACCATGGACCAAATACCTCGGACCAAAACTTAGCTTTCCAAGATATATGCGCCTTTCCCTCTGTGAAAGTGCATGTGTACGTTATACGCTTCTTTTGGTCTGTTAACCCGCATGTATACGCTCCTTTGTCAAGATGAACTTGTGTATACCTCTCTCTGATCATTAATTCTTTGCTATTGACCTTCTGCACTATGATCTGACATATGAGTGAGTTGCCATCAAGGACAACACCTGTATCATAATGCCAACAATATCCCCCTTTGGACTTGATGGAAACAACAACACCAAGTCACTCTCCCCCTTTGACATCAAGGGCAAAGGGCGGACCAAGATATTCTCTCCCTTTGATATACATTATGTTGTCCATACTCCCCCTGAGTACATGCTGAAATCTTTCATTGAGCTCCCCCTTTGTACATGCTAATATGTACCAATCCATCCACGCTCCCTCTAAGCACATGCATAGTCTGTAAAAATAATTTTCAAAATAATAACATGACTCTACAACTCAACTAAGTGAGTATCTGTATGACCTTCCTATCACCAATGACTCATACATACAGCCATCTCCCAACCAAGTGGGGATATACCATTTGTTTATACATGTCAAAACAAGAAATATTACATCAGCCATCCCATGCATAGTGGGGTTAAACATTAGGTCTTTGCATGACCTTTACATCAAATGATATACATGACTTTTATAACAATGACCAGCAATCTAAACAAGATCATGATAGTCATCAACAACTATCATACACCATATATGATCTGCACCATAAGCATTTGTCAACAACATCCAGACCTATAACTTGCAATACCATTCTCTTGACAAAACAACAATAATATGCCACTTAAGTGATCATCCATGAATCTGATCTGAATACCAACAATGTGACCCCAAGTATCATAGTAAGATGTATCATTTATCCACATAAGTTGTTGGAAATAATACTGAGAGGGGGGGGTGAATTAGTATTAACAATTTAACAATATTTCATTTCCATAAACAGATTTATATATGCTACTTTTGTTAATGAAACTTGTGTATATACGCAACTGTGTTTAGAGCAACCAACGTATACCCTGCAAACTTATAATTTAGCTAGTTGATCTTTAATCTATGTATCATAACCATATAAACAGTAACAGGTACAGTAAACACAGAGAAGACAATCACACACAAGAACACAAGATATAAGGTGGAAACCAAATGTGGGTGAAAACCACCTGCTGCAATTCGTCTTTATCTTCTTTTAATAAGAAACTTCTTTTTACAATATTTTTGTACTGGTGCAGTCTTATACCAGCACGCAGGCTTCTACCTGCAGAAGGCTACAACCTTCTCTCGTTCTCTAGCTTCTCCTGGAAGGGAGCTACAACCCCCTTTAGCTCTTGTACTAGCTGATGTACTAGTACGTAGGCGCTAACCAACAGAAGGCTACAGCCTTCTCTTTTTTTCCAGGGACCACATTTCATAAATTTTCAGACTAGATCCATTAATAACATCAATCAAACATCAAATATATCTGCATCAATCAATCTCCTTTGTACCAACCAAAACTGAATCAAAAAATCACTTTTCTGAAAGCTATAACTAGACCACAATAATAGTAACCACAGAACCCAAGCCAGAACCCAAAACACTGCAACAGCAAATAGAAGTAGCTAAAACATATTTTATGAGGTGTACGCTACTTCAATGTGTCGGACCTATGTGCATACACACTTTGCTCAAGACAAATGTGCGTATACGCTGTTTTGAAATGCTGAACCAGCGTGTATATCCTCCCTTGCTATAATGAACCTGTGTACAGATCTGTAAAAGATGATTTAACCTTTACAACTATTTAGACATCAGTTATACCCAGATCATCAAATTTACAGATTACGACATGCGCCAACTATTCATATGAAAGATCAAAAACACATAAAGATACTTCTCTTCAAGCCTTAAGATCTTGACCCATCAATAGAACTTATCCTTCTTCAAGCGCTTAGGTTCCTCCTTGATTCAGATCCAGCTCTGCACCATAACCCAATGACTAGTATTCTAGATCTTGCTCTTCATTAGATATTCAATTACTTGAGTGCATTTTCCTAATGATCTCCTCCTCCTTTTATAGTCTTAGGCCTTACTCAATACCATGGTCCAAAACCACTTAGACTCAATACCTTGGACCAAATACCTAGGGTCAACACTTTGGACAAGATACCTTGGACCAAATACCTAGGGTCAACACTTCGGACAAGACACCTTGGACCAATACCATGGGTCAAAATACCATGGTCCAAATACCACGGACCAAAACCAAATTCTCCAACATGTATGCACCTTTCCTTGCATGAAAGTGCGTGTATACGCATACGCACCTTTTGGTCGATGAACCCGCGTGTATATGCAGCTTGGTCAAGGGGAACCTGCGTATATCTCTTTTTCCTTCATTCTGAGAGCCTGAACTGTGATCTGTCATCTGAGTGAGTTGCCATCAAGGACAACACCTGTGTCATAGCACCAAACCTGTGTCATAATGCCAACAATCTCCCCCTTTGGACTTGATGGCAACCCCAAGTCACTCTCCCCCTTTTTCATCAAAGGCAAAGGGTTATGCTCCCCCTGAGTACATGTTGAATTCTCTGATATGCTGAAGTGAGTTGTTCATGCTCCCCCTGACTGTAAGAAATGTCTACAAAAAGAGTTTCTACAAGAAGAACATGACTCTATACATCATAAATGACCTTCCTATCACCAAGGACTCATACATACATCCATATCCCAACCAAGTGGGATATACCAAGATTGACTCATCCACCCAACCAAGTGGGGATACACCAAAAATTTATACATGATAAAACAAGAACATTACATCATCCATCCTAGGCATAAGGGGGAAACAAAACAGGTCGTTACATGACCTTGATAAGAAAATATATACATGACATAGAGATAAAATATCTAAAACAAGACTATGATAGTCATTAGCAACTATCATCAGCGGCATCTGTCAATCACCACCCAGACCAGCAACCATGATCTCCCTCTACACATGTTCCACCTGTATCAAAAACAACTGTGAAATTGTACCCAGATCTTCTAAGATAATGCCAAAAATGCATTATTAGAAGTATATGCTCCCCTTGAACCTGTGCCAGATGATCACTGTCAGACCCATATCAGAATCTTTCCATCTTGATTCTGGCCCACTATTTTTCTTCAAACCAACATATACGCGACTGTATCCACAGAAACCTGCATATATACGCGGATACACTTCATGAAACTCGTGTACAACCACTTTTCTCTGAATCAGATAGGTTTCAACAACAAGATGATGCATCAACTACTCTCAGCTTCTATCTGAGATATTCAAATGTCTCTCTGGGCAGTGGTTTGGAGGGAACATACTCCAATTTGACCTTTTGTTCAGGCACTTGTTCACGGAGAAAATGATATTTGATAGGTATGTGCTTGGTCTTGGAATGCATGATTGGATTCTTTGAAATATTGATTGCACTTGTATTATCACATAGAATGGAGATGGGTGGAGTACATGTGATCTGAATGTCTTGCAATGTTTGCATCATCCAAAGGAGTTGTGTGCAGCAAGATGCAGTAGCCACATATTCTACTTCAGCTATAGATAATGCAATTGAACTTTGTTTCTTGTTGAACCAAGATACTAATCTAGAACCCATATAGAATGCACCACCACTAGTGCTTTTTCTGTCATCCACGCGTCCTGCCCAATCTGCATTTGTATATGCATGAAGTGTAAGATCTGTATCCCTAGGATACTATAAACCAAAGTTTTGTGTTCCTTGAAGGTATTTGAAAATCCTTTTGACTGCCTGAAGGTGTTCTTCCTTTGGATTTTCTTGGAATCTTCCAACTATTCCTACTGCATGCATGATGTCTGGTCGGGTACCTATTAGATAGAGAAAACTACCAATCATGGATCTATAGGTTGGTTGATGTATTGTTGTTGATTCATCACTAGCGCTGAGGCTGCATCCTATTAGCATAGGGGTACATACTGGTTTAGAATCTTCCATGCCATATTTCTTCAATATCTGCTTGAGGTACTTGGTTTGTGATAGAAAAATACCATCTTTATTTTGTTGAACTTGTAAACCAAGAAAATATGTGAGCTCACCAAGCAGGGATATTTCAAATTCTTTCTGCATTACCAAAGAAAACTTTTGACTCATGGCTTCTTCATTGCTACCAAAAATTATATCATCAACATACACAAGTATTAGCAATTTATCATTGTCAATTTTTATATATAGATTGCTATCAGTTGATCCTTTTGAAAAACCTTGTTGATAAAGGTATTTGTCAAGATGATAATACCAGCCACTTGGAGCTTGTTTTAGACCATAGAGAGCCTTTCTGAGTCTGCATACAAGTTTTGGATCATTTCCAAGGATGAATCCATCTAGTTGCTCAATATATACTTCTTCTTCTAGATCTCCATTAAGAAAGGCAAATTTCACATCCATTTGATATACTTTGAACTTTTGAAAGCTAGAAAGAGAAAGGAACATTCTTATGGCTTCAAGTCTAGCAATAGGTGCAAAAGTTTCTTCAAAGTCTATAACTTCTTGTTGAGAATACCCTTTACAAACAAGTCTAGCCTTGTTTCTAATAACTTCTCCATTTTCATTCAACTTGTTTTTGAATATCCATTTGGTTCCTATGACATTATTATCATGAGGTCTAGGAACTAATTCCCAAGTATTATTCTTTTCAATTTGCTCAAGTTCTTCATTCATGGCCTTGACCGAACATTCATCTTTGCATGCTTCATTTACATTTTGAGGTTCAATAGAGGAAAGCAATGCTAGATAGCTCGAAGCTTCTGTAATAATTCTTCTTGTCTGCACACCTGCCTCTTTCTGTCCCAAAATTTGAGTCTCGGGATGATTTTTCTAAACATATCTGGATGGAGTCTTTTCTTTTGCCGTTATCTACTCTTCTGATGCTTCATTGGTTTCTTCTTCTTCAGAATTAGTCTGATTTGATGTGGAAGGATAATCCTCATCTTCTTCCCATTCTTCAGCTTTTCCTACTTTGGATTTTCACCTGCTTCATCAACCACCACATCAATACTTTCAACAATCCTCCCTAGCCTTTTATTATAGCACTTGTATCCTTTACTTCGGGAAGAGTAACCAAGGAGAATGCCTTCATCTGCTCTAGGTTCAAACTTGCCAAGTTTTTCATCAGTCCTTTTGATGTAACATTTGCTTCCAAAAAATTTGAAGTATTTTATAGTAGGAGTCTTACCATACCAAAGTTCATGTGGAGTTTGAGTGTCATTTACCCAAACGTTTGTTTTATTGAGAATAGTAATGGCAGCAAATGCAGCTTCACCCTAGAAGGTTGTAGGATTTCCAAACTCATCTAGCATGGCATGAGCCATTTGTTGAATAGTTCTGTTCATCCTTTCTACCTCTCCATTTTGTTGAGGAGTCCTTGAGGTGGAAAATTCTGTTCTTATTCCATGTTCTTCAAAAAAGTCGAAGAATTCATCCGAGGTAAATTCCCCTCCTCGATCAGATCTAAGGCATTTGATTTTTCGATCTGATTCATTTTCAACCAAAGCTTTGAAGGCTTTGAACTTTTCAAATGCTTCATCTTTGCGCTTTAGAAGTCCTATCCAACACATCCTGGAAAAATCTTCAATGAATAATATAAATTATTCTTCTCCACGAGGTGACTTTTTCCTTGAAGGACCGCATAAATTAGTATGAACAAGTTCAAGAGGATTTCTAGCTGATCCTTCCTTTTCTGGGAAATGTGCTCTGGTTCGCTTACCAAATTGACATGATTTGCATATTGTATTTTCTGGAATTCTGATGTCAGGGAGATCGCGAACAACCTGGAATTTGCATGTTTTCCTTATTTGAGGAAAGCTTAGATGCCCCAATCTTCTATGCCATAGCCAGTGTTCATCATTTTTGCTTAGATAGCATTGTTGTTGTCCTCCCTTGAGTATGTATAAATTATTTGGAGTTCTTATGCCTTTGATCACTGTTTCTCCTATATCAAGCTCACGAACAACACATCCATTTAATCGAAATACTACTTCATTTCCTTGATCACACATTTGACTAACACTCAATAGGTTATGCTTAAGACCATCAACATACATAACATTCCCAGCTTTAACCTTTTCTTTTAAAAGAACAGAACCTTTACCTTTTATGACAACAGGGAAGTCATTTCCAAATGATACTTTCTTTTCCTTTTCTAAGGCACTATATGACTGAAGTTTTTCTTTATCACCTGTCATGTGTTTCGAGCATCCACTATCAATATACCATTGATTTTCTTATCCTTCTGCATACAAGGCTATACCACATCTTTCTGTTTGTGGTTATTTATTTCTCCATGTTTTGGGACCCAATGAAGTTTTCTCCTTCTAAGATGTTTGTTGAAACTTGCTATTGCATTTAGAATCTACATGACTGAAGTTGTTACAGATAGAGCATTCTATTTCATTTTCAAGAGGAGAAAAGTTATTGTAGGTCCTTTTCATGATCCCAGTTACATTCCTTTGATTTCGTGCTTCTCTAGTGATGATGTTCTTGTAAGCAACACATTGAGCAGCTTTGTGTCCAAAGTTATGACATGAAAAACATTGGCCATTAAAGAAATTCCTGCGATTATCGAATCTACTGACCTGGTGGTTGTAGTTTCCATTGACATTCATTCTTGAAGCAAATTGAGAATGATTTACCTGTGGTTGGTTATAGCTTCTATTCATCCTTGAAGTGGATTGAACTCGATTTACCTGGTGATCTGCTTTAAGCCTTTGCTGACGATTGTCAACCTGTTCACTTCTCCTTGCTGCATCAAGATAGCTTTTGGAGGTTGATGGCTTCTGTGCTTGAGATGATTCTTCAGTATATCCAAGACCTGTCTTTATCAGAGGAGAACATTGCACTTTGATAATTTCATCTAAAGTTTTTGATCTTTTAGCAAACCTAAGATTGAGAGCTTTTGTTTTCTCAATATCTTTTCTTAGACCCACAATTTCACATTCTAACTTTTCATTATGTTTTTCCATTTCAGTAAGTTGGAATGTCAGAGTATTGTTTAGTCAATTTAACGTCTTAAATTGCTCTACATAAATTATCAATCCGGGTATCGTAAACTGATGAAGTGTGGTGCACTATATGTGCTTAGTTAACCTTTCTCTTACTTCGTTGTTTTATAGTTTATGTTCAACTCTTCCTAACCTTCTGCTTTCAACATATAGTACTATGTTAAGCACGATTAGAAATAAGTCCAAAAAGTAATCAAGCTCTAAGGTGACAAGTAAGAAAAACCACTTTAAAGACCAGTTATAATGTTCAACTCTTCCTAACTCCCTGCTTCAACATATAGTACTATGTTAAACACGATTAAGAAGTAGTTAGAAATAAGTCTAGAAAGTAATCAAACTTTAAACTTGCAAAGAAAGAGCTTGAAAGAAATAACTTGAAATGAAACTGAAAGCAAAGAACTTGAAATGACTTGAAAGTAAATGACCACATTCTAATGGCATTAGTCTCTATTCATATTGCTGCAAATAAAAGAAAATAAGAAAATCACTTCAAGGACTGATGATAATGGTTATCTCTTCCTAACTCCCTACTTCTACCACATAGTACTGCGTAAAACACGATTAGGAAGTAGCTAAAGACAAATCCAAGAATTGATAAAAACTCTAAGTGACGAATTATAACACTACTATGCTTTGTCCATCATACTGCTTCTTGCATATGTGATTATGGGCAAATAAGAGGAAAAAGTATTAGTGCTACAAGCCAAAGCTACTTAAAAACAAGCTGCAATCAATTAGTGTTATGTTCTCTGAAAGATAAATTATTTATGATAAAGAGAACATAAATTTGTTAGCATCCAACTTGTAAAACTAAGCTAAGAACTAATCTAGAAAATAGAGCAAAAAAGACAGCACTATGAATAAGACAACTGCAACTCCCATTAGATATTAAAGAAAATACAACACACACAATCCCGCGAGAAAATAAAATGCAATAATTCAAACTGTACAAGGCAGGGGCCCCCTACTACCTATGAAATCAAAACAAAATTAAACACACTTGCATAAATTAAAATTGCATGAGTGAAAATCTAATCTACCTTACATTCTACAAAGCAATATTTACAAAATGAAATCTAATCTACTTACATCCTAATATGCTCCATGACATCTACTTCACATCTCCTTCCATGTTGAGAACATCAAAGCTTTATTCAATTTCTTCAAAAGTGCAAAGTACAAAAGCTTTCAAAAGCCATGAGACTAACAAGCTAAAAGGACTAAGAAAAGACTAAAGGAAAGACTAAAGAGAGACTAACTAATGAAGGAGAGAGACCTCCTATTTATACAAAAAGATGAGAGCCATCTCATTAATGATAATCCATGAATCTCTCCCTCTACCTCTAGAGTCCTAATCAAAATAGGAACTAATAAGACACATGTCTTCTAGAGTTACAATACAATTAGGAGATGTGACACATATCCTCATGATCCCATGATTCTTTCCAACCAAATTCGAATTTGGCCTTAGAGTGCCACATAAGGGTCTTCTAGAAGTCTCCTTTCAACCTACACATGTCAACAAACTCAACCCATTTGTTAGGTATAAGCATATGCACATTATTTTCTAATGTTTAACCACAAATTCACTTAAAAGGCTTAGAAATAACAAATATTGGAAAAACATAAAGGTAGCCCAATGATAATGAAAGTGGGATGAATGTGGTGACATAGCAGTGAAATGTAGGTGAAATGGAGGTGATATAATGGACATAATAGTGAAAGTGTAATGCAAATGAATGACATTTTCAAGACTCAACATACCCCCCAACTGAAGCTATTGCATGTCCTCATGCAACATATATTACATTGACTCTTTTGATTCTTGAGTTTTGGCTTAACTTTGCATGATATCATTTGATAACTTCATATTTCTGCAAAGTGTTTCACTTGAATTGCAACATGGTTGGTTCTTGTGTTACAACCATTTTTTTTTTTTTTTTTTCTTTTGTTGCCTTCTATTTTGATCTTTGAACTTTGCGTAATGATATTTTGATTATTGTTGCAAAGTATATCTTTATTGGATTGCATGATGGTTGGTTCTTGTGTGACAACCATGATTTTGTTTGTGTCCAATTTATCCTTTAAGCACTTTTTTCAAAAGCCATTGTATGCTCATAATAGCAATGTAATATTTAATATATGTTGGAAGTATGTGAGCTCTTGAATATGACATGGAAATGGCAAGATATGAATATGAATGTATTCCCCCCCCCAACTGATGGTATTGGCAATTTTATGAAATGAGGAAGAGAAATGTTTTTCCAACAATTATCATTCTAGATTTTTATGGAATTCTATGGTTAAAAGTTAGAAAATGCCGTACCTTCACTTACCCTTTGGAATGGATGAGTTGTATGTGTGTGGTGGCTGAAAACTTCTGATCATATTCTTCTTCAAGTGGCTGAACAAGAGGAGTCATGGATAGAGAGATAAGATGGCTTTTTATTGCTTCTACTAAAACTTGTTGAATCTGCTCCAAAATGCTGAAAATAATAGTCTTCATGTCTTCAAAACTCATTGGCACAATTCCTACTATGTGAAAAGATGTTCTGATGTCGAACATAGTAGGAAATTGTTGGCTTAGTGGCCATTAATGGATGCCACTAGTCAACACGAGAACTCTCACCATTGATGACAATGAGAGTCAAGATGCCCAAACACATTTTGCTAGGTACGAATGAATTTGCTGATGTCGAGTCACCTAGAAGATCTAACGAACAAGGGACATTAATGTATTCCCATTGTTTGTCAGCATGAGGACTTGCCATTAAGGCATGCAAGTCTCAAGGTGTTTTTACAAAGAACTTAGACTCAAAGGACTATGGACTCAATAATTTGCATTGAAGCGGGGCTTATTTGCGGAATGATAATGACAAGGAATGGAAAGTGAAAATGGAAAATGGCAATGGAGAACAGAAATGACAATGGGAAATAAGCATGTGAATGAGCCTTTTGCTTTTATTGGTGGGTTATGAATGGACAAAAAGAGATGGAAAGTGTATGTGAATAAAAATGGAAAATATGGAGTGGAATGAGGTGAATGGTTTATTATGAAGTATGGATGTGATGGAGACAATAGTATCTGAAAGTTTTTCAAGTGTTTGGATCTGATTTTGCATCAGCATATTTCCTCTTTGTTGTTTAATCATCCTCTTATGAAACAAATTGGTCTCTTAGAGAGACATCATTCCCTTGTAGTCATTTGTCCTTCCTCCTGGAACCTGCAAAAAAAACTAATACTTCTTCTGCAATGGAATGTAAGATTATCAAAGGAGAGAGGTGATCAATCTCTCTAGTTATGATATTTACACACAAAACTAAGAATTTGTATTAATGAAACAAGTTCTCAAAGGAAAAATCAAAAGAATTTATACCTGCTTTGGAATTAGTGCCTCAAGTTGATGTTGCTTCTTTTCAGCAATTTATTTCATTATTTGCCATTTCAAACTCTAATGATATATTTCTCATTGTATAGATCTTGTTGAGATCTTTCCAATGGTACTTAAATCATCAAAATTTGATTCTGTATGAGAAAGATAGGCTGATTTGAACAATGAGGTTTTTCTGGCTGCGGGATTGAGGAACAGCTCTGTAGCTAAAAATCTTGAATAAAAAGTTAGCCATTCAATTTTCATTATCAATCCAAAATTAATCAATACCTTCAGAAAAGTGAGAAAATAACTTGTTCATTTCATTGATTCAAAATTATTATTTTTTTCTTGACATGCAGCGACTTAATGTGGCGACTCAGTGTGGCGACTTTATGATAACACCCAATTTGACTTCCCTTTGACCGGGGTCATTTTCATCAAATTTGACCGAATGAATAGGACACCATCCATGTACTGACATTTCTCTAGCTACCCATGTGACCTGCTTTGCCTGATGACACCTACAACCTAGTGTTTAACAAAACAGCTGCGGGATCACTAAATGGCTGCGGGATCGCTAAATGGCTGCGGAATTGTAGAGTGTAGAAAATATTGTTTACATATTCAAAAATCAAGCTAGGAGTTTTTAGATTGCCGGTCCCGAACTATATCAAGCAGCTTCACAATATTTGGACCTCCACAAAGGTTTTGCAATATTTTGATCTCTCTCTTGATCTTCTTCTTCTTGACAGGTTTCAAGATCTTGATAACGCATCGCTCATTGTTAATGCTATTGACACCCTTAAAAACCTCGCTGTACTAGCCCCCTTTTCGTACAACCTCATAGTCTTCCTGATCACTTTTGCAGTGCAAGTAAGGTGAATCGATCTCAAAACCCTCTGCCTTTTTTGTTTCGGTTTCTTGCCGGAGATGCGAAAATTAACCGGCAGCGATTAATGACCGAGAGTCGTGTTTGATTGAAACACGTCTCTAAACAGGTGTAAAGTCGTGTAATTTATTTTTTATGCCAGCATGTAATTGATCCCCATTAGAACTCTTTCCCTCAGGCACACGGAGTTATTCAAACAACCAATTAATAACTCAATTTTTAACGCGCGGCAGTCAAAAACGGGCTCCAAAGAACTGAACATTTCTCCCAGACCACCACGAATTTTCCCAAACGGTTTCTGGGTTATCTAATTAACCCACCTGGCAATAAAACCCATGTTTTATTTTTTTGAAATTCACTACCATTTGGGCAAATCGAGCGTGTAAAGTTTGACATTTTTCTGCTGTTTGCGTTTTTTCTCTGAGTTAATTTTTTTTTTGTTCTGCACTTTTTGCATTCGTTTTTCTTATCTGATCTATTGTTTTGCCGTATTTTTAGTAGGTGGAGCGAGGAATTTTGAGCTTACAGGGCCTTCTCTGCTGAAATATGTACTGAATATGTATAATAATACAGACGTTTTCCTGTACGCCCCCTTTGATAAGGACTCTCACAAATTCCACTTTCTCAAGAATGCAAACAGTGTCGCAGCTGTCCGCATCTTTAGCCCTCTAAGGATAGATGTGACCACTGTGCATTCAGAAGCTTTGACATCAAACGGTTCTCCAAATGGATTACAGGGATTATTGCAGTGCTTCAATTTGGTTGAGGGTCTCAGTTGAGAAAATAAAGGATGATTTAGTAAAGCAATGGGAAGTTTCACAACCAGATGCTCAACTATGCTCTTGCCCATCATTAGTAAGTTTAATTATCTGCTTCTAATTGATAAGGTAGCTATCCAAAGGTGAAATCAACTCAGAAATCTGCCACTGAATGATGAATGCCTCCTACAGGAATCAACAGGTCAAAGCTTGAACAGGGAGGCATATTATTTTTTTATTTAAGCCACAGTGAAAACTAAGAATGGAGATAGCCATAGATTGTTTTTCTCTCTTTTTTTCTTCTCTGAAATTGTAAAATTTTTATAAAAAGGATTAATGATTTTCAATTTCAGGCAGCAAGTATTTCAAGAAAAACATGTTAAAAACAAGACTTTGACTAAGGTCCTAGGTTGGTTTTTCATCGATCTGAGCTGGGTGACTAGGATAGGATCCATGTCGGGACAATTCTGGAGATGCCCATGTGGTCGGTTTTTTCATTAGATGCCTGTAACTTGTTAAACCTTGAAACAGCTGCGGGATTGTCAGATAGCTGCGGGATCAGGGCAGTTTCTGCAACTAAGTTGCAAAACCTTATTTGAACAAGATACAGTGTTTTGAAGACCACTACAAAGCATAACCAGACAATTTTGGACAATTTGAACCTATCAAAGCACTTGAGTTTTATTTTTTCATTTTTTTTTTTTTTTTTTTTTTGAATCAATTGAAGTGATGAAGTTTATTTTGTCTCCTATTTTTTTTTTTTTTTTTTTTTTTGTAACAATTCTTTTTCTGATCCTCCAGATCACACAAAGTGCAGGAGGAGAGCATACTCAAGAATTATTGTTTTGTCTTTTTTACTTAACAATCCTTTTTCTGATCCTCCAGATCACACAAAGTGCAAGAGGAGAGCATACTCAAGGATTATTAATTTTTTTTCCAGATGTAAGAAATAAGGTCTCCTAATTACACTTCCCCGGCAACGGCGCCAAAATGTTTAGTCAATTTAACGTCTTAAATTGCTCTACATAAATTATCAATCCGGGTATCGTAAACTGATGAAGTGTGGTGCACTATATGTGCTTAGTTAACCTTTCTCTTACTTCGTTGTTTTATAGTTTATGTTCAACTCTTCCTAACCTTCTGCTTTCAACATATAGTACTATGTTAAGCACGATTAGAAATAAGTCCAAAAAGTAATCAAGCTCTAAGGTGACAAGTAAGAAAAACCACTTTAAAGACCAGTTATAATGTTCAACTCTTCCTAACTCCCTGCTTCAACATATAGTACTATGTTAAACACGATTAAGAAGTAGTTAGAAATAAGTCTAGAAAGTAATCAAACTTTAAACTTGCAAAGAAAGAGCTTGAAAGAAATAACTTGAAATGAAACTGAAAGCAAAGAACTTGAAATGACTTGAAAGTAAATGACCACATTCTAATGGCATTAGTCTCTATTCATATTGCTGCAAATAAAAGAAAATAAGAAAATCACTTCAAGGACTGATGATAATGGTTATCTCTTCCTAACTCCCTACTTCTACCACATAGTACTGCGTAAAACACGATTAGGAAGTAGCTAAAGACAAATCCAAGAATTGATAAAAACTCTAAGTGACGAATTATAACACTACTATGCTTTGTCCATCATACTGCTTCTTGCATATGTGATTATGGGCAAATAAGAGGAAAAAGTATTAGTGATACAAGCCAAAGCTACTTAAAAACAAGCTGCAATCAATTAGTGTTATGTTCTCTGAAAGATAAATTATTCATGATAAAGAGAACATAAATTTGTTAGCATCCAACTTGTAAAACTAAGCTAAGAACTAATCTAGAAAATAGAGCAAAAAAGGCAGCACTATGAATAAGACAACTGCAACTACCATTAGATATTAAAGCAAATACAACACACACAATCCCGGGAGAAAATAAAATGCAATAATTCAAACTGTACAAGGCAGGGGCCCCCTACTACCTATGAAATCAAAACAAAATTAAACACACTTGCATAAATTAAAATTGCATGAGTGAAAATCTAATCTACCTTACATTCTACAAAGCAATATTTACAAAATGAAATCTAATCTACTTACATCCTAATATGCTCCATGACATCTACTTCACATCTCCTTCCATGTTGAGAACATCAAAGCTTTATTCAATTTCTTCAAAAGTGCAAAGTACAAAAGCTTTCAAAAGCCATGAGACTAACAAGCTAAAAGGACTAAGAAAAGACTAAAGGAAAGACTAAAGAGAGACTAACTAATGAAGGAGAGAGACCTCCTATTTATACAAAAAGATGAGAGCCATCTCATTAATGATAATCCATGAATCTCTCCCTCTACCTCTAGAGTCCTAATCAAAATAGGAACTAATAAGACACATGTCTTTTAGAGTTACAATACAATTAGGAGATGTGACACATATCCTCATGATCCCATGATTCTTTCCAACCAAATTCGAATTTGGCCTTAGAGTGCCACATAAGGGTCTTCTAGAAGTCTCCTTTCAACCTACACATGTCAACAAACTCAACCCATTTGTTAGGTATAAGCATATGCACATTATTTTCTAATGTTTAACCACAAATTCACTTAAAAGGCTTAGAAATAATAAATATTGGAAAAACATAAAGGTAGCCCAATGATAATGAAAGTGGGATGAATGTGGTGACATAGCAGTGAAATGTAGGTGAAATGGAGGTGATATAATGGACATAATAGTGAAAGTGTAATGCAAATGAATGACATTTTCAAGACTCAACAAGTATCTATAATCATACTCTTTTCTTCTAAACAAACTTTTAGTTTAGAAATTTCTTCATAGAGACCATCTTCATCTAAAGCATCCAAAAAATCATCATCTTCAAAAGCCATTAGAAGTCTATAATCATTACTATTTTCATCTTCATCACTATTTGATAAACCATCACTATCTTCATGCGTACAGTAGCTCTTCTTATTTACACTTTGTTTTCTATTCCATTTTGTTGATTCCTTACCTTTATCAAGCTTATCTTTGTGAGGACATTTGGCAACATAATGACTGACTCTTCCACAAACAAAACATTTGAAAGGTAGTTTACCTCTGAATCTTCCAGAACCCCGTTGAAGGTTCTTGACAAAGTTTGATTCTTCCTCACCTTCTGACATATGTTATGATTCATTGAGTTCTCCTCTTCCTGAAGATTTGAATTTTGCTTCTCTCATATCTAATGGACCCCCTTTTCTCATTTCATAAGCAGTTAGGATTTCGTGCAGCTATGACATAGTGATACTTTGAAGATCCTGCTTTTCTTCTATGGCAAAAACTTTTGATTCAAGCTTAGAAGACAAGGATCTTAAAACCTTTTCAACTAAAGTAACTTCTTTTATCTCTTCACCCAATTTTTTCATGCGATTAACAATCTCATCTATACGTAAGAAATAATTAGCTATACTTTCGTCATTGTGCATTCTAAGAGTTTCATATTGAATTCTAAGATATTGTAGTTTTGCACGTTTTACCTCATCGTCTCCTTCATAGCTTAGAATTATCTTGTCCCATATTTCTTTGGTGGTTTTGAGATGCATAACCTTAACAAATTCTAATTGTAACAAACTCCCAAATAGAGTATTGACAGCCTTGGCATTTGTTTCATACTACTTTTTACCTGCCATATCTGTAGGAATTGTTGATGGAAATGTGTATCCTCCTTCCAAGATTTCCCAAACATCTGTTCCAAGAGATTGAAGATAGGTTTTGGTTCTTACCTTCCAATAGACGAAGTTGCTCCCATCAAAGATTGGTGGTCTAATGGATGCCTCTCTTTCGTAGTTACTCATGATGATAGATCTTCCATCAAGTGATCAAGCTTCTTCTGAAGGACCTGCTCTTATACCAATTGTTGGAAATAATACTTAGATGGGGGGGTGAATTAGTATTAGCAATTTAACAATATTTCATTTCCATAAATAGATTTATATACGCTACTTCTATTAATGAAACTTGTGTATATACGCAATTGTGTTTAGAGAAACCAGCGTATACCTTGCAAACTTATAGTTTAGCTAGTTGATCTTAAATATGTGTATCAGAACCATATAAACAATAACAGGTACAGTAAACACAGAGCATACAATCACACATAAGAACACAATATATAAGGTGGAAACCCAATGTGGGTGAAAACCACCTGCTGCAATTCGTCTCTATCTTATTTTAATAAGAAACTTCTTTTTACAATATTTCTGTACTGATGCAGTCTTATAATAGTAAGCAGGATTCTACCTGCAGAAGGCTACAACCACCTCTCATTCTCCAGCTTCTCCTGGAAGGGAGCTACAACCCCCTTTATCTCTTGTACTAGCTGATGTACTAGTACGTAGGCGCTGACCTACAGAAGGCTACAACCTTCTTTTTTCTTCCAAGGACCATGTTTCATAAATTTTCAAACTGGATCCATTAATAACATCAATCAAACATCAAATATATCTGCATCAATCAATCTCCTTTGTACCAACCAAAACTGAATCAAACAATCACTTTTCTGAAAGCTATAACCAAAACACAGTAATAGTAACCACAGAACCCAAAACACTGCAACAACAAATAGAAGTAGTTAAAACATATTTTATGAGGTGTACGCTACTTCAATATGTCAAACCTGTGTGCATATGCACTTCGCTCAAGACAAACCTGCATATACGATGTTTTGAAATGCTAAACCAGCGTGTATACATGCCCTTGCTGTAATGAACCTGCGTACAGATTTACAAAAGATGATTTAACGATTACAACTATTCAGACATCAGTTATACCCAGATCATCAGATTTATAGATTACGACATGTGCCAACTACTTAGATAAAAGATCAAAACCACATAAAGATACTTCTCTTCAAGCCTTAAGATCTTGACCCATCAATAGAACTTATCCTTCTTCAAGCTCTCAAGTTCCTCCTTGATTCAGATCCAGCTCTGTACCATAACCCAATGACTAGTATTCTAGATCTTGCTCTTCATTAGATATTCAATTACTTGAGTGCATTTGCCTAATGATCTCCTCCTCCTTTTATAATCTTAGGCCTTACTCAATACCATGGTCCAAAACTACTTAGACTCAATACCTTGGACCAAATACCTGGGGTCAACACTTCGGACAAGATACCTTGGACCAATACCATGGGTTAAAATACCATGGACCAAAACCAAATTCTCCAACATGTATGCGCCTTTCCTTGCATGAAAGAGCATGTATACGCATACGCGTCGTTTGGTTGGCGAACCCGCGTGTATACGCGGCTTGGTCAAGGGGAACCTGTGTATATCTCTTTTTCCTTCATTCTGAGAGCCTAAACTGTGATATGTCATCAGAGTGAGTTGCCATCAAGGACAACACCTGTGTCATAGCGCCAAACTTGTGTCATAATGTCTACGTATACCTCTCCTTGATCATTAATTCTTTGTTATTGACCTGCTACACTATGATATGACATAT
Source organism: Pinus tabuliformis (assembly GCA_031772625.1). NCBI lineage: Eukaryota > Viridiplantae > Streptophyta > Pinopsida > Pinales > Pinaceae > Pinus > Pinus tabuliformis. The sequence continues at coordinate 638,418,112 of CM062804.1, forward strand.
GAGTGAGTTGCCATCAAGGATAACACCTGTATCATAATGCCAACAATCTCCCCCTTTGGACTTGATGGAAACAACAACACCAAGTCACTCTCCCCCTTTGACATCAAGGGCAAAGGGCAGACCAAGATATTCTCTCCCTTTGATATAAATTATGTTGTCCATACTCCCCCTGAGTACATGCTGAAATCTCTGATTGAGCTCCCCCTTTGTACATGCTAATATGTACCAATCTGTTCATGCTCCCTCTGAGCACATGCATAGTCTACAAAAATATTTTTCAAAAGAATAACATGACTTTACAACTCAACTAAGTGAGTAGCTGTATGACCTTCCTATCACCAATGACTCATACATACAACCATCTCCCAGCCAAGTGGGGATATACCATTTGTTTATACATGTCAAAACAAGAAATATTACATCAACCATCCCATGCATAATGGGGTTAAAAATTAGGTCTTTGCATGACCTTTACATCAAATGATATACATGACTTTTATAACAATGACTAGCAATCTAAACAAGACTATGATATTCATCAACAGCTATCATACACCATATATGATCTGCACCATAAGCATCTGTCAACAACATCCAGACCTGTAACCTGCAATACCATTCTCTTGACCAACCAACAATAATATGCTACTTAAGTGATCATCCATGAATCTGATTTGAATACCAACAATGTGACCCCAAGTATCATAGCAAGATGTATCATTTAGCCACATAAGCATCATCACCAAAGACTTTTAACCATAATTCCAACAATGCTTTATTCGAAGCATATGCTCCACCTGAACCTGTTCCATCTGTTCACTGTTAGATCTGATCATGCATATATCAGCAAGAAGTATCAAGGCATCATCATCAATCAGATAAGTTAACTTGTGGGGATCAAAAGCACTTCTAAATAACATCTTATGAGTACCAACACATTTCCACACATCATCAGTAGATTGTAACCACTATCAAACAGAGCAAATAATTCACTAAATCATATCAGACCCTTTTTTTAGTCTGTCTCATTGCTTTTCCTCAACCAACATATACGCGATTTTGTAGCTTCGAACTCGCGTATATATGCGACTTGTCTTCATGAAACTTGCGTATGAGATTTAGAACACTTAAGTTTCACACTTTCAGTGCCCTCTGAGTCTATCATGTCTGTATACTCTGCTATGCCACATCTTTCTGACTATACTTCGTTTTTCTTCCATATCTTTGAGTGTGACGATGTTTTCTCCCTTTGGTATGGTGGCCAAATTTTGCTCATGCATTCCTTTTCTCTATGTCCAAACTTGTTAAGCATAACATCTCATATGTTTCATATTCCTTCTATGGCAATCAATGGCTTTATGACCAAACATATTGCAAGCAAAAAAATATCCCTTAAAGTACTTGGAACGTGATGATGTTTCTATGTGATGGTCTTGAACCATTCTACTTCTGCATTGCCACTGCAGCATGTCCAAAATTATGACATATGAAACATTCAATATTATTCATCAAAGGAAATAATCGTCTATTACTTCCATAGTTTGGAGTAAAAGATTTTATTTGAAGGGTTTCTTTCCTTGGTTGTTGATGGCGTTGACCTCTTATCTCCTTGTTGAGCATTTCAGGTTTTGCATTAGAGTTCCTTGCCTCACCCTGTGAGCTAGATTCACCTCAACCTAATGTTGTTCTTCCTTTTCCAGATATTTCTTCTTCAAGATTTCTTCAGCCTTTCTTCCTTCTTCCACTTGTTGCCTTAATTTGAGAATCTCATTTTCTTGTTCTTTATTTGCTTGAGGTAGTTCTTCATTCTTCTTATTTTTTAATGATATCACTTCATCCTGTAGCATTTGATGTACTTAGAAGGCACACTCCATATGATATTTTAATCTGGTAACTTCTTCTTTGAGGGCACACTCCCTTTTGTTAAATAGATCTTATTGCTCTATGATTTTATCTGATGCTTCATTTTCTTGTTCATCATGAGGTGATTTGGAATATGAATCCTTGCTTCCATCTAACGGCCAACTGTCTTTCCTGTTGTCACCATTCCTTTGAGTTGTGTTCTTCTTCTGAGGTGCTTTCTTCTTTAGCTTCTTTCCCATTGTTTCTACGGATCTCCTTCAAGGGATCAAGCTTCTACCAAAGGACTTGCTCCAATAAAAATTGTTGGAAATAATACTGAGAGGGGAGGGGGGGGGTGTGGGTGAATCAGTATTAGCAAATCAATAAATTTTTCATTTCATACTCTAATTCATATACGCTACTTCAGTTAAGGGAACTCGCGTGTACACACAAATGTGTTTAATGCAACCAGCGTGTATCCAGTAAACTTATGATTCAGTTAAATCATCATATGTTGATCTTTAATCAGTGCATCAGAACTTCATTAACCATATAAACAGTAAACAGGTGCAGTAAGACAGAGCATATCATCACACATAACAAACACACATGAACACCATGATATAAGGTGGAAACCCAATGCGAGAAAAAAACTACCTACTGTTGTCTTCCTTTCAATATAAGAAAAATATGTTTGCAATCTTGTACTGGTGTGGACTCATACCAGTACGCAGGAACCCACCTGCAGAAGGCTACAACCTTCTCTCGTTCTCCATCTTCTACTAGAAGGGAGCTACAACCCCCTGGCTCTTGTACTAGCCGATATATTTATTAGTACGTAGGCACCGACCTACAGAAGGCTACAACCTTCACTCATTTTCCAGCTGCTACTGGAAGGGAGCTATAATCCCCTAGCTCTTGTACTGGCCGATATGTTTACCAGTATGTAGGCATCGGCCTACAAAAGGCTACGACCTTCTCTTTTCTTCTAGGGACCACATTTCATAAATTTTTAGACTGGATACTCCTGGATAACAATGCCATAATATGAAGGTCACATTTCATCCAATTTTCATACTGGACCCATCAACAACATTGAAGCTCAAATAAGTCACCACTGCAATACAACCATTGCATGAACCAATCAATCTCTGAATCACCCACAACTGAATCACCGAAGACCAGTCATCAAAACACCATTACCAAAACACAGAGCAAAACCTAGAACTCTGCAACAACCACCAGATCCATTTGCAAGTTCAGATATCATATTTCATAATGTATATGCTACTCTGATGTACCGAACCAGTGTGTATACACGCTTTTACCAAAGCGAACCCACGTACAGATTTGCAAATATTAACTCATAACTTTGCATCTATTCCAGACATTAATCATACCCCGATCATAACATTTATATAATAAACATGCGTCAGTAATTCATATCTAGTCTATCCATGATCAAACCACATAATGATAAAACTTTCCAAGCCTTAAGATCCCGATCCATCATCCATCATCATCCACATAGGTGCATCCTTGGTTCAGATCAAGCAAAGCATCATGAACCCATAACCTGCATACTGGATCTCTCACTTTATCAGATATTCAATCCTTGCATCTGCTTGCACACCTTAACCTAATGATCTTCTCCTCCTTATATAGTTTTAGGCCTTTCTCAATACCATGGACCAAAACCACTTAGGACCAATACCTTGGACCAAATACCTAGGGTCAATGCCTCAGACTAGATACCTTGGACCAATACCATGGATCAAAATACCATGGACCAAATACCTCAGACCAAAAATTAGTTTTCCAAGATATATGCACCTTTCCTTCTGTGAAAGTGCGTGTGTACATTATATGCTTCTTTTGGTCTGTTACCCACATGTATACATTCCTTCGTCAAGATGAACCTGCGTATACCTCTCTCTGATCATTAATTCTTTGCTATTGACCTGTTGCACTATGATCTGACATCTGAGTGAGTTTCCATCAAGGACAACACTTGTATCATAATGCCAACGCAACTAATTAGAGAGGTTCATAGCTCCAAGGTTGCAAGGTACTTTGTTGTAGGGAATATCATGGCCAACTTGCAAAGGTATGTGTATTGGCCCAAGATGCAAGAACAGGTAGCTAGTTTCATAAAAGGATGCATGATTTGTTGTACCAAGAAGCCTATCAATAGGAAACAAGGCCTATATCATCCCTTACCAATACTCACTTATCCTTGGGAAATAATTTCATGGAATTTGTGGGAGGTTTACCAACAACCAAGAAAGGACATGACTATCTGCTTTTGGTAGTTGATGGGTTCAACAAGATGTGTTTTCAGATGGCTTGTAAGAAGACCATTAGTAGGAAAGAAGCGACAAACTTGTTCTTTGGACACGTCTGGGTGCACTTTGGGATACCAAGGAGCAATATTTCAAATAGGGACACAAGATTTCTCAACTCATTATGGACTAAATTGTGGGAGGAGATGGACATGAAGTTCAAGAGATCTATAGCATTCCATCTACAGACATATGCGCAGAAAAAAGTAGTCAACGAGACTTTGGTGTAGCTTCTGAGGGGATACAACCAAAAGCATATGAAGACCTAAGATGAAATTATGGTATGTATGCAACATTATTACAACATAGTAGCCACACTTCTATAGGAAAGTCGCCATCTCAAACCTGTTTTGGATATTTTCCGACTTCACCTTTAGACATTGCATATGGGCAGTAAGGAGGTGTGAGGGAAGATCTGACAGGAGACGCCTTGAGGGTTGAAAATGTTATAGAAAATATTAGGCATATCCATATATAAGTACAAGATACACTACATAATTCTCAAGAAAAATATAAGGCTAGGCATGATCAACATAAAACAAAGAAATCATTCAAGGTGGAAGACAAGGTATGGCTGAAGTTGAATAAGGAGAGGCTATAGGGACCTTAAAAGAAGATCAAGGCTCTATGGTATGATCCCTTAGAGATATTGGAAAAGGTGGGTGATAATACCTATCAACTAAGTTTACCACAACATATTCTCATTTACTCAGTTGTGATTGTAGAGATTTAAAAATTTATGAGCCTTCCATGATAGATCAAGAAGAGAAACGTGTCCTACCTTCTATAGAGGATTTGGTACCAGATTCTTAGACAAAGTTGACAAAAGATATAATTTTGCATAAGAGGTCCAAAACTATAAGACAGGGGCAACATGACCTTATGATAGATTGGGTTGAAAGGACAACTTCCAAGCAAAGCTAAATGGTATGCCAGAAAGAAGGTGGAGGAAAAATTCTTCACGTCATTTAATAGAAGCTTTTGGGGATAATTAGATCATTCTATTTTTCCATCCATTTTTATGCTTCCAGAGTGGAAAATTGGAGTATTCAACTCTCAGGACCATTTTTACCAACAGGTGTTATAGACATTTTTGTGCCTTACAGCTATAAGCATGAAATGTCCATAATCTAAGGGATCCAAAGTCCCTAAACATGTTCTTCCTACCCCTAGAGGAACAAGGCTAACAAACCACAGCAATTCACAGAATTTCTCCACCAGAAACTGCTCAAAAACAAGTCAATTCAGGATCAATTCAATGGCTCCACTAGCTGTCTGCGCTGAAATGCAAAGTCAACACTGGCTACCTGCACTGCAACGCAGGTAGAAGCACTACCAGGGTGTGCTGAGCGGGAATTGACAAATGGCAAGTTCATTCCAAGAGGTGTCAAGACCCAGGAAGCTTCCAGAATCTTCCTCAATGGCACTTGCCTCAGTGAATTCGACTAGTGATGAGTAAGAGGTTCCCAATATCCAAGTGGAAGCAAGAACCTCCAAGTGGAATCAAGAACTGACAAGGGAGAGGACACTAGTCAGATCTCAAGCTGACTCATCCTCTCTCCAAACATCTATATATGGATCTCTCCTCCATGAGATCTAGAGGCTGGAATTTTGTTATTGCAAAGAATTGTTGTTGGTTTGAAACTGGAATCATTAGGTGCTTAATGCTTTGAAGGGAGGTGAAGATAGGAATTCCATTTGCTGGGAAGGAGATGCTGGATTGGAGCCCTCTGGGTTGTATCTCTTCCTGAACCTTGTTATTCATCAATAAAGCTATCTTGGTTCCTCCTATATACTGATGTATCTTTGATGTATGATCGCATTAGTATGTTTAGTTTATTTCTAATCCTGAACTAGTTATGAATATGAATCTATGTCTTTGTGTAGTGTTCTCTTCTTGTGATCTTGCAGAGACCTGTTGAAGCTGGGCGAGCGAGAAGGCAAGTAGCTGGGAACTCTCAAAGAGAAGAGAAACTGGATCGAAGGACAAACGGAAGACACTGGTTAGTCCATCCATCTCTCTTCATTCTTAATTCATAAAGGAAGAACACTAGAATAGCTGTCTCTGTTTGTTGCTAAGGCACTGTCACACCTTAGGTGGATAGGATCGTCCTACATAGGCATTTTTCCCCACAACAAATTGGCGACTCCACTGGGGACATCTGTTTAGTCATTTTATTTGTGTCTCTATCATTGTTTGCTTCATAGACTCAACAGCAACAATCGAACTGCATCTGCTATTCTCAGATGCAAAGTAGACAGCTGCTGCTTTGATCCAATCACTGGATTTGTCTATGATCTGAACAACGGACTCACAAATGATTTGATGATCCTTTGTGATAGATCTTAGCCCTTCCTCGAAGCATCCCTTTGATTGTACCTTGCTTGTTGCTTTGATTTGGCCTGAAACTGTAGATTAAATAGCAAACTGTGACCCAGAACCCAGTGAGAAACTCTCGTTTCTCCTTCACCGCAAACCCTGTGAAGAGGTTCTGCATTTCAACGCAAGTCCCGTGAAGGCTACCTGCGCTGAATGTCAAAACCCCTGTGTTGAGGGTGCGCTGATCCAGTTAGGCCTTGTGCAGCTGGGGTTCTCTGCTCTGTTTTGCCCTGTTTTGATCTCTGTTTTTTGCAGCCTGTAACCAGCATAGGTACCTGTCTGATAACTCCTTTTCTCTGCTTAAATTTTGCCTCCTTTTGTACAAAAAGACTGTGAGTGTTTTTATCTGTTTGTGGCGTCATTTGCAGTTTTCCTTTGCAAGAGTGAAATAGTCATCCTGTAGCCCTTGATTCAGATCTGTTGATTGTGATCTTAGGAGAGAGTTCATTGGCTGTTTGCAGTTGATTATACATTTACTTTTGCTTTTGGTTTGAGTTTGTCTCTTTTAAGTGTCGAAACAAGTATTCATTTCGGAAATCGTTAAGTGTTGTAATCTCTTCTACCCTCTCTGATTTCGAAAACGTAAACTTGTTTGTATTTGTCATTTAAAACCAAATTCAAAGTTGTACAAAAAGCTTTCTTTGTAGGCATCAATACTAAGAAAGCGGAAAACAAACACCTGCATTGTGCATTTGCATCTTGATAGTTTGCATGTTTGATTTAGGAAAAGTGCATTAGAGTGTGCTGATTGCTCTTTGAGAAAAGATGGTGTCTTTCTTTTCCCTTTGTAGCTAGGATTTTCATAAGTTGAAAAGATATAAAGCTTGCTTATCATCTTTAGACTGCATTTAGGAATTGTATCATACATCTCGTGGTGAACCTCAAAAGGCAAACTTCTAAAAAGATCAACCTAAAATAAATTGAATGAACTTAACAACGCTTTGCAACATAACGCACAACATAGAGGTCTAGGCTAGAGACGTGTTCCGGCGTCGTAAAGCCTGGTGACTGTCGATCTCATTGATGGTGGGTGATTCCTCCTGAGGGACGATAGCGCCAGCACGGATTGTGCTCCCACGTACCGTCGCGTATATATTGGGAGACCCCTATAGGCATAAAACCTTTATCCTTAGGAAGCCGTGTCGGCCGCCCTACTGATCGCAATGTACTGAACACAGCATTCAGGAAGATCGACCGCCCGTACCCTAAAAAGTATTCTGCGGTTTTGCGAAAAGTTTGGCACACCCTCTGCCTAGAACTCCAGAGCAGTTCCTTTTGGCCTTTTCAAACTCTATAACGGAAAAAGTCCATCCGAGCATTTGTCACTTCGGGCTCATTAAAACATCGAAGGAGACTAGAGTCATCTTTAGCTTTTTCTCGACTCTTTAAAATTGAAAAAGCAAGTTGTGTCTAAGCGTCATTAAAAATTTATTTTAAACGGAACAATCACCCTTTATTCCTGCGTTGATCTTTAGGTTGAAAAAATGGAGCACACCAACCAAGGAATTCCCCTTGGTAGAAATCCTAGTCCCTTCTCCTCTTGGGGAGATGTTGGTGCGCCCTATATGGCCACATTGTCGCTTCCAGGACTGACAATTGGCCTGCCGGTCTGGCTCTTTTCAACCAATGTCGTTCAGAACACCACCATTCCTGAACAATCGAATCAACAGTTAGACCAGACCAGAGTTACCCACCAGCCTTCTACTTCGTCTAATTCTTCCTCTCCTCCTTCCTCTTCGCTTGAAGGAATTGGTAAAACAAAAAACCAAGTTCCTAAGGAGAAGAAGGAAAAGAAGAAGAAGGAGCCAAAAGCGACTGGGGGCAAACAAGTGTCGTTTGACAAAAATCCACACACAGCACTGACTAGGCCTAAATCGCCATGTGTCATATGCAAGGGAGACCACTTCCACAGAGATTGTCCCTGCATCCCTCGGATACTAAGGGACTGGTCTCCCCGTTTTCACAATTCGATGGCATCAACCTCTGATAGCCATGTTGACAGCACACCGTCAACTAGTGAAAGTGAAGCCACAAGACAGAGAGGGAAAGCTAGATTTCCCTGCAAACTGTGTGAAGGCGACCATGCCATCCATCGTTGTCCCTTCTTAGACGAGGCTAAAAGAGTTTTGGAAGATCGCCTGATTTTACGAGCGCAACTTCCTCCTGGATATCAAAAACTCCTGCCAAGTCCTTCACTAGTTGAGAACCCGGCTGGCCCGCCCAGGTGGTCAGCCGAAGCACCTATCATTGAATATGAACCGTCTGGATCCATACCTGACGAAAGTCAAAAGGTTGAGGCGGCAGTTGACCCGGTTTTGCCTTCAGAGGCTCTATCTTCGAATGATACCATCACAGAGGAGAATAAAGACGACACCGTCCAAATTCTCTTCATCAACACAGACTCCAACGAACAAGGAGGCAATTTGCCCATTCCTTTATCGCAGGAAGGAACTTCGTCAGAGTCATACCTGGCCGTCTATTCGGTCCCACCACCAAGCAACCTAGTTGTCTCGTTCGACTGGAACCAACTAGGCAGACCCCGTTTTCCAGCAAACATACCATTCAGAATTATCGTTCAAATATACATAATGGTAATGGCTGGCACTATCATTGATGAGGGGGCATCTGTGAGTATCCTTTCCTCTATTGCTTGGAAAGCGTTTGGTTCGCCAGCGCTTTTGCCTGAAATGAGAAATCTATCAGCCTTTGATAAAGGAACCAGTCGACCTTTAGGGATCCTCCCCAATGTGCCCATAACATTGAAAGGGAAGACCGTTCAAATGAACGTGATGGTCGTTCAAGGACCCTTGGATTATAACCTACTCCTTGGACGAGACTATATATATTGCATGGGAGCCATCGTCTCCTCACTCTTTAGAGTAATGTGTTTTCCGCACGAAGGAAGAGTGGTCAAGCTCGTGGACCAGCTTTCATTTCCCGGATCACGCATCGCAAATAGTCATATACCATCCCTAAATGGTCTCTTCACGCAAGAAATGTCTCAACCCACGGTCCGTCCTCCTGATGAGCACGAGTAATCCGGGAGGATATGACTGGAACCCAGGGGGCATGCGTCCTGGTCTGCTTCGGCAGGAAAACTTTGGGTATAAGGTAGGTTTCCGCGGGAGAATATGACTAGTCCGTACCCCGTCCGTGATTGGAAGAGGGGTTGTTCTAGAATAAGATTCTTTTGTCAAAGTTATGTGAGTTGGCGGGCATCGTCGCTCACCTTTGTCTATTTCGATAGACATCGCCGAGGAAGTGTTTTATTCATGGCCGCGAATGGAGCAATCTTTGGGTAACCTGAAAGAGGTAGGCCTCTCTCGGTAAAACAATTGTTTTGCCGGACTAAAGTAGGGGTAACCTTGAAACTCTGTTTTATACCTGGGGGCATGCAAACCTTTCGGAGTGCAAGCAAGGGGCGGCTATTTATTTTTTAAAATTTTTAGGTCCTCCCTTTAAACCTGTAGGTCTAACCCTTTAAACTCGTAGGATTAGTCGTTTCCGAACTTGCATAACGAAAGGATGCGGGGCATAGCTTTGGTAAGGCACAAGCTCCATAAAAAATGGAATCTTACATGAGACATTCTTATCATATGACTGGATTGATCGAGCAGTTTTAGCACACAGTTCATGCTCGTTAAAAAATAAACGCAAGATCCGAGCAGTTTTAGCACATAGTTCATGCTCGTTAAAAAATAAACATAAGATCGAGCAAGTGTTTTCCCGCATTTAAGCTCGTTAAAAAATGAACTATTCCGGTAAATAACCACTGTGAATGTAACATTATCAGCCATTAAAGCCTTGGTCGTGTTTGCACCATCACCTCCACTTTTCCATTGGCCGATCGTTCACCTCCATATGTTTGTTTACCCATTTTGAGGAACAGCTGCGAAGAGTGATTTCACTAGCCATCCTTGTGACACTGCCGTGATTGGAAAATTCCAACCTATACCTGGAATCAGCTGCTAACCTGTTTCATCACTCGTTCCTCAAAAGACGAGTCTTCTTTAAGCTCTTTTCATCTGACTCGTAAAATATGAAAAGATTGCCGAGTCCTTGGCCTTCCAGCTCGTTAAAGGGACAGGAAGTGCTATCCCTCCTCTAGATTTTAATCTTTTTGGACCTGAGGGATTATTGCACGAGCACTTGTTTTATTTGGCTCGTTAAAACTATCGAAAACTCATCCCTTATGTATTGTTTTATACTTTTTCGGACCTAAGGGATTAGATGACGAAAAAGGACTTTTGGAGTTAACTTTATGTACCTTTTCAGACTCTCTAAAAATGAAAAGGACCAGTTATCTTTGTTGTTAGACTCGTTAAAATCATTAAATAGTGACAAACTTGTCTTTAGACGAGAACGAGTTTCACTATCGCTAGGCTCGTTAAAACATAGCGATGGGCTTGCCCGAAGGGCAGGTTATAGAACAAGCATATGTTATCCTCCTCAAGCTTGGCAAAAATAAAGAGGTACTGGTCAGCAATGACTGGGGAAAATTGGGAGAAACTCAAGAAAACTTTGATGGTAGCAAGTCGCTCTTGAACATGACACTTTTCCTCCGTACCACAATCGGGTTGGGTTGTTTCATTCACCGGTCACATCACCATGGTCTTGCCATGCCATCCATATTTGGGGTAATGCTACTGATCCATCGCATCAGTGTCGCCATATGTTCAAGAGAAGTCGTTCAGAAAAGTCAACCGTGTCCCATCCACTGTCGTACATTATCCTTCATCCTTTCATGACCGCCACCCTGAATCATATGTCACAGATCGTTTTCACCTCCATCAAAATCATTAGCTCTGTTCCGTGTCATTGATGTGGGATTCATTAAGGCCCTCCTTTGACGGATCGCTTCTTGTCGACATCAGCTCATTATCCAAGAAGTTGATCTAGGAACAACCCCTTCAGTACTTTGAAGCTTGCATGCCTCAATGGCAAGTTTCTCACTTCCGGCCACAGGTATACATCAATGACCTTCGACTGAAAGATTTTGCGTGGTGTTCGACGCCAAGTCCTTTATTCACACCACGTGAATTGTACTGCAGTACCTTGAGGGTCATTATCATTATCGGTGATTCCTCTCGCGCTTGTTAACGGTTTACCTCATTGACCGGTAATCAAGCGATGTCTTTCCATGTTCGACTTCAGAACATTTCTCACATGGATCGACTTGTACTTAGAGTGAATATCGAACGAGTTTGAAGACCCCGGATCTATTTTCATCCATCCGGGTTGCGATATATATTCAGGAAAGATAAAGACATTGACATGTACATCATAGTAGCAGATAATCATCCTATCCAAAGGATGATAATTTCATCAAAATTATCAGTCTACCATCAGACGATTGTCTATTCTATGTACAGAAAAATTAATTTATAAAGCTGAGCATGGGAATGCCCGCCTCAGCTAGATCATGAAAGCAGTATGAAAAATAATGTATTGTATTGTATCTTATTACAGGTCTCCTCCCAGCATTGGATGAACTTCAGAACCTCCTGATAAAGCATTTCACCCGATAAACGACCTCATACTTTAGGGGGCAACTGTTATAGACATTTTTGTGCCTTACAGCTATAAGCATGAAATGTCCATAATCTAAGGGATCCAAAGTCCCTAAACATGTTGTTCCTACCCCTAGAGGAACAAGGCTAACAAACCACAGCAATTCACAGAAGTTCTCCACCAGAAACTGCTCAAAAACAAGTCAATTCAGGATCAATTCAGTGGCTCCACTAGCTGTCTGCGCTGAAATGCAAAGTCAACACTGGCTACCTGCACTGCAACGCAAGTAGAAGCACTACCAGGGTGCGCTGAGCGGGAATTGACAAATGGCAAGTTCATTCCAAGAGGTGTCAAGACCCAAGAAGCTTCCAGAATCTTCCTCAATGGCACTTGCCTCAGTGAATTCGACTAGTGATGAGTAAGAGGTTCCCAATCTTCAAGTGGAAGCAAGAACCTCCAAGTGGAATCAAGAACTGACAGAGGGAGAGGACACTAGTCAGATCTCAAGCTGACTCATCCTCTCTCCAAACATCTATATATGGATCTCTCCTCCATGAGATCTAGAGGCTGGAATTTTGTTATTGCAAAGAATTGATGTTGGTTTGAAACTGGAATCATTGGGTGCTTAATGCTTTGAAGGGAGGTGAAGATAGGAATTCCATTTGCTGGGAAGGAGATGCTGGATTGGAGCCCTCTGGGTTGTATCTCTTCCTGAACCTTGTTATTCATCAATAAAGCTATCTTGGTTTCTCCTATATACTGATGTATCTTTGATGTATGATCGCATTAGTATGTTTAGTTTATTTCTAATCCTGAACTAGTTATGAATATGAATCTATGTCTTTGTGTAGTGTTCTCTTCTTGTGATCTTGCAGAGACTTGTTGAAGTTGGGCGAGCGAGAATGCAAGTAGCTGGGAACTCTCAAAGAGAAGAGAAACCGGATCAAAGGACAAACGGAAGACATCGGTTAGTCCATCCATCTCTCTTCATTCTTAATTCATAAAGGAAGAATAATAGAATAGTTGTCTCTGTTTGTTGCTAAGGCACTGTCACACCTTAGGTGGATAGGATCGTCCTGCATAGGCATTTTTCCCCACAACAACGGGATCCGCTTTAGCAAATTGGGATCTAAAACTGTCTGGGAGTGTTTTTAGGCATCAAATAATGTTTTTTGGGGGTAAAAATTTGTCTCTTTAGTGCAGAACCCTTTTTTCTTATTCGATAGACAAATGCCTTTCCAATGGTGCAAGAATCACATCAATCGAAGTCTGTATGCGAAATTTATGCCACTAAGAAGTTGGCCTTCCTATTTTCACCACCATAATCCGAGAGGATGCCACAGTAGCCCCCATTATTCATGAAAATGGGATATCCATGTAATTATGATGTAGAAAACTATAGAAGAGTCTATATTGTAACTCTAGTTCAGATTTGAGGTAGTCAAACCTAACCACTAGTAAGCTATCAGATTGTGTTATAACCAGGTCACTTGGAGGAAAATGGGTTCCAATCTTTCAAGTGCATTTGTTTCATAGCGAAGCAAAAATATCAAAGAGGGATAGAAGATAGAACACACAAAGAGGATTTTCACACTGTAGTGACCCATGGGCTACATGCCATACTTCTTTGTACTCACATCCATATTTTCATTCAGAGAAAGAGAGTGGAGCGACCTCACCTTCTCGTTGGTTCTTTCTCCCAAAAGGGTTTCCTAGGTCATATCATGTGCCAAATGTGTTTGTGGTCTTTTATTTTGTCATTCTCTTTTTTATGCATAATTTTAATTCGCATGCATGCACTATAACAATAATATATAGATGTATAAATGTAAAGAGATATAAAACTGTAAGAGTGTATATTTTGGAACTTTTAACTATAACTTTATCAGATCTATTATGACGAATTGTCTAGTAGAATATCCATGACAGTTTACAGATCACTTGTATTGTGATAATTAGCATAAGGATAGAAATTTCCATTTACCTCTTAAAGTGGGAAGACATTTCACTAAGAAAAGTTCTGAATATAACAATAGGTGACCAAACATTTCTAGTCTATAAAGTAGAATGGATAATCCATTAGAACAATTCATCATAACAAATCGTACAATATTCTAAAATATTTTATTCTGAAATTTATTACCTTAGATATCATACTTATTATAGTTATCGTATTGTTCAAATTTATGAAAAGAACAAGGAAACGAAGTTTGAACATACCTTCCACACAAATGAAGACAAGATGTAACCTAGGAAACCAAACATGGGATAAAATCTAACTAGAAGCTAAGGCCAATGCTCTTCTCTATTTTTCTTATTTAAGAAATATAAGTACAAAGAAATGGGCACTCTTGTTGATTTTCCAAGAGCATTATGGCCTAAATTACTACTACAAAATCTTCAACCTCCTTTATTATGCTTCAATGTGCCCCTCCTAGATGCTTTCCTCAAGTATGCAACAATAACAATATCAAAAGAATGGAACCCATTCTCTTCCTGATGGCCTATATTTAACATATATTGATTGTTGGGTAGGGTTAGGGTTAGGTTCTTTACATTCCTCAGCCCTCAATTTGTCTTTGGTTTTTGGACCCTTTAGAATATCCTTAAAAGTCCACACACAATTGGCCCCACAGATGTGAGTGATGGGGGCCAACATGGTGGTTTTAGCACCATTGGGAAGCTTTTGGTGTGTCGAATAGCATCAAGGGTTGGGAGTTCGACCCAAAAGGTGTTGTTTGATGCCTCAAACTAGCTCTAGAAGATTCCAAACCTTAAATCACCAAACTAGGACATGCTCCTTAAATGGTCTCTAGAAGCCAATTCCTCCATTTTTTTCTACCTAGAAAGTGCCAAGATAGATGACAAACTATATAATGATCTAATCTAGGTGAATTATATATCCTATTATCTCTCTAAATAGATTCTCAATAGCAAAACCCTAACTACTTGTGGCCCAATCGATAATAGGTACCAATTGTCTAGTGACCCCTATAAAGTGGACGATTTTTCATTAACTAACTGTCCATTATTATCTAATAAACCTTATTTGAAAAAAATGATCATATATAACAATTAACTAATTCCTAAATATCCTAAAATAAGGAGGTTAAGGTAAAACTCTAACAAATACATAAATCCCATAAACATTTAACAATCTACTCACTAATATAATGAACTAATCAATCTTAAAATATGTGATTATTCCATCTGTATAAATATAAAGTATTATAAAGATAAACTTTAATAATTATAAATTTTAAGAGTTTCACATGTAATAAATACACTTCATTAACTAATTAATCTTGACCAATGTCTTTATGTCCAACTTTAAATTAACAGATTTCTCTATTTCAAACCATTGTGTTCATTTTACATTAAATACTAAATCCTCCACACTAAATCACATAAATTTCCATGCTCTTGTGTATATCATCAACACTCTCACATAAATTTACATATTCTTGTGTATATGTGCACAATCATCTCTATTTCATTGCCCCTTCATGTTTGTACTCACAACTCCATTAGGATAAGCTCAAATGTGTTCAACTAACTTGTGCTAATCTTAATTAAGCCCTTGTTAAGATACACCTAGTGCTTACTTGCAAGAGCTTTCTCTATACCTAAAAGTGGTTATTGGATTCCCTTCGGTCCCTAAGGAATGAAACACACGAAAAAAGGGTAAGATCGAAGACGCTTGTCTTGCAAGGCAAGAGATTGGCGAGTTGAAAAAAGTTAATGGGATGAATGACACTTGGCGTGGATAAACTAATGGAATTGGGATTGGATTTAAAACGATGCCCATCTTTATCCACAACTATATCTATAAATGTGATATCCATCAACATCACCATTACCAGATCCAGATATTGGATCAGATATATGCCCCCCAAGATCACCGTTACCACACGAAAAAAGGGTAAGATCGAAGACGCTTGTCTTGCAAGGCAAGAGATGGGTGAGTTGAAAAAAGTTAATGATCGAAGACGCTTGTCTTGCAAGGCAAGAGATTGGTGAGTTGAAAAAAGTTAATGGGATGAATGACACTTGGCGTCGATACACGTGTTTCCAAATGATGCCCATCTTTATCCACAACTATATCTATAAATGTGATATCCATCAACATCACCGTTACCAGATCCAGATATTGGATCAGATATATGCCCCCCAATATCACCGTTACCAGATCCAGGTATTGGATCACATATATGCCCCCCAATAGAGAAGAATCCATTATCCAGATATTGGATCACATATATGCCCCCCAATAGAGAAGAATCCATTGCCCATTGCTCAGCCATGATGTATGCGCTTTTGGGTTTGAGGATTGCATACACCTTCCTTTTCTTGTCGCTCTCCTGCTCCTCTTTCAAGATCCTCCATTTCGTTCTCTCGCCATTCATCAAATCTCATTTTACCTCAATGTGAATGCCTCCAATCACACATCACAAATCACGCCGCCGACTGTAAATACTTCGAACCAGACATCTGGGTGCGAGCATCTTTGATATTTGTCAAATCATTCATCATCTCTTGCTTCTGATCGAGATATTGCTGCCCCTGCTTCACAGTAGTACCGCCAGGAGCTTCCCAACGCGCAGGCGAACTCGGGAAACTCACTCGGAAAACTCGGGTACTGCTACTTGGGATAGGAGAGGATTGGATTATGTACAAATCTAAATTTCAACTTTTTTTTTTCTAATTCTACTATTGATGTTTTTTTTTATCGAAGAAGTTGCGCATTGGGCAGTTTTAACCATGGCTAGGAATTGGACCACGGAATTTTTGGTGAGCAACCTCCAGATATATAACTATTGCACCACATCCTCAAGATGATTTTTTGGGATTTGGTTATAACTGTGGTTTCCATGGATTTATAATTATACTGTATGGGGAGCACCAAACTTTTCATTATTGAGAATTGGACCACAGAATTTTTGATGACTAAACCTCCAAAATTAGGCCACTGAATTGGTGACCAAATGTAACCATTGGACCACCGCCTGAAGACGTCAAGACTTCTGGACTTGGTGATATAGTTATAATTGTGGCTTCCATGGATTTATTCCAGTCACTCATGTTATAATATATACTGTATGGGGAGAGGCCTAATTGCAGATTCGCTGTCTCTTGAATTCATGAGATTTGTGTATTATTTATCTGTAGGATTAGTAAGCATATTTCTATATAAACCAGGAGGATTTGCGCTGTTTCTATTTCTAAATAGGCAGCCACTAAAACCAATCAAAATTGGTTGGCATATTGTGTATCAGTCAATTGAATTTAATACAAAACTTAAAAAGCTGGTTGAAAAGTTGAAAAATGTTAATATTATTCATGAAAATACAAGTGCGATCGGCCACTTTGAAAGACACCAAATTTACTTCAGACACTTAGATATCTGAATGATACATTGTTTGTTTACTTCGCATTAAAAACAAAATATTTATCTCGATGCTCTGCTTCTTGTGTATTTCGTGTGTATGCGTATGGACACGGCCTCGATTGAGTCCATAATTCATCAGGGTATTTCATTATGTATTCATGGTCTTTTAAATTTATTTGCACTAGTTATTTATTTATTTTATGAGTCAAATCTCATTAAATTTTTGAATTTTAAGTCAAAAGTGTACAAGTCTGTATTTATATCAGCATGGTGCTTTAAATTTATTTGGACCAGTTATTTATGGGTTAAAGAGAGTCAAATCTTATTAAATTCTTGAATTCTAGGTCAAAGAGTTGTTGCATTTATACCAGCATGGTGCTATAACTAAATTTATTTGGACTATTTATTTATGAGTCAAATCTTATTAAATTGTTGAATTCTAGGTCAAAATTGTACAAGTTGTTGTTGCATTTACACCAGCATGGTGCTTTAAATTTATTTGGACTAGCTATTTATGAGTCAAAGTGAGTCCAATCTCATTATATTCTTGAATTCTAGGTCAGAAGTGTATAAGTCTGTCTTTGGGAGTTGTTACATTTATACTAGCATAGATCCATCTTAAGTATGGATCTATCTTAAGTATGGATCTAACATGAGCGAGAGGGATCAAATTTCTTCATAATATGTGGATAATTTTAATTTACTTCTAATTACTTGAGTAATTTTTTATTTGTATTTTTATTTTAAAGAGTAACATACTTACTGACATACTTACATATCCCCTCATACTAGGCTATAGAATGAGCCTCTAGGCTCAAATACATCACACACATAGTATAGGGTCATTTTATATTATTGTTTCATTAATACACCACATATGTAACATAAGTAGGGTCATTTGATGTTTTATGCTTTAATGATAAAGTTGAATAAAAAACTTATATATCCAAAAATATGTCAACAAGACTCAATTCTCTCCTAAATTCTCAAGCTTAACTATAGAATTACATCATATAATAATCCTTTATGAAGTGATATTTTTTTAAGAACAATTTCCAAATTAATACAATGACAATTATTGTCTTTTGATAGGAGGATTCCATCATAAATTATAGTTATCTAAAAAATATTCCTTAGTTTAGTAAGAGGGGAAATTACTAAGGAGTTTTGTCCAATTTTGTTAATATTATATAAAAGATTAATTATAATCGATAAAAAGGGGCAATATTATTTTATTAGAAGAAAAAGGAGGTAAAAAGTCACTTAGTTGAAAGTGGTCCCCACCAATAAAATAATATTAAAAGGAAATCTAGAAATTTGGAGAAGACTCCACGAAAAGTTATAAAAGGAGGGGGAGCATAGTTGCTCTATCTCATCATTTCTCATTGTTATTGAAGAGAAACTCAAGCGAGTTTCAAATTGAGGGTTTCAAATGAAATCCTCAGCCTAGATTTCGTGGATCTCATTGTCACCCTAGCTAGTCTCTCTCCTTCGATGGGCATTATTGCCACCCTATTTTGAACATTTTCCAGTGTTATTTATGAAGATCTAATTCAATTTGTTTGTGAAGAAAATTTGTTATTACAAGAAGGTGAGGTTCCTTAGTGCAAGAGGTCGAACTTTTTCAGTGCTACATTATCCTTCAAGGGGTTGATTTATTCTTCTCCAAAGAGGTTGAATATTTACTGCCAAGAGGGTCGAGTTCTAAACAACCCATTGGTAAGGTCATGTTATCTCAGTGCCAAGGAGAACGAATTGTGTTGGGATCAAGTATTGTTCCAAGAGTGCTCGCACAACCTTACTCATAGAGCATTTTCTCATGGTTATTTCCATATCTAGAGGGTAAAATTTACTCAAAAAATACAAAGGCCGCACTAGATCCACAATACCTCTCACTTAACCACTCATATCAGGGTTTTCTTTACACTATTTGCACCAAGATCATATCAATTATTTATCTTTGAAGCGAGGTTTCAACCAAGAAGAGGGGGGTGATTTTGTTGGCAAAAAAATGTCATCAGGGAAAGACCCTGGGTTCAAGCACAAGGGGCCAACAAGGGTTCGTTGTAGTCTAGGACAACGTCAACATTTTCACCCTACCCCAAAGGATAAGGAGTCTCACCCAAGGCGTGTCGCGACCGAAACTAATACGGATTTAGAAGGATATCAAGGATAACCTAGACATTACTCCCTATATGTCTTAGAACATGCATTCATCATAACATTATATCATTATAGTTATCAGATTCATACGAGGAAAGACCATCTATATAAAAAAAATTGAGTAAGCCCATAAATCATCGCAATACACACACATGATGCCATACAACTGGTTCATTTACTCATTTATATTAACCCAACAAAAGATTCATTACAACATACATTTGGCATAAAGCCGTGATCAGATACATGAAATATCGTGGCCACAAAATGCCTTAGATCTCAGACCAAGCCCTACTCTGACCTCTCCGCCACTGCTCTAGTCCTCATATCCTATTCTTCTATGCCTCTAACTCCTAACAGATATCAACCCTTTCTTCATGTTGTCTTCTCCTTTTATCTACTCCTTCGTTACTCGAACTACCAGTTTCGTTCGACTGTCTTTTCCCTCAGCTGGTTTTCGTCCTCCTCCTTGTTCGCACGACTATTTTTGCTTGCTCCTGACACCTTGATGCAACCGCCCTTTGACAACATGGTCTTGCTTCCTTTCCTAATTTTCCGCAACTTGATCGTTGCTCTCGCCCCCTGTTTTTCCTCTTCATACCTTCAAAACTTTCAAAATTCAAAACGAAGGCCCCAACCATAGTTCTTTGACTCATCCCCAAGTCAATATATCTAAAGTGTTGTGGGTCTTGTTGTTGTTTCTATGGGTATTTCTGCTTATGGTTGCTCCTATCCTTCCCTTTGAGGGGCTATTGCTTCAACTACTTCTTTTTCCATCTGTTGAGAGCTGCTTCTTCTACAATCTGCTGGCCTCCTTTTCCAAATGAAGGCCCCAATTCAGGAACAGTTGTTGTCGTTTCTTACCTGAAATTGTTGTATTCGTCAAGTGTTACTTGCCATGCAATCATTATGGAGCCAACCTATTTGATGAATTATTATGTTGTGCGGATGTTAGCTGACCCGACCTGCTGCTTTGTAGTTTGTTCCATTGTTCTTCTTTGTTGTTGCAGACCTCCTTCAGCGCAAGGACATGTAGGTGGACTGGAGATCTAAGGTCCTGGATTTTCTTCTTAGTTTTTGCAGACGACTCCTCTATATGTTCGACTTGTGCTAGAATGGTGGTGATTTATTCATCAATCTTTTGCAATCGAACAGAATATGTGCATCTTTTTCTATTAGCAATTGAAATTTGGAGTTGTTCTCACTGAGGATAAACATGTTGATTCTTTAGGGCCAGGCTGCTCGACCAGTCGTGCACTTTATCCATAAGGGCAAACCATCTGCAAGTGCTTCATCTAGTGATTCTTTTGTGGCGAAATCGGTGTTGATCTTCGCATCTATTGACCAGGAGTATATCTCAACTGGATAAGGAAATGTCGATCTGACTGTCTCCAACTTTTTCTTCATGTATGCATTTGTGGCTACCAAACTCAAGCACGCTACCTAGATGTGGTCACAGTAGTTGACCAATGTGCAGGATGTAATATCCTCAGGAGCTTTTATGATAACATCTGATATTGTCAGCCAAAGTGACTAAAATTTATCTGTAACCTGATCTACTTGAGCCTGTAGATCAAGGTTTGCTTGTCTCAGCTGATCCCTTTCTTCCATGACCTCCTGTAACTATCTTTTCTGTTGTTCATGTTCATGGACGAGGTCATCATGTAATCTCTCTGCTCTCTATGCAGCTTGCTGGATGAATCCAAACAACTGCGTCAATGACCAATGTAGCAGGTGAATCTTATTTCGTCCTTGGTGATAAGATCAATATTTGCACCTTTGCCCCCATGCTTAGTCTTGTATTTCTTGTAATAATCTTTGTCACCTTCCTTCTTCACTCGCTTTGTTCCTTCTTGTAATGTTGTAGATACTACATTTCCTCCTGCAGAGAGTCTTTTCAGTCGCTGGATATCATTGACATGAATCGGGTATTCTTTGTCAATCCATAGTGATCCCCCATGCATCCTGCTAGCTAGGAGCTTTGTGCATTACATCGCAACCAATTGCGTGCCAAAGACTGGTAGGCTCTTGATATTAATCAACGTTGATCGCTAGAGGCCTCTGAAATCCTCTTTAACCTTTGTTTTCATGGCGCCATCTCCTTTTGGGACTTCCTCCGTGTATACTTCCCACTTCAACGCTGGAAATCATAAATAATCAAAGAGATCATTATCCACTAACGTTTCTTTGTCATACTTTCCATACAAATTTTCTAACACTGTAATTCTCTCCTCGAGTCAGTCCTCTGGGAATGAGATAATAGCTTTTGTCATCTTTTTGTGTCTTTGGTAGACAATCGTTATCAGAGGTTTATATTTTCTATGCCTCTGGTGCTGCTAGTTCTTAGAGTGAATTTGAAGTTCTTCTGTCACCTGCGTTTGAAATTCTGTAACTCCCTGTATAGCCATGCAAATTAAGTAGATGAAACTTGACATGGTGTTTCTAACTGGACTTGGTAGCTAATTATTACGACAACTTTCCCTATGCTTCTTAATCATGTTATGCCATCATCAGCTGACCTAGATCCAACTGGTATGTAGCACGGGAAAGGATAGAGTGGGACGCATGGTTAATCAAGTTTTCATAATGGTGGGTAATTATTAACTAATTTATTCCCCAACAGGAAAATATTTGACAGAACTATGTCTGATAGGTGTATTATTGCTTACTTGTTATGGAAAATACTGGTAGTACAACAAAAAAGGCTCATAGAACATGTGACTATCCCCCCTCTCAGCCCCCCAACCACAAGTGCATTGCGGTGACATGGCATTATTGCCGCAACCTGATTGACACGTGCTATTTATTTTTGGAAAAATGAAAAATACATGGACTATAAATGAATATGCTACTGACTCATGCGACTCACTATGCATTTATTATTGAGTGACTATGTATTATTGACTAAAACCTACTTGTGGGCTTGTTTCCGAGATCCCTTCAATTTGATGGCACAACTGTGGACTTGTGGAAAGGCTTCAAGCGTGCATCGTTCACCCATCCTGGCAACATTATTCTGTCTAGTTGTGCTAGCTTCACCGCCCCGAAATATTTGATCTCCACAACTATGAACAACCCCAACCAATGCATTTTTAGTTTTCCCAAAAACTTCTAAAATTTACTATCATACAGTAGAACATGATCCCCTACCTTGAAGGCTTTCTTTTTTATGTGTCTATCATGCCAAGCCTTTTGTCTTCTTTGTTCAACTGATTGGTGGAATTCAACTAAAAACCTTGACTCATCTAACTCCATCAGTTGTTCCATCCTCTCTTTTAGAGCTGCATCATCCATCATGTTGGTGGCCTGAGAGATAAAGATGCTTAGGACGATGAATTCAACTGGTACTATTGCTTCTCTACCGTAGACCAGTTGGAACAGAATTTTCGTGTGTGTCCTTTTTATTGTCGTTCTGTAGGCCCATAATGTTACTAGCCCCCATTCATCCCAATCGTCCTGGTTTGCTGACACAATTTTTGTTAGACCCCTCTCGAGTATTTTATTAAAGGCTTCAACCATTTCCGGCTTGCGGATGGCATGGGATGCTTTTGTGATGTTGGACCATAAAGTTCTTTAGGAGAGAAGCGACAATTTCATTAATGAAATGATCCCCTTAATCATTGGTTAGGCTTTATGGACATCCAAATCTGGATATTATGCACTCAAAGATGAATCTTGTTGCAGTATCGGTTGTACAATCCCTGACTGGTGCTGCCTCTGCCCACCAAGTAAGGTACTCTATAGCGGTTATGATGTATCTGTCATGGGAATGACATGCTGGCTGTGTGATAGGGTTGATGAAATCTATTTCCCATTTCTCAAAGATTTGTATCGTATGAACTAGATTCAAAGGCATTTCATCCTGATGTGATGGCTTACTGGCTCCCTGACAAACATCACAACTCTTTGTGTACTCCTTAGCATCCCTGTGGATGGTAGGACACCACAACCTGGCCTGTAGTATTTTCCTTGCGGTATCTTTGCCCCCAACATGGTCTCCCACAACTCCAGCGTGGAATTCCCATATCACTTCTTGCCTCTCTTTTTGAAGGAGACAACATCTCAGAACTTGATCAAGGCCTAACTTGTATAGATGTCCTGCAATTAATTGATATATCACTCTCACTATTAGGTGTCTTTTATGCGTCGACATGTATTCCTCCGGGAAGTATCTTGTTGTTAGTAACGCAACAATCTCCTCTATGTAGTCTGGAATGGCTTCTATTTGGAACAAGTCAGCATCTGGTAGTTGGTATCTAATGGTCCTTCATTCTCTTCTTACTCTAGGCTGGACAGATGTTCTGGCCCCACATTTAACCTTCCCGGTTTTATGACCACTTCAAATGTGAATTCTTGGAACAGTAACAACCATCGACAGATCTTGCCTTCCAACACTGGCTTGTTGACCAGATATTTTAAAGCTGAGTGGTCTGTGAAGAACTTGAATGGTGCTCCCAGCAGATAGTGTCTGAATTTTTGTAGGGAGTAAACCATGGCCAATGCTTCTCTTTCTGTTGGTGTGTCGTTCTTCTCTGTTGTTGACAGTTTCTTACTCGCGAAGTAAACAGGGTGATCCATGTTTCTTTCCCCAGGTTGTGCCAGTACTACTAATGTTATTCCTGATGCATCAATATGTACATGAAACTACTTATTCCAATCTAGATATACAAGAATAGGGGTGCTTACCAATTTTTTTTTTAATTTGTTCAGTGTTTCTTAACATGCCTTTGTCCACCTAAAGGCTTCTGTCTTCTTCAGTAGTTTCTCCATAGGAGCCATAATTGAGGCATAATTTCGGATGAATCTGCGGTAATATCCTTTATGGCCCAAAGTTTATCACAGTTGCTTTACGTTATTTGGGGGCTGCATATTTACAATTGTCGCAACCTTTGCGGGATCTACACACACCCCATATTTGCAAACAATATGGCCTAGTAAAGCTCCGAATGGAACTGCAAAGATGTATTTCTTGAGATTTAAGGATATTTCATAACTGCTTGCACCGCTCAATCATGACCCATAGCAGACTGCTGTGTTTCTCTAGTAAACTGTACACAATCCAGTCGTCCATATATACTTCTAAGAACCTGTGAATTTAATCTCTAAAGGAAGCTATGACAATATGTGAGAAAATAGTTGGTGCATTCTTTAGACTGATGTCATTACATGATAGGCATAGGACCCCCATTCTATGGTGAACGTCGTTTTCTTCTTATCTTCTTCCGCTATGCAAACTTGGTGATAACCTGAAAATCCATCAGTGAAGGAGTAGGCTTCATTCCCCACAACGTTGTTCAGAACTTCATCACTAAACGGTGTTGGGAATGGATCATGTACACATGCTTTGTTTAGGCTCCTATAATCTACACAGACCCTAATTTTCGTGGCATCTTTCTTATTCTGTATTACAATCTGGCTAATCCATTCCACTTCGTCCACCGGGAATATGAGTCCAGCTTCTAACATTTTGTCAATTTCTTTCTTTAACTTCTCTTTCACTCTTGGGTTTAGCCTGTATGGTATGTTCTTCACTGGTCGTGCATTTGGTTTCAACATAATATTTATCTCTCTGATATCCTCTTTTATTCCTTTTAGTTCAGCCACAGAGCCTGGAAATAAATCTTCGTATTCACACAACAGATCAAAAATTTCCTTAGTTGTTTGCTCATCCCAATAATCTCCAATGGATGCCATCTTAGGTTTATTATCTAAGCCAATGTTATGCTTTCACAACTTCACTGGGAGAAAATGTGTAGCATCCTCTGAAGGTTTCTCTTGAATATCTCGTTCTCCTTCCGTTTCTTGAAATGCCAGGTGTCTAAGTCCCTCTAGATCATCCTCCTCTAGATCCGTGTTTACTTTGCCGCAAGACATGAATTTTGGATACCCTGCTTCATAGAAATATTGTAGGAATCTCTCATCAACGCAACCTTCCCATAGTTGTCCCGGAGTAAATACGATCATTTTAATCGCATAGAAGGTTTCATTTAGGCATCGATCACTATCTTCGAACAAGAAACTGGTGCTGAATTGGTTAGCAATAACCTCCCAGTCTATTGTTTGTCTATGAATTTCCCCCTGTATATACCATGATTGTGGAATTGTACCCAAGGTATGTATGAATAAATGCACCCAGAGTTCCTTCAGTATTTTCTCCTTTTCCAATTTCTCTGTGTAGTTTTCTAAATTTTTCTGGAATCTAAGTTTCATCTACACTTCACCTTGTCATGTGGTCAGTCTCCTTCTTGTCTAAACCTCTCCCTCATGGCTTGCTTGAAATTCTCCCATTCACACAAAGTATTATGATGTGCTCTCCACCACCTTGTTGGGGTGGCTTGTAACACAATATCTAATATCGAGACTTTGTGATCTTCCGTTATGGTTCTGTCCACTTTATTTAGAAAAGTGTCCACTGATTCGATGTCGTGAAAGGTTGGATAATTGCTTACCTCTGCCCCAACCATGTTTACTCTGCATATCTTGGCACAACGTCTGGTATCAATCTCGTATCCTCCTTGTTTCCATGCATCCCAAGCAGATTCTGAACCAACTTCTGAACTTTATGTGCTCCTACAACTGGTCCAGCATTCCCAGCTCATCTCGATCATTCATAGGTTTGGTCAACCTTGGTCCTTGATATGGATCTAGTGGTTGTATTACCTACATCCCTTCTACTTCAAACATCATCAACTCCCTCTTTAGGTCGATGATGGCGTAGTTCTCATATGCCCAGTCGATACCAAGAAGTGTTGGGTAAGGGTCCTTATCACCCATTATATCTATTACTTCAAATTCAGTATAAGTTTTTACCCCTGCCACATCCACTTCTACATCTTCCAACCTACCAATGGGAAAGATGCAATACTAGTTTTCCATCCGCAGTTGTATTGGCGAATATTTAAGTTGCAGCTTCCCCAGTGTTTCCCATGTTTTTCTGGGCAGAATATTTATGTCGAACCCTAGATCTAACATTGTATCTTTAATCTGAAATCCTGAAACTTGAGCATCAATCCAGAATTCTCTATCGGTTCTTTTCTTGTTCTGTATTACCCTTATTGAGTGTCTTTTAGGTAGGTTTACCAATATTGTTTCCCCTTTTTCTTCATCTTTTGGAAACACTACTTTCAGAGTCCTGCACAACTCCTTTAGCGTATGTTCATTATCAACAATCTGCAAAAATAGCCTAAACCATTCTTTGATTGGTTGAGTGTTACCAGTTATGCGTGAGTCTTGTTTCTTGTCTCCTTTTGTCTCTGTTAACCCATCAAACAACTTGGTCGCTTCCTGATAGTATTGTTTTTGTTGGGTGGGGTTGTATGACCACTTTGGGGATGCCACCCAAACAATTGTAGGTTGGTCTACCATACCCCGATCATCTCATGTCTTCTTACCCCCTTTGGTAACTATATTTATATTAGTTACTGGAAGCGTGTCAGTAGTTTGTGGTTCTGCATTGATCAAATTAGTCCCCCTCTGTCTGGTTCTTTCTTCCCATTTTGCAATCAGCTCGGGACAATCCTCTGTGGCATGTGCATTGACCCGACATTGTGAGCACCAAGGCCTTCTTGGGAGTGGACAGTCTCTGGCGACATGTCCCTCCTGATCATAATTGTAGCACCTTATGGGTCCTCTACCCCCTGTTCTTCCTCTCATACCTCCTCCTCGTCCCCCATGGCCAATGCTTCTCTTTCTGTTGGTGTGTCATTCTTCTCTAATGTTGACAGTTTCCTACTGGCGAAGTAAACAGGGTGATCCATGTTTCTTTCGCGCCAGTACTACTCCTAATTTTATTCCTAATGTGTCAATATGTACATGAAACTTCTTATTCCAATCTGGATATACAAGAATAAGGGCGCTTACCAATTTTTCTTTTAATTTGTTCAGTGTTGCTTGACAGGCCTTTGTCCACCTTGGTGAGCTCCAGTATTGCAGCAATAATGCTGCAACTCCTAGGCTTACTTCTTTACTTTTATCAACCCAGTAGTTCATAACAAACTTGGAAGCGACGGTGCTGTATGCATAAGTACTAGCTCTTACTGCAGGCTGTCACTTGATTAGCTAGCGCAAGTTCGCTAGGAGCTCAAGCCAACTTCTATGAGTTCTCAGAAGAAGCTTTTACTGTGATGGAAGAAAGCTAACTCTATAGGGGCTATTCTACTTGTAGAAAGATAAGGAATGTTGAAAATGCAACAAGATGATGGATCTTAGTGGAAAGGAATCGCCTTCACTAAGTGGTCCCGCAGGCTATTTTTGGCGCAAAGTCTATTTTTAGACTATGTCTATTTTTAGACATATGGATCATGGTCTATGAGTTGCAGGATGCTGTTTATGGATGATTGGTCATGTTGGGAAAAATAGATGGACTTCTATTTTTGGTTCACAGCGAAGTGATCAGAGTCTATTTTTAGACTGTCAGGATAAAAATAGAAATAGTCAAATATTATTAGCCCTTAGTAATATTTGGACTTTAAACATTATCTTATTCTCTTGGAGCACTTCAGTTCGAGCTACGGATGTGGCACATGCAGCTGACAAAAGGAATCACATGGTTTCTTATGTGTTAGTTGAGCTACTGCATGGAGGACTTCAGTTATAAGTCATGCATGTGAGTTATGTGGAGTTGGATGTGGAGTTGATGGAGTTGTGTTTAGTTTGACTTGGTTAAACTAGTTGTATTTAGTCTAACTAAAGAATACACTAGTGATGAGTTTTGTGAATTGATTTTTAATTAATTCACTAATTATTAACTCATAAAGAAACTAAATAATACATCAGTTAACTCAGTGCATGGACAGTTCAACAGAGATAGGTGTTAGAGGTAAGTGAAAGGGTGAGTTGTGACTATCAGTTGTGCATGAGATTTGCACATGCATGGATTTGAGTAATGCCAATGAGGATTGCACAGTGTGGGCAAATATCAAGGCAATTGTAGCTTGTTCTCACGTGATTCTCTTGCAAGATTGTGCAGTGGAGGCAGCAAAGTAGCAGAGAATATTTGAACCTGTGACTTGTTCGGATCTGAGCTAGTTTTGTGTGTAACAGGTGGAGATAGTACTAAGTACTTGTGAGGAGTATTGTACTGTGTATTGTTACATGTTATCAATCATTATAATATACAGATAGTGTGGGGTTTTCAGTTGTAAGCTTTCCCCGGGTTACATACTGTGTTAATGTGTGCATGTGATTGATGTTTCATTGTTTTTAATGCTGCTAAATTGATGATCAACGTAGAGGAGATTATGTATTGTGCATGTATTCTGCAATAGTGTATAATCGGGATAATCTCTGTGAATAAGTATTTATTATTCAAAATTTCTACATGGTATCGGAACTGTCGATCATCAGATCTACTATTTAGAAAGTGTTTACAATTTATTTCTTCAGGCAGAGTCTGTAATCGGCTAGGTAGCCTCTGGATTCATCCTTCTTTTGGAAGGTGAGATATCCGATGAATGCCCATACAGTCGATCTCTGTACAAGAAATACTTTGTTCTCACGAAATTTAGATCAGAAGCAGTTGAGTTTTGAGCTCGTGGAATGGCGCTCAAGGATAAACTCAGAAACATCAAAGCTAAGAATGGAGATGCCACAGATTGTCCGCAGAAGAAGAAAAATAAGCAAGTTGTTGGATCTGCAGCAGGAGAGGCCTTAGCCTCGCAATTTGAGCTGGATTTTTCGTTGATCGTGTTAGGGTCCCACCCTAACCCCCTTATTTATGTCAGGGGATCACGTCATAGTCAAGAGTCAATAAAGCCCATATTAATAATTGTAAGTGGTTAACCCGCAATTAATGACGGGACCACAGTTAGTTGCAAATGGGCGGTAGTATTAGTTAGATGGTAAATGGGCGGTAGTATTAGATAGATGGTATTAATAAAACCCACGATAGTGGCTCGTGGTATTGCATGTATGAGTCATATATAAAGGATAGAGACTCCCTGCGAGGAGCATTGTGTCTTGTTTTGTAATCGAGCTCTGCTCTATTGGAGGTTGCCCCCTCGAAGAGGCCTGTGAACATTTCTCTCTGGATAATAACATCATTGCTATTCTGTGCTCTGGGTATATTTTCTTCGCATATTTTGTGTTCTCGGTATCTTTTCTTCGCAAATTCTATGTTTGGGTATCGCTTTGCAGGTTAAGAGCATAACAAGTGGTATCAGAGCACTTTCCAGGGCTCGGTGGGATCTCCAAATTTTAGCAAAAATTTTTTAGGCTAGAGACGTGTTACGGCGTCTTTAAACCACGGGATCTGTCGTTAAGCGCATAAACCTGCGGATTTGGGGAGGCATGCACGCAGGAAATACAAGAGGTGGTCATGTCTGTTGGACTCCCTTGTAACCCCTGTGGGTACCCCTTCGAGTAGTAGCGCATTAGACAGAACCGCGCACGGACTGTCTTCCACGTACCCTCTAGGTATATAGGAAGCCCCCTAGCTCCCTTGAAACCTCGCCATAGATAAACCTTCGGCCGTCTTGTTGCTACAGTACACCGAGAACAGCACTCGGAGAGATTACTCGTCCGTACGATAGGGTAGTCGGGTTGTACGGCTAAGGGTACGGTCGATCCTCCTTAGTTAGAGCCCTGAAACATTGGGCCGAGTACTACTGTCAGACCCTTATGTATATTGCGATCTGTAGCACCTGACACTCCCCAAGACCATAGTTCCCTTTCTCTCGAGGGATCACACATCATCTATTCCAGATCAGCAGCAGCAGTTGTTCCACCATTCAGATCTCTCAGATCCACCAGATCTGATATTCCAGATCAGCAGCAGCAGTTGTTCCACCATTCAGATCTCCCAGATTAGCCAGATCGGAGTAGTTGGAAAGGGTTCCTGTACCTGGATATAATTTTCGCAGGACTTTTGGTGGCATTGACATTTTGAGGGTTTGGTGACTGCAGTATTGATCAGAAAGGAGTAAAACTCCGTTAGGAGTTTTCAAAAAAAAAAAAGTCTAAGATCTTCCAGGGCGCTTATTGGTGACCTAGCCCATCAGAATCAGGACGACGAGCTGAGCAAGGTGGTACCATTCAATTCTTGGCAAAAAAAAAAATTTCGGCGGTCCCAAATTTTAGTCCGACGGGTGTATGGTAGAAACTCGCGCTCAAGCAATGGCCAATGAAAGGACTCAAGCAATGGCCA
This sequence comes from Pinus tabuliformis, assembly GCA_031772625.1. Lineage (NCBI taxonomy): Eukaryota > Viridiplantae > Streptophyta > Pinopsida > Pinales > Pinaceae > Pinus > Pinus tabuliformis. The sequence continues at coordinate 638,448,882 of CM062804.1, forward strand.
ATGAAAGGATAGAAAAAATAGAAGAAGAGGTGCACTCCCTCCACTCTGTGGTGGAAAGGATCGAAAATCATCTTAAAGGATTAGAGTGCCTAATACAGGACAAGGGCAAGGAGCCAGCCCACGAGGAGGCGTATAAGGGTCATGAATACCATGAGGGAGAGTCTAGCCACTCTCCTCACGTATGGCACACCCATCCACCACCCATTCAGAGACCTCCCAAGTTGGATATGCATAAATTTGACGGTTCTCACACGTCCACATGGCTAGCACAAATGGAGCAGTATTTTCAATTGAATCATATCATAGATGAGGGGACTAAGCTTATGGTGGGCACCATGTACTTGGACAGTGAACGATGGCAATGGAAGGAATGGTATCAGCGTTGCAATGGACAATTTCAGAATTGGGGCCAATTTACCAAAGCTCTTCGAAATCGCTTTGAACATGAAGACTCTTTTTTGGGGCATCTCACTAAGCTCCGACAGACGGGTACAGTGGATGAATATATTACCGCTTTTGAAGCCTTAGCCTTTCGCACTAAGGGTCTCACAGATGAATTCTACATGGAATGCTTTATCAGCGGTCTTAAAGAAGCCATCAAAGCTCAGGTTCTACTCCACCATCCCCCCACATGGAACGAGGCTTGCCAGGTAGCCCGTAAGGTGGAACGGGCATTAACAGCTCAATCCAGCCGCCCCAACTTTCCCGCTAAAGGTCATCCCTCACAGGCTCCCAATATGACTCAAACACTTAAGATTCAAAAGGTGTCACCTGCAGAAATGGCCGAAAGAAGGAAGCAAGGACTATGTTATTACTGTGATGAAAAATATTCCCCGGGTCATAAATGCAAAGAGCACAAGTTTTTTCAAATAGATGCCACGGACTACAGCTCCACCGAGGAAGATCCACCACTTGAGGAACCAGAGGCGACCGAAGAAGATAACCAACAGGAGATGGTATCTGATGAACCAATGATTTCGCTACATGCATTGGAAGGAATTTCTTCACCTCAAACTCTCAAAATCAGGGGTTTTCTTAAACATCAGCCAGTAATAGTTTTGATTGATAGTGGAAGTACCCATAATTTCATCCACCAAAAGATCGCTGAAGCAGCACATTGTTATGTCCGAGCAGTTTCTAACTTCCAAGTCCAAATTGCAGATGGAGGCACAATGAAATGTGAAGGTCGCTGTGAAAATGTCAAAATTCAAATGGGGGATTATCAATTGAAAACCCACATGTTTGCAATACACATGGGGGGTTGCGACATTGTCCTAGGGGCGGAATGGCTCCGCACTCTTGGGCCAATCACAATGGATTTCCAGGAGCTATATATGAGTTTTAAGCAGAACGACTACACACATACCCTCCGTGGGCTATAAGCGGGAGCCCCTTCTATAATAAGCTCGCATCGTATGGAAAAATTGTTAAAAAAGGGCCATCATGGAGTAGTAGCTCAATTTAATGCCATACAGGTAGTAGATACCATGTCTTCGCCAATTCATCCTGAGATGCAATAGCTTTTGAATAAACATCGGACGGTCTTTGACAAACCTCATGAACTTCCACCCTCGCGAGGGGAACATGATCATAGCATCACATTGGTCCCAGGGGCCCAACCCCCAAATGTGCGGCCATACAGACATCCGTTCACCCAAAAGAATGAAATAGAAAAAATCATCAAGGAATTGTTGGAAGCAGGTGTCATTCGTCCTAGTATTAGTCCTTACTCATCTCCAGTCGTCATGGTCCTCAAGAAAGATGGGGAGTGGCGGATGTGTCCAGACTTCAGGGCCCTCAATAAGTTAACAGTCAAAGATAAATTTCCCATCCCAGTGGTTGACGATTTGCTGGACGAACTCAATGGGGCCCTATTCTTCACTAAATTGGATCTTCGCTCAGGCTACCACCAAATTCGCATGAAGGAAGTTGACATTCCCAAGACAGCTTTCAGAACTCATGAAGGCCATTATGAGTTCTTGGTCATGCCATTTGGTCTCTGTAATGCCCCCTCTACTTTTCAAAGCCTTATGAATCACCTCCTCAGACCATATCTCAGAAAATTTGTCCTGGTCTTCTTCGATGACATCCTCATCTATAGTGGCACTTGGGCGGCACATCTTAAGCATGTAGATATCCTCTTGCAACTGCTCAGCAAGCATAAACTATTTTTCAAAATGTCTAAGTGTGCGTTTGGCATGGAAGAAGTTGAGTATTTAGGCCACATTGTGGGCCGTGAAGGTGTCAAGGTTGATCCCAAAAAGATCCAGGCAATGCAAGAATGGCCTCAACCTAAGACCTTGAAAAGCTTGAGAGGATTTTTGGGTCTCACAGGCTATTATCGTAAATTTGTCCGCAACTATGGCCGCATAGCGAAGCCCCTGACGCAACTTCTCAAGAAAAATTCCTTCTTCTGGAACGAAGAAGCACAACAGGCATTTATCGCCCTCAAAACCGCCATGTGTTCCATTCCGGTCTTAGCACTACCGGACTTCACCAAAACATTTGTCATTGAATCTGATGCTTCGGGAACAGGTATTGGAGCAGTCTTAATGCAGGAAGGGCGACCATTGGCCTTCACCAGCCAACAACTAAGTGGGAAGAACTTGGGCCAATCTACCTATGAGAAGGAAATGATGGCCATCTTACATGCAGTTGAGACCTGGCGACCTTACTTGTTGGGGCGACGTTTCCAAATCCGCACAGATCATCACAGTCTTAAATATTTTTTGGAGCAACGCCTATCTTCCCCCCAACAAAATAAATGGTTAGCCAAAATGCTGGGTTATGATTATGAGATCATTTACAAGAAAGGGAAAGACAACAGGGTAGCAGATGCATTGTCACGACAATTTGAGGAGGAAAGTACTTTGCTCGCAATATCCCTCCCCATTCCAGACTGGATTGAAGAGGCTCGCGGGGAATGGTTTTCACATCCTGAGCTCTCCCAACTCATTTCTCAATTACAGTCAGATCCTAATTCCAGCAAGGGCTACTCGTGGCAGAATGATATTCTTCGCTACAAGGACAGAGTCGTCATATCACCAACTTCCACCCTCAAAAGTCGCATTTTGGCAGAATTGCACTCCTCTCCCATTGCAGGACGTTCGGGCTTTCAGAAGACATACGCTCGCACCAGAAGATCATTTTTTTGGACCGGCATGAAACAAGACATCCTTAATTTTGTAGCAGAATGTGACGTCTGTCAATGCCACAAGGGGGAAACCGTCAACACACCAGGCACATTACAACCATTGCCCATTCCGGCGTCAATTTGGATGGAGGTCTCCATGGATTTCATTACAGGTCTTCCAAAGTCTGGGAACAAATCAGTCATCATGGTGGTTGTGGACCGACTATCGAAGTATGCTCATTTCTGCGCTCTACCCCAACCATTCACACCTACTTTGGTTGCTCAAACTTTCATGGATCAAATCTTCAAATTGCATGGCATGCCCACTTCGATTGTGTCCGACCGCGACCCAATCTTCACCAGTAATTTTTGGCAGGAGCTCTTCAGAATACAAGGCACTCAACTCAAACTCAGTACTTCATATCATCCGCAAACAGATGGTCAAACCGAAGCAGTCAACAAATGTCTAGAAACCTACCTTAGGTGTTTCACTTCAGAAAAACAACACCTTTGGGCATAGTGGTTACCTCTGGCAGAATGGTGGTATAACACCAACTATCATGCCACCACCAAAATGACTCCCTATGAAGCAGTCTATGGACAACTTCCGCCGTCCCCTACTTCTTATCTCACGGGGTGCTCCAAAGTACAAGCAGTGGATCAACTCTTACAACACCGTGCAACCATGCTAGCCCACTTGCGCGAGAATCTTCATCAAGCTCAGAACCGTATGAAGCAACAGGCTGACCAACATCGCTCAGAGCGCCAATTTCAAGAAGGGGATCAGGTCTTTTTGAAGTTGCAACCATATAAGCAAACATCACTCAAAGACAAGGGCTGTCAAAAGCTCTCTCCAAAATTCTACGGACCATATCAAGTACTTCAGCGCATTGGAGAAGTGGCTTACAAGCTGGCTTTGCCACCTACAACAAAAATCCACCCAGTTTTCCATGTATCGTGCCTCAAGAAAGTGATTGGGAACAATTGCCGAGTTCAAACCAGTCTACCTGAATTGGATGAAGAAGGATCAATCTGGCTTCAACCTGAACAGGTTCTAGACACACGAGACAAGCACCTGCGTGGCTGCGTGATTAAGGAGGTCCTAGTCAAATGGAAAGACACCTCGCCGGAAGATGCAACTTGGGAACCAACCGCTATTCTTCAGCAGTTTCTGTAGCTTCAGCCTTGAGGACAAGGCTAGTCTTAAGGGGGAGGGCATGTTAGGGTCCCACCCTAACCCCCTTATTTATGTCAAGGGATCACGTCATAGTCAAGAGTCAATAAAGCCCATATTAATAATTGTAAGTGGTTAACCCGCAATTAATGACGGGACCACAGTTAGTTGCAAATGGGCGGTAGTATTAGTTAGATGGTAAATGGGCGGTAGTATTAGATAGATGGTATTAATAAAACCCACGATAGTGGCTCATGGTATTGCATGTATGAGTCATATATAAAGGATAGAGACTCCCTGCGAGGAGCATTGTGTCTTGTTTTGTAATCGAGCTCTGCTCTATTGGAGGTTGCCCCCTCGAAGAGGCCTGTGAACATTTCTCTCTGGATAATAACATCATTGCTATTCTGTGCTCTGGGTATATTTTCTTCGCATATTTTGTGTTCTCGGTATCTTTTCTTCGCAAATTCTATGTTTGGGTATCGCTTTGCAGGTTAAGAGCATAACAGATCGCATGCTTGGTATCAAGTGTGATGGGATCGGTATGGTTCTTGGACAGTGGTGCGTCTTCTCACATGACAGGAGATCGAGATTTGTTTTCTGATCTGGATGAGAAAGATCTTGGAGTGGACATCGAGATGAGCGATGATGGTAGATACAGTGCGACTGGTATCGATGCCATTTCCTTTGAGAGGGAGTCTGGTAAACCCTTTAGATTGAAGGAACTGATGCATGTTCCAGGATTGAAGAAGAATCTTATCTCTGTGGCGATGTTATAAGACAAAGGATATGATGTTTTCTTCAGCGAGGGAAAGGATTTCCTGCACAGCAAGACAACTGGAGAAACCCAGAAGATAGGGGTTCGAGTCAGGAACTTGTATCAGTTGCATGTAGATGCATGCAAAGGCTTGAGTAGCGAGGCAACTGATGGAGACTTGGTGGTTGAGATGGAGCGTATATTACCTCTCAACATGCAGAGCCAGAAGAAGTCTCAGACGATTGTGGAGGAGCCACGATTGGTGCAGTAGCTTCAGGAGGTTGTGGAACAGCCACAATAGGGGAAGCTGAGAGGAGATCGAGTAGAGACATCTACTCATGCAGGGACCTCCAGTAGGGGGAAACTTCGAGCTAGGTGGGCTGAGGGATCGCATGCAGCCATACCTCCAAGAAGGAGGTGGGGTGATGTGGATTGATCGTCCTAAGGAGGAGGGGCAGGATCCTTGAGGTACCCAACCTCTTGGATGAGACCTTGCTACGGGAGCCCCGATGCGGAGTAGCGAGAACTGACTGATTGGGTAGAGACAAATGTGGATGGAGCGGCAGAGAGAGCGATAGTGTAGGGAATCCCAGGACAGCACATAGCTAGCAGGCTGCAGCAATGTGAGAGGCACAAGTGTTTTGCACAGTGCTAGGTGGCACAGAGAGGTGTGCAATGGTGCGAGATACATGGAGATGTTGCAGTAGCACAGATGTTAGAGAGGGAGCACTTGTCAGCAGCAGGTAGAGCTTCAGCATCAGAGTATGTTCCTAGCCCAACAGAGTGGTCAGTTGGGAGTGTTTTTGTTCCAAGTGTTATTGGAGCAAGTGGATTCGGAAAATGTGTTGCATGCAGAAAATTCCAGAGTTGCAGAATAAGGGTTGCTGATAATCCATATCTTGTTGAGAGGGAGTGTTGAAAATGCAACAAGATGATGGATCTTAGTGGAAAGGAGTCGTCTTCACTAAGTGGTCCCGCAGGCTATTTTTGGCGCAAAGTCTATTTTTAGACTATGTCTATTTTTAGACATATGTATCATAGTCTATGAGTTGCAGGATGCTGTTTATGGATGATTGGTCATGTTGGGAAAAATAGATGGACTTCTATTTTTGGTTCACAGCGGAGTGATCAGAGTCTATTTTTAGACTGCCAGGCTAAAAATATAAACAATCAAATATTATTAGCCCTTAATAATATTTGGACTCGAAAAATTATCTTATTCTCTTGGAGCACTTCAGTTTGAGCTACGGATGTGGCACATGCAGCTGAAAAAAGGAATCACGTGGTTTCTTATGTGTTAGTTGAGCTATTGCATGGAGGACTTCAGTTAGAACTCATGCATGTGAGTTCTGTGGAGTTGGATGTGGAGTTGATGGAGTTGTGTTCAGTTTGACTTGGTTAAACTAGTTGTATTTAGTCTAACTAAAGAATACATTAGTGATGAGTTGTGTGAATTGATTGTTAATTAATTCACTAATTATTAACTCATAAAGAAACTAAAGAATACATCAGTTAACTCAGTGCATGGAAAGTTCAACAGAGACAGGTGTTAGAGGTAAGTGAAAGGGTGAGTTGTGACTATTAGTTGTGCATGAGATTTGCACATGCATGGATTTGAGTAATGCCAACGAGGATTGCGCAATGTGGGCTAATATCAAGGCAATTGTAGCTTGTGCTCACGTGATTCTCTTGCAGGATTGTGCAGTGGAGGTAGGCAAAGCAGCGGAGAAGATTTGAACCTGTGACTTGTTTGGATCTGAGCTAGTTTTGTGTGTAACATGTGGAGATAGTACTGAGTACTTGTGAGGAGTATTTTACTATGTATTGTTACATGTTCATAATCATTATAATATACAGATAGTGTGGGGTTTTCAGCTGTAAGCTTTCCCCGGGTTACATACTGTGTTAATGTGTGCATGCGATTGATGTTTCATTGTTTTTAACGCTGCTAAATTGATGATCAATGTAGAGGAGATTATGTATTATGCATGTATTCCGCAATAGTGTATAATCGGGATAATCTCTGTGAATAAGTGTTTATTATTCAAAATTTCTACAAGGAAAACTGAAATGAAACACAAGCCCTAGCAAACCCTAGTTTACCCACTAACACTACTTTTGCAAGAAAAGAGATGGAAACTACTGAAATGGGTGCCATTGACTACTGAAAAGGTATATTGCATTTATTCAAGCAACTTCTGAAGAGAAATAAGAAGAAACCATCTTTTTGTACTTTTGAGCATTTTTATGTGGAATTATTACGCTTGTGATTTGACTGGTTGTGGTTGTGCAGCGGTTTGGTGGCAAAGGAAGATCGAGTTGGATTTTGCAAAAGGTGAGGAAGTTGTGGAGGGGTCCTAAGAAGTCCCTAGTACCCTTCTGAAGACATCCATTGTGATCAGACTTTGAAAAATCACTCACAAGAAATTCTACAGGAGGTTGCAGGGGATCTATAGGAGGTTCTATAGGAGGATCTACAGGAGGAGGCCAAAAGTGGTTTTTGGAGGCTTGAAGGTGGAAAAATGATGGGAGAGGGGAAATGAAGGCTGGATTAAGGTGTTGGGGGGTCTATAATTTGTCAAGGAAGATCAAGGACGAAGGAGATGGTTGGATCCGTTCAAGGGGCAAGAAAGAACCTTTATGGAAAAATGCAGAAATTAGCGCAGATTGGCGAAATGTTGCAAATGAGTTCGGAAATTGGGGATAAGTGAGTCGGTGCTAGTTGTTTTATGGAGGAATGATGAGTTGGGATGTCCTGCAAGAGATCTGCACATTTACTTCTCAAAACTGACCAAAGCAAGAACTAAAAAACAGAGTTTTGTCTAACTTAACCTAATTTCTGACCTAAAACTAGAAAATGTTGAACAATACCTTATGAACAGAAAAGCATGAGAGAGAAATATGGCAAAAGGACATGAAATGATCTAAACAATTGAATCTGAACCAATATCAACTTTTCCAAATCAAATTATCACACTAGCAGTTGCATGGAAAAGCAAAACTGTGTTTTTGGTGGCAGCAGTAGTGCCTTGACCTCAAATCATAGTCCCAAGAAGGGAGAAAGGAGATCAAGACCTGTTGTTGGCCTTTTTGGATCTTTTTTCTGTCACTGCGGCAACTTACTTAAACAACTTGAAACAAAAACAACTATTCTAACCATCAAAAGCAACCTAATTTAACAAAGCAAGAAGAACCTAAACAACAGAAATTATCTCATGAAAGAAAGAAAAAACATATAAATACACAATGGAGGTGTTGGGAAGCTTGGGTTGGGCCCTAACCTAAGAGCTTTAGCCCTCTGGAAAAGATCAGTGCTGGCTCAAAAACTGTTTCATCTTCGTTGATCAAAAAATAGCTGTTACATCATATAAACTGTCTTCAAAAAGAGCTCGAAAATGAGCTGAGTACAAGGCTACAAAAAAGTACGAAAATATACTAAGAATTGGATAACCTACTGAGACTCGAAGCCTTCTTATTTATACAAATGGGGACTCCCAACAATCCTCCTAAAATTAAGAAACTTGGCTTCCTAGAACTGAAGATAACAGCAGTCCTACTTGACTTGCTCAGCTGCCCCTTGGAATCATCAGTGTGGGCCTTTGTACTCCGAGTTGCTGATGGAGGATTCGAGGAAAGGGGCCATTAATGAAGGAGACACCCCTCCTACAAGTCCTCTTCCCTATTTCCTCAAGTTTGGATGCCATTTTGCTCATAAATTCCTGGTCCTCATGCAAAATTTTCCAAAAAATATGTAATAAACACTTATTATACTACATGGCAAAGTGACTAACTCAATTCACTCTATTGACATAAATATATTCAAAACATGCACAAAAATACTGAGAATGGTGGATTAAATCAAAATAAGAGGTAGAATGAGCCCATATAGTTACCCATTTCTGGGGCTCGTCATCACCTCCCTACTGAATGGGTTGTTCATCTTCTGAGCAACTAATATAACTCTTCATCTTTAATGGCTATCACAAATTCCCTGACATCCCAAGCCTCTAATGTGATGTCTTTCTCTCTGTCATGGAAACCTGATTTCCTATCCACTTCCTCCCATTGTTTCTATTCTTGCTCCTCCTTAACTCCTTCCAAGAGTCCTAGCAGCATTGGAGGACTCAATTTAAGACCAATCTAGTTGGCTTTCAAGTTTTGCATTGATTGCTTATATAGGGGCACTCTCCTCATGGCTTCCCTCATTCTGGTTGGAGAGTGATACTCCCTGATCCTTAGGCTATGTGGCAATGTATTCCACCTTCTCATGCAGGCATGAAGGCAGTCATCGCCAAACAATCTCTCCATATCTTCGAAATGAGCAATAGCGTATGCTTGCCTGTCAACATAGTCAGGAAGAACTTGAGGATTGGCTGCAAGGTGTTGGTGGGCATAGATGAGAGCTAATGGGTCTGTTGGTTCTGCTCTAATCATCAGGGGCTCACTCAGCTCTTTTGTCATTATTTTATGAACTTCCACTGCTCTCTTTTCTTCATGGCTCATCCAAGATGCCATAGCCATGAGCTGTAAATCTCCCAATGCAGCATTTGGATCCCATAAATTTATGTCAAGAAGTGCCATGTTGTGTAGGTAAAATTCTGCTAGCTTTTCTTTATCCTTGGCTAAACTATTATCACATAAATGCATAAATTGGCCATAATCTTGAAACGGTATTGTGCCCCTCTGGGCCAATGTGTTAATCTGAAATTGGAGCCACTGATCTTTGAGATACAGTGCATATGATCTAGCTGGTTTTCTGCATTGCAAGGCCTCCATTGCCCAACTGGCCATGTAGGCTAACTGGGCTTCCTTTTCCTGCAACTGCCTTTTCAAAATCAACATTTCAAATTCTGCTTGGGATTCTTTTTCTTGCTGCTGTTTCATTAGTGTCTCATTATCTGTCTGTGGTTCTTCTTCTTGTTGATGTTTCTCTACTGCCTCACTGTCTGCCTAGGGTCCCTCTTTCTGTGGTTTTCCTTTCAATATTGACAGCCCATTTCCTCCTTGAAATTTCCTCTCTTGTAGTTGCTTTTTCAACATTTCATTTTCTTCTTCTAATTGAACTCTTCTGATGCTTTCTCTACATTTGACCATGTTCAATTCTCTTCCCATCTCTCTCAACTTGTTTTCCATATGCCCAATGTCTTCTACCCATTTTGATTTTGCAATCTTCATCCATGTATGGGTCCTGACTCTCTCCTTTTCCAGCTCGAAGAAAAAAGGCACAACAAATTTTTGTGGAATGATCTTCCCACCTTCCAGAAGGTTGTAGTAGGAGCCTAAGTTAGGCTGAGGTCCAGGCTCTACTATTTCTTTTTCCTTACCTTCCTCCTGGGTCTGTTCTTCTGCATTCTTTTCAAGTTTTTCGGTTTCTTTGAGCTTTGCCAATGTCTCCTGTAGAGAGGTTTGCGCCTCCTGTATAACTGCTTTAGAGTCCATTAGCTTGACTCTTTCCTTCAAGGTAGAGGTCTTAGGACTTCCCCTCTCATAAGCGATGGGGCTTTTGGAAGGAGATCCCTCCTTTGTCACAGTAGGTGCATCCTCAAATATGATGGGCTCCTTTGAAGGTGGTTGAGGCTTCCCTACCTTGATCCTGGTGCTCTTTCGAGCTTTGAAGTACATGGATGGTTGTCTCTTCCTTTTCCCTTTTTGCTTAGCTGGAGTGCTAAGTGTAGCAAGAACAACTGCTGCTTCTCTTGCTAGTGTCTCAGGAAACACTTCTTCTTGTTGTTGTTCTTCTTCATCCTCTACAATTTTTCCTATGTTTGTTGTTTTGATTTTTGTTTCTGTTGTCTCTGGTGGTATTTTCTCCTTTTCTTTCTGAGTTTCTGCCTTCCCTGTGGCAGCCTTTCTGAGCTTTCTTAGGCTTCTTCTTCTCAGCTTTTGTTCTCTTCCTCTTCTTTGCCTTTGATGCTGTTTTCTTTTCTACCTTAGGTTCAACTGTGGTTTTGTCATGTTTCTCTTCTTCTCTCTATTTTTCCTCTTTTTCTTCTTCTACTTGAATATTTTGTGCTTCCTCATGGATTTCCTTCTCAAGTTCCTCTTTCTGCTCCTCCTCTTCACTGCCAGATGGGCTAAGGTCATCAGTAAGAGTTTTGATGTCATCTTCTCTAGACATGTTCCTGAAAATTTCCCAGGCTATAGGGATGGTGTATGTGTGGAGGGCATCCTCTACCAGCAATTTGATGAGCCCATGGTGGGCCAGTTGGTCTGGAACCCCTGCATTCAACTTGGTGCCACACTCTATCAAAGATTGGAGGAGGAAATATGAGAGGCTGAGTTTTCTAGATGTAGGTAGGTCTATTCCATATCTTAATTCATGCAATAATCTGAAGTGATAACCATAAACTATATTGTATCTCCCTTCACAAGAGATATATTTCATGATCTGGTAGCTGACCTCACCCCATGGATGAGGTATACATGTCCTTCTGACCCCATTCTTATCCTCTACAGGATGTTCATTAGGCTGAAAAATGTCTTTTTAGCAACCTGTCCTAATGGTTTTTCTTCTTTGCTCCAAGGGAGCCCAAGTGGAAGATTTGTGACTCTGCTGATGAATTCTGGTGTAAGCTCTATGGTCAAACCCCTGAAACTGACTATAGCATGGGTTTTTGAATGGGGTCTTAAAGACATTAAAAATTCCTCTGTCACCTCCTCATCATATCCATGAATTCTCTCAAAGAAAGGCATCCAGTTTGCCTTGGTGAATAGGGCTACCACTTCTGGGTGTTCATGCAATTTGTTGGAGTTCAAAGGCTCCTTTCTCATAAAACCTCCTGTCATGGTGTGTAGTGACTGCTGGAAATGTTCAGGTGAGAAGGAAGGAAACAAAATTTCAAAACCAGAAACAGAGGAATAGCTGAGGTTTGTCTTTCTAGAATCAGGAATTTTTCGTGTTCTTCTTTTTCACAACATCAATTTGCAATTTTTCCCTCCCTTCAAACCCTGTTTTCAACCTGAATTTACTTCTCAGGCTTTTGGAGGAAATCAATATTTTGACAGAACAGAGGGTATATAAAACAATGTTTTTCTTTCTCACAGAGTAAACAGACTTGCAAATTCGTTTTTCACAGGCTTGATTTTCTATGGTTGCATCCCTTTTTTTTTATAGGAGAATATAGGGAAGAAAAAACATATTTTTAGTGCAAAGAAGAAAATGGAGAGACTGTATAGAATTTAGAAAAACATAGGCAGACTTTTGTGCTCACTTTCCTTTCCTTTTTCAACCCAATACTTTGCTTCTACTCCCACCACCTTGTGTAGATATATCACATGCAGAGTGGGTTTCTGAGCCTACCTCTTTTCAAGCTCGAATTTGCCAAAAATTCCAAATTTTTCCTCTGCAGAGCTGCTCTCTGGCCCTCCTGTAGACAGTGTTCCCACTCCTGTAGAATGCGATAGTGCTCCTGTAGAGCCCGATAAGCGGGAGGGTTTTGAAAAACTGGCAGAGAATGACTGGTTTGATGTTCTGAAGGTGGTAGGTGAGTTGTTGCAGTCGAGAACTCGTCGATGCAAATGAAAACAAAAGGTGGTGGAGGCTTCGACTGCAATGTACTTAAGTTGATGGCGTGATCTGCGGTGACGAGGTGAGGTGGCAGGATGGGTACATTATCCCCATCTGGACCGTTGGTCCTACTCCAGTGTCATTATGGTATTTCATGTCGCCTGCCCGCCATCACTTCCATCATTCCCGTTATACACTGCCACCACTACCGGTTCTGAGTTTTTCCTTCCCGAGTTGACGGACCACACGTGCTGACTGCATCTTTTGAACTGCTATTTGAATTGGACGAGGCTCATTTGAACTCAACAAGGGTGGTTTGAACTGAACAAGGGTGGCCAGTTAGCTAGCCACCAATTTCATTTAATCGTGACCATCTCAATGGTTCATGCAGTTCCTAAATAATATTCATGCAACAAAGGAATGGGTTTAGCCACTTACCTGTTAGTCGCTACCGTGCTCTGCATGTTCGGACTTTGGCACTTCGTTTTTTTTTATTGCTACTATTTTTCATGTTCATGGCCTCTGCACTGGTGGCTTATGCTCGTGATTTTTTATCAGGCACCGCTCCTTGCACATTGCATACATCTTGGCTGCACTGACCCTACCTTTGGAGCTTGTTTTTTAAAGGGATCAGCTGCTACAGGAATCCTGCAAGATTTCCTGTAGCTGCTTCTCCCTCTAAAATTTCAGGCTGATGCTTGAGCAGGGACTGAAGAGACAACTGAAGAAGGTTCTGAATGAAAGGAATAACAATTGGAATGCATCAAGTAAGAAACAAGTGAAGAATGCTGTTGTTTTATTCATCATTTTTTTTTAAACAAAAGAAACAGAATTTTGTGTTTTTTGTGTGTGTAGGGAATAAAAAGCGAGTGGAAATGTAGGTGTGCAGAGATGGAATGGAGAATTAGGAGGATGAATGGTGGCAGGGAGGTCTACAGGCCTTCTAGACAAATTTCTAGCCCTCAGATTCTTTTCTAAACTCGATTTTGAGCTCCTTGTGATTTCTACAGGAGCCTCCTATAGAATTCACAGAGTTTCCTGTAGGATGAGAAATTTTCAAAACAAGTAAGACCAAGGCCTGGGAAAAGATAATGGTGATGGAGGAATGGGCTATCAAAGGTGTATGCAGCGTGGCCATGTCCTTTTTCTCTTGTGTGACCCTCCTGCAATCTGCAATGCTTTCAAAAGAAGTTAGGTTTTTTTTTCTTTCTGTTTTTTCTTTTCTTTTCTTGTTTCTTGTTTCTTTTCTTTTTTTCTTTTTTTTCATGAGACAACTGGGGTGCCTCCAGGTGGTTTTCACCCTCACTGCCTACCCTGGGTGCCTCCAAGAGGTTTTCACCCAGGGATCTTTTATTCTTTTTTTTCTGTTTTTTTTTTTTTTTTTTTTTTTTAACTCAGGGTGTGGGTGGAGTGGAGGCAGAGACCTGCTCCACTACCAACACTGTTTTCCTCAGATTCTCAATGAATTCCTTCTTGGAAAGGGGCTTCTTGTAGATCTTCAACCTATGCCCATTGACGAGCATGGGGATGGCTTCTTCATCAATAGTCCGGATCAGGACTGAACCATTGTCATTGCATTTTTCTACTGTGTATGGTCCCAACCATCTTGTCCTCAGTTTGCCCTTGAAATCTTTATATCTTGAATCATACAGTAGCGCCCAATCTCCTTCCTAGAATTTTTTTTCTTTGAGGTGTCTGTCATGCCATATTTTTCTTTGAAGTTGGACTACCTTTGAGTGGAGAAGGGCCTTCGATCTCTGCTCATCCAATCCATTTAGCTGAAGTAACATTTCCTTTTGTGCATGGCTGAGATCTAGGTCCAGCTGAGCTGCCTTCCTTAATGTGTTGTATTCAAATTCTATTGACAACAGAGCCTTCTTCCCATAGACTAGCTCATAGGGTGTGAACCCTGTGGTGGTTTTCCAGGTGGTGTTATAGGCCCAGTGGCCTCAAACAATCGATCTACCCAATCTTTTCTGCTGCTTCTTACTGCCTTAGTGAAAATCCCTTCCAAAGCTCTGTTAGTGACTTCCACTTGTCCATTTGCTTGTGGATGATAAGGGGTGGAAGTTTTATTCTTAATCTTGTGATGTGTGAGCAGGTCTTCAATCAGATTGGAGGTAAACTGACTCCCTTGATCTGTGACTAATTCTCTTGGATAACTAAACTTGTAGAAGATATTTTCCCTTAAAAAGTCAACTACTTTTTCTTCTGTTGCTGCCTTGATGGCCTTTGTTTCTGCCCATTTTGTCAGATAATCAATACACACAATGATGTAAGATTTCTGTTTTGAAGGAGGGTTGATAGGACAGACAAATTCCATGCCCCACTTCTCAAATGGCTTGAAATTCTCTTGAGGTTGTAGGGGCATCTCATCCTTTGGAGTAAGTTTCCCCATTCTTTGACATCAGTCACATTGGCTGATATATCTCCTGACATTTTGATGAAGAGTGGGCCAATAGTAATCTGCTTGCAGAATTTTGAAGGCAATCCTCTTTGCTACAAAGTGGCCCCCACATGGCCCATGATGACAGGTTAGGAGGATGTCAAAAACTTCCTCCTCCCTGACACATTGTCTCAAAATCTAATCTAGGCCAACTTTAAAAAGATTGCCCCCAATCCAGGTGAATGGTGAACTTTTCCTCACAATCTTGCTCTTCTCTTTTGAGGACAGGTGTGGCGGAAACTGTGTTGAAACCAAGTAATTTGCTATATCAGCAAACCATGGAGAGAGTATTGAAATAGCAAATAGGTGTTCATCTAGCATTTGATCATCCACCATTCCTTCTTCATCTGTAGACAGATCTAGTCTAGACAGAAAATCAACAACAACATTTTCCTTACCCAGTTTATCAACAATGGTCAAATCAAATTGCTGCAATAAAAGTAACCATCTAATAATACGAGCATTTAGATCTGGTTTGTTCATCAAATACCTAATTGTAGCATGATTATTGTGCACGAATGTTTGATAGCCGATGATGTAGTGTCTGAACTTATTTAGGGAATGGACTAGAGCTAGGAGCTCCTTTCTAGTTACAATGTAGTTTAATTCTGCCTTGGACAAGTTTTTACTTACAAAATATATGGCATAAGGAAGCTTCTCATCAACTTGCCCTAAGGTTGCTCCTATCGCTTTGTTTGAGGCATCTGCATGAATGTGGAAAAGTAGGGCCCAATTTGGACCTCTCAAAATTGGGGCAGTTACCAGTTTACCTTTCAAGGTGTCCAGAGCCTCTTGAAAGTTGTCAATCCATACGAACTCAGCATTTTTTCCCAAAAGACCAAACAATGGAGAGGCTGGCTTACTAAAACCCTTGATGAATCTTCTATAATACCCTGCTAAGCCTAGGAAACTCTGAACATCTCTTACCTTTTGAGGAGGTGGGACCCTTTGGATGATTGCAATTTTATTGGGATCCACTTGTAATCCTTGCTGAGAAATTGTATGACCTAGCACAGTTCCTTCAGTCATCAAGAATTCACATTTTTAAGGACTGAGGGACAGGTTCATTTCACCACACTTGGCTAAAACTTTTCCCAGGTTAGTCAAAGCTTCCTAGAAATTAGAACCATAAGGGGTAAAGTAATCCATATAAATTTCCACTGAGTCATGAACCATCTCAGCAAATATGCTCAGTACTGCTCTCTGGAAAGTGGCGAGAGCATTGCGCAACCCAAAAGGAAGGACCCGGTATGCAAAAGTACCCCAGGGACAAGTGAAAGTGGTCTTATCTTGGTCTTCTGTGCTGATTTGGATCTAGTTGTACCCGCTAAACCCATCTAAGAAGGAGAAGAACTTCTTCTCTTCCAAGCCATCTAACACTTGATCTATGAAACGCAAAGGGAAATGGTGCTTCTTGTTGGCCTTGTTTAGTTCCTGATAGTCTACACAGATTCTCCACTTCCCATTTTTCTTTGGCACTAGCACCAAAGGAGAGACCCATTTGTTGTCAAATATGGGGTAGATGAATCCTGCATCCAACAACTTTTGCAGTTCTTCTTTGACAATGTCCTTAAGGGCTGGATTCATCCTCCTTTGAGGCTGCCTAATTGGCTTACAATCTTTTTTAATGTAAATGTGATGAGTACAGACTGAAGGGTGGACTCCCTTAATCTCCTTATAGATCCAAGCAAAAGCATCCAAGTGATTTTCAATAAGCTATACAGTTCTTTCTCTTGAGAGGTGGATAAGGATGAGTTGATCTTCAAGGTTCTTTCTGAGCCAAATTCCACATTCTTAACTTGGAGAGAGGTCAAATCAGCCACACAAAGATCAACTAAAGGATTGGCTTGGGTTTCTTCCACCAGCTCTTCTAATGGCAACACACTGGGGGGTGGATTCTGAATCAAGTTCTCAATAAGATCATCCTCGGTTTGTGGACCCCCATGGTAGCTTCTACTGTGCACAATGGTGCAGAATAGACTTCATCTTCATCTTCCTCCTCCAACTAGAGAGGTAAATCGTGTTCTAACAGAGGTTGGGCAGGAGGATATAGGACTAGCTGTTTGGACATATGCCCATTCTTGATTGTCATGTTCCCAGCTTGACAACTGATGTAGGCATCTGTAGTAGCCAACCAAGGTCTTCCCAGGATGAGAGGATACCCAGTGAGTTTTTCCTTTGGTTGGAGAACCATGAAATCAGTAGGGTACTCCCAAGAATCAATAAAGACCATTACATCTTCCACAATCCCCTCAGGGGTCACAGTGGAGTGGTTTGCTAATTGCAGTATTGTTGTGGTCTTCCTCAGGGAACCCTGAAGGTTGAGCTTGAGCATAGTGTTCCTGATCATCACATTAATGGTAGCCCCTAGATCAATTAGTGTATGGGGGATTACGGTTCCATTGATGTGGACATCAACTACAGTACTTCCAGGGTCTAGATATTTCAGATAGATTACCTACCCCAACATCAGGTCGGACAGTTGTCCTATGACATTGATAGTTGGATCATCTCTCTTGCGTCTGCCTGGGTGCCTAAAGCACTTCTCCTTGATAAACTTTTTGTAGATAGGTACATCTTTTATGGCTTGGAGAAGTGGTATCTTTACACATAATTGTTTTAGTTCTCCCAGAAGTTCAGTTTCTTCTGGGTCGGTTGTGTGGTTCCAGTTAGTCTCTTAGGAAAGGGTCGAATGGATTTTGGTTCACTTTCCTGTTTTTCTTCCTCATCCTCCTTAGGATGAGTTTGGCTATCTGGGAGAACCTTCCCAGATTGTAGGTTAATCTCCTGAATCTCCACAGCATAAGTTGGGCATGATGTTTCTCAAGTATATACCCATTGGGCCTGTCTGTTATTGGGGTTCATGTTTGGTTGAGCAGGTATTTGGGGTTGTCTTAGTGGAGCAAGAGGTAATGGTTGTGGTTGAGCAGGTGGTGGAGGCAAAAGAGCGAGAGGAGAGTTGTATTGGGGCCTCCACCCCTGATGAGGTGCTTTCCACTAAGGCTGTGGCTAAGCATAAGAGTGAAACGAATGAGCAACTAGTGGAGCCTGGTATTGAGGAGGATACGACCAAGGAGGGGGTGTGGACCAGGAAGGATGAGTAGGGGGGCCCCAAGAAGGCATGGAAGTGGCTTGATTGGGGTTGTAATAAGTATGGGATGTCCCTTGCATTCCCTGTTGTTAAGGTCTGGGTCCATGAGGCCTCCTTTAGTTCATGAAATAGAGTGGTTTAGTGGCTCCTTCGGCCCCCTGATATGCAACTTTAATTCCAGGCAAGGAAGGGCACTGATTCATAGGATGGTCTTCTTCACAAACTAAACACACTTCTATAGAGTGCAATGGACATTCATTCCTAGGATTCTTTCTAGTGCACCTGAGACAAAAGATGGCCAAAGCCCTCTCGGCTTCCTCTTGTTTCCTTTTGATATGCAAGGTATCCATTTGCATGGCAAGAGTCTGCCTCATCTCGCTCTTGAAATCTTCCAGCCGATTCTCAAGTTCGTTTCTAAGGGATGAACTAGATGAGGATGTACTGGCTAAAGGTTGACTTCCCCTACCTCTCTTTTTGGCTGCCCTAGAATGGTTTCTAAACACAGTCTTTATGGCATCATAAGGTATTTGGTAGATGTCTCCCCCAACCAACAAATAGAGGGTATATAGAAGGTCTTCAGGGACTCCTCTGAGCAGAACCAACTTCAGATATTCGGGGTCAAGTGTGCACCTGGCCCTTTTATAACTGAACTAAAACCTCTCATCATAGTCTTCTAAAGATACATCACTTCCCATGGTCATTCGGAAGATTTCTTCCTTGGTATCCTTTGACCTACAGTAATCCTGGTATTTGTTGTTAAACGATTGTTGCATCTGAGCCCAAGTTTTGATGTTGTTTGTAGGTAACCCCATGAACCAGCGCAATGCTGCATCCTCGAGGTTAGAAGGAAACAGTTTCAACTTCTGCTCATCTTCTGCATAGTCATAGGTTCGACAAAGAACAACAAATTCAAACAAGAAGGTATCAGGATCTTCGGTAGTCAATCCATGGAAGTGAGGTAAGGCTAAAGGACTTATGTTTTTCATTTTTGTGTCCCCATTGGTCTCTCGGATAGGAAATGCACCTTCTATTCTTTCCCCATTTCTTCTAACATTTCTATTTCCAGCCATGGTCTCAGGAGGAATGGTTTCTTGCGCTTCTTCTGTTATAGGATCTTCGTATATCTCTGGTGGTTCACCTATAGGTTCTTCTGGATCACTACCACCAAAGAAGAGAGAAGGGTGACTTAGTGATGTGGTGGGGGTGTTGGGTAGGAATTTTCCTGAATTGTCTCTGTTCCTATGAGGCATGAAAGGAAATCTCTTTTTGGGTGATTTTTGTTTTTTTTTTTTTTTCTACTTGTACCTGCAAAACTAAAATAGATTGAACAACAAATTGCAACTAGCTGAAATGAATCTTGCTGAAATGGAAATTGCAGAATTGGAATGAAAGAAGAAATGACTAATCTACTTTTCTAGAATGGAAATTGCAGAATTGAAACGAAAGCAGAAAATTCCTAATCTACGCTTGCTGAAATGAAATTGCAGAATTGAAATGAAAGCAGGAAATGCCTAATCTACGCTTGTTGAAATGAAATTGCAGAATTGAAATAAAACAACTACTCTACTTTTGCTGAAGTAAACTACTTAGCAGAATGTTGTAGTAGAAAATAGAAGAAAAGCAGTAATCACAAAATACTCTTATGCTTCCCCGGCAATGGTGCCAAAAAGAGTGGTGAACTCTAGTATTACAGCAATAATGCTGCAACTCCTGGGGCTTACTTCTTTACTTTTATCAACCCGGTAGTTCGTAACAAACTTGGAAGTGATGGTGTTGTATGCACAAGTACTAGCTCTTACTGCAGGCTGTCACTTGATTAGCTGGCGCAAGTTCACTAGGAGCTCAAGCCAACTTCTATGAATTCTCAAAAGAAGATTTTACTGTGATGGAAGAAAGTTAACTCTATAAGAGCTATTCTACTTGCAGAAAGAGAAGGAAAACTGAAATGAAACGCAAACCCTAGCAAACCCTAGTTTACCCACTAACCCTACTTCTGCAAGAAAAGAGATGGAAACTACTAAAATGGGTGCCATTGACTACTGAAAAGGTAAATTGAATTTATTCAAGCTACTTCTGAAAAGAAACTAGATGAAAACATATTTTTGTAATTTTGAACATTTTTATGTGGAATTATTATGCTTGTGATTCGACTCGTTGTGGCTGTGCAGAGGTTTGGTGGCAAAGGAAGATGGAGTTGGCTTTTGCAGAAGGTGAGGAAGGTGTGGAGGGGTCCTAAGAAGCCCCTAGTACCCTTCTGAAAACTTCCATTGTGATCAGACTTCGAAAAATCACTCACAGGAAATTCTACAGGAGGCTGCATTTGATCTACAGGAGGTTCTACAGGAGGAGGTCGAAAGTGGTTTTTGGAGGTTTGAAGGTGGAAAAATGATGGGAGAGGGGAAATGAAGGCTAGATGAAGGTTTTGGGGGGTTTATAACTTTTCAAGGAAGATCAGGGACAAAGGAGATGGTTGGATCCGTTCAAGGGGCAAGAAAGAAGCTTTATGGAAAAACACAGAAATTAAGGTAGATTGGCGAAATGTTGCAAATGAGTTGGGAAATTGGGGAGAAGTGAGCTGGTGCTGGCTGTTTTATAGAGGAATGATGAGTTGGGATGTCCTGCAAGAGATCTGCACATTTACTTCTCAAAATTGACCAAAGAAAGAACTAAAAAACAAAGTTTTGTCTAACTTAACCTAATTTCTGACCTAAAACTAGAAATGCTGAATAGTACCTTATGAATAGAAAAGCATGCGAGAGAACTATGGAAAAAGGACATGAAATGATCTAAGCAATTCAATCTAAACCAATATCAACTTTTCCAAATCAAAGTATCGCACTAGCAGTTGCATGGAAGAGAAAAACTGTGTTTTTGGTGGCAACAGTAGTTCCTTGACCTCAAATCATAGTCCCAAGAAGGGAGAAAGGAGATAAAGACCTGTTGTTGGCCTTTTTGGATCTTTTTATGTCACTACAGCAACTTACTTAAACAACTTGAAACAAAACAACTATTCTAACCATCAAAAGAAACCTAATTTAACAAAGCAAAATGAACCTAAACAAGAGAGATTATCTCATGAATGAAAGCAAAAACATATAAATACACATAGGAGGTGTTGAGAAACTTGGGTTGGGACCTAACCCAAGAGCTTCAGCCCTCTATAAAATATCAGTGCTAGCTCAAAAACTGTTTCATCTTCATTGATAAAAAAATAGCAGTTACATCACATAAACTGTCTTCAAAAAGAGCTCAAAAATGAGCTAAGTACAAGGCTGCACAAAAGTGTGAAAATATACTAAGAATTGGCTAACCTACTGAGGCTCGAAGCCTTATTATTTATACAAATGGGGACTCCCAACAGTCCTCCTAAAATTAAGGAACTCGGCTTCCTAGAACTGAAGATAACAACAGTCCTACTTGACTTGCTCGGTTGCCCCTTGGAATCATCAATGTGGGCCTTTGTACTCCGAGCTTCTGATGGAGGATTCGAGGAAAGGGGCCATTAATGAAGGAGACACCCCTCCTACAAGTCCTCTTCCATGTTTCCTCGAGTTTGGCTACCATTTTGCTCATAAATTCCTGGTCCTTGTCTAAAATTGTCCAAAACATATGCAATAAACACTTATTAGACTACATGGCAAAGTGACAAACCCAATTCACTATATTGACATAAATATATTCAAAAACATGCACAAAACTACTGAGAATGGTGGATTAAATCGAAATAAGAGATAGAATGAGCCCATATAGTTACCCATTTCTGGGGCTCATCACACCTGAAGGCTTCCGTCTTCTTCAGTAGTTTCTCCATAGGAGCCATAATTGAGGCATAATTTCGGATGAATCGACAGTAATATCCTGTATGGCCCAGTTTTTATCGCAGTTTCTTTATGTTATTTGGGGGCTCCATATTTACAATTGTCGCAACCTTTGTGGGATCTACACACACCCCATATTTGCAAACAATACGGCCTAGTAAAGTTCCGAATGGAACTGCAAAGATGCATTTCTTGAGATTTAAGGAGATTTGTAACTTCTTGCACCGCTCAAACATGACCCATAAAAAACTGGCGTGTTTCTTTAGTAAATTGTACACCGTTCAGTCGTCCATATATACTTCTAAGAACCTGTGAATGTAATCTCTAAAGGAAGCTATGACAATCCGTGAGAAAATAGTTGGTGTGTTCTTTAGACTGAATGGCATTACATGATAGGCATAGAACCCCCATTCTGTGGTGAACGTCATTTTCTTCTTATCTTCTTCCGCTATGTGAACTTGGTGATAACTTGAAAATCCATTAGTGAAGGAGTAGGCTTCATTCCCCACAATGTTGTCTAGAACCTTGTCAATAAAGGGAATGGATCATGTACACATGCATTGTTTAGGCTCCTGTAATCTACACAAACCCTGATTTTCATGGCATCTTTCTTATTCTGTATTACAATCGGGCTAATCCATTCTGCTTCGTCCACCGAGAATATGAGTCCAGCTTCTAACATTTTGTCAATTTCTTTCTTGACCTTCTCTTTTACTCTTGGGTTTAGCCTATATGGTCTGTGCTTCACTGGTCGTGCATTTGGTTTCAACATAATCTTCATCTCTCCGATATCCCCTTTTATTCCTTTTAGTTCAGCCACAGAGGCTGGAAATAAATCTTCATATTCATGCAACAGATCAAAAATTTCCTTAGTTGTCTGCTCATCCCAATAATCTCCAATGGATGCCATCTTAGGTTTATTCTCTGAGCCAATGTTATGCTTTCGCAACTTCACTAGGAGCAAATGTGTAGCGTCCTCTAAAGGTTTCTCTTGAATATCTCATTCTCCTTCCATTTCTTGAAATGCCAGGTGTCTAAGTCCCTCTAGATCATCCTCCTCTGGACCCGGGTTTACTTTGCCACAAGACATGAATTTTGGATACCCTAATTCATAGAAATATTGTAGGAATATCTTATCAACGCAACCTTCCCATAGTTTTCCCAGAGTAAATAGGATCATTTTAATGGCATACAAGGTTTCAGTCAGGCATCGATCACTATCTTTGAATGATAAATTGGTGTTGAATTGGTTAGCCATAACCTCCCAGTCTATTGTCTGTCTACGAATTTCCTCCTATATATACCATGCTTGTGGAATTGTACCCAAGGTATGTATGAATAAATGCACCCAGAGTTCCTTAGGTATCTTCTCCTTTTCCCATTTCTCTGTGTGGTTTTCTATAAAATTTCTGGATTCTGAGTTTCATCTATACTTCACCTTTTCATGTGGTTAGTCTTCTTCTTTTCTAAACCTTTCCCTCATGGCTCACTTGAAATTATCCCATGCACACAAAGTGTTACGATGTGCTCTCCGCCACCTTGTTGGGGTGGCTTGTAACACAATATCTAATAGCGGGACTTTGCGATCTTCTGTTATGGTTTTGTCCACTTTATTCAGAAAAGTGTCCATTGATTTGATGTCATGAAAGGTTGGATAATTTCTTATCTCTACCCTAATCAAGTTTACTCTACATATCTTGGCACAACTTCTGGTATCAATCTCATATCCTCCTTGTTTCCATGCATCCCAAGCAGATTCTGAACCAACTTCTGAACTTTATATGCTCCTCCAACTAAACAATCCTCTTGTTGTGGGATTAATATAGTCCTCTCCTTTTCCCACAGTTAGCCTATACAACTGGTCCAACATTCCCAGCTCATCTCGATCATCCATAGGTTCGGTGAAACTTGGTCCTTGATATGGATCTAGCGGTTGTATTACCTACATCCCTTCTACTTCAAAGATCATCAACTACTTCTTCAGGTTGATGATGGCGTAGTTCTCGTATGCCCATTCGATACCAAGAAGTGTTGGGTAAGGGTCCTTATCACCCATTATATCTATTACTTCAAGTTCAATATAAGTTTTTACCCCTGCCACATCCACTTCTACATCTTCCAACCTACCAATGGGCAAGATGCAATACTATTTTCCTTTCACAGTTGTATTGGTGAATATTTAAGTTGCAGCTTCCCAAGCACTTCCCATGTTTTTCTGGGTAGAATATTTATGTCAGACCCCAGATCTAACATTGTATCTTTAATATGAAATCCTATGACTTGAGCATTAATCCAGAATTCTCTATCGGTTATTTTCTTGTTCTGTCTTACCCTTATCGAGTGTCTTTCAGGTAGGTTTTCCAATATTGTTTCCCATTTTTCTTCATCTTTCGGCAACACTACTTTCAGATTCCTACACAACTCCTTTAGCATCTGTTCATTATCAACAATCTGCAAAAATAACCTAAACCATTCTTTGATTGGTTGAGTGTTACCAACTATGCCTAAGTCTTGTTTCTTGTCTCCTTTGTCTCTATTAACCCATCAAACAACTTGTCTGCTTCCTAATATTATTGTTTTTGTTGGGTGGGGTTGTATGACCACTTGGGGATGCCACGCGAACAATTGTAGGTTGGTCTACCATACCCCGATCATATCATGTCTTCTTACCCCCTCTGGTAACTATATTTATATTAGTTACTGGAAGCGTGTCAGTAGTTCGTGGTTCTGCATTGATCAAATTAGCCCCCCTCTGTCTGGTTCTTTCTTCCCATTTTGCAATCAGCTTGAGACAATCCTCTGTGGCATGTGAATTGACCCAAAATTGTGAGCACCAAGGCCTTCTTAGGAGCGGACAATCTCTGGCGACATGTCCCTCCTGATCATAATTGTAGCACCTTACGGGTCCTCTACCCCCTATTCTTCCTCCTCTCATACCTCCTCCTCATCCCCCATGACTAGATTCATTGATTCTGAATGTGGACCTATCTAGCCGCTCTGCTAAGGCATCTAATGCTTGACATTGATCAGTGTGGTGCGTCATGGATGCACAAGATTCACAGTTTTTGTTGTTAGGTATGTTGGAATACTTCTGTAGTATTGGACATACTCGCGACAAATGTCCATAGTTCCTACAAACTTCACGGTAGTCTTTCGTTTTTTGGCCCAGGAAAACTCCTTGCGATCCCACCGCCAAACCTCCTGTTGTTGGTGGGGCCCCTGATGATCCTGTAATTCCCACTAAATTGTTTGTGCCTCTCAACCTTGGGCATTCAGTAGACACATGGCCTTCTACCAGGTAGTGAGTACACCATACATTAGGTCTCACCAGTCGAATTGGTTGTAGGCCTTTTAATTTCTCTGTCAAACTGGCGATTTGATTTTGGAGGCCCATGATCGACGAGTCTTGCGATCCCATCCCTCCTCAATACTCATGTGGGTACCCTACCATGGATTCTATGCACGATGCTTGCTCTAGGGCATCTTGGAGAGTTCCAATATTTTGTTTTGTCAACAGTGTTCTTGTAAGGGGTAGGAGCACTTTAATGAACCAATCCCTCTGATGATTAGGACCTATGGTATAACTTAGCTTTCCAATAGCATCTTTAAACCTCTGCATCAATTCCAAAGCAGTCTCTCATTATTTTTCTTGATCTACCATAATTCAGACAGTCCCTGCAGATCTATTTGTGGTACCTTGAATTCTTGAACGAAGCCTCTCTTAATGTCATCCACTAAAGGATTCTAGTTATGTTCTACCCATTTGATAAACCACCTTAGAGCTCTTTCTCTTAGTGTGGTCTAGAACTCAATCGATTTTACATTATCTGGTGTTTGGTGTGCTCTCCATATATCTTCACACGGATACCAATGTTTTTCTACCTCTTCATTCCCACTACCAAGAAACTCAGGATATCTAGTAATGGACCCTGCCATGTTGATTCGAGTGTACACTAATAGAACAAATCCTTTGTTTCCGGGTTGTTAAGATCCTTGTAACCCTAGATTACTAACACTAGTATGCCCACTACTATTAGATGTATTAAAACTCGCCTTATATTTTTCATGCACATTGTGTACTCGTATTACTTTAATCAACTTAGCAACAATTTTGTCAGAATTTTTGTAAAGCACCAGGGGAATGTTGGGGTGAACGTTACCTGAACTTTGGGGATTTTGCTGCTAAAATTTATTTAATGTATCATCCTCGGCGAACAATCTTCTCATCACATCACACATCTCACCTTCCGTCTCCTCTTCATAATTTCCATGAGTGCTTCCTTCTATCATCTTTCCCACAACCTGTAAGGGAGAGTCCCTGTCATTGGCCTGGCTCCTATCTGGCTAGTCGAAAACCCTCTCTTGTTATTCATCTTTCTCCATCTCCTTTCCATCTTTCGGACTCCTTGACACCGCTCCTGCTTGGTGGGGTCCCATACGTCTCTTCTTCAATGCTTGTACTGCTCTTCCCTGCCACTTTTCTACTAGTAGCGCTCTCCTTTGAGCCCTGATATATCTATCTCTCTGCAATCCTTCTATATCCATTCCTTCAGTAGCATCTACTTTTCCCCAAAAGATAGCATTCTCCCCTTAAGCCCTTCCCCCAGTACTGGGGTTTTACGCTACCATATTTTCTCTGGGTAAAGGTAACAATCCTTCTTCCACCATCAACATCTTAATCCACAAAGGCACTTCGTTCACTAGTTTCCCTCTCAATCTTGATCTAAACACTGCATCCTTTTTTGAGAAGTATTGATAGTTCTCTGCTATGAATTCAACTACATACCCTTCTATGGTATTTTGTACCCAAAAATATACTGCTCTCACCAGCTCACAATCTAAATGTTGAAGCGTTACAAGGTCTGTGGGAACCCAATCACGATGAGCTAGCATAGTTCTTTCTGGACAGCTCTTTAATTTTAGCCTCCTCAGCTAGTTATACAAGTCTTCCGGAAACTTACACCAGAAGATCTCGTACTGATCACTAACAACTTCTAAGTGCAAAATGGCTTCAGTTACCTAAGCGATAGGTTGGCTTCGACAGGTATCATGCTCTGATACAAACCGATCTACCTGGTTATCCCACCATTCTTGAATCTCCTTCTTAAATATCCTTGATACCATATTGCAAACCAGTTCTTGTGATTTTAGCTCCCAGCAATAGAACCATTTGTTGGCACAAAAATGTCATCAGGGAAAGACCCTGAGTTTAGGCACAAGGGGCCAAAAAGGGTCCGTTATAGTCTAGGAAAATGCCAGCATTTTTACCCGAGGCGTTCCGCAACCGAAACTAAGATGGATTTAGAAGGATATCAAGGATAACCAAGACATTACTCCCTATATGTCTTATAACATGCATTCATCATAACATTATATCATTATAGTTATCAGATTCATACGAGGAAAGACCATCTATATAAAAAATTTTGAGTAGGCCCATAGATCATCATAATACACACATAGGATGCCATACAACTGGTTCATTTACTCATTTATATTAACCCAATAGAAGATTCATTACAACATACATTCGACATAAAGCCGTGATCCGATACACGAAATACCGTGGCCACAGAATGCCTTAGATATCATACCAAGCCCTGCTTTGACCTCTCTATCACTGCTCTAGTCTTCAGATCCTATTCTTCTATGCCTTTGACTCCTTACATATACTAACCCTTTCTTCATGTTGTTTTCTTCTTTTATCTACTCCTCCATTTCTCGAACAGCCAGTTCCGTTCGGTTGTCTTTCCCCTCGGCTGCTTCCCATCCTCCTTTTTGTTCGCATGGTTGTTTCTGCTTGCTCCTGACACCTTGCCACAACTTCCCTTAGATTGCATGGTCTTGCTTCCTTTCCTAGTTTTCCTCTCTGCAAGTTGACCATTGCTCCCACCACATTTTTTTCCCTCTTGATGGAGATGTGGACTTGACTGGCTTGGCAGTGATATTGGCTAGGAGTTCTGGTGGATTGGTTGAGAGCCTGGTGAACAACAATTTGTTGTAGGGAAGATTGTTGATCATGGAATTCTGTTTATTTGTCATGGATGGTTGGGATAGCTCAAGGACTTCTTTGGAATGGACGAGATCGGGTTGATCAATATGGCTTCATGTAATGGACTGGATATTGGTAGGCTAGAGTCATCATCAGATCACAATGTTTCATATCCAATATTGGAGGGATTTTCACGTGTTGTATTTGATCCAGGAGGATCAATGCTTGCAGGATTGAGCTAGTGGAGATTTTGTAGGTGTAGAGGGAGTCTAGCCTCAAAGGGAGCATCCCTATGGAGGCTCCAGATCTTCAGGTTCATATGTGATGAGGCAGAGGCACTACTTAGGTTGTTGGGTTCATTCTATAGAGTATACTGTAGTGATGGATGCCATATGGGCTAGTGTCGCCGATGATGACGGTTACTTCATAGCCTTGGAAGTACCTTCCTCGCTAAGAGGGATTTTTTATTTTTTTAGCTTGGGGGGTACTCCAAGCCTTGAGGATCGAGGGTTTGGAGGAAGGAGCTCCACAAGTGGCCTTGTGGGCTTGAAACCCAAGCTTGGGGATTTGCACCCATTGATGTTGGGGACAAAAACATGGAAATATTTTGGCATGTGATTGACAAGGATGATAGTACTCATCAAGATGAATCTAATGCATCTAAAATAATCCGATTTTGAGTTGTGGTTGAAGAGAAATGAATTTTTGAAGTATAGTGTGGGTGAAGAAGCCTACTAGTTTAGGTCAGCCTAGTGTTTTTGGTCACCTTATGACAATTTGAAACCCACCTTCATGAGATTCATTGAAGCCCTTAAGAAGGATATAAATTAAGGGCATGAGTGAGGTTATTTGCATCATCCAGAGGGAATTCATATTATGAAATACCTCTGCATTTAAAGTGTGGATCTGAGGCATGCGTAAGGAGATAGGAAACTGAGTTTTGGAGAGGTTTTTCTTTGCGTTTTGGTGCAGATTTCTCTATGGAGAAGGCTGCAACTCTGAGGCAACTAGGAAGGTTCTTAAAGAGAAAACTTGTGGGAATTTTGTGGTGTGTCTCCCTTGTAGAATAGAACCATGAATCATAATTAAGGAATGAGGGTTTTTTGTGTGTGTTTTAATGCTTTGTTTGGGTTGCAAGCATAGTATAGATGTTGGGAGGTGTGAGTAGATTGTTTGGTGATATGTAAGGCCTAGGGAAGCTCTCTTATCCAGGCCGCATCTTTCCGTAGCAGGTCATAGCTCGAACATGGGTGGTTTCCTTGTGGTTTGGGGGATAGACCCTTGCTGGAGATGTCGTCAGTTTACTGAAGTGTTTTTTCAGTGACTTGAGGCCTTCAAGGGTGTGCAACAAGGCTAGTAGGGAAATAAAGGAAGGTAATCCTACTTAGAAGGGAAAAACAAAGAGTTTGAGGAAGGGTTTAGGGTTGGTTAGTGTGCCCTAACTAGACTTGTAGGTGAAAAAAATATAAGGCAAGGTGACAACAGGAGGTTGTTGTAGATGTCTCCTTGGTAATGAAGCTACTAGTGGATGAGGAGTGGGCATACTAAGGAGAAAATTATATCAGCAGTTATTTGGTGTCATGTCAAGAGGAGCAATAGAAGGTTGTAGGTATGTATGTCCTCTTGAGTTGATATAATTTGCAGGTGGATGGGTGTCCTAGAAGAGGAAAATTAGTGAAGTATGTTGGCAGCCATGTGGAAGGGCCTCCATAGGTGTTGGATGCCATGACTGGGAGCAGATGCTACAACGAGTATTGGTCGCTCATGGACTGTTGGAGAACAATGTGAGACTGGACCAAGTGTGGACATGGATTGGGTATTTATGGTCTACTGGAGGACAACATGATAGTGTCCAAGTTACAGCTCAATGTGCACCATATTCATGGACCTAGATGGTTGTTAGGGTGGCAGAAGTTGAACTCAAGTTTTGATCAGCCGAGGAGTAGTTGTGCAACCATAGACTTCTGTGTGGAGAAGGAAATCTACAATAGGTGATGGGAAGTCATCTGATCCTATGTTCATTGTGTGAGATGGACATCTTGCAGTGATAAGTGGAAGCCCTCTATGCCCTATGTTGGTATTCATTGGATCAGTGTAGGAAGACCATAGTGGGTTGAAGTACCTGAGTATCTGAGGAGCAACAATGGGATATTAAGAGTTCACAAATAGAGTTGTGAACAACTCAAGAAGAGTCTCGATGTTTTGATGCATTGATGGACAAACGATCAACTAGTGAGAAGATTGGATAGCTAAGGTTCAGTGGCCAGATGGACTTGGATCGTTGATAGAGGCAGTGTTGCAGATCGGGAGCCGAAGGACTGGGTAGGTACAAGGTACAACCAAGAGGAGCTGAGAGAGTCGACTACATTAGATAGATGGTTAGAGTATCATGTTCGGGGCAAACTGGTTGTCGATGGACTGACACCAAGCCCCAATTTGTATTCTTGTATCAATGGATGTATGAGGGTCGTTATCCCTAGTATAGGAATCGTATACGGTGGTGTTATATGTTTATTAATATAACAAAGTTGGGTTTAAAATTGTAAAAAATTGTCCATATTTTGTGCACTAGTAGATTTAATGTTGTTTATATTCCACTATACAAAGTAGTATCACTGTGATTCTTGGTTTGGTAGTGCCAGAGATTTAAGATTCTATTCCAGACACCAAGATCATATAAATACAAAAAGGTGGATAGGATGGGGATAGTTAAATGATGAGACCAGGAGAGACCTCCGGAGAAGGAAAATTTTCTTCGCATGTATGGAGTTGTGGGCACTAGGGCATAGGTACACTTAGGGCAAGGCTCACTACACTTAGGTGTTTTCTGATAGTGAGCCTAAGGAGGAGGTTGAACATGAGGTAGATAACACCAGTGGTTATGAGGAGTGTTGTAGCTCCTAGAGACAACCCCCGAGTTGAGGAAAGGGTTAGTGCCTAGGACATCTTAGAGGAGTACTTTGAGGATTCGCTGAGATTTTGTGTTGCAGTCTGTATTTAATATAATTTGAATTAGATTGTTTTAGAACTTGGTTTAATCACACTTCACCAAGGTAGACTAAAGCATACACATTCATATAGGAAACTATATTCCCAAGGATAGATGTCCTGATCTAGTGGTCAATGCACTAGGGCATAGGTACACTTAGGGAAAGGCCCACTACACTTAGGTGTTTTCTGATAGTGAGCCTAAGGAGGAGGTTGAACATGAGGCAAATAACACCAGTGGTTATGAGGAGTGTTGTAGCTCCTAGAGACAACCCCCGGGTTGAGGAAAGGGTTAGTGCCTAGGACATCTTAGAGGAGTACTTTGAGGATTCGCTGAGATTTTGTGTTGCACTCTGTATTTAATATAATTCGAATTAGATTTCTTTAGAACTTGGTTTAATCACACTTCACCAAGGTAGACTAAAGCATACACATTCATATAGGCAACTATATTCCCAAGGATAGATGTCCTGATCTAGTGGTCAATGCACAGTAAAATGCATCTCAATTTTTCGATGTGGTAAAAATGGAGAGACATAAAGTAAGGAAGGAATCCAATGCAGAGGGATGGATAACACAAAATCCTAAGCAATAAATCCCAACAGAACTATGGAATAATAAGGAGATGAACGTGTTATCACTCAGGTTGTCCTTAAGCTCCTTTAAAGGATACAACCGAGGTAACCACAAACCAATCTTTGGATTGCAGGTCCTAGCCTACCTGCAATCAGAGAGGGCTCTCTCTTTTTTATTTAGCTTTATTGATGATGATTTTAGGCTAGTTTTTGAGTTCAGGGGTTTTGTTTAAGTTTTGGTGGGAAGGATGATGCTTTCAAGTAGAGAGGCAAAGCATAGTGTGGTAAGTTTCAAACCATTGGGCATGGAGTCATGGACTAAGACTGCTGGTCCGTTTTATTGGTCATAAGAGGAATGAGGAGCAAGGTAGCTGCTCATGAAACAATACTCAAGCTGAATGGAGATGGATTGAAGGCTAAGGAATGAGAGGCAACAAAGAATCTCTCAATCATGTTAGCAGAGGGAAGATGAATGAGCTCTATCTAAGAGCAGCTAAGAATTCTTAGATAACAGTCATTCATATGTGAAATAGATCAAACATGAGCCATAAAAGAATTCATATTTATGCCTAAATCAAGAGGAAAACATTAAAAAAACACAGAAACTGAGCATAGAGTGCAGCTAAGCAAATTCCAAACCAATCCTTTGTTTTGTGACTTGAGCATATATGAAATTGAAATAACAGAGGTTAGGAACACTTATTGATTCATATAGCAGCACAAGAATTCCATCATTCACTCTTTGGAACCATTAACAACACATCAAACAGTCCATTCTCCAAGCTTGTCAGCAGTCTTTGATTATAGAAAATATTAGATATACAGTGCGAGTCTCTCCTCGAGTACATTAACCAACCCCCCATTCTGTATCACTGAGGGTGGTATATATAGAGAAAATATCTACAAACAATCAGATTTGAGACATATCTCATGAAATAAGTGTCTTAACCTAAGTTGTACTGAAATAAATGCAAGAAATATCTAACTAAGTTGCGCTGGGACAGCTGCCTCAAAAGTAAGTTGATATGGTCGTTTGAGCCACGAGCTGGCCATTTCTGTAATAACTATGCCTTGGGTTCTATTGCGCTACTCTCATATGGCTTAAATGCCCATAAATCTATCTTGGTGAGCTTTAAATGGGTCTTTACTGTTTCTTTGACTTGTTGGGGGGCTCTTTAATGTTTTCCTGCTTCGGGCCGCTGATATATCTTCACTGATACACTTTACCGCATCCTGATACACTTTTACACTGAATCTGGGCTTTATCTTTTCTTTGATACTCTTTAAACTGTCAAATCGCCCCATTCTGCTCTTTTAATGCAAAAATGACTGCTGCAAATGCTTTCCGTGGCCTTTGGGATGCTATCGAAGCTTAGCCGATCAAAAATAGTATTAAACTCTGAGGAAATTCCACAAAAAGGAGGAATTGAATGCTGCTGACTGTGCTGAGGCCGAGACTGGCCTTCTAGAACAAAACCAGGCTTGGAGCGATCCAAAAATGGCTTAAGGATGCATGAATTCCCTTATCGAGAGCGCCCACAGGTATATATGTGAAAACATGAACAAACGTCGCCTTTCTTTTATAACAGGCAAAATGTCCATTTACACGCAAAAATCGCAAAAAATCGGGGCGGGAGCGACACTGTTCAAAATATTAAATCGTGGCCGTTGGATCAGGCACGAGCCGATCCAACGGCTGGCGCTAACTCGGTGATCGGCAGATCGGCGGTCCCAACACACAAAAAACCCCCGACGAGCGATATAGCTTGCAGACCCGAAACTGCATTAAGGCCCTTTGTATTTGAAATCGGGCCCAGCGCATCGGCGAACCCAAATCGGCGGAAATATAATGGAACGGGTCCGCGGACCCAAAATCCTTTAAGCCCTGCTTTACTGTTATTTCGGCTGCGCCAGTCGGAGCAAT
This sequence comes from Pinus tabuliformis, assembly GCA_031772625.1. Lineage (NCBI taxonomy): Eukaryota > Viridiplantae > Streptophyta > Pinopsida > Pinales > Pinaceae > Pinus > Pinus tabuliformis. Next base: position 638,482,287 of record CM062804.1, read on the forward strand.
ATAGGAATGATGCGAATCAATATGAGCCGTTGATCTCAGGGCCCGAATGGGTGGCTGAGATTAACTCGGCATTTCATTGTCGGGGACATGCGATAGGGCTTGCGATACATGAAAATGCGGGGCTTTTACGTTATAACTCAAGTTTTATAAAAACTTAAGTTTAAACGATAAAGCAGGGATATATGGTGCGGATGGCTCTCGACAGCGATATCACATCGGCGAAATAGAGAGGAAGCATGTATATGGGCACGAAACCTTGCGATACGTCGATTGCGAAATCGCATCGGCGAGGGATGGATCGGAGGTATTTTAAAAGGGGCCAATAATGATCGCTGCGACCTCCGACAGTGATATCGCGTCGGAGGGGGGCAAATGAATTCGGAGGGAGGTTTTTATTACACAAAAGGGGCATTTTATGATCGGAGGAAGGGTTTAGTGCATCGGAAGAGGCCCGATAGCCTAAAAAGAGGGATTTTATGCTTTTGAGAAAGGTTTAGGCCTTTAAAAGGGGTTTTATGCCTTGAAAAAGGTAAACCAAGGCCAAAGATGGATTTTATATATTTGGAGGGGGATTTAATGCTTTGGAAGGGGTCCAAAAGCATTTGGGAGGTTTTATGGAGTGATGAAGGGTTTTATGCATCGGAAGGAGTCCAAAATGCATGAGAAGATGGTTTGAGGGGGGAAATGAGGGCTCTTGCTAAGCTTCAGGTAAACTTAACAATTCCCAAGCACATTTATGGTTATTTTTCAACCAGGGGGAGGGGATAAGTATATAGGGGAGCTATTAACATAGTTTTAGTAGGGGGAGGGGAAATAGATAGGGAGTTACATAATAGAGTTAGTAGTTAATATGAAATGTGATGAGAAAGCGCTAAGTATGAGATCTTAGGCTATTAAGGGGAAAATGACTCATAGAGGGAGTATGGACATTCCTTGAGTAAAGCAGATCTTTACCAAGGCAACTGATATGAAAAATGATGAATCTGAGAGGTATCAAGCAGATCTTGACCTCTTTAGGGGAAGTTAGTGAGCGTTTTAGGGAAAGAGAAGAAGGGGAAGTTAGACATGCCTTGCTTGAAGTCCTTCAAATGGAAAACTGCCTCATGCTTGAGATGTGAATAGATATGACACTTGAAAACATGCAATGGATCAGTAGCCATGATTCTGCAACCACAAAGCTACCTACCCGGCCTACTCACCTAGCATTTTTTCTTCTTTTTGGTTTGGGTGCACTTGAACTAGCATACCCAACTTTTCGTTCTTTCTTGTTGCTTGTGCTCCTATCTACTTCTACACTTATTTCAGCCAGGGGCTCAGATTAAGCTGTTGAGCACCCTTGTTTCTCTACCTAACTACAAATCTACCAAGATTAAGCTGTTTGGACAAATGTTCATTCTCTATATTCTACAACATGAAATTGAAACCCAGGGAAGCCAAGATTAAGCTGTTTGGCCTTCCCATGCTCGAAAACTTATCAAAATGGATTACTCATCAAGACTGGAACAAAGTAGTGGCATTTAGATTAGCTCACTTTCACGGATACTTCTCTGGCCATCTGTATCAAATATGGAGAATTTCAACAAGCAAAGTATGACATATTTGGCATGTAAAAATGTCGATCATGAAAGATGATTAACCTGCTGCAGCAGGAGGCTAACAGTGGCTCCACTTGGGGATGGATTTTCCTTTTGACAAGCCAAGAACAACAGGTCAGAATGCCTTGATCCTCTGTAGTTGTTGTTAATTGAAAATTTCTTCTGTGCTAACTGCTAAATGACTAGAACTTTAACTTCTGAATGCAACACTCCTCCTTAACTGAAACACTGTGAAAAATAAATCATCGCCTGCTTTCTTCTGCGTGCTTGATATTGCATACACTTTTGCTTGAGAACTGCCTTGTGAACTAAACACAAAAAGGGAACAAAACTGGAGCTCTTCTTTTCTTGTCTTTGAACATGCTGTAGATGTAACGCTAAAAAAAATCCTCTGTTTTGATACTACTGACTGAAGAACTGGAAGCCTGAATGCAGCATTTTTAATAGAACTTGTTGTTATAAATAACAACGCTACCCTTTTGACACCGAATGCTCAGAACAGCGTTGAACTCTACTTTGGGAAGCCATCTATCTCTTATTTGCGCACAGGTATCAAAACTGAATACTTTCTTTGAAATATTTCAAAGAACAGAGAACTGTAATGCTGCATTTTTTGCTCCTTTAACTCAAAACTGTGCTGCGTTTTTGTCCTAGCAATCGAATTGCTTTATTCAAACATAAAAAGAGAACGTTGAGTCTAAACAAAGACTAATATACAAATATATACACTGGCCTGAGTTGCATTCAATAGATGGGAACATGGTAATGCTTTAATACTCGGCCATTAACCGGGCCTTCTTCAAGTGCGGAGGCATCTTCTGATTTGAGGAAATAAGTATTATTGCCTTGCACAACGCTGATGATAAAAGGGCCTTTCCATAGAAAGTCAAACTTGGCATGCTTTCCCTTGTATTCTCGTCTTGAGTCCCACTTTAGAACCTTGTCGCCAATAAAGAAATCCTCAGCTTTAGCCCTCTTTTCAAACACCTTCTTCAGTCTTTCTTGTAACATTTGAGCTCTGTCATACACCCGTTCTCTGGTCTGCTGAAGGTGAATGGTCTGATTGATCCTTCGTTGAATATCATTTGGTTCATCTTGAACCTCATGCAACAACCTCATAATGGAAATGCCCAAAGAAGATGGGAATATGGCTTCCATACCATAAACAACCTCATAAGGGCTCATCCCAATTGATTTTTTTGTTGAAAACCTGTCTGCCCAAAGGGCATTGGTGAGCTTTTTATGCCAGTTCTTCTTGCTTTCTTCCAAGGTCTTCTTAATGATACTGATCAGGCTCTTATTAGATGACTCGGCTAAGCCATTACCTTGAGGGTAATAGGCTGTGGAATGGCCTAAAGTGATATGGAATTTATGGCAAAAATTGATCATCTTTTTGGATTTGAAAGCAGCACCATTGTCAGTGATGATCTTCTCAGGGTAGCCAAATCTAGAAAGGATATTTCACTCAAGGAATTGGATAATGGTGGTGTCATTGGCTTGCCTACATGGGATGGCCTCAATCCATTTAGTGAAATAGTCGGTAGCTGTTAAGATCCACTTATGCTGGCCTGAGGAAAAGGGATGGATTTCTCCAATGAAGTCAAGACCCCATTGTTGAAAAGGCTTCTCGGTTGAGATGGGTTTAAGAGGCAAAGGGAGCAGCTTTTTATTGCCTTCAAAGATTTGGAAATTGTGGCATGAGGTGGCAAACTTCTTTACATCTGCAAACAAGGTGGGCCAATAGAAACCAGCCCTTAAAATTTTATCAGCAATGGACTTCCAATATAGATGTCCTCCACAGTCCCCTGCATGGAATTCTTTCATGACATTGTTAGTTTCATTCACAATCAAGCAGTTAAGCAATATACCTTCATGATTTTTCCAAAATAATGCACCATCTAAGACACAAAATTTCAAAGCCTTCATTCTTAAAAATCTCTTCTTGGTCCTGGACAATCCTGGGGGAGTACACAGGTTTAACAATACAAAGCAAATATCAGCATACCATGGGGATTGCAAAAAGGTGTCACTGATCTGTGGAGTCGCCAGCTCTGGTTCATTGTCCAGCTGGTTGATGTCTAAGGCTTGAAAGTGTGTTTCGGACATCAGTTTAGCTAACCCTTGTCCCTTTATTAGCTTGGTTGGTTTTATTTCTATGTCATACTCAAGAATGTTAGCAATCCATTTGCCTCTTTTGCCTTCTAACCCCTCTTGGGTTAATATGTCTTTTACAATAGCATTTGGCACATAAGCAATCACATGTGAATATAAAATATAAATCCGGAATTCCTTGATTGCTTTAACAAGGGCATAGGCTTGCTTCTCCATGATTGGGTATTTCAGGGGTGCATCTCTTAAGGCTTGACTAAAGAATGCAATTGGCTTTTCAGTTCCTTGATCATCCTTTTGCAAAAGGATAACAGCTATAGTATTATCAGATGCAAATGAAAATATGATAAAGTCCCTATCAAATTTTGGACTTGTGAGGACTGGGGCTTGAGTTAAGGCTGATTTAATGCCCTCAAATGCTTGCTTGGCCTCTAGAGACCACTTTACCTTGGCGTCTTTTTTGAGCATGTTGTTTAGCATTCTTATTAGCTCAGCCAAGTTTGGAATAAACCTCCTTAGGAAATTAATTTTCCCAAGGAATGCTTGCAATTCTTTTATATTTCTAGGATATGGGATTTGCAATATGGCTTGGATATTTTCCGGATCAATTCTAATACCATCCTTTGAGATGATATGTCCAAGTAATTTGCCTTCTTCAATGCCAAAGAGAGACTTCTTGGGATTCAAGGAAATGCCATATTTCCTACATGTGATGAATATTTGCCTTAGGTGTTTGAGGTGCTCTTTATCAGATTTGGAGAAAGGGGTTAAGTCATTAAGGTAGACAACTAGGAAATCATGGATTTCCTTGGCGAATGCAATGTCCATTGCCCTTTGAAAGGTGGCACCAGCGTTCTTTAGGCCGAAAGGCATTTTAACATACTTGAATGTTCCCCACGGTGTGGTAAATGTTGTCTTGTCTTGGTCATCCGGGTGAACAAGTATTTGGTTGAAACCTGAAAAGCCATCGAGTAGGGAAATTGGTGATGACCCCACTACTCTCTGTAGAATGTGATCCATTTTGGGCAAAGGATAGTGGTCCTTTAGGGATACTTGATTTAGATTTCTGAGATCTACACAAAGTCTGATCTCATTTGTTTTCTTTCTTGTGGGAACTAAGTTTGACACCCATTCGGAAAATCTGATGGGTGCTTCCTGCCTCATACATCCTCTTTACCTCCTTCTCAACCAAGGGAAGGGGCACGGGGTTGATTCTTCTAAGTTTTTGTTTGAAAGGCTTTTGATTTGGTTTTAAGGGAATGGTGTGTTGGATTACTGAGGTATCATAGGACTTCAAGTCCTCATAACACCAAGCAAAGACATCTTGGAATTCTTTGAACAAATCCACATACTTTGGTTTTTGATCAGGAGGAAAAGATTTAGACAGTTTGATCATTTTGGGCTTCTCTGCTGTCCCAATGTTGTATTCTTCTATGGCAGTGTTTATAGGCTGCATTTTTGGCTTTCTGGGCACATCATTTGCATCAAACATGTCTTCTAGTGGAGTGAGGCCAACCGGGAGAAAATTGTCTTTTAGATCAACAATCTCGGCCTCTGTTTTATCTATTTCCTCCAAATGCATTTGTTTCAACTCTTCAATGTTTGCATTGTCAAAGACTGTTGGGCTTAGGATCTGTCTGGCTGTTACAGCTGTTACAACTTGCTGATTTTCGTTTAATGCTTGTTGTTGTGGGTCCTCCATGGTATCCTCATAAATGTTTAGGCCTGCAAATTCATGCTGTAAGGTAAGAAAATTGTATATTTGAGGATCATCCTCGAACACTTGCCAGTCTTTAATATTATTTGGGACAGCAGGCCTATGTTTTATTTCAGCAGTGAAATGGTGATTTCGCTCAAAGGGAAGCTTGCATGTACTAGCGAAAATGGCTAGGCTGTGAGCATGAATGTTATGATTTCTTGAAATCTTGGCAAGCTTGGATTCAATGAATGTATCAATTATTGCAGTGGCAGCAGTCCTATAGGATCTTAGCCTTCTATCATTGGTAACAAAGTTGCCTTTCATTTTTTGGATTACTAAGTCTGAGTCACCTAGAATGGAGACTTTGGCAGCTCCTAAAGCTTTGAGCAGCTTAAGGCCTAAGAGGAGTGCCTCATACTCAGCCATGTTGTTGGTGCATTTGAAATTCAGTCTATAAGCATGACCCTCTGCATGGTTGTTATGTGTATTGTGAATCCATATTCCTGCCCCTGCTCCTAACTTGTTAACAGAGCCATCAAACTCTAAATACCATGTGATTTCTTGCTTGTGGTTAGTATTAAGAGTTTTAGGATTGGGCAGACCCGAGTCTTGTGTTTCGGGAGGTTTTTCTTGTGTGCTGGTTGCATTGGTTGTTGTGACAGTATCATGGGTATGCGCAACCGATTCTTCATTGATGTGTGCTTGTTGTACTAAAGCCATAGGCTTATCATCAGTTGGAGGACTTGTTTCATCATTAAACAAAATAAAAGAATCCATATCAGAATGGATTGAGTAAATTGGAAAGTTTTGGGGCTTTTCCTCACTGCTTACCACATACTTCATCAGTGTTTCTCTATACAATCTCTTAGGTTGCCCAAAGACTGATATAATGGCATAAGAGAGGTCTAATTGGAGAGATCCTTGGAGTTTTGCTCCCCATGATCTTGATAAGAGCATGCCATACTTTGGTGGGATGTCAGCAACCACCACGTCCATTAGGATTGTCTTGTTGGGAAATTGGACTAAGGAGACACATAAGTCTTTGATTAAGCCTAAACACTTGACCTGACTTGAGTCAAAGGAGAATAGATCTTTATAGGGTCTTGTGACATCAAGGTTTAGTTTCTCCATTACAGCTTTGGGCATAAGATTGTGTGAGGCACCTGAGTCAAACATAGCATTGTGCAAGACTTTGTCATGAATGTGCAAACTGACATAAAAGGGTGGAACAGATCCATATGTTGATTTTCCATTAACTTCAGGACCGAACAGCAACTCAGGGGTATCATCTAAAACATTTACATCATCCTTGACCTCTGGCATTTGAAGTGATCTTTGAATTTTTTGCCTATACACATCATGTTTGGCAAGTTATGAGAGGGGGATGGATATTTTAAGTTTTCCAATCTCTGCCTCTAAATTAAATGGCTTTTCCAATGGAGTCTTGGTGTTGATGACGACAATTTTTTCTTTTTCATTTGAATTATCAGCGATTTGCTCTTGTTTATCAATGTTATGGGAATTGATTGATTGCAGTTTTTCAGTTTTAAGAGGGCTTTTTGGAACACTGTTCAAGTTCTCTTTCGAGGAAGAAGGTGGCAGAGGCTGATCGACAGAAGGCTGTATGTCTGTTATGTCCTCTACAGTCACTTGGTGCGGGTTTGGGACAGTTATATCAGCTGTTTCTGTTATAATAGCCTGGCCGCTAATCTGGTTGGGTTGTTTGCCCTCCTTTGGTTTAACCTTTTTGAGCACATCTATGGTTCTTGTCCTCGGCTTATACTGTTTGTGGACTTCATAAACAGCTGAATCATAACCTTGTTTAAAGTCAAAAGACTCACCAGACTTAGTCTGAAATTGATTTACCTCATGGTCATCTTGGTCTTCTTGGGTTAGAAAAATTTGTTGCTCACCCTTCAAATCTATTAAGTTCATGTGAGTGTCTTCTATGGGTTCATTAGAAGTGGATGCCTCTGCGTAGTTTTCTTGAAAAGGAGGTCTTATATCATGGTCCGGGCTAGACCTACTAGCGTTTGAATTTTGATTTTTCCTGAAATTCGGGTTCCTGATAGTGTTAGCTTGCTGCCCGTCCCATGATGATTTCCTCTCAACACTCTCTACTCTGTCTCCCAGCCTGTGCATGCCATTTATAATAGCATCTAGCTTTTGATATAAGGCTGAGGGCTCTTCCTTGAAGGTGGTTCTTCTCTCAGTTCTAGCTCTGTTTCTTTTGGCAATTAAATCTGCCTCCACAGTGACAGCCACGTTTTACATGTCTGCAAGGCTGTTAGGGGCTCTTTCTTTTAACTGGTAGGCCATATCTGGGTCAAATCCATCAGGGAATTTATACAAGGCAAGGTCAGGTGGAGGCCTTAAGTTTTGTGGGATAGCATTATAAACGCTATTGAACCTTGCGCAATAGTCCAAGACTGTTTCTTGTGGACCTCTTTTGATGGTATCATATTCAACTAGTATGTGCAAGGGGTCTTTCTTTTTCTCCCATCGGTTGATAAATGACTGGTATAAGGCTTCTGGGTCTGCTATGGAATTAGCAGGGAGTGCTCTAAACCAAGTCCTCACATCGCCTATCAAACTTTGGACAAAAATCTTCATTCTCACACCATCATCGTCAATCTCATAGCTTTCAAAGTAATCCTGCATTTTCTTTGTATGCTGAAGGGCTGTGCAGGCACTTGTGCCATCAAAATATGTGATTTTAGTTTGGTAATCCTGAGGCATAGTTCCAGGATTAGCAGGTAGTTGCAAAGGTGCATATCTGTTATCCATATTCATAGGGATAAGAGGGACAACAGGAACAACTGGGATAGTAGGAGTAGTAGTGGTAGTATGTGCAGTGAATGAAGGTGTGGAAGGAGTGGATGAAGAACAAGGGGAAATAGGGGTTGAACGAAATAAAACTTTGGCAGGGGTTGGGCCACAGTTTGGCTGAACTATCACAGGAGTAGAATCAGCAAAATCCTACTTTAGCTCTAATTTCCTGAGGTTTCTTTGGATCAAATTCGGATTTTCAAAGGCAGCTGTGGGATCTGGGTCTGGATTTGACCTTGTATAACGTGAATTCTTCCGGGGAGCCAGCTTCTGGCTTGTTTTTTGGGGATTTTCTAAGAATGTATGGGTTAGAAAGAAACTTTTGAAGGTCTGGTTCTTTCCCAGTGGAGCTTTCCAACTTGATTTGTGAAATTATTTGAGGATGGTCCCCAGTGGAGTGGCCATTATGTTATCACTCAGGTTGTCCTTAAGCTCCTTTAAAGGATACGACCGAGGTAACCACAAACCAATCTTTGGATTGCAGGTCCTAGCCTACCTGCAATTAGGGAGGGCTATCTCTTTCCGATTTAGCTTTATTGATGATGATTTTAGGCTAGTTTTTGAGTTCAGGGGTTTTGTTTAAGTTTTGGTGGGAAGGATGATGCTTTCAAGTAGAGAGGCAAAGCATAGTGTGGTAAGTTTCAAACCATTGGGCATGGAGTCATGGAGTAAGACTGCTGGTGCGTTTTCTTGGTCACAAGAGGAATGAGGAGCAAGGTAGCTGCTCATGAAACAATACTCAAGCTGAATGGAGATGGATTGAAGGCTAAGGAATGAGAGGCAACAAAGAATCTCTCAATTAGGTTAGCAGAGGGAAGATGAATGAGCTCTATCTAGGAGCAGCTAAGAATTCTTAGATAACAGTCATTCATATGTGAAATAGATCAAACATGAGCCATAAAAGAATTCATATTTATGCCTAAATCAAGAGGAAAACATTAAAAAAAACACAGAAACTGAGCATAGAGTGCAGCTAAGCAAATTCTAAACCAATCCTTTGTTCTATGACTTGAGCATATATGAAATTGAAATAACAGAGGTTAGGAACACTTATTGATTCATATAGCAGCACAAGAATTCCATCATTCACTCTTTGGAACCATTAACAACACATCAAACAGTCCATTCTCCAAGCTTGTCAACAGTCTTTGATTATAGAAAATATTAGATATACAGTGTGAGTCTCTCCTCGAGTACATTAACCAACCCCCCATTCTATATCACTGAGGGCAGTATATATAGAGAAAATATCTACAAACAATCAGATTTGAGACATATCTCATGAAATAAGTGTCTTAACCTAAGTTGTACTGAAATAAATGCAAGAAATATCTAACTAAGTTGTGCTGGGACAGCTGCCTCAAAAGTAAGTTGATATGGTCCTTTGAGCCACGAGCTGGCCATTTCTGTAATAACTATGCCTTGGGTTCTGCTGTGCTGCTCTCATATGGCTTAAATGCCCATAAATCTGTCTTGGTGAGCTTTAAATGGGTCTTTACTGTTTCTTTGACTTGCTGGGGGGCTCTTTAATGTTTTCCTGCTTTAGGCCACTGATATATCTTCACTGATACACTTTGTCGCATCCTGATACACTTTTACACTGAATCTGGGCTTTATCTTTTCTTTGATACTCTTTAAACTGTCAAATCGCCCCATTCTGCTCTTTTAATGCAAAAATGACTGCTGCAAATGATTTCCGTGGCCTTTGTGATGCTATCGGCGCTTAGCCGATCAAAAATAGTATTAAACTCTAAGGAAATGCCACAAAAAGGAGGAATTGAATGCTGCTAATTGTGCTGAGGCCGAGACTGGCCTTCTAGAACAAAACCGGGCTTGGACCGATCCACAAATGGCTTAAGGATGCATGGATTCCCTTATCGGGAGCGCCCACAGGTATATATGTGAAAACATGAACAAACGCCGCCTTTCCTTTATAACAGGAAAAATGCCCATTTACACGCAAAAATCGCAAAAAACCGGGGCGGGAGCGACACTGTTCAAAATATTAAATCGTGGCCGTTGGATCAGGTGCGGGCTAATCCAACGGCTGGCGCTAACTCGGCGATCGGCAGATCGACGGTCCCAACACACAAAAAACCCCCGATGAGCGATATAGCTTGCGGACCCAAAACTGCATTAAGGCCCTTTGTATTTGAAATCGGGCCCAGCGCATTGGCGAACCCAAATCGGCGGAAATATAATGGAATGGGTCCGCGGACCCGAAATCCTTTAAGTCCTGCTTTACTGTTATTTCGGCTGCGCCAGCCGGAGCAATATAGGAATGATGCGAATCAATATGAACCGTTGATCTTAGGGCCCGAATGGGTGGCTGAGATTAACTCGGCATTTCATTGTCGGGGACATGAGATAGGGCTTGCGATACATGAAAATGTGGGGCTTTTACGTTATAACTCAAGTTTTATAAAAACTTAAGTTTAAATGATAAAGCGGGGATATATGGTGCGGATGGCTCCCGACAGCGATATCGCATCGGCGAAATAGAGAGGAAGCATGTATATGGGCACGGAACCTTGCGATACGCCGATTGCGAAATCGCATCGGCAAGGGATGGATCGGAGGTATTTTAAAAGGGGCCAATAATGATCGCTGCGACCTCCGACAACGATATCGTGTCGGAGGGGGGAAAATGAATTCGGAGGGAGGTTTTTATTACACAAACGGGGTATTTTATGCTCGGAGGAAGGGTTTAATGCATCGGAAGAGGCCCGATAGCCTAAAAAGAGGGATTTCATGCTTTTGAGAAAGGTTTAGGCCTTTAAAAGGGGTTTTATGCCTTGAAAAAGGTAAACCAAGGCCAAAGATGGATTTTATATATTTGGAGGGGGATTTAATGCTTTGGAAGGGGTCCAAAAGAATTTGGGAGGCTTTATGGAGTGATGAAGGGTTTTATGCATCGGAAGGAGTCCAAAATGCATGAGAAGATGGTTTGAGGGGGGAAATGAGGGCTCTTGCTAAGCTTCAGGTAAACTTAGCAATTCCCAAGCACATTTATGGTTATTTTTCAACCAGGGGGAGGGGATAAGTATATAGGGGAGCTATTAACATAGTTTTAGTAGGGGGAGGGGAAATAGATAGGGAGTTACATAATAGAGTTAGTAGTTAATATGAAATGTGATGAGAAAGCACTAAGTATGAGATCTTAGGCTATTAAGGGGGAAAATGACTCATAGAGGGAGTATGGACATTCCTTGAGTAAAGCAGATCTTTACCAAGGCAACTGATATGAAAAATGATGAATCTGAGAGGTATCAAGCAGATCTTGACCTATTTAGGGAAACTTAGTGAGCGTTTTAGGGAAAGAGAAGAAGGGGAAGTTAGACATGCCTCGCTTGAAGTCCTTCAAATGGAAAACTGCCTCATGCTTGAGATGTGAATAGATATGACACTTGAAAACATGCAATGGATCAGTAGCCATGATTCTGCAACCACAAAGCTACCTACCCGGCCTACTCACCTAGCATTTTTTCTTCTTTTTGGTTTGGGTGCACTTGAACTAGCATACCCAGCTTTTCATTCTTTCTTGTTGCTTGTGCTCCTATCTACTTCTACACTTATTTCAGCCAGGGGCTCAGATTAAGCTATTGAGCACCCTTGTTTCTCTACCTAACTACAAATCTACCAAGATTAAGCTGTTTCGACAGATGTTCATTCTCTATATTCTACAACATGAAATTGAAACCCAGGGAAGCCAAGATTAAGCTGTTTGGCCTTCCCATGCTCGAAAACTGATCAAAATGGATTACTCATCAAGACTGGAACAAACCAGTGGCATTTAGATTAGCTCACTTTCACGGATACTTCTCTGGCCATCTGTATCAAATATGGAGCATTGCAGCAAGCAAAGTATGACATATTTGGCATGTAAAAATGTCGATCATGAAAGATGATTAACCTGCTGCAGCAGGAGGCTAACAGAAAGTGCAGAAATTGTGGAGAAAATTTAAGGTCTCTAGCTCTATATTTTCATGGGTACATTCTGTCACAAAATAACATTTGTAAATATGTGATCTACATTGTCAAGAACTGGAAGAAGGGTTGTAATCTTCTCCTACATTTCATTAATACAAGAGGCTTTATTTTCCTATGATTTGTGTCTATTTGATGCATATGTATTTCAATTCCTACTTGACTCACTGAAAAGAGATATTAGTTTATGCTATGAATGTCTTGTAGTTCTCTTATTTGTTGTGATTGTCTTGCAGGTTCCATTTATATTAATTGGAGTTGGAACTAAAGTCTACAAGCCAAGAGAAGAGGAAAACTTGTACTGGACTCCAAGTAGTACTTTCCTCCATTTATTAATTTCACTAAGGAAAAATTTGTCCTTTTTGGTTTCTGTTGTTTCTAGATCAACCACTAGTTCTATGGGATTCACTTATGTCCGCAGAAGAGAATTTGCCATAAAATAACTTAGAAACTCCGATGGGGAACGATATGTTCCTTTAGTGGCTTCCTTAGTTTATCCATTTTATACCTTTCAATCTGACTTGAATTGACTTGTTTATAAATTAATTAGTCTTGGGAAAGCATTAGTCTGAGCTTGGTAGGGTTTTTGTTTCACTTTTTGAACAAAAGTAGCCATAGTGCACTTTTTGTTCTGAGACAGAGCGAACCAATGCACTTGCCTCTCTTTGTAAGTGTGATGCATTGCACTGGTGTCTGTGTCTAGCCTGTGATGGTTCCTATAGGATGAAAATTTGCATTTTTATGCCTTTCTCTCAGTTTTGATTTTTTCCACTAAATTTTTTTGAGCCTCTGTAATAGTCATTGTCTCTATAAAATCCATCAATGTGTTTACATTTGTTTTGATTACCTTTTGATGAGGATTTGTTTGGTTTTTCTTCCTTCTTGTCAATTAGGGTTTGTAAACACTTAGCTTGATTGTTGATTGAATGAAAAGAATTTTCATATTACAATTGCAGTTTGTGTGGGTTCTTTTGGTCAATGATCTAGCTTCATTTTCTTTTTCATTGCATTTGGAAATTGAAAAGAAAAGAAAAATCTCTTTTTTCATTGCATATAGGGTTTTTCGAATTGCATTGGAATAGTATATTGAAAGATCTGATTAGGAAGTTTTCATTTGTTTCATCTTTGATTGTTGCATTATTGTTTGTTTCTTCCTTCCCGTAGATAGATCTTCATTGAAATGAAAGAGTTATTTTCATCATACTAGTTGCATCCTAGGAAGTTCAGGTGAATTCGTACCATGAGCCTTGAAATTGAAACTTAATTGAAGATCAACTTTAAAAAAAATCAATTAGCCAAAGGATATTTTGTAACATTAACAACACATATAGAGATATAAGCTAGAGACATGTTTCGATGTTGTAAAATGTAAAAGTTGGCGTTATTTGTTTTCATTACATTTTGGGGGTAGTCGGTATTCCACGTGCATAACTATATTGGGTCATTCTCCATGTACCTTCGAGTATATCGGATGGCATTCCCCGTATGAAAAGTGTATTGGAATACTTCCTATCATACAGGACGCATTAAACAACAATATCATGGATTCCGCTTCCACGTACCTCTAGGTATATTTTGGAAGTCCCTTATAGGTTGTTATCCTACCATAGGAAACTAATTCAGTCACCTTTATTACTATGATACACTGAACACAACATTTTGGGAGATTGTATGCATGTACTGGAAACAGTATATTGCAGTAGGCAGTTACTTGGTAAACCATTTTTCCTAGTTACCCATGTTTGATTTTATTTATGATGTTAATTTCTAAAATTAATTAATCCATTGTGGAAGAACACCCTCAACAACCCCATCGTTTGTGTAGAATGCAAATATTTCCTCCTTTACCTCCACAGGCAATGCCGGGTCATCGTAAGAATAACCAAATTCAAACTACCAAAATTAGTACTTCGGAAGCTACCCCTTTTGGCACCATGTCCGAAATTAACTAACCAGAATCGTCACTTCCCATAAGTATTGAACCCAAAATTACATCCTTACCAGCTAGTGAGTCTGACGCAGTCAAAACTGAAGCCCTTGAAACATTAGAACCTGAGGTCATTGGACCTAAATTTCCAAATTTAGATACTTTACAACCTGAGGTCATACAACCTAAGGAACCTCAGATAACTCAACCAACTACTTTGGGAGTTTCTTCTTCTCTTCCTCTACCTTTGTCTCAACCACAACCTGTATATTTCGGTCCTGACAAAGAACAAATTCCACCTGGTATTTTGAGTGTTGAGGAAATTACTGAAGAAGAGTCTCGACCTTCAACTCTTGTCTATTTAAGAGGGACTCCTCTTTATCAATCTCATCCTTTTCTTACTCCTCCTACTCAAACACAAAATCCTTCCTATCATACTCCTCGTTTCAATTCACCTTTGAACCTCCCTTGGAAAACTCCTTTGAGAAGTTCAACCATGAATGAGTCAAAAAATGTCTCTAAACTCGTGTCTACTATCATGAGTGACTCAACTAAAGTTGCAACCTCTTCTATGTTTGTGACTTCACCAAAAACCCATTTGTATGGTGGTTCATTAGTACCACCTGGCTACTAATCATTGTTTGTAACCTTTTCTGGTGCATCGACTAGTCCATGGACTTCTCCTTTATCAACTTCATTAGGAATATTATATGGTCCTTCTTTGACAAGAACCCCACCATCTATTCCACTTGTTGCACCCCAGTCTCCTTTGGAGAAGCAGTATGGTGCATTTCTTTGTGGATTGGGACATTTACAGTAGCCTACTCCATCCTATATTAGGTACCCTCCTCAAGGGGTGCAATTGCGTCCATACATTCCTTATCCTTTTGCAATGGGGAAACTTGTTTCTGGAATGTTCCCTTATGTTGATCAAACACTACAATTTGGTGCTCCATCCTATTCAATTCCTCTTCCTATAGGTCCTCCATTTTCAGGAATGGATGATAATCCTTGGCATCCTATGTTGCCCATTCAACCTGGTTTGGGTTTAAACCAAATCTCGACCTCTCAACCTATTCCAACTACACCCCAAGTTCCTATTTGTCAATCTATACCTCAACCTTCCCAAGTTACACCTCAAGTAAATCAAACTATTCAGTTTTTTTGTAAAATACAACCTACTCCAACAGTATCTAGAATTTCTCAAATTCCATCTACCCAGCCTCTTCAGGGAGCATTAAAAAATCTACCTCTTGGTTAGTTTGTACCTAGGATGCAAATAAACTAACCTATGCATGGCACAAGTACCAACCAGTCAACCCAATGTTGGAATGATGCAAAATCCATCTGGGCAACCATTCCAAGGAATTCCACAAATACTTGTTGGTCAATATACCATTCTGCAAATACCTTATCAAGGCCAACATATCCAAACTCATTCATTCCAACCTTATCAAGGTTTTCATGGAACTAGGAAACCTAGTTATGGTTATCCTGGTTATCAAAATCCTCCTTATCCTAGAATGAAAATACCTGTTGCTCAACCCATTTCGTCATACCCAAGATACCCTCCACCATAGGTTAACCTTTATCCGCAAGCTCAACCTTCCCAAATGGACTTTAATAGATAGTTTCCATTTGTTGCAACACTTGAGTTACCAGATTTATCCCAGCTCATGAATGATCCCATTTGTCATTGTCCTTGGTGGTCGACCATTCCTACTAAATTTTCGAGTGACATTCTGAAACTTAACATAAATCCTAGAGAAGAGCCATTCGCTCATGTTATGACCTATCATTTATGGTGTTCATCCAACTCCTTGAATTATGATTCCATCTATTTTCAGTGTTTCTAGAGAATTCTTACTGGTAAGGCAGCTATTAAAGTGGTATGTTGAATTTCCATGAGCTTTGTTTAACAACATCAATGCCTTGGTAACCATGTTTCTAACCCATTTTCAGTTGCCCATCCATTATGAAACTGGAATTGAGCTTTTGAACTCCTTGAAATAGTCAGATTCCCCCCACATATTTGATCATATTCATGAGTGGAGGCATTGGTGTCGACTGGTCAAAACTTACATTCCCGATCATTTATTGGCTTAGTGGTTTGTCAAATCCCTCTTGCAATCTATAACTAAGTATGTTTCCAAAGGCGAAATCATTACTTAAGAGCAATTCATTTCTCGTAATCAATATTTATATTTGGTCTATACTCAATCTAGCATGTTCTATGACAAGATACCCAACGCTTTGATACCCAAACATACTATTCCACCTAATCTTCCTTAGACAAAAGTCAAAGAGAAAATATTCTAATCCATCTAATTCGAAATCTTCTCTGATTATGACCATTCAAAACCCTTCCAATCCTGCTCTCGTGAGTACTTTCAAGATAAACATTGTTCAATCTGATAAAGAAAATCTCGTTAGACTTTAAGCTTCTGTGGTAGTTTTTTGGAGTAGCATGATTCAGATTATCCACAATATTATGTTTCTTATGTCAACATTTCAAACCCCAAAGGGGGTCCATCCTCAAGACCAAATTTGATAGAATATGAATGACATCGCAGTTCTTCTTTCAATCTTTATCCTTGATATTTCGAGAAGACAGATCTCATTCCATGTATCCCCTCCATACAGGGAAATTATGTTAGACTTTAAACTTCTGTGGTAATCCCAACAACCTAGAAGTAATAAAAAGGGTAAAGGAAAGAATAAGAAACAGAACCCTCCACGAGAAGGGTAGAAGAATCAGTATCCCAATAAGAAGCGAAGGCCTCATTACCCATGTCTTACATGTAATGATGAAAATTTCATGAAGGATTGTCCACATCATGCAGAGATAACTATATTTTTGAAATTTACATCTACTACTCCTATCATTTTAACAAACCCCTTTCCAAACTAGGAGACAAATACAATTGCTAAAAACACATCTTCCTCTTCCCAGGTAATGATGTTATTTGTTGTTAACAATAAGAATGGTGTCATGGTGGCTACAAGGAATAAGGATTATGGAAATCTAAATCCTTCAACTGGAAATTCTGATGATCAAACTTCCAGCTCTACTCAACCTACTTCTAGTGCACTCTAGATAGAGAAACTAGTTGTTGAATTGACTATCAAACTGCCTAAAGGGATGATTCATAAGTTAGCATTTAATCCTTGGGTGAGAGCTGCACAAAATTACAACATAGTTGAGGATTTAGCTCAAACTCCTTCGGCTATGTCAGCACTCAAGGTGTTGCAGAGTTGTCCTGCCCAAAAGAAGTCTTTACTAGCAGTGATCAAAGGAGTAGATCCTTTGGATTCGAATCTTGTTGTATTTAATCATGAGAACCATACTCCCAAACTCTCGCCCCATCTAGCTTTCATGATTCAATTTGTCATTAGAAATAAAACTATTCACCGCACGATCATAGATGAAGGTGCTTCAACTTGCATCATGTCACTTTCATGTTGGAAAGCCATTGGTTCTCCATAGCTTAATCAGTCACCATACACCCTTAAAGCTTTTGATGGAAGAGGATTTAAACCTTATGGGATCCTGAATTTATTACAAGTATAATTAGCTGGAAAAACAGTCTCAGTAGAGGTCAAAGTCATTGACGAACCTTTATATTATAACCTCTTGTTGGGACAAACATAGGTCTATGCCATGGCAGTCATGGTATCAACCTATTTTAGGATGATTGTTTTCCCTCACTAGGGGGGGCATGATAGCCATCAATCAGCTTGCCTTCTTTGCCACTAATTTCCAAGTCACTGGGAGTATTCCACTTGTAGTTAAATCCCTACAACCTTATCAACATGTTGGGATAGGATTACTTAAAGATTCATCCTTGATGGGAACTTTTACACTCCCTCCTCCTGACATTCCAAATCTGGTTGCCTCTATTAATATGATTTCATCTTCTATTATTCCAGTTGATCCCTAGATAGTACTTGATAGCTCTAACATTGATTCATTTGGTAATCTTATGCCGCTCAATCCCATTGAGCTAGAGTATGAAGCTATTTTTGTGGCCTGTTTGGCAAAACCTTATATTAATACCTTAGTAAATTGGGTTGATCATTCCTAAGATTCAGGTTTTGACCCTTTTAATAGTACATTTTCTACTGATGAAGGCATTATGGATATCATGATGCCAAATGAATCTCCATGGGACAATCATCATCATCAGTCCTCATTACCTAAAATTCTTGAGAATAATCTTGAAGATTATTATTCGCCCAACATTACTGAGTCATTTCGGGGTTCTATCTCTGTTCATGAGGTGAATTCCGAGAAGAATTTAGCTAATATTGAGGAGATTGTACCCCTCGATATTTCTATCAAACCTAGAGTTGTTGAAAATGTCCACATTGGTGCATCTTGTTCTCCCGATGAGATCAAGATTTATAAGGACCTTTTTCAAGAATTTTGTGATGTTTTCGCTTGGACATACGAAGAGATGTTGGGAATAGATCCAAACATTGTTGTACATGAGATTAAAACTTATCTAGATGCTAAGCCTATTCGTCAACGTTTACGTCCGGTTCACCCGAAGAAATTTGTTGCCATAAAAGTAGAAGTTGAAAATCTTTTACGTGTTGGTTTTATCTATCATGTTCCTTTGACTGATTGGGTTTTCAATATCATTCTTGTTATGAAGAAGTAGGGTACAATTAGAGTATGTGTTGATTATAGGGATATCAATAAAGCTTGTTTGAAGGACAACTATCTGACCCCTTTCATCGACCAAATCGTTGATGATTGTGTTGGAAGTGAAATATTTTCATTTATGGATGGATTTTATGGTTACAATCGTATCAACATTCTATCGTCGAACCAGTATAAGACCACCTTCATTTGTCTGTGGACTACGTTTTCCTACCACAAACTTCCTTTTGGTTTGAAGAACGTTGACGCAACCTTTCAAAGGGCAATGAATTATGCTTTCCATGATATTAAGCATATAGTGCAACCCTATTTGGATGATTTGCTTGCCCATTCCAAACATTGCAAGGATCATCCATTGCATCTCAGAGTGATCTTCCTACATTTTCGACATTATATCATATGAAAATTTCCGCACGAGTGTGTGTTAACATATTTACCAATCAAATGAGAAAATTACCAAGTACCCATTTTTTGAGGTAGCAAAAAATCACCCGATTTTGAAAAGTGGTGATTCAGAATACACCTCTTTTTTAGCATATTTTTGGAACTTTAAATTTTCTTATGGACATTTTTTTAAATGTTAGTGATTTTCATGCTGATTTTAAAAAGTGTTGATGCAGCATCAACCATTATTTTTCTAAAGCATATTTTTAACACTTTAGATTCTTTTATATATCAAGTATGAACATTTTTTTAAATGTTAGCAATTTTCATACTGATTTTGAAAAGTGTTGATACAACATCAACCCCCTTTTTTAGTGGGCTTATTTTTGACACTTTAAATTTTCTAATGTATCGAATGTGGATAAAAAACCTTAAATGTTTGTGATTTTTATGCGAATTTTGAATTTTTTTAAATGTTAATTATTTAACAATTGTTCAAGTTATCTTATTCCTCTTCTTGTTTTTCATCCTAAGATGTTTGGTTTTTTAAGGGATTTCTGATTATGTGTTTTTTGTTTTTTTTTTGATGTTTTTTATAATGAAATTTTTAATTATTTTTACAAAATTAAAAAAAAATGACTTTAATATTTTGAGGTTAGGCTTTTTATAAATTTATATATAGTTAATCAATACTTCCATACACAAAAAATAATTGTTACTAATATATACTAATTTTAAAAAACAATAAATATATATATATATATATATATATATCTATATGACCCGGATTATCCACAGTACTTTGTTCATCAAATCGAAATAAATTTAATTTATTTATTTAATGGCTTCTATTTTAATTTATCATCCATCAGGTTCTAGTTGGCAAATTCTTCTCTTAGTCTATCACTCATTTTCTGTCTTGATGATGGATCCCTTTTGACATTCGAAATGTTGATTTGATGAACAAAGTACTGTGGATAATCCAGGTCATATTTTTCCAAAAAATGACCACGGAAGTTTAAAATTTAATATATATATATATATATATATAAACTAAAAAAACTAAAAATATAATTTAAGGAAATAATTTAATTAAAAAGCAAATAAATAAGAGTGAAAAAAAAAGTATTTTTTTAACCATAAATAAATAAAAAATAAAAAATATATATTAAAAAAACATTTAAAATTAAAAAAATAAAATAAAAGAGTTAGAAAAATTATAAATATAAATTTAAAAGCAAATAAAAAATTATTTAAAAAATAAAAATAAAAAACTTTGTAAAAAAATATAAAATACAAACCTTATAAAAAATAAAAATTAAGCATTAAAATATTTAAATAAAAATTAACCATTAAAATATTTAAATTAAATTAAATTTAAATAAAATAATAAAAAATTTATAATGAAAAATTATTTTAAAAATTGCAATAAGCTATTTTTTTTAATTATTTAAAAGAAATTATAATTTAAATTTTTAAAATTGTAATATAAATTTATTTAAATAAATAAAAAATTTAAAATAAAAATAAAAAATAAAAAATAAAAATTATTGAATTTATTAGAAAAAAGGGCCCTCGGCTACGCAGGCTCACCGTTATTTTTTTTAATTAATTAATTATATATAATTTGTTTTTAAATTAATTTAAAAAATATATCTAAATAAATCTATATTATAATTTCCAGAGGACAGGGGTGAGGATAACATCGCCTAATACATCTTTCATGGCTTTTGGAGGACGGATGAAGGCTTCGAGTCGGGCATTGACACAGATTGGTATGCCGATATACAGTTGGCTCAACGGGATTGGATGGACGGCCTTCATTTGGCGAAACCACGAATGCAAAACCACGAGTGGTATATCGCGCGGGCTTCAGATGGTTTCTGGTTTAGTGGAAGGAGCACGCGATTCCACTCAGAGGGTTACACGTGGCGTCGTGATGAGAGAGGAAACTGCTCTCATCGCGCAGTTAACCTCCGTGCATCTAGGTCACGCGATATCTCCGTGGGGCATTGGATTGGGCCGCTCCTTTCTACGGCTGGGATTTGTCGGGCGAGTTACTCAAGGCTTCGGACCCGATGGTCCACGGTGGGTCCCTCTGTGGGCCCGGCTCTCCGCAAAACCAAATTACATTTCCTTGAATGGTTATCACGCGACACTTTGTTGGTTTCTGGTTTTGGGTAAATGTTAGCGATTCCTGTCAGGGGGTATGCGTGGCATTGAGGGTTGTGAGGAAACCGCTCTTATCGCGCAACTATCCCCTGAGCTTCTTGACCTTGCGATTTCCGCACTAGCCGTTGGTTCGGGACCTTGTCATCAACGGTGGGGATTGAGTGTGCTTGTTGTTTGCTGGCTACTGGTTCGGAGTGTCGGTTTGCTGCACATGGGTCTCGTACCCGTTTGCTCAATGGACTCTCCGTTGGGTTGCTGTTAGCACCTCTTTGACCTGGGGGTTTCAGTCCTGCTTGCTTCTTTGCCGCCCCTGCTGTCTGGGGCTTTCTGTACTTTATGTAATTCTTTTTTATTAATAGAAGGTTCGTCTCTTACTTACCAAAAAAAAAAATCTATATTATAATTTATTTTTTTAAATAAATTTATATTATAAGTTTTAAAAATTTAAATTATAAAAAGAAAATTAAATTAAGTTTTTTTTTTTAACTTTTTTAAAAATAATTTTTAATTATGAACTTTTAATTAATTTTCTACCAAACTTTTAATTTATTTTAATTGATTTATAAATAATAATAATAATAATAGTTCTTATTTAAATATTTTATATGTTTATTTATTTTATTTTTTTAATTATAAGATTTTAATTTATTTATATATTTTTAATTGTATTAATTTTCATATATTTTATATTTTATATTTTTTTAATATATAGTGAAACGGGTTGTTGGGCAGTTCCTAAAATACCATGGATGGAAAGGTTTTGCCATCTCTATGAGAATACGAACATCGAAGATGAAAATCACTTCCTCTTAGAGTGCCTCGCGTACAACCACATTAGATCTTGGTTTCAAAATCTTTGCTGCAACACTGACCTTACTAGCCTTTTACATTGTAAAAATTACAGTGAGCTCGGGAGGCTTCTCTCCAAGCTTTTTGAGCATAGGAATAAAATCTTAAATCAAACTAAATAATGCGTTTCTTTAGGTCCGATAGACCGAAGTTTGGTCTCAGTGGACGTTAACCATCACCATCATCATCATCATATATATATATATATATATTTTTTTCCTTAACTCATTTTCTTTTAAATTTTTATTTTTTTAATGGTTTTTATTTCTTTTTAAATTTTATTTATTTATTTTTAAAAAGTAGTTTTTAGTTTTTATTTATTTATTGGCTAATTATCTAATTTATTTTTATTTATTTATTTTATTGGTTTTTATATTAAATTTTTAAAAATTTTCTCAAAATTATATATATATATATATATATATATTATTTATTTTTTAGAATTTGTTTTTTTGAATTATTTTTTTAATATTTTTTTTAAATAATTTTTATTATATATATATTTTAATTGTTTTGTATTATATTTGATTTAAATTTTAAAATTTTTACAATGTTTATATTTTTTAATTTTTTTAATAATTTTTATTTAAAATTTAATTTTTAATTTTTTTAGTTTGAATAGTTTTTTTTAAATGTTCTTTTAATATTATTTTTTAATCAAAATTATTTTTAACTTTGTTTTAAATATATTTTTTCTAATTGTTTTACTTTATATTTATTTATTTTTTATTTAATTCACTTTTATTTATTTGTTTTTTATTATTAAATTTTAAAATTTTCCCCTTTAATTTGTTTTTTTTTTTTTTCAAAATATTTTTTTATTTCTTTTATTTACTTTTATCTTTTTTTAGTTAATTTTTATTTTTTTTAGAAATTGTATGGTTGTTTTATTTTATTTCTGTGTCATATATATATAGAAACTATTTTTTATTTTTGTCGTGATGATGAATCATAGTAAGTGGTTCGAAGCCTCTCAACTCTGAAAACTATTTTATGATTTCTCCGAAAGATACTATATATTTATTTTTTTATGTTTGTTTTCTTTGTCATTTTTTATCTTTATTTATTTTTATCTTTTAATATATTGTTTTATTTATTAGTTGTTATTTTTTAAAACTTTTTATTTATTTATTTTTACTTTTAATTATTTTCAATCTTTTAATTTTTGCTTTGTTTTATATTTTATATTTTTATTTGTTTATCTACTTATTTATTATTATTATTGTAGGGTTATTGTTGATCATCAACTAGCAACTCGACCTCATTATGTGTCAATTTGCTAGTTGATTTTAAAGCTATTGTTATAATGGACGAGTCTGCCCTACATCATATCAATTTCTAGTTGATTTTTAAGATTTCATTGCAATAGGTCGAGTTCGCCTACACCACATGTCAATTTGATGGTTGATTTTTAAATTTTTGTTGCAATGTGTCAAGTTGTCTTAGGCTAAGATTTTAAAATAGCTATACTTTTAGCATTTAAAAAAGAAATTACTCTTGGTATAATGACTCTTTTATTCAGGTGTTCATTTTTAAAGATTTTTTAGTCATATAATTTTTCCATAATGCCATGGTTGAAATATATTGAAAACTTAAGGTTTTTTGCAGTCGTGATATTTGGTTTTAATTCCATGGTTGAAGAATTGTCAAAATTTTAAGGTTTTTCTAAGTCATGATATTTTATCTTTAATGCTATGGTTGAAAACAATTATAAGTATTTTATCTTTAACGTCATGATTGAAAATTGTTGGAATTTTAAGGCTTTTCAGAGACATGATATTTTATATTTAATGTCATGCTTGAAAATTGTTGCAATTTTAAGGTTTTTCAGAGTCTTGATATTTTATCTTTAACGTCATTGCTAAAAAATGTTGAAAATTTACCCTGAAAAAAAAATAATAATAATAATAAATAAATAAATAAATAAAAATAAAAAATGGTGATGCAGAATCAACACTTTTTGTTTTCGGACTATTTTTTCATATTTATTTGGGGTTTTTTTGATAGAGTTCCCATTTTGAGGTAATAGTTCTCGTTTGATCGGTAACTATGCTTGTTTTGTGTCCAATCTGGTCAACTTTTAGGATTTATAGTGTCCAAGAATGGGATCCGCATCAATCCTATGAAAGTCCAGGCAATCATTGATTTGCCTGCTCCCTCTTCACTTGTTCAGTTACAACACCTTCAAGGGAAGGCTAACTTTCTATGGAGATTTGTCCCTAACTACGCAAAACTTACAAAAGGATTTACTCGCCTACTGAAAAAAGGGGTTCCCTTCCATTGGGATCACACTGCTCAAAAAGCTTTTGATGCTTTGAAAGATGTGTTAGCTAGAGCATCTTTGCTCTATCCCCCTAACTATCAACGAGACTATTTCCTCTATTTAGCTGCAACAATTACCACAATCGCAATGGTTTTGGTACAAGAAGATGATATAGGAGACAAACACCCTATCTATTACTTGAGTTGAAACTTGACTGACACTGAAGCCAAGTATTCGCACGTCAAAAAGTTAGCTTTGGCAGTTGTCCAAGTTGTCCAAAGGTTTCGCCACTATATACTACTTTGAAATACTATTGTAGTTTCTGATTGCAACTCGATGACTTACATTTTGTCACATCAATTACTAGGGGGGAAGTACTCAAAATGGATTGTCATCCTTCAAGAGTTTGATTTGGAATTCATCAAGTCCAAATCAAAGAAATCTCTAGTCTTCGCTGAACTGATTTGCGACCTTCCCTCATCTGAATCAGAATTGACCACTGATGATTCTATTCCAGATGAAACATTGTTTCTGATTGATTCTTTTGATCCTTGGTATGGATATATTATCATTTATCGCCAAATGGAACTTCTCGATCTTATACTAGTCAATCTGATCAACGACGAATATGATACCAAGCTCATCAATAAATTATAATTGGTGACACTTTGTATCGTCGTGGTGTTGATTCAATTTTTCAACATTGTATTAATCATGAGGAGGTCGAGAAATCCTTTAATGACTGTCATGCTGGAGCATGCGGTGAACACATGTTTAGTTATGCGACTGCCCAAAATATTTCACGTGTTGGTTATTTTTGTCCAACCATGTTTCGGGATTATATTCTATCAATCCAGGAATGGCATGCATGTTAGATTTATAATAATAAATCCCATGCTCCACCCACTCCCATGCATCTAGTTATTTTCATTGGCCCATTCTCCAAATGGGGCATTAACTTTATCCTATAACCCTCTTTAAGTCGGGGGGGCATGGCTACATTATTGTTGTTGTAGACTACTTTACTAAATGGACCGAAGCGATACCTACATGTGATAACACCATCAAAATTGTTGCACTATTCATTTTTAACCATCGCATTGCCAAATTTGGTTTTCCTCGAGTTATTGTTACAAACCATGGCAAACATTTTCAAAATTA
Organism: Pinus tabuliformis; assembly: GCA_031772625.1. NCBI lineage: Eukaryota > Viridiplantae > Streptophyta > Pinopsida > Pinales > Pinaceae > Pinus > Pinus tabuliformis. The sequence goes on from CM062804.1 coordinate 638,507,928, forward strand.
CATGATGTCTGAAGTTACTTCCAAGTTGGGACTTCAGCATGATAGCTCAACTCCCTATTACCCGCAAGCTAATAAGAGAGTAGAAGCCATTAACAAGGTTTTTAAACGATGATCCAATGCATGGTAGGAATTCATAAGACGAATTGGCCAACCATTTTTTTTTCCGCTTTATGGGCATATCAAACATCTATCTGAACAACAACTAGATTCACACCCTTTCAATTGGTGTATGGTCTAGAAGCAGTTCTCCCAATTGAATGTGAGATTACATCTTTAAAGTTAGCCATAAATCTTCTTCCCGCAACTTTCACCGAAGAAGAACATGTTTTTCATCTATCTCACTTAGATGAGACCTGACGTGATGCCGCAATGGCCAACGAGGCTCACAAAAAATGTGTCAAAGCACACTTTGACTAGAATGTTAAACCTTGTGCCTTCTCAGAAGGTGACCTAGTCCTTTTATACGATCAGGAAGATGACAAATTAGGAGTTGGGAAGATCAAACCATTATGGTTAGGTATGTATATAGTTAAGCATGTACTAGCAAAAGGGGCCTATGAACTGGTTGACTTTGATGGAATCCCTTTGGTGTAGCCCAAAAATGGGTTGTACCTGAAAAAATATTATGCCTAGTTTACCTTTGCATAGTCACTATGTACATACTGTATAGGTGTGTTAAGTGTGTTTGCAATGTGTTTCCTTCGAAATTTCCTACCGTCTTTATTAATCTTGAATTACATTTGATTTGCAGATGTCAACATTCCCTCAGCCATATGTTGGTTATGCTAATGGCACTAGTCATAGTACTCGAAACCTTTCTTCCACAGCGTGGTAAATCTATGCTCCTGATGACGAGTTAGTGAGTCTGCAAGGAATTTGTATCGATCAATCAACAATAATATCGTTGAGTATAGCGCAATGATCAAATTGCTATATGATGTTATTTTGTGTGTTATTCGCTATTTCATTGTCAAAATTGACTCACAACTTGTGGTACAACATTTAAATAATGTTTATTCAGTCAGAAGTCCAACTTTATTATGCATTTTTTTAAGGGTTTGCCTTCTAGAACGATGTTTTGATTACATTCAATATCATCATATTCCTATAATATAAACACATTAACTGATGCATTAACAATTATGCTTTAGACAAACATTTTCAAAACATGTAAATAATTCTATCAACATTACACATTGAACAAGTGAATATAGAAAATAGGAAGCATTGATAGATAATTGTATATAGAGTTTTGTCTTACAAAAAATTGTGTCTGAGACATGTATGGCCACAAAATCTATAATATCAAAATGCATGTATTCAAAATATGGCTCAAAGGTTTCCTAGTCAACTAATCTTGATGATGATCATGATAACACACAACCACACAGGTAACTTTGTACAACAATCGACTGATGTGCTCTTGTACTCCAATAGTGTACCGCTATACTTGTATAGGGATCTCATTAATCCTAGTCTCTAGCACTCTAAGGGTAAAACCCTCATCATGATGCTCAAACTTAGCAAGAGTTTCAGCTATGTTGGGCTCCTCCATCTCCCCCTCTGCCCTTACAACAACTTTAATATGTGAAAGTTGTGGTTGTCCCCATCGTTGAAGATACGACGAGCCTATTGGTCATACAAGTCCAATATCTGCATGTGAAACCAATAGTTAGTCTCTGATACATTAATTAAAAAAAAAAAAAAATTGGTAAAATCCAAAAAACCAAAAAACATTCAAAATGACATTGTTTTACCTATATCACCCCATTGCTCGCCTTCAGGTAAAACGAGCTCTGGGTCTCCTTGGAAATCAACTCCAACATATGGATAGTCCTTGATCATGATAAGTTGTACCCGTAACCATCGAAAGAAAGTAGGGGTAAATCTCATCGCAGGTGCACCCCCATGACGAGACATGAGATCTACCCATTGCCTCATTTGTGGAACCCTAGGTCCCGGAAGCTTGCAAGAAATCCGTTGAGGACGCAGTAATGGTATCCTCTCCAAAGTAAAAGAAATCAAAATAGAACCATACCCAAAGTTCTTCAAGTGCCCATCCTTTGCTCTATTGAGTTGTTCCTTCAAGTTAGCCAATACCCCTTCACTCTAGTTGAAGACAGTAGGTTCTATGCACTCCAATGCATATTGCATTTGGGACTTGGTAGCCAAATGCAAAGCAGTAATGCTAGCTAGCCAAGCCATAGTAAAGAGGATCGACCTGAGAGGAATTTGAATGAAATATTTGATATCTATCTTCCCATTCTTTATTTCTAGGAAACGAGGCCTATAGTGAGTGGTTATGTAGTCGTTCACAGTTTCTCCACTTCTTCTCATGCCATATAGTGAGATAGGATCTCCTCTCTAGGATAACCTTGTCAAGAAATAGATATCCTCCACCTTTATTGTGACAGTATGTGCTTCGATCCTGAAAAATTGTCCCTAAATATCCCATGCCCTGACCAAATATTCTAGTAATTCAAGTTGAAATCTCATGCCTAAAATCTAGAAGAAATTAAGGAGCCCATAGTTCCTTAAGGCTCATATTGTTGTTGGGTCATTTATAACATCCAAATCTTGAGATTCATGTTCTCTTTCTCTCCAGCTTAAAACCATTTTTGCTTCTATGAATAACTACAAAATCACAAGAAAAACACTTAGAATCAGCCTTGTGAAAAAATTTGAGAGAAATCTAACTCAAAATCATAAACCTTTTTCTCAAATTGCACCCATCGCACCTGCTTTTAGTGGAAAGAGTGACCCAGCACACTTTTCCTTCTCGGCAAGTGCATTGGTCCGCTCTTCCCAGTGTAGATAAGGCAGACCCAACGCATATTTTGATACATAGAGGGTGTGATGGGCCTAGGGAAAAATTTTATACCCTAAAACACTGAGAACTCTCAAGAATTTGCATCAAATGAGAAACAAAAACTGTGAAAAAGGAGAGAAAGGATAAATCTTCTACCTGGAACTGGCGGCACTGAAAATGGTCCACTAAATTGGTTGCAATCACTTGCTAAAGTTTGAGGGTAAAATGCACTCAGAGCTCACTCACAAGAGGTAAAAATGAAAATGGTAAAGAAATGTTTTTACTTTTCACTATTTATGGTCAAATTAGTTATTATTTTAATATATTTTTAATATTTTGACCTAATTTTTACCATATGTCATATATTTTTTATTCTTTTATGATGTTCTGAGTAGGTTAATAGTTAATTGAAGCATGTAATGAAGATATTAAATTGAATACAGGTCATTTTGATGAAAGAGCACACTTTTATCGCTTTTTCGAGCTTTGTAAACCTACGAAAAGGAACCCCCTGAAGTTCTCTTTCAACTCTTTTCAGACTCCCAAAATATGAAAAGATTGTCGAGCACTTGTCTTTTAGAAATTGCCCTTTTTGAGGCTGGGATAGACTATCTATGAAAAAAGGAATACTTAAGTCAAACATGACTAAAAGGTTCTCCTGAGTATCATTTTATGCTTTTTCAAACTCAAGAGACTAAAATTACGAAAAGGAACCTTTGGAGTTTTATTTTTCGCCTCTTTTTCAAACTCTTTGAACATGAAAATTAAGTCGATTTACACCTTCATAAGACTCATAAAATTATCAAACAACGTTGGACTCGTCAAACATGACGTGACTGATCTACTCCTTCTCAAGGTTCATTAAAAATACTTAGAAGGATTATCCAAAGGATGAACTTATAGATCAAGCATATGCTATCCTCATCGAGCTTGTCAAAAATAAAGAGGTATTGGCCAGAAATGGTTGGGAAATTGGTCTCTTTACTTATTAATGGCAGTGAGTCACTCTTAAATTTGACACTCTTTCACTTCATCTTCATGACTTATTTGGGTTGGAGAATCTTCTTACCTCATTTTTTATTATTCCTTAATCATAGGTCTTTAAGTTAATGTTGCCAATTCCATACAGTGTCGTCTATATGTTCGAGAGAAAGTCCACCCTCATTTTACATCCGCCGCAATACCCTTAAGCCTTATTTCATGTTTGTCGCTCCTGAACCACCTTTGCATCACTATATTCTGTCTCAAAATCTTGATACCCGTTTCATGTCATTGATGGGGGATACATCCTCCTGTGACAGGTCACTTCCAGTCAACATCAGCACATTATCTAGGAAGTTGACTTAGAAACTCCCTTCAGTGCCTTGGAACTTGGTTACCTCAATGGCAAGTTTCCTCGCTTCCAACAATGGGTCCTCATCATTGGCCTTCAACCAAAATATTATGTGTGGTGTTCAAATTCAGCTCATTCATTCGCACCGCATAGATTTTACTATAGTACCTTGAGAGCCATTATCATTATCAGTGGTTTCTCTTGCATCTATTAATGGCTTATGTCATTGGTCAGTAATCAAGTGGTATCTACCATGTTCAAATCCAACTCATTTATTTGCATGGTTAGACTCATACTATAGAGTGAATGAAGTAGAAGACCTCAGATCTAATTTCATCCATCTGAGTTGTGCTTTCAAGATTCATATCAAAACACAAATTATGATGGCTATGATTTTTAGAAAGTCATCCGAGCATGGGTCCATTGTCCGACATTAGTGGACATGACTTTGATTATCCTACATGTAATATTGGCTGATAGGTTGAGTATGGGTATGACTACCTCAACAATAATATCATGGTGATTATGTATTGTAACAGAGGATCTCGAACAACCATTGATTGATCTTGACTTATCACAAGGTAAATCAATTTAGTCCTTAGCCACTCCTTATGACTTTGTACTGTTAGTGTCAGTATCTACATACTTCCATCAGGGATCAAAATTCACTCTTTCCATTTTCATTTTAGGGGTCACATACTAAAATTTTTGCATCATTCCGTTAGGTCATGATATATTGATCCACTGATGGTTGTTTTCTCTTCAGAAAATCTAAATTTTTCCCTCATAGAGTATACTTGTTGATCCTTCTTTAGATTGCCTTCAGTTATGGTTTCATAATCAATCTGCAGTCATGATTTCATTAGGTCTTAGGGTTTCACCACCAAGGTCAAAAGTTTGATGTTAGAAGGTAAATAAAGGTCAGCAAGGGTATGAGGATGATTAATGAAACAAGCATGATGATTTGTAAGTCATAATCTACTAAGTTATTATTTTTTTAACCTAATGTAATTTTCACCTCAAAAACATGTTTTTGAGGTGAAAACAGAGTATTTTAAGTTTATTTGTATTTCATATGTAATTTTAAGTTCCTATATGTAATAATGGATCTCAACTGCACTAGATCATTTCTCCTTGCTGCAAGACAAACAAACACTACGAAATTCAAGCCAAATTGAGCATTTATCCACCTGCAAAGACACAAAGAAGAAAAGGCATTAAAGCAGATTTTAAAGGTGAAAGTGACAAAAAAAACATTAGCAAAGGGGGTTTGAGGAGCTAAAGATTAAATTCAAGGGCGTATAAATATCTTCTTGCCTTCATATCTTCTTTATTTCCCTTTTACCCTGCATTGAGAAAACCCCAGCATTTTTTTTTACACAAATCAGCAGAAATAGTGGAGGCGTTGTGTGTTTCCTATTGGTGCTATGCTCTCTGCGGAAGCGTTGCGGACTTCCTCTGGGCGCCGCACGTTTGGACAATTTTGCCTATATTCATTCTTCATCATTCCTAATGCCTCCTCAACCTTAAAACAAGTAAGTATCCTCTTCAAAACATCATTTTCCCTCTCCTCAAAGTTATTTCCTCAATGTCTGAAGAATGAAATCAAGATTGGTGTTAGTCTCACATTCAAAACCCTAGTTTTTCTCCTAAACCCTAATTTTTGCAAACAAGCTTCCCATTTCCCAAAAATACCTAATCAATACCCTATATGCCCTTTTAGAGACCTCTATCCCTACACCCATTGAACTCCCATCTACCTTTCCCTTTTCTCTTTTCCTTCCTAAACACTTGCATTCCCCTGCCATTTACTTAGGGTTTCATAACAAAGACACCATGGCTGATGAAGGATATAGGCCACACAGTGAAGAAGAGGGATCAGATAGAGAGGGAAACATAGAGCAGAGAAGGCCACATAAAGGAGGGAAAATCCACAAGTTTGAGCCCACAGATCTCAAAGAGCTCCTAGCTTCTCCTATGACAGTGACATCCTTCAAATGGTTAGGGTGTTTTGAGTTTTGTGAGCAGGTCCAAGCAGTCCAGTACCACCCTGAGTTGACTAGGCTTTTCATAACCAAAATTCAAGATAACCAAGTCACTCTTGCAGGCATAACCTTCACATTGTTTGCTGCCATCATATCAGCTGCCACCGGGATTCCAGAAGTTGGGGAAAAATGGTTCAAGCAGGGTGAAATAGAAGCACATTTTTATGAACCATACATCAAACCTAGGTACAAAAGTGAAAGAAAAGGCTATTTCCCTTTCTCATACCTCCTTGACAGATATGCACCTATGAAGAGGACTATATTGAAGTATTTTTCATGTGAGGGTAGATTCTCTAGGGTCTATTCTTACCACATCCAGTTACTTATGAATTTCACTAAGGTTAAAATGCTCAATATACCCTACTATCTTTTCAGGAGTGTTGAGAAGATGGCTTACATTGCCCAAAAAAGAGAATACAAAGATCAAATGAAAATCTTATTTCACCATTCCCTCATAAAGATCATAGTTCTTTATCACCTTAAAGAACTTAACATTGCATGGAGTACATTTATAGCTAACCCCATTTTCACTCAAGTTTCCACTCAAAATGTTCAAGGCATTCCATCATCATCTCATCCACCATTACCCTCATTATCACCATTCCATGGACCTATTCTTTCATCTGATAGGAAAGAGGACAATGACAAAGAACAAAGTGATCAGGGTCAAAGCAGCAAGCCCGGAGGGACTAATTTAGGTACTATGGTGCACACCTATCAGAGAGGAAATAGGCAAGTGTTTTCCCCACAGATTGTGGGAGGGGCCTTGCTCTCTTCATCAGCAAAGCAAGTACAGAAAGGAAAGGAAAAAATGGTTGAAACAGAAATGCAAAAACAAGAAGAAGACCCCCATGAAACTGAGCAAGATTTTGACTTAGTGGACTTAGATGAGGAAGATGAAAAGGAAAACACCAAAATGATCCTCAAAGAGCAAGAAGCATTGATAGGTGAGTTGCAGGTGAAACTACAAAGAGAAAAATACATTATATCTTATTATGAACAAGAAAATAGGAAAATGGAGACCAAGCATGAGCTTATGGAAGTTCAGCTCATCAAAGCTAAAAGGGAAGTTGAAAATACTAAAATCCAACTGGAGGAAACCTATGGTGACTATGATGAGCCCATGGAGGAAAAAATTCCCAGGAGGAGGCCTAGGACTAGAGGCCTAAAGCGAGCTTTGGAGCTTGAAAGAGAAAAAGAAGCTCAACTTGCCAACCAACTCACCTTAAATGAACAATTTGGCATAATGGTGAATGAGAACCAGGAATATTGGCTTGAGAGGGCTAACACTCATCTTGAGGACCTGTTAGCTAAAGCTAATAGAGATACGAAGGTTCAAAGAAGAATGGCCAAATACTATGCCATGAGAAACAAAATTGCTAGAGCCAAGCTTGAAAGGGCTCATGCAAAAATTGAGGCCTTAACTCATCAAAAGGAGAAGGACAAGCTTGACCTATTGGTGGAGGCTTCACTCCATGCTTAGTCACCTTTAACATCATCTATGTCAACCATTTTTGAAGACCCTAAACTCATTTTTTTTCTTTTAGCATTTCCTGTTTTCTTCAGGTAATTTTTGTATCAGTCCCTTGGTCAAACGCGCAACGCCTAGGGCACTGCGCACTTTTTTGGGGCATCTTTTGGAGGAATGGCCACCACCATTGGATTTATAAGACCATTTACACTCAAGAAAACCATGTTTCCATATTTGAAAGTCAAAACTACTAGGTGGAAAAGGCAAAAAACCACCTAAAAATCATGTTTCTGCCTATTTTCTGAGCTAGGTGTTGTGCGTTTGAGCAGTCTTGGGAGATTGCAGTTTTGGAGGGGAAAATCAAGCTCAATTTGGAAACTAGGGGAATTTTTGGAAACTATACAGGATAATCTTTCCAATGAGCTATCCTAAGCTAGATTTGGACACTAGGAAGGCAGTCAAAACTCACCTTGAAGATGGCGTTGCGCACTTCCTTCAGGCGCTACGCGTTTGACACTGGCGCTGCGCATTTGATAGGCAGCCAAATTTTTCACTGTTTCTCTCAGAAAATACTTTTCACCTATGGGATTTTTATTTTTCACTGATGTAATTCATAATGATGATGTAATTAAAGTGTTTTTTTGTTACCTAGGGTAGATACATTAGATGAATGGCCTAAGTGGCATGTAATGAATTAGTTTGCTTCATATTAGGGATGAGTCAGTTTGACCACCCTAGTCTTTAGCTATCAGTTCAGTATTTTGTGCAACTACTCCTCCTCTCATGGATTCAACCCCTGAGGATAGGATTAGTTGTTTTGAGGCCTATATCATGTAGTTTCTCAGTCATTTACAGGTTGGACTTAGTGTGGATGCTCAGAGCTTGATTGTACACATTTTTAAGCAATTTGGCAAGAAATTAATAAGAATTGCAACTATTTTTATGGGATCTATGTGGTATGGAGTTTTAGTATAGTTTCTTCTTCTATGATTATATGTTTATATTTTTTATGTATGCCATCAATCATTTCATTGCTTCTAGTTGAATGTTTTCAAGTTTGATAGGCAGAATTCATTGCATCAGTGCTCTGCCTTGGGAAACCATTCACCGTTTCATGTTTTCTACAGTCCAGGAAGGATCCATGATTGTCACATGCCCTTCTTAGCTTCTCACCAGTCTTAAAAATCTCACCTCATCAAGCCCTAGAGTGCTAAAGCCTATGCCTACCTTGCCCCATAGAACACCCTGCATTTCTGACCTAATTTCCCAGACCTAAATTTCCCAGCTCCTCCTGATCTGGAAAAACCTCTACAAAATCCAATCAAAAATTTTGAGCTACTATACCTAGCCTAAAATCCTTTACCTGATCCAGTCATCTTGACTGAGATCCTTATGGAGAGAGCCCTCTCCCAGCCTAGTAGGGCTAGCTACTTGGCTAAGCTTGGTTTGTGGTTACCCTAGCATTGCCTCCCTTTAGCCTGAGGTCAATCTAGGTGATAACATAGTGGCGACCATACTAGGGACGAAAGACTAATCACCCCGGTAATATCTTTCATTTAAATTCTTGAACTTTGGATGATGAGTTTTAGAATTTACTAGGCTGAAATAGAAAGTTGTAAAGAAATATAGAAAACTTTGAAATTTGAGCACACTGGCTTCGAGAAAGTACACTAGGGCCAATCCAAATCCAAATCCCACCCCAGTAGTGGATAATCCTAACTTGATTTCAAGAAGACTCAAAAGACAAGAAAGTACAGTCAGCTTAACACCTTCGATAAAAGTAGATTCCTGCCCAGATGAGTGGTTGTTCTTAGAAGATCTCCCTTTTGATTTGTCATTTGACCTTTCTCTATTTAGAACCAAATCTGAAAGTGCACTTGACGATATAGTTCTAGACCCAGAGTTTATTGTAGATCTTGAAATTCAAAAGGAAAACCATTCAATTAATGAGTATATCCTAAATTCTCCTCAATCGTCCCTTACTACTGCTAATATCCCTGAGTTTTCTGAACCAACGTCCACTACCCTCAGTTCATCATTATTTCCATCAACCTCTGAAGTTCATTCCCAACCTCCGTTTATACCTGCACTTCCCCTTCAACCTATCATATCCTATCAAACACCTATTACTCCTACTTCTCCATCAACTACTCCATCAACCCCTAGTAGTCCAATCATTGTCTTAAATCCACCTCGAGTCATGGCGGCCCAATATGCACCCCTTGTTTTACCTCAGAATATTGGTGCTATGCCTGCTAATTACCAAAGTAAAATACCTCTTTTTGATGCCACTCAAAACATTACAGCTCAACAACATGTTGATAAAATGAATGACTTCTTTGACCTTCATGAGGTAGAGATAGAAGATGTGACTATGAGATTGTTTGTCCAAAGATTTTGAGGTGAAGTTCGAAAATGGTTCAAAGCTTTATCCACAGCCTCTATCACCACTTTTCCAGTCCTACATAGGCAATTCCTGGATCGGTGGGTGGTAAAGAAGAATCCACTCCAAATTTTGGTATGAAAATATCAAAAAGGAATGTCAGTGGAAGTGTGCAAGATTATTGCGTGAGGTTTAATGCAGTATATAATGCTATTCCGGCCAACATTAAACCACCAGACGGGTTAGCTTTACTCAAGTTTCCAGACGGTTTTGATACTGATATGGCATATCAGTTACGAGAACGTGATCCTACCACACTGGAAGACATGTAGAAGAATGTTGTAAGTGTAGAAGAAAATATACTAGCCAAAAGAGCAAGAATGAGATCTGAAAAGAGAGTGACCATAAAGGAGGAAGCATCTACCTCAGATGTCAAGATGGATACTTTGATCCAAATAGTGGAGAGGATGGTTGACCGGTTGACCATCACAGATAGACCTGAAACACCAATCAGGAATCCAAATTTTAGAGGACAGCAACAGCCCCAATTCTGGATCAAGCAGAGGGAACAAAAGGCACCAGACCAACCAGCACAACAACAGCAGATCAGAACTCCTTTGCAGCAGAATTATGTTCAGGGAATGGAAGAAGAAGATGACAATGATCCGGTAATTGAAGCAAACCATTTTTTCACTACCGATGGTATGCCCATTTTTCTGACGGAAGATGAAGAATATGTAGAGGTTCCAGACATTCAAAGGGATGAAGATTACATATTAGCAAACGATGCAGTTTTGGAGGTTGAGTCTGATGATTATCAGCGAGGTTATATGAATGCTTTGACAACACAGTAGAGGCAGTATTCTTTGAGGAGCAGAGATGTACCAATCAATCCCATTCAGAAAAGAAAGGATCTACAATCAAAGAATGACTCCTCAAACATTCAAAAGAAAGGGAAAGAGCTTGCTGATCCGAGTTCTATCAAAGTAGTATTAGAAAATATCATTGCAAATGAGAAGAACAATCAGCAAAATGCAGCGAAAGATCAAGTAGAGAAGAAGGACATTACTATCAAAGAGGTAGAAAAAGTTTCATCCTTTAATTTAGAAAGTGCTAAATTAAAAGTGTCCATTCCTTTGACTGAGCTGGTAAAGAATAGAAATTATAAACACCATGTATCTAGAATTTTGCAAATAGACCCTTTGTCAGACATGGTAAATGTCGAAGATGATCATCCTGAACTCATTTTTGGTCCAGCCCTAGAAGGTCAGCCTGAAGATAGTGAAGTTCCTCCCTTTTATCTGAGTCTTAGATTGCGGGAGTACATTCTCCATAATGCCATGTTTGATTCTAGAGCTTCTGATAATTTGATGCCTAAAGCCATTATGGAGAAGCTGGGCCTGGACATTACCCAGAAATATCATGATTTGTACTCCTTTGACTCTGATAGAGTTCATTGCATTGGTCTTATCAAAGATCTGGTAGTGTCTTTAGATCAAATCCCAACCAAAAATGTTTTGATGGATGTGGTTGTTGTTGATATTCCACCTCAATTCGGTATGTTCTTGTCTAGATCATGGGGTGCTAAACTCAAGGGAACTTTACAACTTGAATTCTCTTATTCTACCATTCTCGTTTTTGGTCAATTGAGAAAGTTATATCGGGAGAAGAAAATGAAATACGTGATCACTAGTAAAGAGAAGCATGTGAATCATCCAATAAATGTTGTACATACTGATTTAGAATCATTTGTTTTGTACTCTGATAGTGGATTAAATGATGTAGATATTCAGATTGTAGAAGTAGATGATGTACTAGAAATTTCCGAAAATTTTAGGGCAGTCCTTAATCAGGAAAAAGAAAAAGTAGCAAGTTCTTTTGAGCAATCTACACAGCAGCAAAAGGTCAATGAAGAGAAGAAAAATGAAGTAATCAGCCAAGGTAAGGTAGAGAGGGAAATAGAATTTCAACATCTAGAAGATGAAGCTGGCCTTTGGAGCATGGACTTCGATGGCGCTGTGGGTAAGGATGGTGCTGGTATAGGAATTTGGATTCGCAACCCTGCTTTCCAGCCTACCAAAGTCCCAAGTAATGTTAGAGTATGTTCTTACAAGTTGGCTTTTGATTTCTCTAACAATGAAGCAGAGTATGAGGCTTTGATTACAGGTCTTAAAATTTTGAAGAAACTAAATGCAAAAATGATTTTTGTCTATGGTGATTCAGAGCTAGTGATCAAACAGGTAAAGGGAGAGTATCAAGCAAAGCATCCATGGATGAGAGCCTACAAAAATGCAGTCCTAGATATTTTGAGAATGTTCCCTGAATATACCTTGACAATAGTACCCTGGACTCAAAACATTATTGCAGATTCACTCGCCACTGTGGCAAGCAATTTAAAGATCCCAATGAACTCCAGCAACAAGTTTGAAATTCATGTCAAACACCGGCCTGCTGTTCCAGATAATTTAAGGTATTGACAAGTGTTTTGGGATGATAATGAAATCAATGCCTTTTTTCATAAAGAAGGAAAGTTCAAGAATGCTTCCATTGATGATGATTGTGATACTGATGAACAAGAGATTGAGGTGAATCAGATGGATGTATTACAGCTAAAGGATAACATTATTCCTAGAGGTCTCATACCTTTAGAGGAGCTTTTTGAGCAGGATGATGTTGCAAGAAAACCGAGCTTGGTTCCTATGCACAAAGGAGTTGAAGATGTCAATCTCAGAACAGCTGACAAGCCCAAGCTTGTAAAGCTATCAAAAGCATTGTCTCCCGAGGTAAGGGCCCAATATGTTAGATTACTTTCTGAATTTTCTGATGTGTTTGCGTGGTATTATTCAAATTTGAAGGTGTATGACAAGGATATAATTTAGCATACTATTCCTATCAAGCTGGATCAAAAGCCTTTCAGACAGAAGTTGAGAAGGATCAATCCAAAGCTGTTGCCATCCATCAAGAAAGAGGTGAACAGATTGTTCAAAGCTGGCATCATTGTTCCAATCAGATTTTCTGATTGGATTTCGAATTTGGTCCCGGTACGAAAGAAGACTGGAGAAATAAGGTTGTGCATAGATTTCTGGAACCTCAACAAAGTATCCTTAAAGGATAATTACCCGCTTCCAAAGATGGACCATATTCTACAAAGAGTAGTTGGAGCATCACGGATGTCACTACTCGATGGTTACTCGGGCTATAATCAGATCTTGGTGCATGAAAAAGACCAAGACAAAACTGCCTTCACAACACCTTGGGGAACTTTTCAGTATGCCAAAATTCCATTCGGATTGAAGAATGTCGGAGCCACTTTCCAGCGAGCGATGGACATCGCTTTTGCTAATGAGAAGGATGTTTTCTTGGTTGTTTATTTAGATGATTTGATGGTATTTTTTGGTTCTGATGATGAACACTTGCACCACTTAAGGATTGTCTTTCAGAAATGTAGAAAGTTCAGGATTTCTCTCAACCCCAAGAAGAGTCTTTTTGCCATGGATGAGGGTAAACTCCTTGGTCATATCATTTCTAAAGATGGTATCCGCATTGATCCTTCAAGGGTGGAGGCAATTCAACATATAGACTTTCCGCTCAACAAAAAGGAGATTCAGGATTTCAATGGTAAGGTGAATTTCTTACACAGATTTATACCCAATTTGGCTGAACATTTACATGAAATGACTAATATGTTGAAAAAGGACAGCACTGTGAAATGGACCAAGGATGCCATGAAGTCATTCAATTTGGTAAATTTTGCTTTGACCATAGCCCCAGTCTTGATTAGTCCTGATTACACTCATGATTTCATTATATTTTCATTTGCATTTGAGCACACCATGGCTGCAGTATTGATGTAAAAGCAAGATCAGATGGAGCAACCCATTGCATTTTTCAGTAGGACTATTCGAGATGCTACCTTGCAGTATAATATCATTGAAAAACAAGCGTTGGATCTCATAAGAGAATTGAAGGATTTCAGAGTGTACATTCTGCATTCACATACCATAACATACATTCCTAATGCAGCAGTAAAGGATGTTCTAATCCAAACTGATCCAGAGGGAAGAAGAGGTAAGTGGATAGTAGCAATTTTGGAATATGATCTAGAGATTAAACCCACTAAACTGATCAAGGGACAAGGTTTGGCAAAACTGATGGCAGAATCAAATCTACATGCTCTAGACATAAATCTCATTGCAGTAATGTCAGAGGATGAAGATGGTGGCTTGCTCATTCAAGTCTCGGAAATGTTTCTCCAATCACCATGGTATTCTGATATAGTTTATGTTCTTCAGCATCTTTTGCCACCTCCTGGAATGTCAAGAATTAAAGTTAGATCACTAAAACTCAAATCTGAAAAATTTTGCATTTTAAACAGTGCTCTTTATTGGAAATATCCGGGAGGGGTTCTTCTTAATTGTTTGGTTAAAGACGAAGCTCAGCAGGTAATGCATGATTTTCATAGAGGTGATTGTGGCAGTCATTTGTTTTGGAAAACAATAGCTAACAAAGTGTTGAGAGCAGGATATTATTGGCCAACTTTATTTTCATATTTGTATAAGACAGTGATGAGCTGCCATGAATGCCAAGTTTTTCAAGGAAAAGGAAGTTGCTTCCTCTTCCTTTGAAACTAGTTGAAGTAAATGCACCTTTCCAGCAATGGGGACTTGATTTCATAGGGGAAATCCATCCTATATCATCAACACAACACTGATGGATCTTGACAACTACCGATTACTTCACCAAGTGGATTGAGGCCATTCCGACAAGGCAAGCTATGGATACGATAATTATCCAATTTTTAGAATCTAATATCTTGTCTCGTTTTGGTTGCCCTCACAAGATCATAACAGATAATGCAGTGGCATTTAAGTCCAAGAAGATGGTGGAGTTTTGCAACAAGTATAATATTACATTGGGTCATTCCACAACATACTACCCGTAAGGCAATGGATTGGCCGAGTCATCAAATAAGTCCTTGGTGAATATAATCAAGAAAATGTTGGAGACAAATAAGAAGAATTGGCATCGAAATCTTGTTAATGCCTTGTGGGCCAACAGAGTGAGCAGTAATAAATCCATAGGTATGTCACCTTTTGAGTTGGTTTATGGTACTGATACAATATTTCCTACATCACTTGTAGTCCTGGTCATGAGACTATTACAGGAAGCTAGCAGCGAAGATGATGATATTCAACACATAATTAATCAAATGATTCACCTTCAGCAAACAAGAGAAGAGGTTTCCCAAAACACTTTCCGGTTGCAAGAGAAGATAAAGAAGATCTATGATCGCAAAACCAAAGCAGAAAAGTTTCAGCTGGAGGATGTAGTGTTGCGGTGGGATGCGCGAAATGAGGAAAAGGGAAAGCATGGTAAGTTTGACAATCTATGGAAAGGACCATACAAAATCTCAGCCTATCGAGGACAGAATGCCTTTTTGTTAAAGGAAATGGATGGTCAGGATTGTTCAGGAGGGCCAGTGAATGGTAGGCTCTTGAAGCATTACTACTTTTGAGGTTGTTTCCTGAAGTTACTACACCTTCATTGTATATACCAATTTGATTTTCCTTGCAAGTTTTCAAGTACACTGTCATTTGAGCTTGGGACCCAAAGTGAAGGCTATAAAGTTTAAATGATTAGTGTTAAGTTTGGTCGATTTGGTTTATAGTCAAGTTTTGAGTCAGTTTGGTTGAGAGTCAGTGTTCAATTGTATTGAGTCATTTTTCACTTATTTTTGGTTTTGACCGTATTTCCCAATGGATGAGGTACTTGGTCTATGGTGTTCTTGACACCTCCATTCCCTAATAAGGCCAATGTTAGTGTCAGTATTTGCATACTTCCATCAAGGATCAAAATTCACTCTTTGAAATTTCTTTTTAGGGGTCCCATACTGAAAATTTTGCATCATTCCATTAGGTCATGATATACTGATCCACTGATGGTTGTTTTCTCTTCAGAAAATATAAATTTTTCCCTCATAGAGTATACTTGTTGATCCTTCTTCAGATTGTCTTCAGTTATGGTTTCATAATCAATCTGCAGTCATGATTTCATTAGGTCTTAGGGTTTCACCACCAAGGTCAAAAGTTTGATGTTAAAAGGTAAATAAAGGTCAGCAAGGGTATGACGATGATTGATGAAACAAGCATGATGATTTGTAAGTCATAAGTTACTGAGTTATTATTTTTCTAACCTAATATAATTTTCGAGTATTTTAAGTTTATTTGTATTTCATATGTAATTTTAATTTCCTATATGTAATAATGGATCTAAGCTGCACCAGAGCATTTCTCCTTGCTGCAAGACAAACAAACACTGCAAAATTCAAGTCAAATTGAGCATTTATCCACCTGTAAAGACACAAAGAAGAAAAGGCATTAAAGCAGAGTTTAAAGGTGAAAGTGACAAAAAAAAACATTAGCAAAGGGGGTTTGAGGAGCTAAAGATTAAATTCAAGGGTGTATAAATATCTTCTTGCCTTCATATCTTCTTTATTTCCCTTTTACCCCACATTGAGCAAACCCTAGCCATGTTTTTTACACAAATCAACAGAAACAATGGAGGCATTGCACGTTTCCTCTTGGCGTTGCGCTCTCCGCAGAAGTGTTGTGCACTTCCTCTGGGCGTCGCGCGTTTGGCCAGTTTTGCCCATATTCATTCTTCAGTGTTCCTAATACCTCCTCAGCCTTAAAACAAGTAAGTATCCTCTTCAAAACATCATTTTCCCTCTCCTCAAAGTTATTTCCTCAATGTCTGAAGAATGAAATCAAGATTGGTGTTAGTCTCACATTCAAAACCCTAGTTTTTCTCCTAAACCCTAATTTTTGCAAACAAGCTTCCCATTTCCCAAAAATACCTAATCAATACCCTATATCCCCTTTCAGAGACCTCTATCCCTACACCCATCGGACTCCCATCTACCTTTCCCTTTTCTTTTTTCCTTCCTAAACACTTGCATTCCCCTACCATTTACTTAGGGTTTCATAACAAAGACACCATGGATGATGAAGGATATAGGCCACATAGTGAAGAAGAGGGATCAGATAGAGAGGGAAACATAGAGCAGAGAATGCCACATAAAGGAGGGAAAATCCATATGTTTGATCCCACAGATCTCAAAGAGCTCCTAGCTTCTCCTATGACAGTGACATCCTTCAAATGGTTAGGGTGTTTTGAGTTTTGTGAGTTGACTAGGCTTTTCATAACCAAAATTAAAGATAACCAAGTCACTCTTGCAGGCATAACCTTCACATTGTCTGCTACCATCATATCAGCTGCCACCTGGATTCCAGAAGTTGGGGAAAAATGGTTCAAGCAAGGTGAAATAGAAGCACATTTTTATGAACCATACATCAAACCTAGGATAGAAGTGAAAGAAAAGGCTATTTCCCTTTCTCATACCTCCTTAACAGATATGCACCTATGATGAGGATTATAATGAAGTATTTTTCATGTGAGAGTAGATTCTCTAGGGTCTATTCTTACGACATCCGGTTACTTATGCATTTCACTAGGGTTAAAATGCTCAATACCCTACTATATTTTCAGGAGTGTTGAGAAGATGGCTTACATTTCCCAAAAAAGAGAATACAAAGATCAAATGAAAAGCTTATTTCACCATTCCCTCATAAAGATCATAGTTCTTTATCACCTTAAAGAACTTAACATTGCATGGAGTAAATTTATAGCTAACCCCACTTTCACTCAAGTTTCCACTCAACATGTTCAAGGCATTCCATCATCATCTCATCCACCATCACCCCCATTATCACCATTCCATGGACCTATTCTTTCATCTGATAGGAAAGAGAATAGTGACAAAGAACAAAGTGATCAGGGACAAAGCAGCAAGCCCGGAGGGACTAATTTAGGTACTATGGTGCACACCTATTAGAGAGGAAATAGGCAAGTGTTTTCCCCACAGATTGTGGGGAGGGGGGACTTGCTCTCTTCATCAACGAAGCAGGTATAGAAAGGAAAGGAAAAAATGGTTGAAACAGAAATGAAAAAATAGGAAGAAGACCCCCATGAAACTGAGCAAGATTTTGACTTAGTGGACTTAGAGGACTTAGATGAGGAAGATGAAAAGGAAAACACCAAAATGATCCTCAAAGAGTAAGAATATCGATAGGTGAGTTGTAGGTGAAACTACAAAGAGCAAAATACATTATGTCTTATTATGAATAGGAAAATAGGCAAATGGAGACCAAGCATGAGCTTACGGAAGTTCAACTCATCAAAGCTAAAAGGGAAGCTGAAAAGACTAAAATCCAACTCGAGGAAGCCTATGGTAA
The DNA here is from genome assembly GCA_031772625.1 of Pinus tabuliformis. NCBI lineage: Eukaryota > Viridiplantae > Streptophyta > Pinopsida > Pinales > Pinaceae > Pinus > Pinus tabuliformis. The sequence continues at coordinate 638,526,263 of CM062804.1, forward strand.
CTATGGTGAGCCCATGGAGGAAAAAATGCCCAAGATGAGGCCTAGGACTAGAGGCCTAAAGTGAGCTTTGGAGCTTGTAAGAGAAAAAGAAGCTCAACTTGCCAACCAACTCACCTTAAATGAACAATTTGGCATAATGGTGAATGAGAACTAGGAATACTCGCTTGAGAGGGCTAACACTCATCTTGAGGACCTGTTAGCTAAAGCTAATAGAGACACAAAGGTTCAAAGAAGAATGGCCAAATACTATGCCATGAGAAACAAAATTGCTAGAGCCAAGCTCGAAAGGGATCATGCAAACATTTAGGCCTTAACTCGTTAGAAAGAGAATGACAAGCTTAACCTATTGGTGGAGGCTTCACTCCATGCTTAGTCACCTTTAACATCAGCTATTTCAACCATTTTTGAAGACCCTAAACTCATTTTTTTCTTTTAGCATTTCCTGTTTTCTTTAGGTAATTTTTGTATTAGTCCCTTGGTCAAATGACTTTTTTGGGGCATCTTTTGGAGGAATGGCCACCACCATTAGATTCAGAAGACCATTTACACTCAATAAAACCATGTTTCCAGATTTGAAAGTCAAAACTACTAGGTGGAAAAGGCAAAAAACCACCTAAAAATCATGTTTCTGCCTATTTTCTGAGCCAGGCACTGCGCGTTTGAGTAGTCTTGGGAGATTGCAGTTTTGGAGGGGAAAATCAAGCTCAATTTGGAAACTAGGGGAATTTTTGGAAACTAGATAGGATAAGATTTCCAATGAGCTATCCTGAGCTAGATTTGGACACCAGGAAGGTAGTCAAAACTCACCCTGAAGATGGTGTTGTGCACTTCCTTCAGGCGCTGCGTGTTTAACACTGGTATTGCGCATTTGATAGGCAGCCAAATTTTTCACTGTTTCTCTCAGAAAATAATTTTCACCTATGGGAGTTTGATTTTTCACTGATGTAATTCATAATGATGATTTAATTAAAGTGTTTTTTTGTTACCTAGGGTAAATACATCAGATGAATGGCCTAAGTGGCATGTAATGAATTAATTTGCTTCATATTAGGGATGAGTCAATTTGACCACCCTAGTCTTTAGCTATCAGTTCAGTCTTTTGTGCAACTGCTCCTCCTCTCATGGATTCGACCCCTAAGGCTAGGATTAGTTGTTTTGAGGCCTATATCATGTATTTTCTCAGTCATTTTATAGGTTGGACTCAGTGTGGATGCTCAAAGCTTGATTGTACACCTTTGTAAGCAGTTTGGCAGGAAATTAATAAGAATTGCAGCTATTTTTATGGGATCCCTGTGGTATGGAGTTTTAGTACAGTTTCTTCTTCTGTGATTATATGTTTATATGTTTTATGTATGCCATCAATCATTTCATTGCTTCTAGTTGAATTTTTTCAAGTTTGATAAGCAAAATTCATTGCATCAGTGCTCTGCCTTGGGAAACCATTCACCATTTCATGTTTTCTGCAGTCCAGGAAGGATCCATGATTGTCACATGCCCTTCTTAGCTTCTCACTAGTCTTAAACATCTCACCTCATCAAGCCCTAGAGTGGTAAAGCCTATGCCTACCTTGCCCCATAGAACACCCTACATTTCTGACCTAATTTCCCAGACCTAAATTACCTAGCTCCTCCTGATCTGGCAAAACCTCTTCAAAATCCAGTCAAAACTCTCAAGCTACTATTCCTAGCCTAAAATCCTTTACCTGATCTAGTCATCTTGATTGAGATCCTTATGGAGAGAGCCCTCTCCCGGCCTAGTAGGGCTAGCTACTTGCCTAAGCTTGGTTTGTGGTTACCCTAGCATTGCCTCCCTTCATCCTAAGGTCAATCTAGGTGATAACATGTACTTTAGGGGGAAATTTGTTACAGGGAATTTTTTCACATTAATTTAGATGGCCTCAAAACCAAATCAATCAACATCCTTGACACCTTGTCATTATCCCTTTGTAAAGCCTCTGATGAGCACCAATATTGCAACAAGAATGCTGCGCTCCTATGGTTACCGGCTTTACTTTATCAACTCGAGGTTCGTACAAACTTGGAGGTGAAACTATTGTATACACAATTAAGAGTGATGGTTCTGCCCTTTTGTCATTGTTTATCTTGCGAGAGACTAGTAGGGTTTTTCAAGCCAGACTTCTATGGATTCAGAAGAAGCTTGATTACTGAGGAGGGAAAGTGAAATCTACTCTAAGAGAAAGCTTGTCTACTACAATAAGGAAAAAGACTGAAATCTAATGCTAAAATCACACCATTTTCTAACTAACTGCTAAGAGACTATGATTCAGAAAGAATGCTAAGTTAACATGTATGAAATTCTATTGTCCTAAGCATGTAAGTTCAAAACATCAAACATTACTACAGTGAATGTAAATGACTAGAATAAATATGTTTCTCTTTTTATCTTTTTTATGGAAGAGTGTGAAAGCTAATCTTTTTTGGCGATGTGGCAGGTGGCATAAGCATGTTGGTGGATTGTTGGAAGGTTTGGGAGACCCTTAGGTGACCTTTTCTGGCTTCCTAGAGGCTTTTCCCTCAATTCAACCTCAAAACAAGCCACTACAAGAAAACCTAAAGGATGTCCTAAAAACCTACGGGATTCCCTGTATTTCTACAGGATACAACCGAGAGAAAAATGATGGGTGTTGAAGGTGATGGAAGGCTTAAGGAAGGTGGTTGGTGGGTGAAATGAAGCAAGAAAATTCCTAGGATCACTCAGAACTCAAAACCAAGGTTGGTAGATGGTTGGATTTTCTCAACATGCTTGGAGAAGTTTCCTTGTAAAATGATGAAATTGGTGAGGGTCTTAGTGAAAGCAAGGAATGATCATGGATGGATGAAGATTGAAGGAGGTTGTCAGCTATGATATCTCTCTTTACCTCTGAAACACCTGCACTACATCAAACATTGATATTTGCCCAAAAATCATGTAAACAAGGAGAATTTCAATAAGCTAGGAAAACAAAGTTTAATGAGCTAGTTGTCTACTTCATGCATGAGGAAAACTTGCAGAATAAGATGGAATCATTGATGATATCTACTATAAGGCTGAAGATGGAAGAAATTATGACTAGGTCCTACTCTTGCAACTTGATCAAATGCTTGCTTAAGTACAAAAAGCTCTAAATTCTATGAGAAAGTAGAATTTTGTCTTTTTGGGGCTACATAGGAGTCCTTTCCTCAAATTATGATCCCTAAAGGAAGAAGTGAGGCAAAAGCACCTATTGACAGGTTTTTGATGGTCCTTTATCTCTTCTAAACTACTGCTGAAGTGAGGCACGAATGGAAGCAAAGTAATAAACAAACTAATCAAATCTACACTACTTGTAATGAAATACTTTTAAGGACAATTTAACCCTAAATATATGAAATCAATCTAAGCATACAGATACAAGAAGAGGAGCCTTTGTTGCTAGGGTTGGTCCCTAACCCAAGAGCTTCAGCCCTCTAAGTTAACTCAGTATTGGATCAAGAAAAAGTTCATTCTCATTATCAAAATAGAAAATTACATAGCAATGTCTTCCACAAGTCTGGAGCTCAAAAATAACTAGTGTTTTTACAACAAAAATTCAAATCCTAATGAGGCTCTAGGCCTCTTTATTTATACAACTAAAGTCCCCAACGACTTCCTTAAATCTAGGGAGGCTCAGCTCCCAAACTTGAGATAAACTAACTCTTTGATTGTCACTTGCTCGGCTGCCTTTTGATCTTCATGACTTGGTTGCTTGTACTTCAAGCTAGTGTGATTGATGGAGGAATATTCGAATGAGGGAGGAGTAAATGAGGAGGATTTACCTCCTACAATCTCTCTTCCTTGTCCCATTCGAGTTTCAGCCTTTAATCTTGCCAAAATTCCCTGATTTTCTCTCACAAACCTGCATTCAATGCACATTAGTCCACTAGGCATAATATATCACTTTGACTCATCTCATTAAACAAAATATAATCAAAACATGTAATAAATTGTGAGAATAGTTTATTTGACTAATCTAGGAGGTGAATTCAAGTCCATATAGTTACCCGATGATGAGTCTCATGATCACCCCACTACTGAAAGTGTTGCTCATCTCCTAAGCAACTCAATCAATATCCATATCTTTCATAGCCCTAGTGGCCTCCCTGACATCCCATGCTTCTGTTATGGTTTCCTCTTCTTGTGCATAGAATCCTGCCTTCCTTTATATCTCCTCCCACTTATTTCTTTCTTCCTCTTCCTTCCTTCCTTCTAACATCCCCAAGAGCAGTGGTGGACTGAGTCTCAAGCCAATCCAATTGACTTTGAGCCTTTGGATGGTTTTCTTGTACATGGGTGTCCTATTCAGTGCTTCTCTCATTCTTTGAGGAGAATGGTACTCTCTGATTTTCAAACTGTATGGAAAAGTATTCCATCTCCTTTGGCAAGATTGCATGCTATCATCCCCTAACAGCCTGAACATATCCTCAAAATGTGTAATTGCTTGCTCTTGGGTAGCAAGGTACTTGGGTGCAAGTGGAGGATCATTTGCAATTAAATTATGTGCGTTGATGACAACCATTAGATTCGACTGTTCAGCTCTTATCATGAGAGGCTCTATTTGTTCCCTTGCTAATATCTTCTTCATTTATGTAGCCTGTGCTTCCTCATGGTCCATCCATGATGTCACCAAGGCCATCAACTGTAAATCCCCTAGTTTTGCATTAGGGTCCCATACATTTAGATCTGTCAAGGCCATGCTATGCAAGTAGAACTCAAACATCTTAGCCTTATCCTCCAATGTGATTTGATCACAAAGATCAAAGAACTGTCTATAATGCTGGAATGGCATAGTGCCTCTCTGTGTTGGGGTCTTGATTTGGAACTGCAGCCACTATTCCTTAAGGTATAATGCATAGGACTTAGCTAGCATCCTGCACTGGATTGCCTCTAAAGATAGACTTTCCATGGTTTCCAATTGATTCTCTTTTTCTTGCAGTTGTCCTTTCAACCATGCATTTTCTACCTCCAACTAAGTTTTCATTATGGCCTCTCTATCCCTCAGGCTGCTTAGTTCTCTACCCATATCTTTGAGCTTTCCCTCCATGTGACCTATGTCTTCCACTCCCTTGGACTTGGCAATCTGCATCCATCTATGTGTTCTTTCCCTTTCTTTCTCAAGCTCAAAGAATAATGGGTTGGAAATTTTTTGTGGAATGACCCTACCCCCTTCAATAAATCTGTAGTAAGAGTCAAGGGTAGGTTGAGGACTAGGTTCCCTTAACTCTAGATCCTCCTTCTTTGTTTCTTGCTACATAATCCCTTCCTCATCTAATTTTTGAGTTTCCTGTAGGTTTAGCAGAGTTTCCTGTAGGATTTCCTATGCTTCCTATAGATCCTGTTGTGTATCTTGTAGGATGTCTTTCCCTTGGATGAGGCAAATCTAGTCACAGGCCTTCTCACATAAGTGATAGGAGACTTAGGGGAGGTTTGTCATGAGGATCCTTCTCCTTGAGTTTGTATAAGAGGAGCCATATTCTCCTGTTGTTTAGGCGAGTCTTCAATAACAATGGGAACCTTGGTGGGAGTTTGAGGTTTTCCCTGCCTTATTCTTGTACTTTTTCTTGTTCTAAAGTACAAAGGAGTTTGTCTCTGTCTTTTTCCTTTTTGTTTGATAGGGGTGCTAAGGGCAGTGAGGGAAGCTACTACCTCTTTCTCAGTGGGTTCTGGAGACACCCTAGGTGACTCCTCCTTGTCTTCTACCTCCTCTTTTCCATTGCCCTTTTCATCTTTGTCTTTATCCTCTTCTTCTCCTTGTTCATCAGTTTCCTCCTTGGAATCTTCTTATGTTTCTTCACCACTTTCCTTCTCTTTATCTTCCTCTTATTCCTCATCTATTTCCTCTTCATCCCTCTCTGCTTCTTCTTCATCTGTTTCAGTCTCTTCTTCATCCCTTTCACTGGCAATAGGGCTCTTGTCATATTCGAGGGCTTTTATATCCTCCTCTGTTTGCATGTCTCTGAAAATTTCCCATGTGATAGGAATTCTAAGGTTGTGGAGGGCATCTTCTATGATGAGTCTAATTAACCCATGATGGGCCAGCTGTTGGTAGTTTCCTTCCTTCACCTTCATGCTCATATCTATCAGTGATTGAAGAAGGAAGTAGGGTATGCTGAGTCTGTGGTGAGGAGGTGTATCTGCTCCAAACCTCAATTCTTCAAGAAGCCTAAAGTGGTATCCATACACCACACTATACCTACCTTCACATGATATATATTTCATAAATTGGTATCTTATTCCATTCTAGGGGTATGGCAAGCTTGCTCTTCTTACTCCATTTTTGTCTTCCATGGCCTCCTCTCCCACTAAAAAGAATTTCTTCTTTGCAGTTTGGCTATTTCCCTTGTCTTCCTTTCTTTGAGGCACTCCTAAGGGGAGTGTGGTAATTTTTCTTATGAGTTCAAGGGTGAGCTCTATGGAGAGGCCTCTCACCACAACAATGGCATGGGTCCTAGTTAGTGGAATGAGGGAGAGAGCAAAATCTTTGGCTACTTCATCATCATACCCCCTTAATTTCTCAAAGAAACCCATCCAATTATGCCTTGTGAATATTTATAGCAGAGGAGGGTGTTGGTGAATCCTCACAGTGTTGATGGGATCACTCCCCCTTGTCATTTTTTCTAATGGATGGAAGAGTATATATGTCTGATACAATATTTTAATGAAGGAGGAAATTGAACTGAAATTTTTGTGGATACAATTCCCTTTTACTGCAATCAATTTCAACAAACTAGAGGATTTTTTGTTCCTTTCACTTGGAAAAATAGGAGGAAATGTAGAGCCTACCTCCTTACAATGCTTGATGTAGCCAACCCCTATTTTTCTCCCTCTGAAATTGCTCACTGCCAATCTTGTAGATTTCCTGAGTGTATCCTATAGGATTCCTATGGGATCCTGTAGGATTCTTGTGGGATCTTGTAGGATCCTGTAGGTGGTCCTGCATAGGAAAAAATAAAATTTACCTCTCTTGTAGACTGTTGGAGGGTCGAGAGCAACTTTGCTAGTGTGAGCCTCGAGAATGTGAATGCATCTATGCATGGGGATCAACGTTTATTTCCACTTATGTTTCATTTGACTGAGGTGGTGTGCTGGCAGCCAAGGTATGAATATATATTTTTGGACCGTTGGTCCCACTACCACATCATCTTTCTTGTCACCTCGTAATCAACTCCCACTTCGGGCATCCATAGTCTTAACTGCTTTCGACCTCATCCTCCTTTTCTTTGACTTGACTACTACCATGTGTGTGAGGACTAACTGTTTTGTCCTCGTTGACTGAACAAAGGTGGCCAAGTTAATTAGCCACCTTTCGCTTATAAACCAACTCGTTCACAATTTTTACATCTTTTGATCACATTATGCAAATGAGAGAGTGGAAGCGAGATACTTACCTGTGGTAACAATACCTTGCTACAGTTGTTAAAGAAATGAGGTCTTTGTTGTGTGTTGGTTGCATGTGATTTCTCCTGTTTATTTTTTTTATTGTCCTTTGATGATTTTCTTTGATGTGTAGGTACCTAGTGTTGATGATGATGATGATTTTGCTGCTACTAGGCTCTGGAGGAGCTTCTTCTACCTTTGGATCTCCATGCTTGAAACTTGCTGCAACCTATGATTTCTGTTTTGTGGGATAGGCTGCTACAAGATGTCCTATAGTTACTTCTCCCTCAAAATGTTTAATCATATTCTGCTGCTGGGACCTAAGGATGATAAGCATGGGAAGAGAGGAGGTCTAGGGTTTTATGAATGGTGAAAAATAACCTTTAGGTGTTGTCCCCTTTCTCTCTGTCTTCATCTTTTTTCTCTGTGTTTTTTCTTGACATCTGTAATTTTTTTGAAACTGATTTTTTTTATGAATACAGGGGTGATCAAGGTGGAGAGAGGTATGGTAATGAGATGGTGATGTAGGAATTTATTTCTTTGACATGGAAAATTCATTTCCTTGCTCTAGGGTTACTTCCTTTAGGATTCCCAAGCCACTGTAATTCCTACAGGATCATCCTGTAGGTTTTTAGGGGATCCTGTAGGTTTACAGGGAATCCTGTAGAAAACACAAAACCCTTGCAAACTAAGGCAAATGAGTGAAAAAATGAAAGGAATGGTGGAATGATGAAGGATAATTAATGGAGAAATAAAAATATGAGTTGAATAGGTCCATTTTGATTCTCTATTGTTGCTCTGATCATCCACCTACTGACCTACAAACAATATTTTCATAATTTTTCTTTTCTACTTTTTTACGATTATTTTTTTTTGAAAAACAACTAGTCTGAATCCAAGAGGTTTTCATCCTAGCTGCTTTCCCTAGGTGCCTCAAGAGAGTTTTTCACCTAGGGATCTTTTTATTTCTCTCTTTTTTTGTTTTGACACCATTGTGCCACCTCAAGAGGTTTTCAAGCCAACAGTGGGACTCAGGCGCCTTATGGAGGTTTTCACCTGTCTCCTTATTTTTTATTTTTTCTCTGGGATTTGATGAGGTAGTAGCTGAGACTTGCTCCACCACCATCACTATTTTGTTGATACCATCAATGAACTCTTTCTTTGACAATGGCCTTTTGTAAACTTTCAATATGTGCCCATTAACAAGTAAAGGAATGGCCTCTACATCTATGGTTCTAAAGTCTTTATATCTGGAATCATATAACAAAGCCCAATCACCTTCTTGAAATTGCTTGTCCTTGATGTTCTTGGCATGCTAGATCTTCCTCTGAATTTGAGTTACCTCTGTGTGTAGGAGGGCCTACATTCTGAACTCATCTAACCCATTCAACTGGATCTAGATCTAGTTGGGCTACCATCTTCAATGTATTGTACTCAAATTTAATGGACAACAAGGCCTTTTTCCCATAGACCAGCTCATAAGGTGTGAATCCAGTGGTGGTCTTACAGGTGGTATTGTAGGCCCAGGTGGCCTCAACTAGTCTATCTGCCCAATCTTTTCTGCTGCTACTAACCACTTTGGTCAGGATGCCCTTCAGCACTCTGTTGGTCACCTCCACTTGCCCATTATCTTTTGGGTGATAGGGAGTGGAGGTCCTATGCTTGATCTTGTGTTGGCTTAACAATTCTTCAATCATGTTGGATGTAAATTGGCTGCCTTGATCAATGACAAGTTCTCTAGGGTACCCAAACATGTAGAATACATTTTCCCTTAAGAACTCAGCCACCTTCTCCTCTGTTGCTGCCTTGATTTCCTTGGCTTCAACCCACTTAGTCAGATAGTCAGTGCACATAATGATGTACTGCTTTTGCTTAGAAGGAGGGTCAATAGGTCTAATGAAATCCATGCCCCACTTGTCAAATGGCTCGAAAGTCACTTGAGGTTGTAGAGGCATTTCATCCTTTGGAGTAGGCTTTCCCATCCTTTGACACTGATAACACTGACTAGTATATATTTTCACATCTTGATGAAGAGTGGGCCAATAATAACCAGCTTGTAACACCTTGAATGTTGTCCTCTTTGCTGCAAAGTGACCTCCACAAGGCCCATCATTATAGGTCAGAAGGATGTCAAAGACTTCCTCCTCCCTGACACATCTTCTCAAAATTTGATCTGGGCCTACTTTGAAGAGGTTTCCCCCAATCCATGTGAATGGGGTGCTCTTCCTCACAATCTTCCTTTTCTCTTTGGAGGATAAATTCGGTGGGAACTGTGTAAATACCAAATAATTTGCTATGTCAACAAACAATGGAGAGAGAACTAAAATGGTGATTAAGTGTTCATCCGGTAACTGACCATCAACCATTCCTTCCTCACCTGCAGGAAAAGTTAATCTGGACAAAAAATCTGCAACAACATTTTCCTTGCCAGGCTTATCAACAATGGTTAGATCAAACTGTTGTAATAAAAGTAACCATCTAATAATCTGGGCATTCACATCAGGTTTATTCATTAAATATTTGATTGCAACATGGTCAGTATGTACAAATGTTTGATAACCTGTAATGTAATGCCTAAATTTTTTCAATGAATGCACAACAGCTAGGAGCTCCTTTTCGGTCACTGTGTAGTTCAATTCGGCCTTTGATAGATTCTTACTGATAAAGTAAATGGCATAAGGAAATTTTTCATCTATCTAGCCTAGAGCTACTCCTATGGCTTTGTGTGAGGCATCAACATGTATATGAAAAGGAAGGGCCCAATTTGGGCCTCGGAGAATCAGTGCAGTGGTTAACTTGTCCTTCAAGGTGTCCAGGGCCTCTTGATAGCTTTTTGACCATACAAACTCAGAGTCTTTGGCCAACAACCCAAATAAAGGAGAAGCTAACTTGCTGAAGTCTTTTATAAACCTTTGATAGTATCCAGCTAACCCTAGGAAACTTCTGACATCTCTCTACTTTTGCAGAGGTGGGACCCTTTGGATGATAACTATTTTGTTTGGGTCCACCTGTAGTCCTTGCTGGGATATTGAATGACCTAGAATAGTCCCTGCAATCATCAAGAACTCATAGTTTTCGGGACTAAGAGACAGGTTCATTTCAATGCATTTGTTCAGCACCTTACCTAAGTTGGACATAGCCTCCTGGAAATCACATCCATAAGGTGTAAAATCATCCATATAAATCTCTACTGCATCATGGACTAACTCGGCAAAGATACTTAGGACTGCTCTCTCAAAAGTGGCAGGAGCATTGAATAGGCCAAAAGGAAGGATCCTATAGGAAAAAGTACGCCAAGGACAAGTGAAGGTGGTTTTATCTTGGTCTTCCAAGCTGATCTGGATTTGATTGTACCTGCTAAATCCATAAGGGAAAGAGAAAAACTTTTTCCCTGCCAGACCATCTAGCACTTGGTCGATGAAAGGTAGAGAGAAACAGACCTTCTTTGTGGCTTTGTTTAACTCTCTGTAATCGACAAAAATCCTCCACTTACCATTTTTCTTTGGAGCCAACAACAAAGGAGAGAACCACTCACTGTCGGAGATAGAGTAAATGAATCCTGCATCTAGCATCTTTTGCAGTTCTTCTTTGACTATATCTTTGAGAGTTGGATTCATCCTCCTTTGGGGTTGTCGAACTAGTTTGCAACCTTCTTTGATATAAATGTGTTGAGTACACATTGAGGGCTGCACTCCCTTCATTTCTTTGTAACTCCAAGCAAAGGCATCCAAGTGTGCCTTTAACATGTTGCACAACTTTTCTTTTTGGTGAACAGAAAGAGATTTGTTGATTTTCAAAGTTTTCTCAGGGCTGAATTCTATGGTTTTGACATGGATAGGGTTGGAATCGTCTGAGCATAGATCAATCTGATGGTTTTTCTGGGTTTCCTTTACTACTTCTAAGGACAACGTAATGGGATTTGGACTTTGGAGCATGTGTTCAATCAAATCATCTTCATCCAGTTGTCCCCCTCCCATGGTTGTTTCTAAGGTATAGAGTTGGGCAGAATAAACTTCATCTTCTGCCTCTTATTCCAGCCATAAAGGTAAGTCATGTTCTAGAGATGGCTGAGTGGGGGGATATAGGACTAATTGCTTGGACATATGCCCATTCTTGATAGTCATATTTCCAGCCCTGTAGCTAATGTAGGCATCAACAGTGGCTAGCGAGGGCCTCCCAAGGATGAGAGGGTAACCAGTAAGCTTGGCCTTAGGTTGGAGAACTAGGAAATCTACTGGGTATTCCCAAGAGTCAATGGAGACCATCACATCCTCCACAATCCCCTCAGGGGTCACTGTGGAGCGGTCTGCAAGTTGCAAGACTATTGTGCTCTTTCTCAGTGAACCCTGAAGGTTGAGCTTGAGCATGGTGTCCTTGGTCATCACATTAATGGCAACCCCAAGATCAATCAAAGTGTGTGGGACAATGGTGTCGTTGATGTGAACATCTATTATAGGGCTTCCAGGGTCCAAATACTTTGGACAGATTACCTGCCCCAGAATTAAGTCGGACAACTATCCAATGACATTAATGGTAGGGGCATCTCTTCTGCGCCTCCCTGGATGCTTGAAGCACTTCTCCTTGATCAAATTGTTGTAAATAGGCACATATTTTATAGCTTGGAGAAGTGGAATTTTGACACATAGATTTTTCAATTCTCCCAGAAGTTCAGTCTCTTCTAGGGTAGGCTGGAGTGGTTGGGTTAATCTCTCAGGAAAGGGTGGTGGATTTACTTTAGGTATGCTTTCCTCTCTTTCTTCCTCGACCTCCCTAGGTGGAGGTAGAGGTTGGTTGTCTGGGAGTACTCTCCCAGATCTCAGGTTGATTTCCTGAATTTCCACAGCATAAGCTGGATAGGATGTCTCTCCACTGTATACTGGTTGTGCCTGTCTATTGTTCGGGTTCAGATTTGGCTAGGCAGGCATCTGGGGTTGTTTAGGTGGAGAAGAGTGTAAAATTTGTGGTTAACAAGGTGGTGAAGGCAATAAAGTTGGAGCATTGTTGTATGGGGGCCTCCACCCCTGGGGCGGTGCATTTCATTAAGGTTGTGGCAGAGCATATGGTTGAAATGACTGGCTGGTTGGTTGGGAACGATACTGAGGTACAAAGGACCAAGGAGGAGGTGTAGACCAAGAAGGATGATTAGGGGGTTCCCAAGAGGGAATGGATGTGGTCCGATTGGGGTTGTAATATGCATGGGATGACTCTTGAATTGTTGAAATACGGCAACAAGAATATTCCAATTTAATTTGTCCTTGAATTAAATTGTGAACTAAAATCAAATTTAGTCTTAACAGCTACTTGGAAATAATTAATTAATTTATTTTAAATTAATTAGTTGGAGAAATTCAAGTTAGAAGTCTTTCTGAATTCATGCAAGAGTTATCCCTTAAATTAAGGAGATAATATTGAGTTATATTTGATTTGTAATTAGTTAACAGCCAGTTGATGCATTAATGCACTCAACTAGTGCTACTCTAGTTAACTGAATATTCGCTCATTAGAAACTCATGCATGTCTATTCTGAGAAAGACCCATTTGAGATTAATGTTCAAGGACAGTGTACTATCAATTGCATGTGTTTTCTCATGGAGAAAACTCATGCATGCAGTCAAGGATTTATCCTTGAGGATTGCACAGTTTTGAATGTTGTTTTTTTTCCAGTTGGTAATAGGCTAATCATCCACAAGGAATAACGCAAGGAAATAGGAGCTTGGAGGGCAGAGAGGAAGGCTGGAGAGAAGCCAAGATTGCCTGTGAGCATCTGTGAGGATTGTACTAAGAGCTAGCTAATTGTGAGAGCTAAGGCTTTGTATAATTCCTATGTATTTCCACCATGTATGATAATACAATAGTGTGGGGTTTTTATCTAAGACTTTCCCCAAAGTGTTTTCATGTGTATTGTGCCATTGATTCTTCTTCTTCTGGTTATATTGTTTAACTAAATCTTTAAGCTTCTGCAAATTGATAGTAGAAGTAGGTTATAGTATTTTGCTTTGATTTATATTGCATTATCAAGTTAACCTATCACATATTTTCTACATGGTATCGGAGGTGTGAATAGTATACTGAGAAGAGAATTCAAAGTTTGAAGTTTGAGGTTGCAGGTACAAATCGAATTCATATCATACTTCAAGGTTAGCCAATGGCGTTCTATGGCTTGAGACTCGAGTATGCCTTGGAAGGTAACTCGAATTACATAGCATGGAAAGATAGAATGGAGGATTTATTAGAAGACAATGGCTTGAAGGAATTCATTGATCAAGACATCCCAAAGTCAACTTCAACTAATGCGCAAGAGCTGGTTGAGTGGAAGAAGTGTGTGGTGAAGGCGAGACAGATCATCCTTGAGGGAGTTCGAGACCATATTGTCTCGAGTCTCCATGGGAAGGATACTCCATTTTCAATGTGGAATACATGAAGGACCTCTACCAAAACAGTAGCAACCAAAGGAAATTGGCGCTTAAGGATAAGCTTCGAAGAATCAAGATGGAGAAGGGTGATACTACTTCCACATATCTGAACAAGCTCACCACCTATAGAGATGATCTTGGCAGTGTGGGAATAACTACTGCCGAAGATGATATGGTGAGCCTCGCTCTCCTTGGCCTTCCAAAGAGTTGGAATAGCTACCAGGACTCTATGAATGGAAGGGAGAAACTGTCGAATTGGGAATGACTGTGGTCAGATCTTATGCATGAGGAGATCAGGAGGAGCACATGAGATGGTTCTTCATCAAAGAATGATGATGAAGAAAATTTGGCCTTAGCAAGTAAGGCAAGGAAAGGGAAGGGGAAGGCTTCCCATTTGAAATCAAATTCTTCTCATGGATGAAAGAAGGGTGACATGTTTAAAGTAAGATGCTTTAATTGTCACAAGATGGGACATTATGCAACTAATTTCCCATCGAATAAGTCCAAGAAGGGATCCTCAGAAGGATCGGAAGGTGAGGCATTAGCCTCTCAGTTCGAAATGGACTTTACCCTCATCGCATGCATGGTGTCATCGATGATGGGTTGTGTCTGGTATCTTGACAGTGGAGCCTCATTCCACATGACCAGTGATAAAAATTTATTCAGTGCCTTGGAGGAGAAAGACCTCAAGATGTGCATAGAGATGGGTGACAATGGAAGGTATAGTGTTTCAAGAGTGGGCACAGTTGCTTTTCAGAGGGAGCATGGAGCTCCTCTCACCTTGACAGATGTGATGTATGTACCTGGATTGAAGAAGAACTTGGTATCGGTCATGATGTTGGAGGACAAAGGCTATGATGTTGTCTTCAATAAAGGAAAGGCATTCCTAAGACACATAGCCATGGGTCAAACCAAGAGGATAGGGATTCTGCTGAAGAATCTCTATAAACTAGAGGTAGATGATTATGCAACATTGAGTATGAAAGAAGAATTGGTGCAAAGCCAAGACATTAGCGAGTTGTGGCATAGGCAGTTGGGCCATTTGCATCATGGGGCTTTGAAGATAATGCAGTAGATATCTATAGAACTTCCCAAAGGTAAACTTGAGCAAGTTGACACATGCAAAGGTTGTACCTTGGGAAAGTACACCAAGTCTTCCTTTCATGATTGAGACAGTCGAGCAGAGGCTATCTTAGAGCGAGTTCATACTGATTTCTGTGGACCATTATCGATGGCATCCACAACAAAGCAAAGGTATTATGTGATTTTCATTGATGACTATTCTCGTAAATGCTGGATTTATTTCATGCAGAAGAAGGACCAAACTTTCACAAATTTTTGTGAGTTCAAAGCTTTGGTTGAGAAAGAGTCAGGGAAGAAGATCAAGGCCTTGAGAAGCGACAATGGTGGAGAATATGCCTCTCAAGAGTTTAAGGAATTTTTTGCATTGGAAGGAATTAAACGAGAGTTGACGGCACCTCATAACCCACAGAAGAATGGGGTGACCGAGAGGAAGAATGGAACTATTGTAGGGGCAGCACCAGCAATGTTGCATGACCAAGGCCTACCACTTCACTTGTGGGTTGAGGCATGCAACACAGTGGTCTATTTGCAGAATAGAAGCCTGCATCACATACTTGGGATGAAGACACCAAAGGAAGCTTTCTCCAGTAAGAGACCAAATGTGGGTCACTTCAGGATCTTTGGCTCATTGGTATATTGCCATGTGACAAAGGATGCACGGAAGAAGCTTGAGCTGACAACAGAGTTGGGGATATTTGTGGGGTACACTAATACACCTGACAAATATCGAGTGTACTTGCCTACCAGTCGGAGGACAATGGTTCGCAGAGATCTCAAGTTTGATGAGCAGAAGGCCATGCGAGTTTCCCTTGAGAGGGAGCTCCAATTACAAGCTGTGGAGGAACTGTTGGTTCCTAAGGAGGAGGAGCCTCAGACTGATTTGGAGTAGCTGCATGTAGAGGTTCTAGGAGTGGAGACATCCACTCAAACAGAGTCTTCCAGAGATGGACGGAAGCGCACAAGAGAATCTGACAGATTGTTGGAGGATGCGAGAGAGAATGTGAGAGCACCATCTTCTTAGCGCAGATAGAGGAGGTCACCTGAGAGGTACACTGATACATGGCCCTTGCTGGGGAATGTGTTGAGACTAAGCCATATTCCTTTGAGGAAGAAGTGCAACAACCGATTCGGGTTGATGTTATGGTGGAGGAGTATGACTCCACAGTTTGTAACAATGTTTGGGATGTGGTTCCCAGACCGGAGAACAAGTCAGTTGTGAGTTCTCGTTGGGTTTACAAGGTAAAGCAAGCTGTTGATGGTAGTGTGGAGAAGCATAAGGCAAGATTTGTTTCCCGTGGCTTTTCACTGGTCGTGAGGAAAATCCTAGTTGGTTTTTTTTATCAGAGGATGGATCCAACTGTGATTTATTGTGATAATAAGAGTTGTATCAAGCTCTCTGAGAATCCAGTAGTTCATGATAGGTCCAAGCACATCGACATCCGGCATCATCATCTCAAAGACTGTGTAGCGAGGAGGATCATGTTGTTGCAGTATATTTTGACAGACGAGCAAGATTCTAACATTTTGACAAAGGCATTGTCATAGTGTAAATTCAAGTTCCATAGAGACAGGATCGGGGTGGTAGATAATCCCTTTGTTGTTAGAGGGAGTGTTGAAATATGGCAACAAGAATATTCCAATTTAATTTGTCCTTGAATTAAATTGTGAATTAAAATCGAATTTAGTCTTAACAGCTACTTGGAAATAATTAATTAATTAATTTTAAATTAATTAGTTGGATAAATTCAAGTTAGCAGTCTTTCTGAAGTCATGCAAGAGTTATCCCTTAAATTAAGGAGATAAGATTGAGTTATATTTGAGTTGTAATTAGTTAACTAAGTTTACTGAGTTAAGTCCAGTTAAATTATTTCCAAACTGTTTGAGGAACTAATAGTGAGTTAATAGTCAGTTGATGCATTAGTGCACTCAACTAGTGCTACTCCATTTAACTGAAGATTCCCTCATCAGAAACTCATGCATGTCTATTATGAGAAATACCCAGTTGAGATTAATGTTCAAGGATAGTGTACTATCAGTTGCATGTGTTTTCTCATGGAGAAAACTCATGCATGCAGTCAAGGATTTATCCTTGAGGATTGTGTAGCTTTGAATGTTGGTTTTTTTCCACTTGGTAACAGGCTAATCATCCACAAGGAATAGCGCAAGGAAATAGGAGCTTGGAGGGCAGAGAGGAAGGCTAGAGAGAAGCCAAGATTTCCTGTGAGCATATGTGAGGATTGTAATGAGAGTGGGATAGCTGTGAGAGCTAAGGCTTTGTATAATTCCTATGTATTTCCACCATGTATGATAATACAATAGTGTGGGGTTTTTATCTGAGACTCTCCCCAAAGTATTTTCATGTGTATTGTGCCATTGATTCTTCTTCTTCTAGTTATATTATTCAGCTTGATCTTTAAGCTTCCACAAATTGATAGTAGAAGTAGGTTATAGTATTCTGCTTTGATATATATTGCATTATCGGGGTAACCTATCACATATTTTCTACATGCATGCCATGCTGGTATGGCCTAGGCCCATGGGGTCTCCTTTGTTTTATGTAGCAGAGCTGTTTAGTTACCCCTTCAGCTCCTTGATATACAACTTTTAGTCTAGGTAGAGAAGGGCACTTGTCTGTGGAGTGGTTTTCTTCACAAACTGAGCAGATTTCAATCGAATTCAATGGACATTCATTCCTAGGGTGCCTCCTAGTGCATCCAGGGTAGAAAATGGCTAAGTCTCTCTCTACTTCCTCCTGTTTTCTCTTAATGTGCATAATGTCCATCTGTAGGGAAAGGGTTTGCAACATCTCACTCTTGAAATCCTCCAGCATGTTTCCAATTTCACCCTTGATGGATGCATTGGAAGAGGATGGACTGACCATAGGTTGACTACCCCTACCCTTTTTCCTAGCTGCCCTAGAATGGTTTCTAAAGACAGTCTTGATATCCTCATAGAGTAACTGGTAGATGTCCCCTCCTGCTAACAAGTTTAAGGTATCCAAAAGATCATCCCTTACTCCTCTAAGAAGGACTAGCTTCAGTGACTTAGGGTCAAGTGTGCACCTGGCACTTTTGCAGCTAAGCTGGAATCTTTCTTCATAATCTTCTAGGGATTCATCATGCCCTAAGGTCATCCTCAAAATTTCCTCTTTAGTGTCTTTATACCTACATTAGTCCCGATACTTGTTGAAGGCTTGCTGCATCTTAGTCCAAGTTGTGATGTTATTCCCAAGTAAACCCATGAACCAGCGCAAAGATGCATCCTTGAGAGTGGATGGGAATAGTTTCAAATTCTACTCATCATTGGTATAGTCATAAGTTTGGCATATGATAGCAAATTCAAATAAGAAAGTGTCTAGATCTTCTGTGGTCAAGCCATGGAAATGAGGAAGGGAAGAGGGGCTTATATTCTTCATCTTAGTATCCCCATTGGTTTCCATGATGGGGAAGTCACCCTCAAATCTTTCTCTATTCCCTCTATCATTTCTATTTTCAACGATTAGATCAGTAGGAATGGGTTCTTCTTATTCTTCTTCCCCTGTAGGTTCTTCAAATAGTTTAGGTTTCTCACCTAAGGGTTCCTCCAATTCACAACCACCAAAGAATAGGGAAGGTTGGTTGTTAGAAGCAGTGAGGGTATTTGGCAAAAATTTCCCTAAGTTATCCCTATTCCTACGAGGCATGAAAAAATGTTTTTGTTTTGTTTTGAGATTTTTTTTCAAACTTTGAAAATGATTGCAGAATTGAAATTGCAAACTAAATGAAAAATAAGCAACTAAATGAAGATTAACTACTTGAATGAAATCTTACTTGTAGAATGGAAAGGAAAACAAAGAAAGCAGAATGGAAAAGAAAGCAACTAAATTACTCTTACAAAAATGAAACTAATAGAAGAATATCAGAAACAAGAAATGGAAGAAAGAAAGCAATAATTACATATTACTCAGACACCTCCCTGGCAACGGCGCAAAAAAGTGATGAGCACCAGTGTTGCAACAAGAATGTTGCACTCCTGGGGCTACCAGCTTTACTTTATCGACCCGAGGTTTGTACAAACTTGGAGATGACAGTGTTGTATGCACAAGAAAAAGTGATGGTTCTACCCTTTTGTCATTGTTTAGTTGGTGAGAGACCACTAGAGTTTTTCAAGCCAGACTTCTATGGATTTAGAAGAAGCTTGATTACTGAGGAGGGAAAGAGAAATCTACTCTAAGAGAAATCTTGTCTACTGCAATAAGGAAAAAGACTGAAATCTAATGTTAAAATCACACCATTTTCTAACTAACTGCTAAGAGACTATGCTTCAAAAAGAATGCTAATTTAACATGTATTAAATTCTATTGTCCTAAGCATGTAATTTCAAAACATCAAACATTACTACTGTGCATGTAAATGACTAGAATAAATCTATTTCTCTTTTTATATTTTTTATGGAAGAGTGTGAAAGCTAATCTCTTTTGGCAATGTGGCAGGTGGCTTAGGAATGCTGGTGGATGGTTGGAAGGTTTGGGAGACCCTTAGGTGACCTTGTCTGGCTTCCTAGAGGCTTTTCCCTCAATTCGGCCTCAAAACAGGCCACTACAGGAAAACCTACAGGATGTCCTAAAAACCTACAGGATTCCCTGTATTTCTACAGGATATAGTCGAGAGAAAAATTTCAGGTGTTGAAGGTGATGGAAGGCTTAGGGAAAGTGGTTGGTGGATGGAATGAAGCAAGAAAATGCCTAGGATCACTTGGAACTCAAAACCAAGGTTGGGAGATGGTTGGATTTGCTCAACATGCTTGGAGAAGTTTCCTTGTAAAATGATGAAATTGGTGAGGGTCTTAGTGAAAGAAAGGAATTATCATGGATGGATGAAGTTTGAAGGAGGTTTCTAGCTATGAGATCTCTCTTTACTTCTGAAACACCTGCACTACATCAAACATTGATATTTACACAAAAATCATGTAAACAAGGAGAATTTCAATAAGCTAGGAAAACAGAGTTTAATGAGCTAGTTGTCTCCTTCGTGCATGAGGAAAACTTGTAGAATAAGATGAAATAATTGATGAGATCTACTATAAGGCTGAAAATGGAAGAAATGATGACTAGTTCCTACTCTTGCAACTTGATAAAATGCTTGCTTAAGTACAGAAAACTCTAAATTCTATGAGAAAGTAGAATTTTGTCTTTTTGGGGCTGCATGGGAGTCCTTTCCACAGATCATGATCCCTGAAGGAATAAGTGAGGCAAAAACACCTATTGACAGGTTTTTGATGGTCCTTTATCTCTTCTAAACTACTGTTGGAGTAAGGCACAAATGGAAGCAAACTAATAAACAAACTAATCAAATCTACACTACTTGCAATGAAATACTTCTAAGGACAATTTAACCCTGAATATATGAAATCAATCTAAGCATACAAATACAATAAGAGGAGCCTTTAATGCTAGGGTTGGGCCCTAACCCAAGAGCTTTAGCCCTCTGAGTTAACTCAGTACTAGATCAAGAAAAATATCATTCTCATTATCAAAACATAAAATTACATAACAATGTCTTCCACGGTCTGGAACTCAAAAATAACTAGTGTTTTTACAACAAAAATTTGAATCCTAATGAGGCTCTAGGCCTCTTTATTTATACAACTGAAGTCCCCAACAACTTCCTTAAATCTAGGGAGGCTTGGATCCCAAACACGAGATAACTAACTCTTTGACTGTCACTTGCTCGACTGCCTTTTGATCTTCATGACTTGGCTTCTTGTACTCCGAGCTAGTGTGATTGATGGGGGAATATTCGAATGAGGGAGGAGTAAATGATGAGGATTTATATCCTACAATCTCTCTTCCTTGTTCCATTCAAGTTTTAGCCTTTAATCTTGCCAAAATTCCTTGATTTTCTCTCACAAACCTACATTCAATGCACATTAGTCCACTAGGCATAATATCTCACTTTGACTCATCTCATTAAACAAAATATAATCAAAAAATGTAATAAATTGTGAGAAGAGTTGATTTGACTAAGCTAGGAGGTGAATTAAGGTCCATATAGTTACCCAATGATGAGGCTCATCAGCCTCAAGCATCAATTCTCGAAAAATTCCAAGAATTCTAAATTTATCAGCTTAAAAAATCATTTATGGCCTGAGTGCATCCTACCTTCCAGTCCACCTGTGATGGTCACATGTTGCAACATTGAGCCACTACACTGACCAGCGTAAGTTTATCTCCTTTGCAAGTGTGTTGATACTAGAATTTTAGGAAAAATAAAAAATAATTATGAATCTTCTCTTTCCATAAGCTTATAAGGTGGTTTTAACCATTTACTATTGTTTAAGATCTTGAATTCTTATCCTATCCTATCTTAGAGTTCGTATCTCTTATCCCTAGATCTTATCCTTCTTCATATGTGGATGTCAAGCTTATATTGGTAAATCCTAAACTACCACTTTTACCCTATAAATCCATTTCCTCCCATAGAGTATGGGTTAGCTTTTGGAGACTCTTGGCTATGCCCTAATGTTGTTGCTTTAACCTAAGAACCCATTACCATCCTTGAGTGTTGATTGAAGTCTTGCCTTGTGGCTAAGGAAGGACAAGTTTGGTGGGATATTCTACATTGTCAAGAACTGCAAAAAGGGTTGTAATCTTCTCCTACATTTCATTAATACAAGAAGATTTGTTTTCCTATGCTTTGTGTCTATTTAATGCATATGTATTTCAATTCCTACTTGACTCGTTGAATAGAGATATTAGTTTATGTTATGAATGTCTTGTAGTTCTCTTATTTGTTGTGATTGTCTTGCAAGTTCCATTTATAGTAATTGGAGTTGGGCCTAAATCCCACAAGCCAAGAAAAGAGGAATACTTGTGTTGGATTCCAGGTATGCCTTTCCTCCATTTATTAATTTCTCTAAGGATATTTTTTCTCTTTTCGGTTTTTGTTGTTTCTAGATCAACCACTAGATTTAGGGGATTCACTTATGTCCACAAAAGAGAATTTTCCATAACACATATATGTTAGATAGTTAACGCACATATTTGTTTCTTGAACTAAATGAATAATCAGTGAGTATGTTGTTGAGGTGTTTCCAGTAACAAAGATCGGTCATTTTGAGTTGAAGACAAATTTTATATATGTGAGAGTGAAGTTTATTTTTTGTTGTCCTATTGATGCCAATCTTTGAAAATATATGATTCAGGTGGATATTGGTGACCACCCACCTATTCCACCTAGGCCTGAAATTGGTTTCATTTGTTTCCTTGTTATTCTAGCATTTAATATTTTTATCAGTTTTTCGGGTCCTGAACTTTCAGAGTAGTTTTGACCCCCTAAACTGTGTTTTTTTTAGGTCCATAGCAGGCCCATATCCATAGGTAGGATCTTTATTGCCACAAATCCTGTAGTAGTCAGAGAGATATTTCCAACAAGGTATTGTACGTGCAAAACTGAGATAATATGACCAAGTTACGACCTCGGGAAGTTGGTTGCCCAACTAACCCCAATGGGGCCCACAAACTCTTGGTGTTCCATCTCTTAGGGTTAGGGTTTTGGTTGTTTAGGGTTTTCCCTTGTTGTTCAATAATAAATAGGCCCTTGAGCTTCATTGTAACACAGTTCATAGGTATGTATCTATCACATCTCTTCTTAGAGATAAGCTACCATCGCTCGAGCTAGTTTATTTTTATTTTTGTATGTAAGCATATTCAATTGTTTGATATCAATGAAATGAATTTTTATTTCTGCTGCATCTCTATGTATATGGGTATTTATGTATTTTGTTGTGTTCTTGCATAATTCTAAATCAGTGGTATCGGAGTGGTCTACTCTTTCTTTTTCTTCTTTGCATGCCCCCAACAAGGTCAGGGTATAAGGAATCAGGGCTCGAATTGGTTAAACCTTTGCAAGACCAACCCCAAAAAACCCGATGGCCTCCCATGGCAGAAGAAAAGAAAGACGAGGGGGCAAGAGATCCTTTCAAATCTTGCTCGGGGAAGTCCTTGAGCAAGAAATGTGATGATGTATAACTTTGGCAATATCCTTTGACAGATACCCACATGCGACGCATCTTCATCCAGCAGCCACTCTGGAGGTCCCACTACTTTTAAGGTACAAGTTAACTTTGAAATTCCCATATTTGAGGGCCAGATAGATGCATACGTCATAGATAAAAGGTTAAATCTATTGGAAGGATATTTTTCAGTGCATGACTTTTCCAATCAGGAAAAAATTACATCTGCACTTCTCAAATCTGCCCCACACATCAAGGAATGGTGGGATACCTACTGTGAACAAAAGTATGAGAGGGATTCCTCATTGTTTTCAGCCGCACCCACTTGAAATTATTTCCAAGATTCCATCAAGGAACAATATTACCCTGTCGGGAGCTATGAAGATAAATATATAAAGTTGACCACGCTACGGCAGGGAAGGGACCAAGATGTGCCAGAGTTCACAAATGTTTTCCATACCCTTCGTACAAAGCTGGGTATCAAGGATTCTGAGCAACATTTGGTACTCAAGTACTATGGTTGTCTACACAAGTACATCCAGGACGAGTTGGAGTTCTTGGACATCTCCTCGCTCTGCACGATGTACTGATACGCTATCAAGATTGAGCAGAACTTAAATAGAAGAAGCGATACTTTGGATCTACAAATCCGAAGCAAGGAAAATGCGCCCCCAAACCACATAGAAAAGGACAAAGCCAAGGTGCAGTGACCCAAGACAACCCGCTGAAGCCGCAAGAAAAGAACAACACCACGAAGACAAATAAGGACACGAGAAAATGGTGTGAGTTCCTGTTGATGCCTCAAAAATCGTTGCATCAACATCGGGGATAACCACCTGGTCCAGACCTTAAAGGCAACTCTTTTTCCATTTGGTGTGGTGGCTCCGACTGGATATAATGGGACCAGTTTCCCAATGATTGGTAAATGGGATGGATAAATAATTGATTTTCTAATATCTAATGATAATGGATGAATGGTCTAATCTAAAAGTAAAATATAAACAACTATTCTATCCCGAGGAATTGCTGCTTTTAGTGTAACTTTGGTTGGTCTTCATTCACAAACAGGCATATAGATGACTCTTGTTGGTAAGCAAAGATGTTTATTCATATGATAATTACTATGCCCAAATAGTTGAACAAAGCAATCAAGCAAACATTATTACACTATTTCTCATATATATCATAGACATAGATATGAGTGAAAGAATAACAGTCCTCGGACATTCAATAATGAAAGGTACAAGGATTGTTGTTAAAACACACATATATATTCAATGATAGCAAAACTTAAACAAATTCCGATTCACATAAAAATGACAAAAGAGCATAGATAATAGTACCATATGTTTATTCGAGTCACTCCCAATATCAATCGCTTTCAAATTCCTTTTTCCAACTTAGAAACACTTCCACAAAAGGCAATAGTGCACAGATCATCAAAGCTTTCTTTGTTAAAATTCAGAATACTGGCCCAATATTTATAAAAAATATATCAGAAGCACAATAGTGTGACTTCCTGATTTGAGTTTATACAAAAACTGAGGACCCTTTCCAAATGCATGAAAGGGCCTATAAATACTAATTAAGCTAACTAATTACAAAATAAAAGTGTTAATTAATTGGTAAAACTATGCTATGAATATCTCCTCAAAATCGGCTTGTCCTCAGTTGGCAGCATGATTCATTGTTTCGGATGATCTCCCTTAGGCTTGAGCTGGCAGATATCTAACATCGGTTGCAACTCTGGGGGGTGGCTTACACGAGAATTCAGTTGAGCTGAATATGTGGCATCTTGGATCTTGGGGATCATGTAACTGATAGCATCAGTTAAACATTTGAGCACAGCCCTCTGACTGTATGGCTTGATTAAGAAAAACCAAAAGGTATCCGACGTTAAACTTTGGATGC
The DNA here is from genome assembly GCA_031772625.1 of Pinus tabuliformis. Taxonomy (NCBI): domain Eukaryota; kingdom Viridiplantae; phylum Streptophyta; class Pinopsida; order Pinales; family Pinaceae; genus Pinus; species Pinus tabuliformis. The sequence goes on from CM062804.1 coordinate 638,551,054, forward strand.
CAGCGATTAGTCTTCCTTTATTTTCCAACTCCTGATTGCATGTTTGTTCCAAGGCTTTGGCCGATGTTAGTTTTCCTGGATTACACTGTGAAATCATATTAGACAGATAAAGAGTGTCGTTGACAAATTCAATTAAATTTCTAGTAGATAACTGACATCTTGAGGTTTCTCTTTCTGCCTTCATTAGTTGGGTCTGCCATTCTAGGAACAGGATGTCTTTGTGTGACTCAAGAATTTTGGGCAAATCTGAAGCCTGTCCTTCAAGGAATTCTTGCCAAGCAAGAAAACTGGTTAAGGTCTCATCAGCCTGTTCTAAATCCTTTCTAGCTTCAACTGATTTATCAACTATAGATGTAGTAATTTCACAAAGAGGTTCAGCTAGAGAAGTGTTATGACATAGGAGTTTCAACTGTGTAATCAATGCCTTATTGATTTGTAGAGCTTCTGTTCTGAACTCTGCTACTTGAGGAAGGCTCCTAAACTTTTCTACTTCTTGTGACAGTTGAGCGATTTGCTCATCCTTAGTCTTGCTCATTTGTTCGTTCATCGCCTTTAATTTGGCCACTGCTTCAGACAGTTCCTTCTGTTTCTGCACTGCACTCGAATCTATCCTCTATTTCTCTTTCTGTAATTGCTCATTTAATTGGCTGTTTGTCTGCCGCTGTGTTGATAGTTTTTGTTCCAATTGTTCTATTTTCCACTGTGCTTCGAACACCTGCGACTGCAATGAATCAATAATTTGATCTTTTTCCTTAAGGAGACTGCTCACCTCTGATGCTTTATCCATGGTGGCTGTCGAATATGCTCTGGCATACTGGGAGAGTTTCGTAAGGTCGTCGGAAGGGTTCAATTCCTCCTTCCACACCACATTAGCCATCTCTGTTTGATCTGGCAAAAGGGAAGATTGACCAACTCTCCTCCTTTTCCTCTGTCTTTTCACCACAGCCCTGTGTTTAGGACTGTAAAATATGTCTAGTGGTGGTATGTCTTCTACTTGTAAAACAATTTGATCGGATGGATCTTTGGGGATTATTTCCGCATCTTTACTACTGGGTAGGCTGCTGGTTCCTTCCATCGGAACCGTAGTTGTGGTTTTTTCTTGACTGATTGTCACTTGGGGTATGCCGAATCCTGGTGGAGTCTCGGGATTGTTTATAATAGAGTCAAATTGATGCCACTCTTGGAGGAGTTTGGGATCAATTTGAGTCTCTAAATCAATAATTTCACTGTCATGCTTCTTTCCTTTTTCTTTCTCTGTTTCCTGCTCTTTTCCTTTCTCCTGCTCTGTTTCTTTTTCAGAATTTTCTCTGTAGCAGGAGACTCGTTAATACTCTCCTGCCTAGGCTCGCTTGACTTAATTGTTGGTGTAGTGGCCAACAAGTCCAGAGGCAGAGTTTGCAACCTCTATTCTCTGAGCCTATTGAATTCTACCAGTCCTTAATCATTATATTTCATCCTCGCCAATGTTTTAACCTGAGACAAAGATTCTGCTGAAGAAAATAAATCATCAAATTCATCTTTTTCATGGTCAAACTTAGTAAGTTTGGCCTGTTCGAGCACATTATATGCAACCTTCTATGGATCGAATTGCCTGCTAGGGATGGTCGCAAGATTGAGCATATTTATTTTTCCCGCCTCCTTCTCAGCATGTTTCCAATAAAGTATGGTATAAACACCACATCTTAAAGGCAATACGGGCCATAGCTGCTTTTTGGAGGTCCTAAGAGTTTTGGACGTTCCAGCGGTTGTGATTTGGTAAGATAATTCTTGTGCCAACAGTTTATCCGGTACATACAATGGGAGGACATGGGGTTTTGTGGCACTACCAAACATCCGTATATATGTGAATTTATCTTCCTCGAACCAATTTCCCACAGCAGTCAAGTCAACTTCTGCCTCCTCAGAAATCCTTGGGGCAGGCTTATCAAAAATGGCATAATAGATAGGCAACATGAAACCATTACATATTTGATACAAGTGGTCTTTATAATGTGCCTTCCATAACATCTGATGGTAGATGTGAATTGGCTTAGGGTCCTATGGCGTCCACCTCCACCCGAGTATTGGGTATTCAAAATTAAAACAAAGCATATCCATAACATAAGCACTGCAATAGAAGGGAGGAATAGTCCGGGTGGTTTTGCGAGAATTGAATCTAAAATCAAGAATTGCAGAGGCTAATTTATCAGACAATATATTGGCCCAATCCATGACATAACTACTAGTTGCCGCTTCCACTTTGTTCATGCCATTGCGAAAACGCCGATCACCGATGGCGATATGCCTTATCGCATCGGGGGATATGAAGGTGTCACAATTAACGCATCGATTACCACAGCCGATTGCCGATAGCGATGCCTTTATCGCATCGGAGGAATGGGGGATGACTTATAAATGATGCACTTTGCCTTTCCCCGATATCCGATAGCGATTTCCCTCTTCGGATTGGAGTTATTCAATGGGCCTTTATTTATGTTCCTTTTATTATTGCGATATGTGATCTTGCGATTTCTTTATCGTAATAATAAAAGCTTTATGATTTGTTTAAAAAGGCCTATTTTATCATTGTTTAAAAGGGATATCATATTTCAATCAGAGCTTTTGATGAGGGTTTTTCTAATAATAAGTGCATACCAATTTATTCACACATCTATGTTTAAAAGGGACCCATTTCATATGATTTTAAAGAAAAATTTTATGAAATGGGGGGTTGTTGTACAACACAACAGTTCCATAATAGCTTCACAAACAACACAAGTGAGTGTCGGGCCAAGCAGTCACTAGTGGTCGAGCTGAAGGCTTCTGAATTAGACTTAAGTTTTGAATCTGAGTCATAACCTGATGAGGGAAATGAAAAAGGGAAGCAGATCATTGATACGGATCCCATTACCACTGTGGCCACCACTAAGATCCAAAAGAATGAGCTTGAAGATCCAGAGGTCGGGGAATGCCCCTTCCACTCATAGATGTGGGTGAAGGGTTCTCCGATGCAGTTCATTGTCGATAACGGGAGCCAAAAAAACCTCATTTTAGCATAGGTCGTGAAGGGGATGGACCTACCAACTACAACACATCCACAGTCATACACCATCGGGTGGCTTCACCAAGGATGAGATCTTTGCGTCAACCAACAGTGTCACCTTCCCTATAGCATCAAGCCCTTCACAGATGAGGTACTGTGTGATGTTGATCCTCTTGAATTTTATGATGGATTATTAGGACAACCATACTTGTGGAAGCGCCATGTTGTATATGAGTCTAGACCTCACGTTTTGAATATTATTTTGGGCAATAAGTTGTACAGGATACTGGACGTAGCCCCACCTACCGCCATCTCTTTGATCACTGCAAAGAAATGCAGTAAGATCATTTCCCATACCAATAAATTTGTTTTCCTTATGATTTGCCCTCAGGGCAAGAAGAATATTATGGCCACAACTTCCATACAAGACTCCTCTACACAACAGCAACAGATGGACAAGGTTGTGGAGGAGTACAAGGAAATTTTCACCTCACCTACACAAGTACATTTGCACTTTCAAATCAAGCAATCCATCGATCTAACCCCATGTGCGTCACTACCTAATGGACCGATCTATCGATGGTCTGTTCAAGAGAAAGAGCACATCATGCCAATATCATCACCCTATGGAAGCCTGATTATAGTGGTACAGAAGAAGGACAAGGCCTGGAGACTTTGTATTGACTATTGAGCATTGCACAAGATCACTATCTAGAATAGGTGCCCAATCCCGCGGATTGATGACCTTCTAGACCAGCTCAAGGGGGCCAAATATTTCAACAATATTGACTTAAAGTTTGGTTATCACCAGGTGCTTATCAAACCCTTAGATGTGTGGAAGACTACCTTCAAATCCAAGGAGGGCATTTTCGAATGGTTGGTCATGCCTTTTGGATTGACGAATTCCCCCGCAACCTTGATGAGATTGATGGACGACATCTTGTGACCCTTCACCAATGCATTCATGGTGGTGTATTTAGATGACATCTTGATCTTCATCCAGAGTTGGGAAGAGCACCTCCACCATATTCGACATGTCATTCAAACCTTGCGACAACACAAGTTGTGTGCCAATTTGGAGAAATTCTCTTTTAGCATGACCCAGGTTCAATATCTAGGGTACATCATTGATGAGAAGGGTGTGCATGTGGACCTAGCCAAGATACAAATCATTTGGGATTGGCCAGCCCAAACCACTGTAACAGAACTCCATATATTTTTGGGTCTTGCCAATTTCTACCACAGGTTCGTGTTGGGTTTCTCTCTTATCACTTGGCCTTTAAGTCAAGTCACCAAGGGCAAAGTGAAAAAAAAAAATGGTATGCAACTCAACAGAAGGCATTTTCTGAGTTGAAGAATACCTTTGCTATGCACCAGTGCTCACATTACCAGACCTGCAGCAACCATTTGAGATTTAGATAGACATGTCTGACTATGCTATTGGTGCAGCTCTTACTTAGCAAGTGCATCTAGTGGCTTACCACAATGAGAAACTTTCGGACACAGTCCGAAGGTATCCCACTTATTAAAAAGAAATGTATTCCATTGTGTAAGACTTTCGTCAATGGAAGCATTACATTCTGAGGAAGGAAGCGGTCATCCACACAGGCCACCAACCCTTGTAGTTCATACAGACACAAGGGAAGTTGCAGAACGATCACCATAAAAAATGGTCCACATACATGAAATTTTTCCATTTGAACATTAAGTACAAGAAGGGTAGCACCAATAATGTTGTAGACTGCCTCAGCCAACCACCAATCATAGTGTTGATCATTGTTCTTGACTCCTGTGGGCAAGAGACTTCGAGGTGATCCAGTGATCCAAAATTTGGCAACACATACCAAACACTTGTGGAAGGTAATAAAGTTATAAAGTTTCACCTCGAGGATGCACTATTATGCCAACTAGGACACATATGTGTTCCTTCAAGTGAGCGTGCCCAGATTATTTGGGAGGTGCACTATATTCAGGTCGTTGGACATTTCAGAGTAGAAAAAACAATGGTGGTGTTGCAGAAGTATTTTTATTGGCCGAACCTTCATCAGGATGTTGGGAATTACATAAGATCCTGCACCACCTGCACCATTGCCAAACCAACCATCAAGAAGCAAGGCCTATATACTCCTCTACCTACTCCTAATCGACCTTGGTAATCCATCTCCATGGATTACATGTCGAGCCTTCCTTCTACTAAGCACAACAATGATTATATTTTCATGGTCATCAACAAATTCTCTAAGATGGCCATTATGGCGGCCTACAAGAAGAGTATCACAGCAAAGGCCACTACTAAGCTATTCTTTAAGTGAGTATGGGTACACTTTGGGATCCTATAGTCCATTATCCCAAATCATGACAGAAAATTACTAGGTACATTTTGGTCAAGTCTTTGGACGATGTTAGATACCAAACTTACTAAGTCCACGGCTTTCCACCCCCAAACTGATGGTCAACCAGAGGTCATCAACAGGATGATTGTACACATTATACACATGTAAAACTCAAAGAATCCATGCACATGGGATGAAATCCTCCCCTATGTCCATCACAACTATAATAGATCTCTCCATAGCTCAACGGGCCACAACCCCTTTCAGGTAGGGCTGGGATTTCAACCATTATGTCCCATTGATGTGGCCATACCATTTGCATCTACTCAGGTGGATTTGGCTCACATCTAGTCCAAAGTTGACAGGGCTAGTTACTTCATTGAGCGAATTCAACACATCTTCCAATAGGTCCATGATATATTGGACAGAGACAATGCTAAGTACAAGTAGCGCCATGATCAACATCGAGTGTCACACAAGTTCCAGGTGGGCGACAAAGTTTGGCTACATTTGCAGAAGGAGTGCCTCGCTGGACCCCATCGCAAGCTTTTCCCACTTCGATATGGGTCATACACCATCACCAAGGCTATAGGGGACAATGCCTTCAAGCTCAGCATTCCACCGTTCCTTGGTTTACACTCAATGTTCAATGTAGACTACCTTTGGCCATACTTTCCACCATTGTTGGACACATCTGACATTGCATAACAACTCACACCAATAGAGCTAAACCCAAATTGCATGGAATAGGCCACAACTGAATAGATCATGGACAAGCAGATCAAGAACACTCGCCAATAGAGGATCCAACTATACCAAGTTGTCAAATTAGGCCAACTCCTTCACCAGAGCAAGTGGTTCACCAGGGACCAAGTTCAATAGAAATTTACTCACCTCAGAGAGGCTTTGCACACAATGGGTACTATTGCTTCCTAAGGAGGGAGGACTGATCCAAGTGAATATTGGTGGTCACCCACCTATTCCACCTAGACCTCTAGTTGGTTTCATTTGTTTCCTTGTTATTGCAACATTTACTATTTTTATCATGTTTTCGGGTCCTGAACTTCTGGAGCATTTTTTACCCCCTAAATGGTGTTTTTTTTAGGTCCGTATCAAGCCCATACAAAATCTTGTAGTAATCGGAGTTATATTTCCAACAAGGTATCGTGCGCACCAAGCGAAGATAATATGACCAAGTTACGACCCTGAGAAGTTGGTTGCCCAACTAACCTCGATGGGGCCCAAAAACTCTTGACTTTCCATCTCCTGGGGTTAGGGTTTTGGTTGTTTAGGGTTTTCCCTTGTTGTTCAACAATAAATAGGCACTTGAGCCTCATTTTAACACAATTCATAGGCATGTATCCACCACATCTCTTCTTAGAGATAAGCTAGCATTACCTGAGCTAGTTTATTTTTATTTATGTATGTAAGCATATTGTAGTTCTTTGATATTAATGAAATGAAGTTTTATTTATGTTGCATCTCTGTGTATATGGGTATTTTTGTATTTTTTTTTGTTCCTTCATAAGTTTGTATGAATGCAAGGGATGACAGTTGCTTGTATCCCTAAGTAAGACTAAGTTGATGGTTGTGCTACGTTTTGAAAAAAAATTGTTGAGAACAGGGCTTGATGTGTTGTTACTAATTTATAATGGTTATGTATTGTTGAGTATACATAATTATTGAATTGTTGACCAGATGTTAATACATTAATCTTATCTCAAATACTTGGTTTCCTATTGGTGAACAGAAGCATATTTGATTATGCATTGCATAGTTTCTTGTTTTGTTTACTGGATATGGTGATTTTATTTTAGAAGTGGATTTATATTAGATTGATTATTGATGTATGCAAATAATGTTTTCCTAAAGTTGATTTGATTATTGCAAAGAGAGGTTTTGTATTCAAAGAAGGAAATAGTGGGCCCAATATGGAAATTGTGAAACGTTTCCTACAAATTCTTGTGTTGAGAATAGTGGCCACTAGTTTGAAAATGCATGAAATATGGTCCACGAGTATTTAAGGGTTGGAGACATAGCGGGTAAGTGGTGGCTTTCTAGCAAACGATGTCTTGTTGACTCAATGAGTTGTGGTTTCCTTTAAATATTGGCTATAGGAACTATTGAAGGTGGCAACCTTCAGTGGGTTGGGGCCTTCGGTGGGTAGTGGCCTACATTATTGAGGAAGTGGTGGCTTCCGTCAGACAGTGGTTTCTTACGTGCATTGAAAGTTGGGGCTTGCACACTAGTGGTGGTGAATGATTCATTTGTAAACAAGAATATTGCTTTATAATATTAAGAAGAAGACAAATAGTTGTAGGGTGGTTTTTCTCACACAAAGGTTTCCATCAAAATATTGTGTTCCTGTGTTGATGTGATGCAGTTATGTGCTTTGATGATTTATGTTGCTCATGGTTTACTTGTGCATACTTATGTTATTTTTTTATATTATCTAATGGTTCTCACTAATTAATTATTGATTCCATAAATCATAAATAAAGTGAAAAAAAATTAGTGACTAATTTAGTGAAATATTGATTCACCCCTCCCCCCCCTGCTCAGTATTTCTAACAATTGGTTTTAGAGCGGGTTCCTTCAAGACATAGCTTAATTCCTAAAGGAAGATCTTGCAAAATGGGTAGTCAAGTAAAACTCCTCTCAAGCAAGACTCATCTATTTAATGGACCAAATTTCACATTTTGGAAAATAAGGATGAGATGTCATCTAAGATTTCTTAGAGATGATGTCTGGGAAGTAATAAAAAATGGGTATCAATACAGATGGAGAAAGTAAGAAGAAATATGAAAATAATGCAAAAGAATTTAATTATATCCTATGAGGTCTTGCTGAATCAGAACTTGTAAAGGTAATGTAGTACGAAACCGCCAAAGAAATGTGGGAAAAACTAGTAAATAGCTATTAAATGGATACAAAGGTAAAAAGTGCAAAGCTACAATCATACCAAATTCAATATGAAACTCTTAAGATGCATGAAGATGAAAGTGTTGCCAATTTTTCCTTAGAGTAGATGAAGTTGTAAATACCATAAAAGGTATTGGTGAAAGTTTTGAGGATTCTATGGTTGTTCAGAAGATACTAATATCACTAACACCCAAGTTCAATGCCAAATTTTCAACCATTGAAGAAATGCATGACTTAAACCAATTGTCGGGGGAAAGGCTAAATGGGATCTTGACAACCTATGAAATGAGGAAAAAAGGGGACTAATATGAAGTCAGTGAAGTTTCTTTTAAGGCTACGAACAAAGGCAAACAAAAAGAACCATAGAGCACCATCCATATCTCAAATGATGAGGAAGAAAACTTCGTCATAAAACTACAAAAGGGAACCAAAAGTTACAGAGGTAAGCTTCCATTTAAGTGTTTTAACTATGGAAGGATAGGTCATTTTGCTGCTAAATGTCCATATAAAGATAATGTTAATAAGGAAGAAAAGGGAAAGAACATCTCTAAGAAAAATGCCAAAAGGAGTTTCACTAAGAAGAAATGTTTTTATTCTCATGAAGATAGTGATTGTTCATCTGATGATGAATTAGATAATAACTCTAACTCTAATTTTGATTGCAATATTCTCATGGCTCTTGATGATCAATTTCATAGTGAATCAAATAATTTTGAAACAAGTGATTTGATGAATGCATTGAAATAAATTGACAGGCTCATAAATATAAACAAAGACTAGGACAAAGAAATCAAAGTGCATAAAGAGAAAGAGAATAGTATTGATGAAGATATGACCTTGTTAAAGGTCCACTGGAAGAAGTTAAAAGAGTGGAGGAGGTACTAATGAAACAAATTCAAGAGAAAGAGAGGTGTTGCAAGAAATTAGAATCAGAAATTGTAGCCCTAAGGAAAGACCTTGAGAAAATGAAGTCCCAATTAAATTTGAATCTCAAGTTACTAAAGGGATTTGAGACACTGAATAAAATTATTAATGGTCAATGCTCTCCCTTAATTAAGATAGGAATGGTTATGTCAATGCCTTGAAGGGAATCATTGGTCAACCTAGTGCAATCATCAATAAGACTCAACAAAATCAGGATGAATCAAGCCACACAAATATAAAACAAGCAAGGAAGCAACTAAGGTCAAAGATGCAACCTTTCTATAGTCGAGGACCAAATTTCAAAGGAAATTCTTTACTCCCAGGTATTCATATTTCTTCTATCGTAACTTCTTTTCTTGTCATAATTTTGGTCATAAGGCTATTCATTTCATAGCACATAAAACCATCAAGATTAGAGAATCAAGAGTCAAGTATAATTTGAATAAGTCAATAAAGACTAGGAAGTGCACCGTCGTTCCCTTAGCAATCTAAATATTTCCCACCTACCTTTTCATATGGATCAGATCCAAAATTTGGGGTTCGGCCACTGCTAAACAGATCATATCCAACATATGGGGTTATGCCACTACCATACAAATCAGATTTAGTAGTTGTGGTTTTCACAACACAAATTAGACTCTTTGTGTTGTGAGGGTTTTGGTCGCTATAGTCCAGATCATATTTTCGCGAAACATTCTGCAGTGCCGAAACTTTGGGGTTTCTACTACTACAGTCCAACACCAATTTTCACAGGATATTTGGTAGTATCAAGCATTTTTTTTATTCGGCCACCGCAGCATTGATCAGATGCGAGGAAAACTCCTTTTAGAGTATAAAAAAAAACTAGGACCATCATGGGACACTTGCAAGAGACCTAGACCATAAGATTCAGGATGAAAAGTTGATCGCAATGGCACCATTTAGCTATAAGACCCCCAATTTTCATGCAGTCCCATTTTTTTTCTGATGTGACTTCAAGTGACCCACATCACTAGACTTGTAATCCCTCCCTCTTTCCAACCATACTACTCTTAAGTATGCTCAAAATTGACCGGAGCTAGTGTATGCACGGTACTAGGTCTCAAGTTATGGATGTGGAGAAAATTGAAGCCCTTGAGAAAAAATTCAACGACTTCTAGGCTTCCTTTAACAACTGAATCATAGCATCAGTATTGCAAGCCCTAAGCAAGTCTCGTGACCCCATGGGAAAGAACACAATGTTGAGGCACATGTAGAAGGATAATCCAACCATCACATTCATTTCCATGGAGGTCACCCATATTCAAACCACCGAACACTCAAGTTGGACATGTACAAATTTTATGGTTTTAACCCGGAAGTATGGGTGGCACAAATGGAACAATATTTCCACCTTAATAATATTTGGGATGATGACACTAAAATACATGTGGGAGATATTTACTTGGACCAAGAGAGATGATAGTGGTGGCAATGGCATTATAAATGTTATCTAGGGAGGCCAACTTGGAACATGTTCTCAAAATCCATTTATGACAGTTTTGATCAGGAATTTCACCTTCTGGGTCGTCTCACTGAGCTCACAAAAACAAGTACAGTATGGGACTACATTATAGCCTTTGAACAATTGGACATCTAGGCTGAAGGACTAGGAGACACTTTTTACTTGGAATGTTTCATCAGTGGCCTAAAGGAAGCCATCTAAGACCATGTTCGAATGAATCACCCAGCTACTTGGTTGGAAGCATGCCAAAAGGCCTTAGATGCATAAGTCACTTTAAATTCCCAATCCAGTCACCCAAATTTTGTCACACGGGCATGCCCCACCCTAGCTATAGGCCCCACCCAAACACTTAAGGTTCAAAAGGTGTCATCAGTAGAAATTGTTGAAAGAAGGAAACAAGGACTCTACTACTACTATGACGAAAAATACTCTCTAGGACATAAATGCAAGGAACCAAAATTCTTTCAAATCGGTGCTACTGATAACAACTCTCTCGATGAAGATACATCCACTAAAGTGCCTGAGGAGGAAGAGGGTGAACCCCAAGATAAGATACTAGAGCTACGCCAAATGAGCTAGTGATCTCACTCCATGCCTTGCCCGACATTTCTTCTCCATAGACTCTCAAAACACGAGGTTTTATTAAACATCGACTAGAAATGGTGTTGATAAATAGTGGAAACACGCATAACTTTTTCCATAAGAGAGTAGCAGAAGTCATTCATTTTTTTATTAGGGAGGTATCTAATTTCCAATTCCTTATCATTGATGGGGGTACCATGAAATGTGAAGGATGTTGTGAAAATATTAAGTTTCAGATGGGGGATTATCACTTCAAAACCCACATGTTTTCCATTGAAATGGGTGGTTGTGGCATTGTCCTTAGTGTCAAATGGCTCTGCACACTGGGCCCTATCACGATGGACTTCCAGGAGTTATATATGAGCTTTAAGTAGAACATCTACACTCATACATTATCGGGACTCCAGGCATGTGCTCCCATTATCATCAGCTCACATCAAAAGGAGAAGCTTTCAAAAAAGGGCCATCATGGGATAGTAGCACAATTTAATGCCATCCATGCCATTGAATCTGCCACTCCTAAAATTCATCCCAATATGCAACAGGCATTAGATCACCACCAGCAATCTTGACAAACCTAAAGAACTCCCACCCTCTAGGGGTGAACATGATCATAAAATCCCTTTACTCCGAAGTACCCAGCCACCAAATGCCTACCCCCATCGATATCCTTTTGCACAAAAGATTTAAATTGAAAAAAGCATCAAGGAACTCCTTGAAGATGGTGTTATTCGTCCCAGCACCAACCCTTATTTATCTCTAGTAGTCATGGTTTTAAAGAAAGATGGTGAATGGCGCATGTGTCCAGAATTTAGGGCCCTTAACAAGCTCACTATCAAGGACAAATTTTTCGAAAAATGCAACAAGAAAATCTTAATTTAATTTTGTCCTTGAATTAAATTATGTATTAAATTGTAATTCTAGTTCTCATAACAACTTGTAATAGTTAAGTACGTTAAACTTACTTGGTTGGCTTAGTTGATTCGAGTTGGGAGTCTATCTAGAGTCATGTAGAGTGGTTCCTAAATTTTAGGGACCCAGGTTGAGTTCTTTTGAGTTGTAATTATTTAATTCAATTTAACTGAGTTAAATTCAATTAAACTATTTCCTACTGATGGAGGAATTAATGGGAGATATAGTAGTGGGGTGTAACCTGTAGTAGTGGGGTGTAACCTATAGTAGTAGGGTGTAACCAACACTACTCAACCAGTAAACTAAAGATTCACTCATAATTAACTCATGAAAATCAGATCAAAGAAAAACCTAATTGAGAATGGAGTTCAGGGACAGTGTACTATCAGTTGTATAATAATCTTAATTGTATAGGTGGTGCATGAAATCAGACGAAGGCCTATGATGGATTGCACAATTATGGATGTCGAATTTCCAAATTAAATATGGGTTAATTCCCAAGGAAACTGCGCAAGGAAATTGGAGCTTGGCAAGCATAAGATTTGGCTAAGTATTGGCTAAAGCATGTTTGTGAAGCAGTGAGATAGATTAAGATAGTGAAAAGGTTGCTTGTGCTTGAGAAAAGCATTGTAATCTTCTCATATTTTCTTATTAATGCAATATATAGATAGCAAGGGTTTTTAGTTGTGGCTTTCCCCAAAAAATTATTGTGTTATGTGTGATTCAATTCTTTCTCTTTTATGCTTCGTGATTTCATCGATCGTTTATTTTTTCCGCTTATGAGTAGAGTATATTCAAGTCAATTGTTTTAGCATTTAAAAACCTACAGTTTGAATCTACAAGGAATTTTTACATGGTATGAAAGTTGAAATCACTATAGAAGAGGAGAATACGAGTTTGTCTTTTGCAGGAGAAATCAGATTTGCAGTATCATACTTCAGAGCCAGGAGGATGTCGCTCTACAGATTAAGACTCAAATATTCCCTTGAGGGTGGTTCAAACTTTATTGATTGGAAGGACGGGATGGAGATAGTGTTGGAAGACAACAGGCTTAAGGAATTCATAGACAAAGATATTCCTAAGCCAACTGGTGCTCAAGATCTGGCAGAGTGGAGAAAGTGTGTGGAAAAGGCGAGAAGGATTATCCTAGAAGGAGTTCGAGATCATATTGTCTCGAACCTCCATGGTAAGGAAAATTCATTTGCAATGTGGAAGGCCTTGACAGACCTGTTTCAAAATAGTAGTGACCACAAGAAGTTGGCACTAAAGGACAAGCTTAGAAAGATCAAGATGGAGAAGGGAGACTCAATACCGAAGTACTTGACCAAGTTCACCCAATGTCGGGATGAGCTTGGAAGTTTCTGTGTTATCGTTGCTGAAGAAGATCTGGTGAGCCTATCACCTTTAGGCCTACCCAAGAGTTGGCATGGCTACCAGGATTCTGTTAATGGGAGGGAGAAGCTACCAGAGTGGGAGAGATTTTGATCTGACTTGGTGCAAGAAGAGATTCGGCAAAACACCAGAGATAGATCTTCAGTCAAGCATGATGATGAGGAGAAATGTTCCTTAGCTAGAAAAGTGAAGAAAGGGAAGGGGATTCATCCCATTCCAAATCAAATTCCAGTCAAGGAGGAAAGAAGGACACGTCAAAGATTACATTTTTTCACTCTCACGAGCTGGAACATTATGCCATAAAGTGTCCATACAATAAGGCCGGTAAGAATCCCTCAGGAGGAGCAGTAGGTGAAGCTCTTGATTCACAATTCGAGATGGATTTCACCCTCATCACTTCCATTATGACATCGGTGATGGGTAGTATGTCGTACCTGTATAGTGGAGCCTCATTCCATATGACTGGCAACAAAGAGTTCTTTAGTGAATTGAAGGAGAAGGACCTACAGATGCACATCGAGGTGGGAGATGATGGAAGGTATAGCACGACCGTCATTAGTATTGTTACCTTTCAGAGAAAGTTTGGTCTCCTGTCAGATTAAAATATTTCATGTATGTTCCAAGCTTGAAGAAGAACTTGGTTTCAGTTACCATGTTGGAGGATCGTGACTATCATGTGATATTTAGTAAGGGAAAGGCTTTCCTTCGTCACATAGCCTCAGGGCAGGTGAAGCAGATCAGGGTTTAGGTGAAGAACCTCTACAAATTGGATGTAGAAGACTGTGTTTCTTTGAGCACTAAAGAAGATAAGGTGCGGAGCCGAGACATCGGTGAGTTGTGGCATAGAAAATTGGGTCACTTGCACCACGGACCTTTGAAGATCATGCAACAAATTTATACATGACTTCCCAAGGGTACACTAGAGCAGAGAGGCACATGAAAAGGGTGTACATTGTGAAAGTAAACCAAAGATTCCTTTCATGATAAAGACAGTCGAGCGCAAGTGATCCTTGATCGAGTTCACTGAGATGTGTGTGCACCATTCTAGACAACATCCACGACCAAGCACCTGTATTATGTAATATTTGTTGATGATTTTTCTCGTAAGTGGTGGATTTTCTTCATGCATAAGAAATATCAGATGTTCGCTAAATTTTGTGAATTTAAAGCACTTGTCAATAAAGATATTGGTAGGAAAGTTAAAGCTCTCGGAAGCGATAATAGTGGAGAATATGTGTCGAATGAATTCAAGAATTTTGGTGCATCATAAGGCATTTGACGGGATTTAATAGCACCTCATAACCCACAGCAAAATGGGGTGGCTGAAAGGAAGAATAGAAGTATTGTGGGAGGAGCAAGGGCAATGTTACATGATTAGGGTCTATTGTTGCACTTGTGGGCCGAAGCATGCAATGCAGTTGTTTATTTGCATAATAGAAGCCCTCATCAAATTCTCTGGATGAGTACACCAGAAGAAGCTTTTCCCTGTAAGAAACTAGGTGTGGCACACTTCAGGATCTTTGGTTCATCATTCTACTGTCATGTTACCAATGCATGGAAAAATCTAGAGCCAACAACTGAGTTGGGCATATTTGTGGGGTACAATGATACACTTCACAATTATCGGGTGTACCTACCATCCAACAGGATGATGGTGGTTCATAGAGATGTGAAGGTCAATGAAGAGAAGGCCATGAGATGTTCCCTTTAGAGGGAGCTTTAGTTACATGTATATGATGATCTTTTAGCTCTAAAGGAGGAACCTTAGGATGGTGTGGAGTAGCCACATGCATAGGAGCAGAGAGTGGAAGCACCCACTCATACAGAGACTTCCATAGATGGAAGGAAGTACACCAGGGAGGCTGACAAATCGATGCATGATGCTAGAGAGAATGTGGGATCACCCACATCAAAGTGTAGGTAGAGGAGGTCACTGGATCGGTTCATTGGCTACATGGCTCTGATGAGCGAGAGTGTAGAGATTCAGCCATCCTCATTCGAGGAAGTAGTCCAACAACCAGTGTGGGTTGATGCCAAAGATAAAGCAAGCAGCAGATGGGAGTGTGGAGAAACACAAGGGCATATTTATGGCCAGATGGTTCTCTCAGGTAGAGGGAATTGATTACGAGGAGACATTTTCTCCAGTAGCAAGGTACTCGTCACCCAGATCTATCTAGCACTGTCATCACAAATGGGATGGAAGATACATCAGATGGATGAGAAGACAACATTCCTCAATCGTATTATTAAGGAAGAGGTGTATGTTGAGTAGCCAGAATGATTTGAGACCTTCAATAGAGAGTTGCATGTGTGCAGACCTAAGTGAGCATTGTATGGACTAAAACAAGTAGCTCGTGCTTGGTACACTAGGATTGACAGCTATTTCATGGGGTTGGGCTTCATCAAAAGTGAAGAAGATGTGAACCTTTACCATATTGTGGTTGAAGGTATATTTTTTATTATAGTATTATATGTCAATGATTTGATTCTAACAGTCATTAGAAGCTGATAAAATCTTACAAAGAGGATATTGCAAGAGAATTCGAGATGAAGGACCTAGCGCTCATGCATTGCTTTCATGGTATGTGTAACAACCCTGGTGAAAATTTCATGTAATAAAAGTTAATAAAGTCAAAATAAGACCACGGTTAAGGGACACTTATTCCAAGATGAATGTTGAGAAAATATATCCTAGTGGGCATCACTGGATGTGTGTTTTGTCTAAGGAAAATTGGCAAAGGCATTAAAAGGAAAAAAGGCATTTTTGGCACATTTATTTACGAAAATAAAGGAAATAATAAGAAAATTAAGGTGAAAGGTCATAGGTTGCACGTGAGGAGGAAATTGAAGGAAAATGATGGAAAATGAAGAAAATAGAGGCCTCGTTAATAAAAAGGCTTTGAGGATCAGTGGGTAACCTTTTGGCAGTTCAAATTTGGAGCTCTATCATTATTCTCTCTCTCTCTCTCTCTTGGTCACTTAGAGTTTTCTTGGAGCAATCTAGTTTGAAGCAAAGGAAAGGAAAATAAAGCAAGGATCAAGGAAAGGAACGCAGGATCAAGAAGCTTCAGTAGAAATAATTGCAGGTAACCTTTTGCATGTATGATTTCCTAGATGGTTAGGACATGCATGGGTTTGCATGTTGGTTATTGTTCTCTTGCGGTCGGTGGCATGGTTTTGTCGAGTTATGACAGTGGTTTTCAACCTAGCCTTGCCCTTTCTCCAGATGCCATGGTGTTGGGATGTTTATTTCAGTTTTTGAGCTTTGGTTTGCAGAATGGATTTTGGAATCTAGGACGGAGATGGTCTCAAGTTCCATTCCCAAAGGCCTAGAAATCCCTTGACTAGTTTTGGCGGGATACACGGTAAATCCTGAGGAACAAGTCTTGGTTTAGGGCCTAGTGATCTGGGTTTGGATTGTGGTAAAGCCTGAGAGGCTAGTCTCGGTTTAGGGCCTAGTGATCCCGTTTGGATTGTGGTAAAGCCTAAGAAACAAAGAGACCGAAAATTCCTCAATGATAGTGATGGATTCCAAATGGAATTCCAATTTTGGTTCGATTGTGATCAGAGCATCGGTTATAATGTGATCACGGTTTGGTGAGGGTGGAGGTGGTTTAACCTCTGGATTCCCTTGGTTGTTCTTGGATTCGTTGTTCTATGAGATCCCACATTCATGCTTGGAATATGACACGGAGGTAACTAGCTAAAAGAGAAATTTGGTTCAGCCATGTCTATGGTCAGGTGATACGTGGAAGTCCCAAACCTAGTCAAATTTTCCTATGATTAATAAAAGCTAAGTTCTCTTACTTTTTCACTTGTGTATATGTTGATTTAATAGTTGTCATATCTCTAATATTTATATGGTTTTATGTTGGTTATAAGCATGGTTGAATGACTAGTTTATGTCCTGGTTATTTCATGTATTTACTTGTAACTGTTAAATGGATGGATGCAATACCCCATTGATGATATAATAGTTCATTAGAGAACGAGGTGATCCTTCTGGTTATGTTTCATAAGTTATTTCAGTCATTTATGCTATGTCTTATATCTTAGACATGTAGGTTGCATTGATGCCAAGTGTTTGACAGAAATTTAGTCCCAATTGGGGATGTTCAGGCCTAGTCCTGAGGTTGAGCTTTTATTTATCATCATTTTTATCATGTATTTAATGGATTCTAAAGTTTCCAGCAAGTTTTGGGCAGAGTTTTGGATTTTGGGCTAGAAAAGTGGCTCAAATCCTAGGATTACTGGCTAATCAAAGTGTTACCCTAGGGACTAAGGCATTTGGCTAAGGGATGGAGAGCATTATAACTCACCTGGATTATGTCTAGGGAGAATTACTCTGGCCTAAGTTGGTAAAAACTTCAGCAGGACCCAGGGGCAAGCTATCTAATGTGCTTGTTTGGTTCCTTGGGTCCTAAGGCTAACGTTGGATGATTGTGTATTATGATTCCGTCGATTCCACTTCCTTAAGGTCACATACAGGGTTGAATCCCATCATAGTAGCCTCTCGTCACAATATCTTTACCCCGGTTGGCTATTTACTTCGGTAGATGTGAGAGGAGGGTGGTTACAAGTTGATATCAGAGCATGGTTCACCCCCCGGACTGGATGTGTGTGTTGGACATACATGCATGCCAGTTGCATGTGTGTCTCTTACACTTGTGTTCCATTTGATTTAATCATTGCATCATGATGATCATGGTTGTAGTAAGGTTATCATGAGAAACTTGATGTGGTTTTGTTGAAAATATCATCAGAAGTACATGACTGGTTATTTGATTATATGCAGCTTGACTACATCCTTGTATGTTAGGTAGAATTCTTGGTTGTTCGATTACATGTATCAGTCTTGTAGGTTTGTTACAAGAATTGATGGCTTATGCTCGACTACATGTGTTTATGTGTATGTGTAGTCAATTATGAATTACTTATGCATGTTGATAGTTGCATGAGCCAATATGTATAATGGAGTAATGGTTGTTGTCATGCATGAGGTCATAGCATGCATTATTGATATGGCCTTGCACTGATGATTGGTCCTATCTAGAATGATAAATATGTGTTGATGCACTTATTTGATGAATTTCCATATGCTATTATGTTTATGTTATACATGTATCACATTGATTGGGTGATCTTTCAGATAAGATATCCTCCCCGAGCTACCCTAAGGTACGTTGATTTACTGTGATTTGGTTATCTGACATATTATGCATTGCAGGAAGAAACATCAATGGCTAGCAAGATGGTTGATTACAAAGACTCTCCCTATGAATATGAAGAGAAGTCTGGAGGTGGGAATCCTTTCTATTTGGCTATAACATTAAGAAGCTTGAAGGAAGAAATAAGGAGTTGCAAAGTAGACAATGACAAAATCATGTAGGCACAAGAGAAACAAGCAGAGGTGAATGCCATAATACTTCATAGTTTGTTAAGTTTGCAGTGACAGGGACCACTTCAGATCAGCCATGGATAGGAGGAAAAGATTAATGGGGCATATGGTAGCATGCCTCATAGTAGACACAGGTCATATATATCTCACATGATCAGAGATGGCAGGATGTTGGACATGTGAAAATTTCTAAATCTACACATCAGAAATCCCTACTGCAATTACTAGTTTAACATCTCCTACTTGTTCTTTGCATTAAAAAGTTATTTAATTACATAAACAACGATGAAAAACACTATTGCAGCCTACAAATACATATAGACCATGAACTGAGATAAGCTAAGACAATCACACAAGGGACACCGTTATTTTTGGACAATCGTCCCCGGAAAAACCCAATTCGGGAAAATTGGTGCAGCATATAGAGGGTTCGTATTATTAAGCATATTCTTGAATACAACTAGGGTGCCAAATGCGGCTCAGCCAATAGAGAATAACCTTGGCAGAATTACCTCTATCTGGAGACAAATATTTCGGCAAATCCAGCAACTAGATGATCAAACCCCACAGATGACAACTATTGTTCCCAGTGTTGGGCAGCGATGGTTGTTCCAAGCTCTATTCTGGAACTATGTCACATCCTCCAGGAGTTGCGCCACCCTCTCAGTGATCCTCCCTTGCTCATAAATTTGATATGCTTAACTTCTCTCTCTCTGCCCCACAAAAAAACCTCAGTGCTACCTCTAAGGGCCTGTGTCAGCTCCTCCAGCTTCTGTGTCAGCCTATTTGGCCTCTGCGTCACCCTCTCTGGAGTTGTGTTGTCTCTCCTGGTGTTGCTCTTCCTCTCCACTATGTATTCTTCAACCATGGACTGAAGTCCCTCTTCTGAACTACCCCTCACTGCAAATCAGATCACTAGCTCGATTTTCTCAGCAAACCTCACCCCAAAAAAATCGAACTCTTTGATCTCTTGGTGTATCTCCAACTAACCCTCAAGCCTCCTCTTATACTTTTCCTGTTGATGAATCAATGGTCAAGATTAAGTCGCTAATCAACGTCTAAGATTAGAACTAACTTGATCCTCCTCACTTAGAACCTTCTCACCCATATTTTTATTAATACGCATTAATATTTTTATTTTCCTAGGTTTAGGCTTAGGAACTCATTAAAAATATTAATTAATTTAGTAACTCCTCATATGAGTGGAATTTCTCCAAACGATTTATGGGTTCTGTAGATCTCATTTATTCTATCGCCTCCACAAATTTTTGGAGCTAGAGCACATCCAATGCTACCCAAAATCAACACTCCCTCTTAGCAAGGAATGTGCTCTAGCAATACTTCCCCATAGAAGCATTACATTAATCCACTGCATCGGTCCTCTGTTTTGATGATGCATGTCCTGATGCCCTTCATCCACTGCATTATTGCTTCTTGTACTGCTACACATGACTCTACCACTGTCACTGCTACATCTATACTGCATCTCCCTCTCAAAATGTTGCATCATGCTGCCCATAGCACTGCCACTGCTAACTGTTGCACCGCAACTCAGTTGCTGAGAATTAAGCAACTGAAACTTCACTCAAAAATTGACATCCTAGTCAGTATGGATGCCTTGTGATCCTGAAGCTACCTCTGCTACTAATCTGTGTTGACCCTCTGTTGCCACTGCACTGCTCCAAACTTCTTTGTGCCTCTCGCACTGCTACAACATCCACTGTGCTACCTCAGATTTTGGCACTCTAGCAATGCCATTGTTTCTCCATCACACCTCACACCAACCGACACCTGCCATTATGCTACTGTCATTAAGGGATCCTATAGCCATATGTGATCCAAGAGTTTGGGAACCTCAAGGATCTTGCTAGCATGTAGTCCTCTTGACTACAACTCGATGTCACCCCACCTCTTCTCCAGAGTTGCATGAGCACTCATAGCACAATTTTCATCATCGGCATCATTGTCTACCTTTGTTGGAGCAACCTTTGAGTTAGAAGCCTCCCCTTGCCTTTCTTCCTAGGGCAATAAGTGGCATAATGTCCCAGTTCCCCACATTTGAAGCACCTGACCTTGGTTATGTCCTTCTTCTTCCTCTTCTACTGCCCCTGTTGTCCCGTTGATGTGATAGTTGCATCCTCCTCCTCCTCCTTCTTGACCTGGGTTCCCTTACCACTAACTCCTACCTTGGTTGACCTCCTGAGTTTTTCTTGTTGAAGATTTTCCCACATCTCCTCCCAACTGAGGAGAGTCGCTCTACCCAAAATACTTTGGACAAATGTCTCCCAGTCCTCGATGACTACTTTTAGGGTAGTCTTGACCATGAACTTAGGATCTAGTGTAGACCCCATGGAAGTCAACTGGTCATGAATCCCTTGCAATCTGAGAGGGAAAGGATCTATCTCCTCTCCTTTTTACATTTGGTATTGTCTCATTTGATTTTCTAATAGCATCTTTCGTTGCACAAAAGAGCCCTGGTACAAGGTAGTCAGGGTCTCCCACATCTCCCTTGATGTGTCCTTCTCAGTAATGTGTGGTACTACATGATCTTTGACCCCGTTTAGGATCATGCACTTTTCCTTCACTTGGGCCTTCTCGTATTTCTTCATCAGATCAACGTCAACCGGCACAGCAACTACCTTCAAGGCATAGTCCTTGATGCAATGTTTATCTAGGATTTCCAGGATCTTGGCCTTCTAGATGAAAAAATTGGATGCTCTGTCAAATTTGTCTTGATCCCTCAACCCATTCATTGCCATCTCTACTAAAAAATAGGACTAGTTCTTTTCTCCCTCTCCCATCGTCAATCTAGCAAGACTTGGATCTGGATGCCTTGGGTGCAATAAATCCTCTAAGGAACAAGCTCCCCGATAGACTCCCTCTAACTCCTAATTTCCCTCTCGGAAATCCTTCGGCCAACTATTGAATCACTCCTTTCCAATCCTCCTTTGTTGTTGCAACCCAGATCTAGATTTCTTGGCTAGAAATTTGTCAAGGTAGTGATTCCCTCTACCTTGGCTCTATTGTTGGGCGCAGGATCCCCCAAGGAAATTTTTGGGGGTTAAAACCCAGTTTTTATTTAAAAGTTGTAAATCCAATGTAAAGACTCCGCATTTTGTGGGTAAAGAGCACGAGCTTTTAAACGAGTCATAGGGTTGTCTGCCCTTGATTTTGTAATGTAATGTCAGCTTTAGAGATCTACCCATGGTGCACAGACCATGGGATTGTATAAATAGAGTGAGGCTCTAAGAAGTTGAGAGATAATAGAATTAGAAGGAATAATGATGGAATAGAAGCATAGTGAAAGATCTAAGCGTAGAGTCGAGTCTTTGGGTCGTAGAGTATGAGAAGGCTCTGTAGCTGAGTGCGCAGAGGCCTAGTAGTTTGCAGCTGAGTGCGCGGACCCCTGCAGCTGAGTGCGCAGGGCGAGTCGAGTCTGTAACTATTGAAGCATTAATAAAGAGAAGTTTTACATCAATTCTGTGTATTTATTTCCTATTTTCTGTATCGAATATATTGGGTATAAATTGCATTTATGTTGTCTATATGGTGCGCGAACATATCTGATTGTGTTGATTAAGTAAATGTGAGATAAGGTATCTGTTTACGCAAAGTTAACTAACAATTGTAAGAAGATAAGTAAGATACGCGATGTAACTTGGGGAAATAGTGTAGATCACTATCCTAGCAACGCGAAAGAATCTCAGCCCCTGGTTAGGGTTGTGCGAAAGGCGATCCTATCAGATCGCGAAGGTCTCGCAAGTCAGGATAGTGCGCAAAGCAACCTGCACAAAGGTAGGCACAATTGGATTAAATTGACCCCTCAGACATCTCCATGGTGTGGAAACTTGGTTCCAGCATCCCCCCATACTGCTTCGGGTGAGACTTCAGTCCGCGCACCGCGGGCTGATGCCGAAAGGGCCAGTAGTGTAGGGATTTGTTTGGCTAATTGATCAGATATTGATCCAGGACCTTAAGGACCAATCAGGTGCTAACACGTTGCAAGCTTGAAGGCCGCCACATGGCCCTGGAATGGTTAGGTAAAATATGTTGAGGTCCAACGAAATCAAACTCGTGACCTCCGGCAAGACAGGACAACACTCTACCACCTCCACCAAACGTTGTTTCTTAACAAACCATGGATGCAGTGCATATTTGTTTTGTATCGGATGGAGGTTTGTTTTGTAAAGCGCTTCAATCCACTCTAGTGATCTGACCTTTCCAAATCCAACGAATATCGTGTCGTCCGCTCACAACTACCCCAGACGATCTCAACTGTTGATGTATTCCGCTCAATCTAATGGTTGTTGTGCAATCTCGCATAGATTCATGCATGACGGTTAATACTCCGAAAGCACGCGAGAAAAGTGGTTTTTTCTGTGCTACGTGTCGGTCGCTCGGGTTAATCATGTGAATTTGGAAAATATCGGTTACAGCCTTTTAGGGGCGCGAGATACCGCTCTCCACTTATCAATACCATAGTTGAAGGATTAACCACGACTGCTAGATATACGCACGATAAGGTCTTATCCCTCATGTACGCGCCCAACGGTTATGGTAACAGCTACCTCCGACAGTCACCGTGGCAGAGTGGATAAAATTAGGCGGATATGCTAAGTTTAGTTGAGGATAAGTGCAGTTTGCCAATATTGGTAGAGTATCCCTAGAGGATATTATATAAAAGCACTCCAAGAGAAGTTTTCGACAGGAAACAGAGGAGAAGCAGAGAAGCAACGAGAGTGGAACAAGAGGCTTGATAGGCTAATTAGAGCCTTCTAAAGCTAATGGGATAGTCCAGAGAAGTTGGGAAAGTCATATTCATGGAGAATTTCATCCAGGAAGATTGATGTTGGAGCCCAAGAGCCACCAGAGGTTGGAGGAAGTTTTAGGAGCTACCAGTACTTGTTCTCAATGAACCAACAATCGTTCCTAACCGTAATGAGCTTTCTGAATCCATTGCAGGGATCTGCGGAAGCATTTGGAGACTTCTAAAGGATAAGATGCTACAGGTAAGTTTCAGGTAGTGAATGATCAAATGATCAGCCTATTGTTGGTGTCTGATATGTGTTGGAGAAAGTAGAAGAATTTTCAGAGACAGTTGAAGAATTATGAAAGAGTTAGTGCCATCTAGAAGCTTAGGGTAGCTCAGAGCACTGATTGAAGGAATCAATTCTAAGGAATCTTAGATCTGTTTGCAGAGTGATGACAGCCATGACATGGATATAGATGGTATTCTAATCCCATTGGTTTAGTTCAGTAACCTTTGGAGTTAAGTGTGGAACTTGTAAAAGAAACTTTACCATAATCCCAAAGAGCCAAGTCAAGATGACAAAAGCTCAAGGAGACGTAGCCCACGATATTCGGGTGAAATCCTAGATTAAATTTGTTGTTATGTGTGGTTGTTTATTTGTTGCATTATATGACTGTTATATGTGTTTAATATCAGCATAAACAAATGGACTTAAAGCACTTAAACAGTTAAAAACAAACAACATACACCTGTTTCAAGTATTTAATTCTGCAAATGTCATACATAAGCTAGATCATTTATTTTTTAAGTTTTGAGTGGGAGGTTCTTGTAAGCATAACAAGTTGTTAAACCCCCATTTCAGATCAGGTGGTATCAGAGCAGGTTTCTTGATTGACAGAGCAAGGTTGCTTGATTGACAAAGCAATAGGTTGCTTGTTTGACTTGAAAGGTGTTTAAACAGTACAAAGAATTTGACTGTTTGATTGTTTGTAAACTGACTATTGTTTGAGTTTGCAAAGGTGAAGGGAAAGCTACTGATAGCTAAGTCCAGGAGAGGACAAGAAGGAAGAAGGGTTGAAGGAATTCTCCTTACCCAAAGGACCTCAAGGCAAAAGGTTGCTTGAATAAGCTTTGTGAATTTGGTTGAAGTTCTTTTGTTCATTTTTATAATGACAACTTCTACAAGTGAGTCTTCAAAATCCTCCTCCTTCACAAGATTCTTCGATGAAGACATGAAGCGAGACTTGTTCATCATGATGGATATGGTGAAAGAAATGTATGAAGATGAAAGGAAAAGCACCAAAATTCGAGAGCAATTGAATTCCATGAAGGAAGAGAAGCAGTTGCTTTCTGACAAATTGCAGGAAATGGAGAGCCAACTTCATATTGAAAATATGAACCTAGAAAGGATGCATGAGATGGAGACAGAACTCCTTGTTGCCAAAGAAGCCTTAGTCAAGTATCAGCTTGAAGAAGAGGTAAACAATCCTAGTTTGTCTTCAATTTCCTCTAAGAATGTTTATGTTGGTTCTTTTGAAAAACATACAAGATGCATAGGGTCCAAGTTGATGTCAAAAATGGGCTATGAAGGAAAAGGATTGGGAAAACATGCACAGGGAATTGTTGAGCCAATAATGATTGAGGAAATTCCTAAGTATTTGGGTCTTGGCTATGGACAAACTTATGGTGAAATTTCCAAAGTAGCCATGAAGACAATTGAAACAGTTCCTAGAAGGAGTTTCATTTCAGTTTCTCTACCTCAAGTTTGTAAAGATTGTATTCATGGGGAATGAAATAGTATGAAACATACTTTCCAAGAAGAAGGTGTTCATAAGCATGCACTTGAACAAGAGAGTTGCAAAAGCTCTGAAATCATTGAAGAGATTGATGGTGTTCCGAAGAGAGCCACTTCTTCATCCGATTCACCTCCTCATGAAGGCAACAAAGGTGAAAGAGAAAGGTATAAATCTGATTTCAATCATATTTATTTTGATTATGTAAAGCATGGTAAATTTCCAAATGAGCATTGGAAAAAAATTGCATGTTCCTTTTTTGGTTTGGATAACCATAGTGTTTCTAGATGTTGGAAGAAAATGGCCACATATAGGAAACTTTTGAAGAAAAGGAGGCAAGAAGCCAAAGGTCCATTAGACAAGGAAAATCATGCTATAAAGAGGATGCACATGTATTGCACTTATTGCCATAAGAAAGTACATATTTCTGAAAAGTGTTGGACATTGAATCCAACAATACTTCCACGAAATTTGAAGAAAGTGGAGGAAGAGAATGGCAAGAATGGAAAGGAAGTTTCCATAATTGATGTGTTTCAGGATGTTGATGTCGATGTGCAGTTAAAGGAAGCGCCTTTGATATGGATTGGTAAGAAATGGTTAGAGTTATTATCCAATTAAGGTTGCATGTTTTTTGATTTGATGCATTTATTTGCCAATGGAATGCAAGTTGCACGGTTTTACCAAAAAAGTGAATGGAAAAGTTGAGTATGAGACTTGCTTTAATGCAACAAAATTATATTAATTTCAGCTTTGTAAGTATATGTACATATGATTGAGGATCTTGTACTTATGATTGTGCTTAAGAGAAATTTGAGGAATGGAATGCATACATGAGAATGGTATGTACGAACATAGGGATGTTGATGATTTCCTTGTATTTGAACATGTATGTGTAATTGACTTGATGGTCGATTGCTTTGTTTAAACATGGATGCAATGTCATGTTGACTTAGAAAAGTTGATTTGGTCTCCAAGATTGAAAAGGGAGATAATGATGAAGTGTTTCACAAAATGTGGAATTATTTCTACTTTGAAAAAGAATCGTCAAGTTCTTTTTGTACATGCTTGACTTGAAGAGTCAGTGGTTTGAAAAGGCATGTTTTATCGGCTTGTGATTTAGTTGATAATTTCTACACAAGATGTAAGAGACATGATGATGATTCACATGATGTGAATTTATGTAGTCAAGTTTTTTTTTCTTGCACTATGTTGTTTTTGACAAGATGTCAAAAGAAGATTTGCAGCATCAAAAGTCGCCATAGAAGAGGCTTGGTAAGAAGTGGTTTGACTTCTTAACCCAGTAAAATAT
This sequence comes from Pinus tabuliformis, assembly GCA_031772625.1. Classification (NCBI taxonomy): domain Eukaryota; kingdom Viridiplantae; phylum Streptophyta; class Pinopsida; order Pinales; family Pinaceae; genus Pinus; species Pinus tabuliformis. The sequence goes on from CM062804.1 coordinate 638,577,874, forward strand.
ACTTTCATTGGTACATATGAAAATTTCAGTTGAGTATACATGAATTTATGATGTAATCTCACGTTTGTTTGAGCCACCTTGGATCGATGGTCAAGGAAGCGATGTTCAGCTACCTTCTGTAAACTTCTCAACATAAATTCTAAATGATTTTAAAGAAGACAGTTCTTAACAGGAGGACAAGTGCATCCAAGAATGGAAGTGTTGACTACCTTCAAGTTTTCATTCAAAGGCACCAGCCATGCAAGGCAAGTGTATGGAGGCTAAAAGAAGAGGGTGTTGTTACTCTCATCTAATGGAAAAATTAGTAAATCAATCTTTTGGGGTCCAAAAAATTCCTAATGGGGAGGAGTGATCAGATATTGATCCAAGAAATTAAGGACCAACGAATTTTTGACACATGGCAAGCTCAAAGGCCGCCACGTGCCCCTGGAATGGTTATGTAAAATATGTTGTGGTCCGACGGAATCGAACCCGTGACCTCTGACAAGATAGGACAACATTCTACCACCTCTGCTAAATGTTTTCTGTTAACAAACAATGGATGTAGTGCATATTTGTTTTGTATTAGATGGAGGTTTGTTTTATAAAGCGCTTCAATCTATGCCATTGATCTGACCTTTCCAGATCTAATGGATATCCCATCGTCTGCTCACAACTAGCCCAGACGATCTCAACCATTGATGTATTCTGCTCAATCTAACGGTTGTCACGTAGATTCATGCACGACAGTTAATACTCCGAAAGAACGCAAGAAAAGTGGTTTTCCCATGCTACGTGTTAGCCACTCAAGTTAATCGCGTGAATTTGGAAAATATCGGTTACAGCCTTTTAGGCGCGCGAGATACCGCTCTCCACTTATCAATACCATGGTTGAAGGATTAACCACAACTGCCAAATATATGCACGATAAGGTCTTATCCCTCATGTACGCACCCAACGATTACGGTAATAGTTACCTCTGACGGTCAGCCTAGCGGAGCAGATAAACTTAGGCAGATATGCTAAGTTTAGCTGAAGATAAGTGCAGTTCGCCAATATTGGTGGAGTATCCCTAGAGGATATTGCATAAAAGCACTCCAAGAGCAGTTTTCGACAGGAAAAAGAGGAGAAGCAGAGAAGCAGCGAGAGTGGAACAAGAGGCTCACTAGGCTAATTAGAGCCTTCTAAAGCTGATGGGATAGTCCAGAGAAGTTGGGGAAGTCATCTTCATGGAGAATTTCATCCAGTAAGATTGATGTTGGAGCTCAGGAGCCACCAGAGGTTGGAGGCAATTGTAGGAGCTACCAGTACTTGTTCTTAGCGAACCAACAGTCGTTCCTAATTGTAATGATCATTCTGAATCGATTTCAGGTATTTGCAAAAGCATTTGGAGACTTCTAAAGTCTTAGATGCTACAAGGAAGTTTCAGGCAGAAAATGATCAAATGATTAGTTTATTGTTGGTGTCTGATATGTGCTAGAGGTAGTAGAAGAAGTTTCAGAGACAGTTGAAGAATTCTGAAGGAGTTAGTGCCATCTAGAAGCTCAGGGTATCTCAGAGCACTGATTGAAGGAATCAAGTCTAAGGAAGCTTAGATCTGTTTGCAAAGTGATGACTGCCATGACAGGGATATAGATGGTATTTTAAGCCCATTGGTTTAGTCTAGTAACCTTTGGAGTTAAGTGTGGAACTTGTAAAATAAACTTTACCATAATCCCAAAGAGCCAAGTCATGATTAGAAAAGCTCAAGGAGACGTAGACCATGATATTCAGGTGAACTCCTAGATTAAATTCGTTGTTAGGTGTGGTTGTTTATTTGCTGCATTATATGACTTCTATATGTGTTTAATATCAACAGAAACAAATGGAATTAAAGCACTTAAACAGTTAAAAAACAAACAACATACACCTTTTCAAGTATTTAATTCCACAAATGTCATACATAAGCTAGATCATTTATTTGTTAAGTTTTGAGTGGGAGGTTCTTGTAAGCATAACAAGTTGTTAAACCCCCATTTCATATCACTAATTAACTCCAACCTGGGTCAGGACCCCTCAACCCAAAAAATGGTTATGTTGCCGGGACCAGAATCTACATAGAGATGTCTAATGTTGTATCATTGGAACCGAACTAAGAAGGAAATTTAAGGTTGGTTGGATAGGAGGATTTACAAGTTCGCAGCGCAGGAGAATAGTTCGCGGTGCAAGAGAACAGGAACCCGCAACTGACAAAAGAAGAGTGGTTAGACTGCTACCTATACACAGAGATCCATGAAATCTTCTTCGCGTCTTTTCCTACAAAGTTGTACAAGTGCATCGCAAAGCTAGCAGATACCCAAGGAAGGTGGAAACCTGACAATCTTATTGTGTGGACCCAGAGTTAGTTCAAAGGTTGGAAGCATCGGAGGATAAGATCGTGCGCGTCATCGATCATTATCTCGATCGGATTATAGGAGGATTCATTACTAAGTTCGTGGTTGACACCTCAGTTAGCTACAGCAAAGCAAAGCGATGCTTTCTCAAGGGACCACAAGGTAAGTACGTAAAGTCTATGAATACTTGGATTAAAATGCTATTATGTGATGTTCGGGGCTACACGAAGTGGAAAAACTTACAGGAACGAAGGAAATAAGGGACCAGAAACTAGCCGCTTGATTTCACCTTCGCGAGGGGACAAGGAAGAACTCATGAAGGTCTTGTCACAAAGTGTGATCCATCTGATAAGGCAAAGAATTCCACGAATACCACCCCCACCCACACCACCACCAGCTTCACTGCCTTCACCTCCATCTTCACCTACACCACCTCCGCCACCACCACGAGTCAATATGGAAAGCACGATAAAGTTGCTTGTGTTCAAGGGATTGGGAAATGAGGATCCAGACCAATTTTGGTTCATGGTAAGAGTTGTATGGGAAGTGCATGGAGTTACAGATGACAATATAAAGAAAGAAGAATTGGTTAATGCCCTACAGGACCATGCACTGACTTGGTATATTAAGCACTCCAATGATAATCCAAATGTGGGAATCACAGATATCCAAGTAGCGCTAAACAGAGAATATAGTAGGTCGGAGTCTGAAGCACATTCGATCATTGGATTCAAATAAATCATGATGCTACTGGGTGAGACTCCTTCTGAGTTGGATTAGAGGTTAAAGTGTAAAATTCACAAAGCTAATATGAATCTGATGAATGGAAAACATCGTGAATGGTTTGTAGCATCGTTAACACCACATTTAAGGAGTGCGCTATCACAACAGAAGTTAACGACTCAGGCAGAGGCCTTAGAAATATCGATGAGGCTTCATGAGACCCCAATGCAGGATCCTAACTTGGGAGTTCAGCAGATCCATGCGCAATTGAAAAATTTATGCTTGGAGATGCAGAGTCTGAAACATGACAGAACAACTCGACCAAAAGTGCACGAAGAGGTGTGGTGCGTAAAATGAAAGGGTCAGGGTCATGATAAGGACCACTACTGTGTTCGCAAATTACCTTGCAGGAAGAGGACCAATGCCGTTAAGGCTGAAAGCACAAGCAGGACCTTGCATGGCACCTTCCTTGTGGTGCGCAATTTGCCAAATAGGTGGAAAACACGCTACAGACCACTGTCATTTGTTACAAAAGTATACACAAAATTCACAACAATTGTTCTATAATTTTTGTAGTTCAGTGGGACACGATGAGCGCACTTGTAGGAGATAAAAGTTGATGATAGATAGAACTCCCACCTACAGAGTTCAGGCCGAATCGTGGCCCCCTAGACCAGAATGCAAGAATGGAGCGAACAGGATTTCAGGGGCGCAGACGAGGACGAGGTAGAGGAGGACCTGGAAGAGGTCACAGTCAGTTGATATGCTACAATTGCGGAGGGCCAGGACATTATGCCCACGATTTTACAAATCTGACGCGGTCCTCATTTTTATATTGCACCTTGTTTGATCATGAGACGGAATATTGTCCTATGATGATAGCTAGGATACATGACAAAGGAGCGCTACCACCTCCCCCGACTCAGAACCTGCAGATGATAAGGTCTGAGCTGTGCGAGGAAGATCCAAATGTGAAAATTATGCTCCTATGTGGAATCATGATGGGAGATGAGAAAGGTAAATAGCCCGAAGATAGTACATGGGTTCTCGAAGCTCCGGTGAAAGAAGCAGAGTTTGATTTGGAGCACGCTCGGGAAACCTTCATGGAAGCTAAGAAGAGCTTCGTTGATGCCTCCACTTCAGGAAGCAAAGATATATCGAAGACGGAGATGGACCCATCTATGCTTACAACATTCCTAGAAACATGCATGAAGTTACTACGTGACAGTAAGGCTGTAAAATGATTACAGGAACTCATTAACAGATGCGCTGGGACCGCGCCAGGAGAACCGCGCATAGTCTGGAAGATTGGAAAGCAAAAGGCAAGGACGGGAAGAGAAATGAGGTTAACCGCGTAGATTGTAGAATATGAGATGGACCAAGTAATTTTGGATTTAGGATCGGACACAAATGTTCTGCCAAAGCAAACATGGGAGCGCATAGGGAGGCCTACGCTGCATTGGTCTCCTATTCAGATGTGAATGGCAAACCAGCAGAAAATAATACCCATGGGGTGATTGTAGGGAATCACTATGGATATTAAGGTAGAAAGCATGCTAGCAAACTTTGAAGTGATAGAGATTGTTGATGATAGAAATCCCTACCCCACGCTCTTAGGAATTGATTGGGCCACTGACATGAATGGGGTGATTAATCTAAAGAAGCACAAGATGATTTTTGAAAAGAAGTCACTACGCATAGTTATACCTCTGGACCCTGCTGAAGGATCGCGCTATACAGAGCCAGTACGCGACTATGAAAGCGATGATGATTTGGACTGCATCTATAAGATAACAGCATGAAACCAAGACTGGGTGAATCCCATTGCAGATGGGTGGCTTGCATGGGAGCGCAAGAGCTCCTGTACTTCAGATTCGGATGAGGAAATAGAGCGATGGCAGAATCGGTTACATGAGGTGACTACACTGAATTGTAATATGATGACAAGGTCGTTGTGCTGTGTATCGACAGAAGTAAGGGACCTACCTACTTATGATGGCCTAAGTGAGGTAGATACCTTCTTGAATAAATTTGAAAGGGAGGTGCCAGAAAAGCAACGCTTACAAGCTTTGAATTAGGTACTGCACATTATACCTGCAAGGTGGTGAGGTATGCACAAAGGGAGCTTTGAGGACTGGCGCGAATGCAGGAGAATGATGCACACGCATTTTGGGAAGCCTAAGATGTGACTAACAGACAAGTATGATGGATGGGATGATCCGCACGCACATCTAGCTAGGTGGATACAAGCATATGGAAAACAACCTACGCAGATGCGCATGAACTCCGTGCTAAGAGGTATGGTTAATAAGCGTGTGTTGGGGAGACAGATGTGCAGCTGGATCTTAAGGTTGGACAGGCAGTATGTGGGAAGAACAATCACATAGAAGGTTATCCATGTGGAATCATTTGACAAGGTGTGCAACACGCTGAACAAGGTATGCAATGCGCAACAAAGTGGTTGGGACCTGCGTGTACCCGGACAGACGCCTTTTCGGTTGGTCGATGGAGTAGAAGCCGTAATGCCTATGGATTCTATCATGTCTAGTCTGCGCATAGTGGCGTTCGCAGGGGTAATGGACCGCGGAGCCCTGGAAGAAAGGCTTGAGCCATTGGAAGAGCTTGAAGACAAATGGTTGGGACTCGATGAAGAGATCCAACAGGGTGATCTTAGGCTCCAAGAACTCATGAATGAAAGATTTCAGTTGAGGGAGAAAAATGCCATGGCAGAAGCGGAAGTCAAGAAGCTTGAAGAAGGAATAAAGAAGGACTTTCTTGATAGAAAGACTGTAGTAATAGAGCAGGATGAGCTTGATTACATTGATAGACTTGGGAACCACAGCCAAGAGTTTCTTAGTTTGTTGCATGGGATGGGACCATATGTTATTAAGGAAATCACAGATGGTGGCATGGTGCAATTGGTGAAGTTAAGTGGCGAACTCTTCCCAGGAAAAGTAAACGGTAGTCGGATGAAGCCATATACAGGTGGCCCGGCCATCTGACTAGCCACAGGGAGAACAGTTTTAGCACTCCAAGCAGCTGAAAGGAGGCGCGGGACTATAAAATACTCTACCTGAGAACTGCACGATGTCAAGATTGCATGCAATAGCGAGGTGTCACGGGGTCTGCGATAGTGCAAGGGTAGCTGCGCTACCACACGGGCTGGCTGGAAAGTGACCGTTATAGTCACTATTCACGATGTGACGCTTGGTTTGAGACCAAATGGAGTGGGTGGCGGTCATTTAAGGCGAACTTTATAGGCTAGATTTGGGAAAATCTACCACCAAGGGATCATTAATGGACCAAAAGTGGGGGTAACGGTCGAATTCAAATTCAAAAGGCGTTATAAAGTTCAAAGGGCTGCCCAGAAAACAACACATGGCAATTTGAGAATTGAGCTATTACGCACCAAGAGATTCATGAACCCCAACTTGTTCGATCTTTTGAAGTCGAAGGCATTGTTTGAGCACTTACCTAAGTCGTTGAGAGATTTGTGGAACAACAATATGGCAGTGTCTGAAGAAGCCATGGATATTGGAGAGATGACCGATGAAGAGGCCGCGCAAGCCATGATAGTAGGAGAAGCCCTAGAAAGCATCGAGATAGTCATAGAAATCTCTAAATCGCCGCACACACCGAGACCCAAGAAAGATAAGCAGCCTATGGTACCAGTGCACGTGTCCCCCAGGAAGTTGATGAGGAGGAAGAAGACTTCAAAGAAATCCTGGTGGAAGAGGAGGAGGATGAAGAAATGGAGGAAGAAACCCAGGGTGCGGACCCTCTGACTAGGTTTCCCATGTATGTTCCTCCATGGAAGGGGAAAGCAAGGGTACCCAAGGACCTAGATGAGAGCAAGAGCTCTCTGCAGACTCTGCTACTACCCGATGATATTGTTTTTGATGGAGCACACTTGGGATGGGTGCCGATTCTAAAATTTGAAGACTAGGATCTTGTGGACCATGAGAAATTCCTACATTTGGCAACCATGCAGATAATGCAGCCAAAGAAAAATACAACGGCAGGATTCATAGAATTGGAGTCGCACAAGTGGTTGCGAGGAGTAGAGAAATCAGGGTTTTTAAACCTGCTCTGGGTGCTGCATTATGATCGTGCCCCAATGACTATCTTTGTCATCAGGCAGCTACTCTGCCTGGTGCATGATGGGTGTTTGTGGCTAGAGGAGCCCATCCCCACCACGGATCATCTAATTCATAAAATTACTTGGCTCCCTTGCAAAGGGGAGGATCTAGTGAATATATCTGAGGGTAAAAGTGAGGATTTGGCCATCACGAAGGCCATGAAGAATAATTTCAAGATGGAGAAGAAAAAGAGAGGGTACGTGATCTCCAGTATCAATAATGTTGTGATCAAAGTCACAACGTAGATATTAGCCATGAAATTTATGTGGAAGTGCCGCGCAAATGAGGTGCCCGCATCGGTGGTTGCACTTGCCACATAGTGCGCAGAGGGGGTCCAATTTAACTGGGCAGATTACTTGTGCAGGGAGTTCCTAGAAAACTATCACGAGGCACAGGAATAGGGGAAGACTTTCCACTATGCATGGCTTCTGCTATCCATAGTGTTGGTGGCTTGGGAATTGCCTGAGGACAGCCAGTTCCCCATGATTGCGAAGGATCTTCCAGAGGCAACGAAGTACGCTTGACTGTGGGAAACTAAAGATGCACAGATGATCAAAGACAACAAGATATTCTAGGTGTTCATGGAGATGAACATCAGAATGGGGATTAACCGCAAGCCGCGGTTATCGCCCATTGTCTATAGTAGTCTGCAAATCTTCACAGAGTTCAAGGCGAACTTCCATCATGTGTACATCAGAGTGGGGAAGGACCCTGCGAAGGCATGGAAGGAGCAACCTTACCTGGCCACAGACGATGGCATATTCATCGTGCTTGAATCGTGGCCAACGGAGTGGCGCCCCCCCTCCAGCTCCGCGGTGGAATCAAAGAAGTCCGCTACACAAAGGAAGAAGGAGGAGGCAAAACTAAAGATGGCGCAATTGGCAAAGAAATCCACTGCACAAAGGACGAAGGAGGAGGAAAAACTGTGGATGGCACAGTTGTAGGAGCTACTAGTACTTGTTCTCAATGAACCAACAGTCGTTCCTGACTATAATGAGCATTCTGAATCGATTGCAGGGATTTGCAGAAGCATTTGGAGACTTCTAAAGGTCGAGATGCTATAGGGAAGTTTCAGGCAGCAAATGATCAAATGACTAGTCTATTGTTGGTGTCTAATATGTGTTGGAGATAGTAGAAGAAGTTTCAGAGACAATTGAAGAATTCTGAAGGAGTTAGTGCCATCTAGAAGCTCAGGGTAGCTCAGAGCACTGATTGAAGGAATCAAGTCTAAGGAAGCTTAGATCTGTTTGCAGAGTGATGACAACCATGACAAGGATATAGATGGTATTCTAAACCCATTGGTTCAGTGCAGTAACCTTTGGAGTTAAGTGTGGAACTTGTAAAAGAAACTTTACCATAATCCCAAAGAGCCAAGTCACAATGAGAAAAGCTCAAGGAGACGTAGCCCATGATATTTGGGTGAACTCCTAGATTAAATTTGCTGTTATGTGTGGTTGTTTATTTGCTGCATTATATGACTACTATACGTGTTTAATATCAACAGAAACAAATGGACTTAAAGCACTTAAACAGTTAAAAAACAAACAACATACACCTGTTTCAAGTATTTAATTCCGAAAATGTCATAAATAAGCTAGATCATTTATTTGTTAAGTTTTGAGTGGGAGGTTCTTGTAAGCATAACAAGTTGTTAAACCCCCATTTCATATCACTAATTAACTCCGAACCTGGATCAGGACCCCTCAAGCCAAAAAATGGTTCTATTGCCGGGACTGGAATCAGCATAGAGATGTTTGATGTCGTATCATTGGAATCCAACTAAGAAGGAAATTGTAGGTTGGTTGGATAGGAGGATTTACAAGTTTGTGGTGTAGGAGAACAGGAACCCATGACTGACAAAAGAAGAGTGGTTAGACTTCTACCTGTACACAGAGATCCACGAAATCTTCTTCGTATCTTTTCCTACTGAGCTATACGAGTGGATCGCGAAGCTAGCAAATAACTAAGGAAGGTGGAAACTAGACAATCCTATTGTGTGGACCGAGAGTTAGTGCAAAGGTTGGAAGCATCGGAGGATAAGATCACACATTTCATCAATCATTGGCTCGATCGGATTATAGGAGGATTCATTACCGAATTCATGGTTGACACCTCAGTTAGCTACAGCGACGCAAATCGGCGCTTTCTCAAGGGACCGCGAGGTAAGTACGTAAATTCTATGAATACTTGGATTAAAATTTTATTGTGTGAAAAGATGTTTATCCAATTACCTTGACGTTAGAGGCTACACAAAGTGGAAAAACTTACAGGAACGAATGAAATAAGGGACCAGAAACTAGCCCCTTGATTTCACCCCTGCGAGGGAACGAGGAAGAACTCGTGAAGGTCTCACCGCGAAGTGCGATCCATCTAATAAGGCAACGAATTCTGCAAATACCACCCCCACCCACACTGCCACTAGATTCACTGCCTTCACCTCCATCTTCACCCGTACCGCCTTCGCCACCACCGCGAGTCAATATGGAAAGCACGATAAAGTTGCCTGTGTTGAAGGGATTGGGAAATGAGGATCTGGACCAATTTTGGTTCATGGTAAGAGTTGTATGGGAAGCACATGGAGTTACAGATGACAATATAAACAAAGCAGCATTGGTTAGCACCCTACAGGACTACGCACTGACCTGGTATATTAAGCACTCCAATGATAATCCAAATACCGGAATCACAGATATCCAAGTAGCGCTAAACAGATAATTTAGCAAGCTGAAGTCTGAAGCACATTCGATCATTAGATTCAATTAAATCATGATGCTACTGGGCAAGACTCCTTGGGAGTTGGATTGAAGGTTGAAGTGTACAATTCATGAAGCTAATATGAATCTGACGGATGGACAACACCGCGAACGGTTTGTAGCATCGCTAACGCCACATTTAAGGAGCGCACTATCACAGCAAAAGTTAATGACTCAAGCAGAGGCCTTAGAAATCATGATGAAGCTTCATGAGATGCCAATGCAGGATCCTAACTTAGGAGTTCATCAGATTCACGTGCAGCTGAAAAATTTATGCTTGGAGATGCAGAGTCTGAAATAGGACAGAATAGCTCGACCAAAAGTGCACGAAGAGGTGTGGTGCGTAAAATGCAAGGGTTAGGGTCATGATAAGGACCATTGCCCGGTGTTCGCAAATTACCTCACAGGAGGAGGATCAATGTCATTAAGTCCGGAAGCACAAGTAGGACCTAGCGCGGCACCTGCATTGTGGTGCGCGATTTTCCAAATAGGTGGAAAACATGCTACGGACAACTGTCATTTGTTACAAAAGTATACACAAAATTCGCAGCAATTGTTCTGTAATTTTTGTAGGTCAATGGGACACAATGAGCACACTTGTAGGAGCTATGAGTTGATTATGGATAGAACTCCCACATATAGAGTTCAGGCCAAATGCAGCCCCTAGACCAAAATGCAAGAATGGCACGAATCAGATTTCAGGGGCGTGGACAAGACCGAGGCAGAGGAGGACCTGGAAGAGGTCACAGTTAGTTGATATGCTACAATTGTGGAGGGCCAGGACATTATGCCCACGATTGTATGCATCCAACGTGGTCGTCATGTTTATAGTGCACCTTTTTTAATCATGAGATGGAAGATTGTCCTACGATGATAGCTAGGATACGTGATAAAGGAGAGCTACCACCTCCCTCGACTCAGAACCTACATATGATAAGGTCTAAGTCGCGCGAGGAAGATCCAAATGTGAACATTGTGCTGCGAAGTGGAATCGCGATGGGAGATAACAAAGGAAAACAACCCGAAGATAGTACTTGGGTTCGAGAAGCTCCGGCGAAAGAAGCAGAGTTTGATTTGGAGGACGCTCGGGAAACCTTCATGGAAGCTAAGAAGAGATTCGTTGATGCCTCCACTTCAGGAAGCAAAGATAGACCAGAGACAGAGATGGACCCATCTATGCTTACAACGTTCTTGGAAACATGCATGAAGTTACTGCATGATAGTAAGGCTGTAAAAGGATTACAAGAACTCATTAACAGATGCGTTGGGACCGCGCCAGGAGAACCGCGTGTAGTCTGGAAGATTGGAAAGCATAAGACAAGGACGGGAAGAGAAATGAGGTTAACCACGTAGATTAGATAATATGAGATGGACCAAGTAATTCTAGATTTAGGATCGGATGCAAATGTTCTGCCGAAGCAAACATGGGAGTGCATGGGGAGGCCTACACTGCTGTGGTCTCCTATTCAGCTATGAATGGTGAACCAACAGAAAATAATACCCATTGGGCGATTGCAGGGAATCACTATGGATATTGAGGTAGAAAGCACGCTAGTAGACTTTGAAGTGATGGAGATTGTTGATGATAGCAATCCGTACCCCGTGCTCTTAGGAATTGATTGGGCCACTGACATGAACAGGGTGATTAATCTGAAGAAGCGCAAGATGATTTTTGAAAATAAGTCACTACGCATAGTTATACCTCTCGACCCTGCTGAAGGATCGCGCTATATAGAGCCGATACGCGACTATGAAAGCGATGATGATTTGGACTGCATCTATAAGATAACAGCACGAAACCAAGACTGGGTGAATCCCACTACAGATGGGCGGCTTGCATGGGAGTGCGAGAGCTCCTATACTTCGGATTCAGATGAGGAAACAGAGCGATGGTAGAATCGGTTACATGAGGTGACTACACTAAATTGTAATATGATGATAAGGTCATTGTGCTGTGTATCGATAGAAGTAAGGGACCTACCTACTTATGATGGCCTAAGTGAGGTAGATACCTTCTTGAATAAATTCGAAAGGGAGGTGCCAGAAAAGCAACGCTTCCAAGCTTTGAATTGGGTATTGCATGCTATACCTGCAAGGTGGTGAGGTACGCACAAAGGGAGCTTTGAGGACTGGCGCAAATGCAGGAGAATGATGCGCACGTGGTTTGGGAAGCCTAATATGTGACTAACAAACAAGTATGATGGATGGGATGATCCGCACACACATCTAGCCAGGTGGATAAAAGCATATGGAAAACAACCTACGTGGATGCGCATGAACTCCGAGCTGAGAGGTATCATCAATAAGCGTGTGTTGGGGGGACAGATGTGCAACTGGCTCTTAAGGTTGGAAGATAGTATATGGGAAGAACAATCGCGCAAAAGGTTATCCACGTGGAATCATTTGACAAGGTGTGCAACGCACTGAATAAGGTATGCAACACACATGAAGTGGTTGGGACCTGCGTGTACCCGAACAGACACCTTTTCGGTTGGTCGATGGAGTAGAAGCCATAATGCCTATGGATTATATCATGTCTAGTCTGCATAGTGGCGTTCGCAAGGGTAACAGAACGTGGAGCCCTAGAAGAAAGGCTCGAGCCGTTGGAAGAGCTCAAAGACAAACGGTTGGGACTCGATGAAGAGACCTAACAGGGTGATATTAGGCTCCAAGAACTCATGAATGAAAGAGTTAGGTTGAGGGAGAAAAGTGCCATGGTGGAAGAGAAAGTCAAGAAGCTTGAAGAAGGAATAAAGAAGGACTTTCTTGATAGAAAGACCGTAGTAATAGAGCAGGATGAGCAAGATTACATTGAGAGACTTGGGAACCACCGCCGAGAGTTTCTCAGTTTACTACATGGGATGGGACCATATGTTATTAAGGAAATCACAGATGGTGGTGCAGTGCAGTTGGTGAAGTTAAGTGGCTAACTCTTCCCAGGAAAAGTAAACGGTAGTCGAATGAAGCCGTATACAGGTGGCTCGGCCATCTGACTAGCCACAGGGAGAATAGTCTTAGCACTCCAAGTAGCTGAAAGGAGGCACGGGACTATAAACTACTCTGCCCGAGAGCTACACGATGTTAGGATTGTGCACAGTAGCGAGGTGTCATGGGGTCCACGAAAGCGCAAGGGTAGCTGCGCTACCGCGCGGGTTGGATGGAAAGTGACCGTTATAGTCACTATTCATGATGTGACGCTTGGTTTGAGACTAAATGGAGTGGGCGGCAGGCAGGGAAAATTTTAAGAACCCTCCCTAAATTTACATGTATAATAAATGAGCGAATCTCCATGGTATATAGGGAAAATGGAAGGTGATTTTATTAATAATATGATATGTATATATAATTTTTTGGCGAATATGATATGTATATATAATTTTTTGGCGAATCTCTCACCAGGCATGGCCAATATTTTACTCAATTATAAAATCTTGTGTTTATTGAATACACAAATGAAATCATTGCATTTCTTTAAAATATCTTTTCAAATCAAAATTACCGAAATTACATATCGATAACCTAGTGGGTGTAGGATAAAATTCACCCGTGCCATTCACAGAAAGCATGAGAAAAAACCTAATAATATATATATCAAAATTACCGAAACTACATATCGATAACCTAGTGGGTGTAGGATAAAATTCACCCGTGCCATTCACAGAAAGCATGAGAAAAAACCTAATAATATATATAAAACCAAGAAAAATTCAAATTCATCACTTCTAGGGACCTCGTAACCACCCTGCCAATACAAATTACCCAAATTACAATCTTTTCACTCCAACATATGTTGGAAACTTATAGAAGGATGACTAGTGCAATCAATCCATTCCTTTTAGCCCTAGATTTGTTTCAGTTTAAAACAGAAGTATACAAATATACTTGTCCAATGTCTATGCTTCAACCATTCACCTTAAGATGTTTTTACAATATAATTTCCTAAGTCTATTTAATATCTTCATTATCATAAAAGCCAACCCATATCCATCTTAACTCTTAGGGGGATGAAATCTATTTATCCCTCTGAGCACTTGGTAGACCCAGAATTAAGATGGATCTAAGATAATAGAATTTCCCCTTTAAATAGTCTATGCTCACATGAATACCATGGTATTACCATGGGTTATCATAAACCTGGAGCTTAAAAATTACTACTAGTAATTTATAAAAATTAATAAAATTAATAGTTGATTTTTATTTTATTTTTTATTTTAACCAAGCTAAAATGTTTAACATACATTAAATTACAACATCCATTTTTACTCTTGATCTGATCAAATATTTTTTCACTCTATGCTAGTTTGCATATCACGATATTTTATACCTCTCGAGGGTTAGTAGATCCAGAGTAAAGATGGATCTATGCTGGTTTAATTCTCCCATTTAAATAGGCTACATTCCAGGTGAATACCATGGGTCAATACCATGTGCCATTTTGGTGAATACCATGGGTCAATACCATGTGCCATTTTTATTTTTATTAATACTAATATTAGGGTTAATAAATTTTTTTGCATGGTATTAATAACAATCTAGTCCATGGTATTTGTCCCATAGTATTTTTCCCATAGGTTTCACCTAAATATAACACAGTTTTTGAGTGTTCGTAAATATAAGGTGACTTATGGAGTAAATATAAAAAAATGTTTTATTTGTTTACCATACCTCTCGTTTATTTATATTTTTATTAATTTACCATACCTCTTTTACAAATATGGTATTTGGCCCATAGGATTCACTTAAATAAAACCTCTTTCTTGAGCCTTCATAAATAGAATGCGGGTTATGGACTAAATATATAAAAAGTAAATAGAATGCGGGTTATGGACTAAATATATAAAAAGAAGTTTTATTTATTTACCATGCGTCTAGTTTATTTATATTTTTATTTATTTACCATACCTTTTGAGTAAGTATAAAAAGACTTTTTATTTATTTACCATACCTCCACTTTACTTATATTTTTATTTGTTTACACCCTTGCATGTATATAAGGTGACTTATGGAGTAAATATAAAAAATGTTTTATTTATTTACCATACCTCTCATTTGTTTATATTTTTATTAATTTACCATACCTCTTTTATAAATATGGTATTTGGGCCTTTGGCCCATAGGATTCACTTAAATAAAACCTATTCTTGAAAATGGGTGAATGGATTCACTTAAATAAAACCTATTCTTGAAAATTGGTGAATGGAAGGTTGTAACTCCTAATTTCAAGGGCTAAATTTACCTTTTTTACCCTCTCCCTTAAAATAAGGTGGGTTATTTGAGGTGATTTGTAAAAATGTACTATGATACAAAATATTCGCCCACTAAAAATTTAAAACCCCTTAATTTCGCCAAAGGGCGAACATTCGCCCCTAAAATTTTCTATGGCGGCAAGCATTTAAGGCGAACTTTATGGGCTAGATTTGGGAAAATTTGTCGCCAAGGGAGCATTAATGGATTGAAAGTGGGGGTAATGGTCGAATTCAAATTCAAAAGGTGCTATAAAGTGCAAAGGGCTGCCCAGCAAACAACACTTTGCAATTTGTGAATTGAGCTATTACGCGCCCAGAGATTCATGAACCCTGATTTGTTCGATCTTTTGAAGTCAAAGGCATTGTTTGAGCACTTATCTGAGCCATTGAGAGATTTTTGGAACAGCAATATGGCAGTGTCTGAAGAAGCCATGGATATTGGAGAGATGACCACTGAAGCGGCCGCACAAGCCATGACAGTAGGAGAAGCCCCAAAAAGCATCGGGATAGTCACAGAAATCCCTAAATCACCACGCACACTGAGACCCAAGAAAGATAAGCAACCTATGGTACCGGTGCACGTGTCCCCCAGGAATCCGTTGAGGACAAGGCTCACCGTGGAAGAAAAGGGGAAGGTGATCAATTTGGAAGTCGATGAGGAGGAAGAAGACTTCACAGAAATCCTGGTGGAAGAGGAGGCGGATGAAGAAATGGAGGAAGAAACCCAAGGTGCAGACCCTCTGACCAGGTTGCCCATGTATGTTCCTTCGTGGAAGGGGAAAGCAAGGGTGCCTAAGGACCTAGATGAGAGCAAGAGCTCTCTACAGACTCCACTACTACCCGATGATATCGTTTTTGATGGAGTGCACTTGGGATGGGTGCCGGTTCTAAAATTTGAAGACTAGGATGTTGCGAACCATGAGAAATTCCTACATTTGGCAACCCCGCAGCTAATGCAGCCAAAGAAAAATACAGTAGTAGGATTCATAGAATTGGAGCCGCATAAGTGGTTGCAAGGAGTAGAGAAAGCAAGGTTTTTAAACCTGCTCTAGGTGACACATTACCATCGTGCCCCAATGACTATCATTGTCATTATGTAGCTACTCTTCCTAGTGCATGATGGGTGTTTGTGGCTGGAGGAGCCCATCCCCATCACAGATCATCTAATTCATTGAATTACCTAGCTCCTTTGCAAAGGGGAGGATCCAGCGAATATATCCAAGGGTAAAAGTGAGGATTTGGCCATCACAAAGGCCATTAAGAAGAATTTCAAGCTAGAGAAGAAAAAGAGAGGGTACACGATCTCCAGTATCAATAACACTGCGATCAAAGTTGCGACGCAAATATTAGCCGGGAAAGTTATGCGGAAGTGTTGCGCGGATGAGGTGCCTGCATTAGTGGTTGCACTTGCCTCGTATTACACAGAGGGGGCCCAGCTTAACTGGGTGGATTACTTGTGCAGGGAGTTCCTAGAAAATTGTCACGAGGCACAGGAATAAGGGAAGACTTTCCACTATGCATGGCTTCTGCTATCCATAGTGTTGGTGGCTTGGGAATTGACTGAGGACATCCAATTCCTCACAATTGCAAAGGATCTTTTGGAGGCAACGAAGTATGCTTCACTGTGGGCAACTAAAGATGCACAGAGGATCAGAGACATCAAGATATTCTGGGTGTTCATGGAGATGAACGTCAGAATGGGGATTAACCGCAAGTTGCGGTTATCGCCCACTATCTATAACAGTGTGCAGATCTTTGCAAAGTTCAAGGTGGACTTCCATCACGTGTACAAGGGAAGGACCCCACAAAGGCAAGGAAGGAGCTACCTTACCTGGCCATAGATGATGTCATATCTTTCGTGCTTGAATCATGGCCACCGGAGTGGCATGCTCCTGCCAGCTCCGCAGTGGAATCAGAGAAGTCCACTACACAAAGGAAGAAGGAGGAGGCAAAACTACGGATGGCACAGTTGGCAAAGAAGAGAAGGAACAAAGCAATAGCAGCAAAGGCGCAGGAGGCACAGGACGCTGCAAAGGCAACAGAAGAACAACAAAAGGCAGTAGAGAAGGAGTGTGAGGCCCAGAAGTCACCTTCGCCTAAACAGGAGATAGAAATAGAGGAAGGTGGTGCAAACCCATAGACAACGTTGACCCAACTGAAGCGACAGCGCCCGAGAGAGCAAGTGGGGCCGTGGAAGAAGTCGAAAGCCTCCAAGACTTATTTCGACCTGATCACCCTCACTAAGGGGGATCTCCATGACATAGGGGAGATGGTGTGAGACGTCACCACGTAGGCCCCCCAGCAGTTCGCATAGGAAAACCAAATAGTGTTGGGGGCCCTCCGGACATAGATACAGGAGGTGTAGGTGCGCACTCCTCAAGCTAGTACTTTATCGACCAGTCTCGCAGTAGGCACGGCTGCAGCTGATGAAATGTTGTGCACCCGCATGACAAACACCATAGTGCTACCAGAGGGCACACTAGTTACAAAAAATGAGGTCGAAAGGCCTATGGTCAATACACTGAAGGGAGTTGTGATAAACATGGATGTGCTCCCTCGGGAGATGTTCTATGTTCTGCAGGATGAAGTGACTGTAGAATTTCGGGTTAGGGAGGGCTGTGTGCTCCAGGTGATGAACGAGCAACAGATTACTATTGAACAATTAAACCTGCAGCGCGATGAGGTCATGACACAAAACAGACAGCTAGTATAGGTTGTTGAGGAAGCCTGCCATATGGTCCCTGAGTTGGCCATCCTAGCCGAGGAACCAGCGGAGGCGCGCATCCGGAGACTAGCAGCAGGGGTGCGCGAGGCGAAAGAAGAAATGGCTAAGGTTCAGCTGGAGCTGAACCTTCAGATAGCTAAGCTGCAATTGAAGGCGTAGCCTTCAACTCCGCCTGAGGTGAAGGAATAGCATGCCAGCGCCATTACAGCAGGAATAGCAGAGATCAGCAGTGCAGTGAAGGATTGCACCAAACTGTTTGAAGAGTCATTTAAGGTCCTCACCACTCTGTAGGAGGACCCGAACATACAGTGCTTAGAAACAGAGGCGCGTGAGCTGCAGCAACAGTATGATGAAATAAAAGGGACTGCGCAGACGGTGGCCCTTACACAGAGGCTCGCGCGAATGCAGCAAGCAAAAGTGCTCAAGGAGCGGGTAGACGCTACGTGACATAAGGATGTTGTCTCGAAGGCGTGTGTACAACCATGGATTGATGAGGCATTCATCATTACAGGCTCAATTGAAGCCAAGCTCATGTAGATGCAGGGAACGCAAGAACATGTGGAGGGCAGCAGTTCAGCTACAACAGTCTCTGAACAGCGCATCCAGGAAGTGCAACAGGCAGCTGCTCAATGCATTGTCGATCTTGCAGCAATCTAGGTAGAGTTGGGAGGTCTCCGCATGAAGATCTCCGCACTGACATAGTGACTCGAGGGTGAGTCACGATGTTTGTGTTGGGGGCCTATTGGGCGTGAGATCCCCCAAGGAAATTTTTGGGGCTTAAAGCCCAATTTTTGGTTAAAAGATGTAAATCGAGTATAAAGACTCCGCATTATGTGGGAGCTGAGCGCAAAGTTGTAAATGATTCATAGGGTTTTCCGCCCTCAATTTTGTAATGTAATGTCGGCTTTAGAGATATACCCATGGTCTGTGGACCATGGGATTGTATAAATAGAGTGAGGCTCTAAGTAGTTGAGAGATAATAGAATTAGAAGGAATAATGATGGAATAGAATCATAGCGGAAGATCTAAGGGTAGAGTCAAGTCTTTGGGTCATAGAGTAGGAGAAGGCTCTGCAGCTGAGTGCGCAAAGGCCTAGTAGTTCACAGTTGAGTGCGCGGACCCCTGCAGCTAAGTGTGCAAGGTGAGTCGAGTCTATAACTATTGAAGCATTAATAAAGAGAAGTTTTACATCAATTCTGTGTATTTATTTCCTATTTTCTATATCGAATATATTGGGTATAAATTGCATTTCTGTTGTCTATATGGTGCGCGAACATATCTGATTGTGTTGATTAAGTAAATGTGAGATAAGGTATCTATTTACGCGAAGTTAACTAACAATTGTAAGAAGATAAGTAAGATACGCGGTGTAACTTGGGGAAATAGCATAGATCGCTACCCTAGCAGCGCGAAAGCATCTCAGCCCTTGGTTAGGGTTGCACGAAAGGCAATCCTATCAGATCGTGAAGGTCTTGTAGGTCAAGGCAGTGCACGAAGCGACCTGCACGAAGGTAGGCATAGTTGGATTAAATTAACCCCTCAAACATCTCCGGGGTGTAGAAACTTGGTTCCAGCATCCCCCCATACTGCTTCGGGTGAGACTTCAGTCTGCACACCGTGGGTTGATGCCGAAAGGGCCAGTAGTGTAGGGATTTGTTTGGCTAATTAACTTCGAACCTGGGTCAAGCCCCCTCAAGCCAACTACCTTCAAGGCATAGTCCTTGATGTGATGTTTATCTATGATTTCTGGGATCTTGGCCTTCTAGATGCAAAAATTGGATGCTCTATCAAATCTATCCTGATCCCTCAACCCATCCATTGCCATCTCTACTCAAAAATAGGACTAGTTCTTTTCTCCCTCTCCTACTGTCAATCTAGAAGGACTTGGATCTGGATGCCTTGGGTGCAATAAATCCTCTAAGGAACAAGCTCCTCTCTATACTCCCTCTAAGTCCTGATTTCCCTCTCAGAAATGCTTCGGCCAACTGTTAAATCACTCCTTTCCAATCCTCCTTTGTTGTTGCAACCCAGATCTAAACTTCCTGGCTAGAAATTTGTCAAGGTAGTGATTCCCTCTACCTTGGCTCCGTCTCCATAGACTTTGTTCTACGTCAACAAAAAAAACATCCCACCATCTCCTCAAACTGAAATCATCTCTATTCCCTTAGCCCCAACAACTGAAGAATTTGATCCCCTCTAGTTCTACGCAATCACTGCGTGAGTTGGATCAGCTCCTCCTGGCCACTGCATCAATCCTTCCTGGCTCAAAAAGATGACGTGGAAATTTTTTAGGTTGATCTTCCCCCCCTCTGCTTCTACGCTGGCCTAGATGACTAATGCAGCTACTGCATGGGCTCCTCCCAGCTACTGCTTCACCCTCACCTAGCTCAGAGTGCTGACGCAGGCACTATGTGAGCCTCTACGTCACCTTTTTTTACATTGCATCACTCCTCCTCTACATCTTTGTCTCTAGAATAACGCTTCCACTTGAGACAACTAATTTTCTATTGCAAATTCTCCAGCTCTTCTTGGCTAGTGTCTTCGGTCTCCTATGATCTGCAATGCTCTGATACCATGTGAAAATTTCTAAATCTAAGCATCAGGAACCCCCACTGTAATTATTGGTTTAACATCTCCTACTTTTTCTTTGCATTAAAAAGTTATTTAATTACATAAACATCGATGAAAAAAAATATTGTAGCCTACACATACATGAAAATCATGAACTAAGATAAAATGAGACAATCACACAAGGGACACCATTATTTTTGGACAATCGTCCCTAGAAAAACCCAATTCGAGAAAACCGATGTAGCATATAGAGGGTTTGTATTATTAAGCAGATTCTTGAATACACCTAGGGTGCCAAATACGACTCACCCAACAGAGAATAACCTTAGCAGAAGTACCTCTATCTGGAGACAGATGTTTTGGCAAATCCAGCAACTGGTTAATCAAACCCCATAACTGACAATTGTTGTTCCCAGTGTTGGGTAGCGATGGTTGCTCCAAGCTCTGCACTAGAACTGCATCACCTCCTCTAGGATCTGAGTCATCCTCTTAGTGAGCCTCCCTTGCTCAAAAAGTTGATATGTTGAACTTCTCTCTCTATGCCGCACAGAAAAACCTAAGCGCTACCTCTAAGGGCCTACGTTAGCTCCTCGAGCTTCTGCATCAGCCTCTCTAGCCTCTGTGTCACCCTCTCTGCAGATGTGATGTCTCTCTTGGTGTTTCTCTACCTCTCTGTTGGGTATTCTTCAGCCTTGGACTAAAGTCCCTCTACCGAACTTCCCTGCACGGCAACTCAGATCACTAGCTCGATTTTCTCAGCAAACATCACCCCAAAAAAATCGAACTCTTTGATCTCTTGGGGTATCTCCAACTGACCCTCAAGCCTCCTCTTATACTTTTCCTATTGATGAATCAAAGACCGAGATTAAGTCCCTAATCAACGACTAAGATTAGAACTATCTTGATCCTCATCACTTAGAACCTTCTCAACCATATTTTTATTAATACGCATTAATATTTTTATTTTCCTAAGTTTAAACTTAGGAACTCATTAAAAATATTAATTATTTAATAACTCCTCATATGGGTGGAATTTCTCCAAATGATTTCCAGGTTTTGGATATCTCATGTGTTCTAGCCTCTCCACAAATTTTCGGAGCTAGAGCACATCTGTTGCTACCCAAAATCAAAAGGACACTCTGGATAGGAGAGGTACTAGACATGGGTATTATTCTAGTTCTGATTCTCATAGACATCATGATCATCACTGTTATCATCCTTATAGGAGGAATGATAGGGGATACTTTCCAAATGATTTTAAGTGAGAAAATCCACCTACCTTTGAAGGAGAGATGAAGAAATCACACAATGTAGAGGCATGGTTGCATGGTATGATGAAATTCTTCTGATTGCATGATTATTTAGAAAACATGAAAGCAAGGATAGCCACTTTTAGTCTCAAAGGTAAAGCGGATATTTTGTGGGAAGATGTGAAGAATTTTAAAGGTATTGATGAAGATGATTTGACTTGGAATGTGTTTGAAAGGCACTTCAAGAAGAAGTACATGTCAGAGAGGTACTATGATGACGGAGCTAAGTTGTTTTATGAGTTGCGGATGAGTTATATGACAGATGATGAGTATACTAGAAGGTTCTAGACAGATGATTAGTATACTAGAAGGTTCTTAGAGTTGTTGAGATATGTGCCTTACCTCAAGGAGGATAAGGCTAAGGTAAAGAGATTCATCAGTGGATTTCCAGTTGCATACAAAGACCCGATTGAGTTCGATGAGCCTATATCATTGGAGGAGGCCATCCAAAAGTTGAAGCATTATTATGAGCAGTCGAAGCATAAAGTTGAGCCTAAGCATGACTTGAAAATAAATGAAAAATCTAAAGGAAAATGGCCACCAAAGAGAGGAAGACCTCAAGATGCAAGTGAGAAAGAAAATGCACTTCCTTACAAGAGACTCAATACAGCTGAGAAGAGACATGGAGAGAACCAGGCTAGAGGCGGTGGTAGGGAACCATTGCAGTGTTGGATATGTGGTAAGGATCATCGTAAAAGGGATTGTCTGCAGTATCAGAGTGGTGGTAGACCCCAGATCTACAGTTCTCAGGAGGCACATACAGTTGGTGATGTTGCTCATAACATCCCTCGGATATATGCATTTGTGGACAACAGGCGGGCAGATCATCAGGCATCGATCATTGAGATGGACAGTAAGCTTTGTGATAAAGTTGTTTCTATTTTGATTGATCATGGATCTAACTATAGTTATATTAATCCTGACCTAGTGGATAAGTGTGGCTTGAGAAAAGAAGTGCATGCAGAATTTTGGTTGGTATAGTTGGCTACAAGTACAAAGAAGCGAGTTCACCATTAGGTAAGAGCTTGTGCATTTGAGTTAAATGGTATGCCTACAATAACACATTTGAATGTATTTCCACTGGGATTGTATAGTATGATTTTGGGTATGGATTGGCTATATCTTCACAGAACCAAGGTGGATTGATTCGATAAGGCCATTGAGTGTGTGGATGATATTGGGGAAAAGAGGACTTTGCGGGGGAAGAAGAAGCCTACATTAGTGAGGATGGTTACTACTATGCAAGTATTGTAGTGGCTACAACCACCCTCCAAAATTTTGCCTTAGCCCGTTTTGGAGCCTCCCTACCAACCTTTCGCAACACCTTGTCTTGTTTCGTCAAGTACACAAGCTTTGGTGCTTTCTTACACAAAGGCAGCCTATTGATCACAGCTTGATGCATTCCCCTCACAGGTTGTTCACCCGGACTCAATCCAGCTGTAGGTTGAGCAGCTTACCCAAGAAAATTGCGCATTTTTGGAGCAACCAACCTTCCCTCCAGAAATTGTGAAATTCTGTATGGCAGCCTGTTGGGCTCCAAAATTGCACAATTCTGCCAACCAACACTCCCAGCTAGAATTGTGCAAATTTCCCCAATGGTGCTGCTCAGCCCAAAATTTTCACAAATCTAGGTAGCAGTCAACTGCTCTACCCAGAAATTGTGAAAACCTCCTCGGCAGCCAGCCCAGCTCCCAGCCATAAATGTGCATTTTTCTAAAGCAGTGAGCAGTTTCATGCATGAGCAGTTTGGTTGACCAGTTCCACCCAGGACCAAGGAAACTTAACTTGCATGCATGCATGACTTTATTTTTCCTAGAATAGCAAAAGGCAACATGAAAAAGGCATCCCACAATTCAAGGAGATAGTTTTAGCAGTTGGGGGTTACATGCAAAGTTGTTTTAAAAATTTCCCTCCAAGTGTCGTTTTTTCCTAGATTTGTGGCATGCGTGTCATGAGCCCAAACTTATTTATTAGACACACCAGATATCATTCTTTCACATCAATCTTGGAGCTATAACATCCCACAGCACATCCAGGACTCTTCGACACATCCGACTCTACTATTCAAGGGTAAGTGACCTCAACTTATCTTTTCCATCATTTTTGTCGCTTTTTGTGTATTTTCTTGTGTGAGTGTTGTTTGCTTGATTTCTTTGAATTCTTGTTGTCCTTTACATGTATACTAGCTTGTCCTAGTTCTGTTTTAGTTTTCATTGCTATCTCATTGTTGTCACATGCATGAAACTGTTTTGCATCAATGTTCGCCGAACTAGCAAATCGCTTCACCCACATGCATGTTAATCTGTTTTTGAATCTTTCATTCATGTTTTTCATGCACTATAAATCACTTTTGCTTTCACTTAGTGTCGCCATGCATTCACTATCTTATTTTCTTTCATTTTCTCGTCGGCGAGTCGGGCCAACCTTGGCCCAGACTCTGCCTTCACTGAGACAGCATTGCGCAATCTGGGGAAGGAAGGCTCTACCTTCCTCTCCATAAATGTGCATTTCTATCTAGCACTACCCTCCAGGACTGTTTTGCGCATTTCTGAGGGGCAATGACTGCTAGCCCAGAAAATTGCATAATGCAGTCCTTGAGCCTACAGTCACTCCCAATTGGAATTGCACATTGCGCAATCCCAACAACCAGTCGGGATTGCACATTGTGTAGATCCGGCAGCCAATCCTAAGTCCTAGATAGCCTACACTACCTTTTGCACAGTTCTGGTAGCCAGTCACCCAACCTCCTAGACGAAATTGCGCAATCTTGCCCATCGGTTTCCTAGGTATGTGCTTTGTCATTCCCTGAATTTGCTTTGTTTCCATTGACAAATTTCTTGCCATGCTTGTTGCTTATCTCCAGATATTTCAGGTGTTAATCTGTCTTAATGGATTCCAAGAGAACAGGATCACAGGACACTGATGGAAATGCAGCTGGAGCAGTATTTAAGCAACTATCCTCTAGTCTACCGATCTATGAAGATAAAAATTTGTATCTAGACAAGGACATCAAACTGAAGTGGCAAGAGGTCAATGAAACATTTGCAGGCACTTTTGGGGAACACCTCAAAGAGTGTTAGGTGTACGTGAACATTCACAATTCTAGCTTATACCGGATTTCATGCAGATATCCCGTGTTCGCATGTGCAGACATGATACACTGGATCGTCTCTCACACTGATCCCAAGACGATTACCTTGAGTAGTGTTAGTGGAATGAAGCTTGTGACCTTATGGGAATGAGATTATGATGAGATGTATCAGATGTCAAGGCCTATGACTGTCATGGAGACTCCATTCAGCTTACCCATCAACAGTGCTAACTCCAAAGACATTTTGAAGAATTGAGTAAAGGAGCTAGCTTGATTCAGGTTGACACCCAACCAGATCTACAAGAAAAAGATACTGAGGAAGGCGTACCAATACTTGATCATATTTTCCTATCGACTGTATATCCAAGCAAGCATGAAAACCTTCCCACAGAATTGGGTGGTTTCACTGGACCAATTGGCTAGAGAAGGAAAACCATGTAACTAGTCTAGCATATTAGTTCATTAGTTGAAGGAGCAAGTAACGAAGGCTCAACAGTCACTCAGAGGTATGCATGCAGAGATTTACATGTATGCCTGCATCCTAGATACAGTCTGTGCCCGACAGGAGTTCCCGAGTTTGGAGTGGGCATGGTCACCAACGAAGACTATTGTGAACACATATTTCAAGTTGTTGTCTGAATGCAGCTTCAAAGGAGTAATCACACGATTGTCCGATCACTTTTTCAACCCTGTGTACAAGATGATATTCAAACAGGATCCACCATGAATGTCAAAGGAAGCAATGGAGGCATTGATAGGCATTGCAAATTGGTATGCCTCGTTGTCTAGCACTTTCACTCAAATGTTCAGTGTGGAGAAACCTCCACATGTTCTGCCAAATTTTTCCTTGGACGTACTTTTCATGCAGGAAGTAGCATATGACATCTCGACAGGATTGAAAGCTAAACTGCATTAGAAGAAGAAGGCACCTTGGCCCGCTCTTCCATTTCAGATTGGGTTATTTGAGATCCGAAGTATCAAGCAAGTGGATGTCGAAGCAGAACTGATGAAGAAGTACCCACTCGACCTCCAAAGCTACAATCCGTATGACCCACATTGCATTGTGAAAGATCATTGCACGAGAGTTTAGTTTAATTGGATCCATGGGGCATGTCATTGGGCCGAGGAGGACCCATGGAGATATTGCTACAGTTTCTCTAGACCCAATGAACTGGTCAACTTTGCTATGGAGTGGTTGGCGAAGCAACATGAAGCAGCATCATGGAGAGCACCAGTAGTAGCAGCAGTGGCAGTAGAGGCAAGAATACCAATGCGTGACAAAGGTAAGAGGAATATTGTTGATCACACGGAGGAGGAGAAAAGTTGCAAGTTTCGAGCAGATCCACTTGTAGAGAAAGAATCTATGGCTATAGAGGCAAAGAGGCAACAGTACGACAAGTGAATCGCGTGAAGGCAAAAGGACAGGAAGAGAATGGAATAAGCAAAGAGGGAGGAGCATGAGCTGAGGGAGGAACTCCGAAAGGAACAAGAGTAGGAGAGGGAAGTACAACAACATCAAATATAGCAGCAGATGCAACATTTGCAAACAGACGAAGCAGCGCCCGTACAAGTATTTGATTCATCATAACAGCTAGCATCAGGTGAACAGGGTGAACCATCATAGGGGCAAGACTTCACTCATGAGATAGAACAAGCACTTCAACAGCTGGATGCAGACATGGAGCAACAGGAGTTGGAATAGGACATCGACCTCATGCTTCACCACAAAGAGGTCGACTCGTTCACTTCAATGCATCCAGATGATGAGCAAGTCTCGAATGACCAAGGAGGCACTGAGATACTTGGTTATCAGTCGGAAGAAGAGATGCACAACATATCGTTTGATGAATCCCAACATAGAGTTGTGCAGTTTCGCAGGGTATCAACTACAGAGGATCAAACATCTCATGTGCAAGCTGAAGAATGAGTGACTGTGAATGATGTGCGCAAACATCCAGCTGCCTTGGCCAATGCAACCAGAGTGTATGCTGAAGCCACTAGCTCAAGTGTTCTCTTCCTAATAGCTGAGAATGAGTGAATGGAAAAGGAAATACAAACTACCAAGAAAGGAGGAGACTTGGTGACAATGTCCGCTTGAGCTAAACTGAAGAAGGCAATACTAGATAAAGTATTGTCCCTTGACACAGTTATGCGAGCATTATACTCCAAGTTTGGTACCGTGCACAATGCAGTCGTCCATCTCAACGGATGGCAACAGTGATGTGCTAGAAGAGCACGTATATTGATGAACTTGCATGCTATTTTTGATGACATGTAAACATGGATGATGATGTACAAGGGAGCCCCACTTTGCTTGCCTAAGATGATGAGGGTCAATGCAGTAGAGCTGAAAGCACGTATCCAGAGTCAGATCCAGAATTACGAAGAGCTCCCATTGTTCATCACTAGCATACAGGCTTCCCATGCATGAGTATTCAAGAGTATGGATGTTATGGTGCACACACATGCAATCCCATCACCTGGGACTCTCACCCAGGCGAAGACAAAGAAACACGTCCAACTCAAGCTTAACTTGTACTTCTACGAGTTGATGCGCATTGCCACCAGCCCAGACTTGCCCATCAGTGCAGACATCATGCACAAGTATGTTGTTGGTCCAACCACCTTAAAGACGATGATGTGCATGCTTTCATATGAGTTGGACAGCGGAGCCCGAGCAATGTACCTAGATTTTATGGAGGCAAGGGTCAAGTTTCAGATAGATGTCACCATGGAACACACAGACACCATCAAGGACTACAAATCTTGGCATCAGTATGTTATTGTCGATCAGCATGAAGATGTTGAGGAGTTGGACTTCCATGGTTGTCTAAGTCAGAGTGATGTCTAGTTTGGCTTGCTCAAGCCAGTTGTGTTCACATGGGTACATGTGCATTGTAATGTTAAGTCATGTCAAGTGTAAGTCAAGTGTCAATAGTGGATGTAACATTCATAGAGTAGGTGAAGAGTCATGAGGGTAGTTGAACAGTCACAAAGGGGAATGTCAAGGGCCACCCCACCCTTTGCTATAAATAGTCCCTCATAACTCATTGTATAGGCTTTTGGTCAACCAAGCTTCCGATAAGACTATCTTGGAGAGAGCTTGGATAGTATTGTAACGCGCCTTGGCTTCTCCACTGCACGGAGCTAGTACATCTCTTTGGAGGAGCAGGCAGATGTGGCTGTAACATTCCACTGTTGGGGCTAGTGGGTTTACATGGATGTATTATATGATTGGAACTTACACTTATTTATATAATAAGAGCTAGCATGTTTTCATGCATATGTTGTTATTGTAGTTGGACTGTTCTAGTTGCTTTAACAATGTATGTTGTTTAACTTACGTAGTTGTGTATGAAATGTTTTGTATGCAATTATATGAATCTTGTTGCACATGTGCTATTGGTTTAACCATCACTTTGGACTGTCGGCTGGCCTGCTTTCCAGCTTATGATGCATCTTCGCTAGTGTGTTGCCTTCCCAGCTGAGTACTGTTACAGGTTTCCAAGGGGCGCACTCATATCAACCCACTTGTGTTAGAACCTCTCATGCACCTTCCTTGACTCACTGTAGCAGT
This sequence comes from Pinus tabuliformis, assembly GCA_031772625.1. Lineage (NCBI taxonomy): Eukaryota > Viridiplantae > Streptophyta > Pinopsida > Pinales > Pinaceae > Pinus > Pinus tabuliformis. The sequence goes on from CM062804.1 coordinate 638,606,360, forward strand.
CACACCCTTACTACTGAAAAATTTATCTTACTTTCCTCTGTGTGAAATCGTGGTCAAGGAATTACTATACAACCCACTACTGGGACTCCTACACCAAACAGTCTGAGGTCTAATTGGGACTTCTTATCAGGGAGATCCCCTTGACATGTTGGCGGGTCTAGCACCATCAACATTTATGGTGCTAGAAGGAGGGCCAGATGACAAGTTGTGTCCTCTCATCCAGTTTTGAACCTTTTCATACCTTTCATGGATTCTTGCACTCTTCTCCCCCGCAATGTTTTTTGAATCGTGAAGATGTCTCCATCACGGGGGAGTTTTTCGATCTCTTGTCCACTTACACGTATGATGGTGAAGGCGAAGTGGCCTGGCCTAAGTACTTACATGACTTTCTTTCCATGCTTCATGAGGAATATGGGTGTTCTAATGAACATGACAGTTTGCTGCTTGCACACACACTTCGCGAATCTCCACGTCATTCATTGCTCAACCTACCAGCTAATAGCATGTACTCACTTGAGTACTTCTGTGATCCCATTGAAGAAAATTTCTATCATTTTGATCCAGACTATATTGACCAAAAACTGTTACAGCAATGGAAGGCTCTACATGAATCAGTTATCAATTTTTGGCAGTGCTTACGTGACTTGCAGTTTCAAGCTCCGAGGAACTAGATGAAATTTGCCTATATTTGGGACCGGTTTGAGTATTGCCTTAAGAAATCTGCCCATCTCAAGAAGAAGCTTGAGATCAAACCTCGCTCAACATTCTTCAGTGAGGGAGTTTCACAATCTCATGTGGATTCGGTCACTGTCTCGACTAATTTTCCGCCTTCCTCTCATTCAACAGCTCCACATCTGCTGAGTGATGTTGAGAATCATGCTCACACACTTGTTCATATTTCACATTCTCCCAACATCACTTCACTTAATTTTCACGTAGATTTGGTTATGTTTCCTTCGAGTTCTCATATGCATTATGTTCTATGACCTCCATCTTCACACTCGGGTGTTCCTGCAGATGATATTGTCTTGTGTTCATCCATTTTGGACTTTTCACTTGTTGTGAATGAGAAACAACCCATTGACAGAGTTAGTGTTGCACAACTAACATGCGTTTTCATTCATGAAGAGTATGATTGGGAGCTTGAGCATCAACACTCGGTGAAGGAAGACTCCCTTCCATCCAAGCCCCCTTTGTTCTTTACTAACATCTTTGGTGAACCTGCCATCCATGATTTTGTATGTGTGTCTTCATCCACAGATGCACCCATTGTTGACCACTCACAAGACTTGTTGGATGTTGGTCCATCATTCGATAACGGAAAGGATAAGTTATTCATTGAAAATCCACTTGATATTTCATCTGTCTTTTCTAGAAACACAGAGGATGAGTTTGTTCATTTTTCATCTACCCCTTTGTTTGATTCATCTGATCATGAGGATGCTAATGAAATCATTGATTTTTCTGATCGTGGCGGTCGTGATCCATTTGTTTCCATATTTGATCATGATCATGGCTCTATCACAATTGATCTTTCGAAGCCACTGATTTATGATGATCTATCTAATGAATAAGTTGAAACACCAAAGACTGTCGAGGCACTTCATCCCAAGCTGATGGTTATGTCAGGCCCTCGCTCTCTTGGGGTTAGTCTCACTTCCGATCATGAAACTGTTTAATCACCCAAGGCTCCACATCACTCATCTGTATGCATTGAAGATCCATCTCACACACAGATCACACCTCCTCCACTCAAACTGCACGATCCCATCGCTCATGCATTGGAGGAATCTTACATTGCAAGCACTCATTCGCAACGCAAGTTATCTTTGTTTCTTTCATTTGCTTGCATGTCACAGTCAAGAGTTTGCTTATGCTTAAAATTTTCACGCAGTGTCACACAACACCATGATAAGTCCACGGACTACTCATCGTGCTCTTGCACTCACTTATGTCCTGTGGGCACTGTCAAAAACGAAGTGTGGTTGTCTTCATTGTTATATCTTTCTTGCTTGTTGGTTCGTACAACTGGGTTGCTCGTAGACCAAGCCTTCACAAACATGGGTCAACCAATGCACCAGTGGCTGCATTGGAAATATCACTTCACATGATCAGGCCCATGCATCGTTAGTGTAGGAGTAGGAGTAGTGTTTTCTTTCAGTCAGTTTTCTTGCATGCTTGTTTGCTTACTCTCTTTGTTTGTTTGTTTGTCTGCTTGCTTGCTTTCTTAATTTCTTTTCTTTCACTTTCGCTTCCACTCTTTCTTTGCTTTTTTGTTTGTTATTTCGCTTCTTTTCTTCATATAGTTTGTTCGTTTCGTTCGTAGGTTAGTTTTGCATGAAACCATGTATGACCCTTGAAACGATCTAGGTGCAGTACAAGAGGGCTTGTACAACTATCACTACTTGGTTATCTATCATCTTGCCTCTGTATGAAGATCTTGTTACTTTTATTCCATGATACATCGAAGGAAAATGCGTACTGTTCGAAGTGAACCTTGGTGAAAACAAAACGCTTGCAAGTTGATTAGTGTCACCTTCTCTAGTCGATTGTTTTTGGGTTAACCCTTATCAGCTTAGTCAAGTAGAGTAAGGTGAGGGGAAAACCTTAACAGGCACGTTAAAGATACAATAAACTACTTCTCTACTGGAACAACCTCTTCTACTCTCAATAAGTTGGGATCTCTCTTCCGCCTCTGAAATGAACAAGTGCTATGCACAATGAAAAATGAAAAATGAAAAAATGAAAAGTCAAAAAATTTCAAAATGAAAAATTAATAAGGCGAAAGAAGAGAAAGGCTTCCTGTGTAGGGAGGTGATGCAAGTAACTCCGTCGGGGTATTGACTAGGCTCGCTGGAAGCATAGCCATGCTTTTGTTCCTATGTGACTTTGTCGGGGTATTGTCCAGGCCTGCTGGCAGTGGAGCAACACCACAGATGAAACTAAGACTCTGACGATTATACTGCTTGTGCACCAATATAGCCCTCAACCCCAATCGAAACAATTGTGTTGCCTTGGCTTGGAATGTGTGTCAATCGACCAAGAGCTTGGCAGCTACATCTTCCAATCAAGCTAGTGTGAAAACAATATGAGCTGAGAATTGAACAATACTTCCGGAGGTGTTAGACTCGCTTTTCTCGAACAAGGTCCATTCAGAGAGCTGGAGTTCTACCCGTGTGTCGCAAAGTGTTTTAGCGGCTACAACCACCCTCCAAAAAAAATCCTTAACCCGTTTTGGAGCCTCCCTACCAACCTTTCACGGCACCTTGTCTTGTTTCATCAAGTACACAAGCTTCAGTGCTTTCTTGCACAAAGGTAGCATGTTGATTACAGATTGATGCATTCCCCTCACACGTTGTTCACCCAGACTCGGTACAGTTACAAGCTGAGCAGCTTCCCCAAGAAAATTGCGCATTTCTGAAGAGAAACAAGCCTCCCTCCAGAAGTTGTGCAATTCTATCTGGCAGCCTACTGGGCTCCAGAATTGCGCAATTCTGCCAGCCAACACTCCTAGCCGGAATTGTGCAAATTTCCCCAACATGGCTGCTCAGCCCAGAATTTGCACAAATATGGGCAAAAATTAGCTTCTCTGCCCAAAAATTGCATAAACCTCTTTGGCAGCCAGCCCATCTCCCAACCAGAAATGCACATTTTTCTCAAGCAGTTGAGTAGTTTCATGCATGAGCAGTCTGGTTGACCAGTTCCACCCGGGACCAAGGAAACTTGACTTGCATGGATGCATGACTTGATTTTTCCTGGAATAGTAAAAGGAAACATGCAAAAGGCATCCCACTATTCATGGAGCTAGTTTTAGCAGCCAGGGGTTACATGCAAAGTTGTTTTAGAAGTTTCCCTCCAAGTGTCGATTTCCCTAGATTTGTGGCATGCGCGTCATGAGACAAAAATTATTTATTTGACGCATCAGAACTCATTATTTCACATCAATCTTAGATATCTGACATCCCACAGCACATCCAGGACTCTTCGACACATCCGGTTCAGCTATTCACGGGTAAGTGTCCTCGACTTGTCTTTTCCAGCATTTCTATCGCTTTTTGTGTGTTCGCTTGTGTGAGTGTTGTTTGCTTGATTTATTTGAATGCTTGTTTTCATTTACATGTATACTAGCTTTTACTAGCTTTGTTTCAATTTTTGTTGTTATCTCACTGTTTTTGTGTGCATGAAACTATTTTGCACGAACGTTTATCGAACTGGTGAATCGCTTCACCCACATGCATGTTAATCTGTTTTTTGAATCTTTCATTCATGTTTTGCATGCACTGTCAATCACATCTACTTTCACTTAGTTTTGCCATGAATTCACTGTCTTATTTGCTTTCAGTTGCTAGTCGGTGAGTCAGGCCAACCTTCGCCCGGACTCTGCCTTCAGTGAGACTGCATTGCACAATCTGGGGAAGGAAAGCTCTTCCTTCCTCTCCAGAAATGTGCATTTCTTCTCAACACTGTCCTCCAGGACTGTTTTGCGCATTTATGAGGAGCAGTGATTGTTGGCCCAGAAAATTGCGCAATGCAGTCCCTAAGCCTGCAGTCACTCCCAACTCGAATTGAGCATTGCGCAATCCCAGCAGCCAGTAACCAGTCGGGATTGCACATTGCGCAAATCTAGCAGCCAGTCCTACCTCCCAGATAACCCATACTTTCTTTTACGTAGTTCTGGCAGCCAGTCACCCACCCTCCCAGAAAAAATTGTGCAATCTTTCCCATCAGTTTCCCAAGTATGTGATGTTTCATTCCCCGAATTTGCTTTGTTTCCACTGATAGATTTCTTTCCATGCTTGTTGCTTGTCTCTAGATATTTCAGGTGTTCATCTGTCTCAATGGCTTCCAAGAGAACAGGATCACAGGACACTGATGGAAATGCAGCTGGAGCAGCAGTTGAGCAAGTATCCTCTAGTCTGTCGATCTATGAAGATACAAAGTTGTATCTAGACAAGGACATCAAACTGAAGTGGAAAGAGGTCAATGAAACATTTGCAAGCACTTTTGGGGAACACCTCGAAGATCGTCAGGTCTACGTGATCATTCAAAAGTCTAGCTTGTATTGGATTGCATGCAAATATCCCGCATTCCCATGCGTGAACATGATACACTGGATCGTCTCTCACATTGATCCCGAGATGACGACCTTGAGCAGTGCCAGTGGGACGAAGCTTGCTACCTTCTAGGAATGAGATTATGATGAGATGTATCAAATTTTAGAGCCTGTGACTGTCATGGAGACTCCATTCAGCTTACCCAACAGCAGTGCTAACTCCATAGACATTCTCAAGAATTGGGTAAACGAGCCAGCTCGATTTAGGTTGACACCCAACCAGATATACAAGACAAAGATACTGCGGAAAGTGTACCAATACTCGATCAAATTTTCTTGTCGACTGTATGGCCAAGCAAGCACAAAATCCTTCCCATAGAGTTGGGTGGTTGCACTGGACCAATTGCCTAGAGAAGGAAAACCATGTAACTGGTCCGGCACACTGGCTCATCAACTAAAGGAGAAAGTAATGAAGGCTCGACAGTCACCCGGAGGTATGCATACAGAGATTTAGATGTCTGCCTACATCCTAGATGCAGTGTGTGCACGACAGGAGTTCCAGAGTTTGGAGTGGGCATGGTCACCGGCGAAGACTGTTGTGAACACATATTTCAAGTTGTTGTCCAAATGCAACTTCAAAGGAGTAATCACACGGTTGTTTGATCATTTTTTCACCCCTGTGTACAAGATGATATTCGAACAGGATCCACCCTGCATGTCAAAGGAAGTAATGGAGGCATTGATAGGCATTTCATATTGGTATGCCTCGCCGTCCGCACTTTCATCCGAATGTTCAGTGTGGAGAAACCTCTGCATGTTCTGCCAAAGTTTTCCTTGGACTTACTTGTCATGCAGGAAGTATCATATCACACCTTGGCATGATTGACAGCTAGACTGCATCGGAAGAAGAAGGCACCTTGGGCTGATCTTCCATTGCGGATTGGGTTATATGAGATCCGGAGTATCAAGCAAGAAAATGTCGAAGAAAAACTGATGAAGAAGTACCCATTCGACCTTTGAAGCTACAATCTGTATGAACCACATTGGATTGTGAAAGATCACTGCATGAGATTTCAGTTCAACTGGATCCACCATATCATTGGGCTGAGTGTTGTAGGGAAAAGTATCCGACTCGGATGACCCTATCCCACTCTAAGGGTGACAGTTCCTTAGCAACAACTGTAAAACAAACTACTTAAGGTTTACTTCTTTATGAAAGCAAAAGAGAATGGAGAAATGCACTAACCGTTGCCTTGCGCTTAATGTCGAATCCAAACTCTCCTCTTTGGCCGCTTGCTCCTAGCTCTTTGTTCTTCTGCTCGCCCAGCTACAATGAGATCCTGCAAAATAACAAAGAAGGAAACTACAAGAGGCATGCAATCATAACTGGTTCATGGATTAGTGTAAACCAAACATGCAATCATCACAATATATTATTGAAATAAGAGCACATAGAAGAACCTCAATAGCTTTTATTAATGAAGAAATAAAGGTTCTGAGAGTATTACAACCATTGAAGGCTCCAACCCAGCAACACCTCCCAGCAGAAAGAATTGCTCTTCTTCACCTCTCTCAAACAATCACCCAATAACTCAATAGTGAAACCAACAGCATATCATTACTTTGCACAAAATTCCAGCCCCCTGAGCTCATAGGAGAGAGCTCAATATATAGATGAATTGAGAAAGGATGAGTCAGCTTGCAACTGATGTGTAGCTGCCTTGTGTCCTCTCTCTCTTCAGTTAATCTTTAGTTGATGTTCAGTTCTTGAGTCCACTTGGAGAACTTTGCTTCCACTTGGAGAAACAGAGCCTCTGACTCATCACAAGGCGAAATACCTGATCCAAGTGTCATTTTTGGAAGATTCCAAAGCAATGACTTACTGTGCCACTTGTCCCTTCTCGCTCAGCGCAGGTGGCCTTTGTCCCACTTACTTTGCAACGCAGGTACACCATGGAGCAACTGAGTTTCAGCGCAGAAACCTAGTGGAGCACCTGCTTTGATTTCAGGATTGCTTGTTTTTGAGTGTTTTCAGGTGGAGAACTGATCTGAGAGCTGTTGGTTTGCTGACCTTGTTCCTCTAGGGGTAGGAACATCATGTTTAGGGAACTTTGGATCCCTTGGATTATTGACAATTCATGCTTGTTGCTGTAAGGCACAAAATTGTCTATAACAGATGCCCCCTAAAGTATGAGGTCGTTTATCGGGTGAAATGCTTTATTGAGAGGATCCGAAGTTCATTCAATCTGCTGAGAAGTGTCCTGTAATAAGATACAATACAATACATTATTTTTCATACATTTTTCATGATCTAGCTGAGGCGGGCATTCCCATGCTCAGCTTTATAAATACATTTTGGTACATAGAACAGACAATCGTCTTGATTGTAGACTGATAATTCTCTGCTGAAATTATCATCCTTTGAGAAGGATGATCATCTGCTGTAATGATGTACATATCAAATGTCTTTATGTCCTGAATATATATCGCAGCCCGGACGGATGAAACTAGATCCGAGGTCTTCAATCTCTTCCGATCTTCACTCGATGTACAAGTCGATCCATGTGAGAATTTCTTGAAGTCGAACATGGAAAGACATCGCTTGATTACCGGTCAATAATGTAAACCGTTAACAAGCGCGAGAGGAGTCACCGATAAGGATGATGACCCTCAAGGTACGGCAGTACAATCCACATGGTGGGAATAAAGGACTTGGCATCGACCACCATGCAAAATCTTCTGGTCGAAGGTCATTGATGTAAACCTGTCGCCGGAAGTGAGAAACTTGCCATTGAGGCATGCAAGCTTCAAAGTACTAAGGGGGGTGTTCCTAGATCAACTCCTTGGATAATGAGCTGATGTCGACAAGGAGCGATCCGTCAAAGGAGGGCCTTAATGAATCCCACATCAGTGACACGGAACGGAGCTAGTGATTGTGATGAGGTGAAAACAAACTGTGATGTATGATTCAGGGTGGCGGTCATGAAGTGGATGAAGGATAATGTATGGTAGTGGGTGGAACACGGTTGACTCTTTACAGAACCACATCTCTTGAACATATAACGACACTGATGTGATGGATTGGTAGCATTACCCCAATTGTGGATGGTGTGGTGAGGACCATGGTTATGAGACCGGTGAATGAAACAACCCAACCTGATGTGATACGGAGGACAAAGTGTCATGTTCAAGAGCGACTTGCTACCATTAATGCTGTGAGGTTCTCCCAATTTTTCCCCAGTCATTGCTGACCAGTACCTCTTTATTTTTGTCAAGCTTGAGGAGGATAACATATGCTTGTTCTATAACCTGCCCTTCGGGCAAGCCCATCGCTATGTTTTAACGAGCCTAGCGATAGGGAAACTCGTTCTCGTCTAAAGACAAGTTTGTCGCTATTTAATCATTTTAACGAGTCTAACGACAAGGAAAACTCGGTTCTTTTCATTTTTAGAGAGTCTGAAAAGGTACGAAAAGTTAACTCCAAAATTCCTTTTTCGTCTTCTAATCCCTTAAGTCCGAAAAAGTATAAAACAATACAGAAGGGATGAATTTTCGATTTCTTTAACGAGCCGAACAAAACAAGCGCTCGATCTTTTTGTGTAATAATCCCTCAGGTCCAAAAAGATTAAAATCTAGAGGAGGGATAGCTCTTCTTGTCCTTTAACGAGCTGGAAGGCCAAAACTCGGCAAACTTTTCATATTTTACGAGTCAGTGAAAAGAGCTCAAAGAAGACTCGTCTTTTGAGGAACGAGTGATGAACAGGGATAGCAGCAGATTCCAGGTACAGGTTGGAATTCTCCAATCACGGCAGTGTCACAAGGATGGCTAAGTGGAATCACTCTTCGCAGCTGTTCCTCAAAATGGGTAAACAAACATATGGAGGTGAACGATTGGCCAAATGAACGTATGGAGGTGACGGCATATAAACACGACCAAGGGCTTTTAATATGGCTTTCAAAGGTTACATTTCTCCAGGTTATTTACCGGTTCATTTTTTCTGGATGAGCTTGAACTGTAGGGAAAGATTGCTCACAACTTGTGTTTATTTTTTAACGAGCATGAACTCTGTACAAAACTGCTCGATTCTTGCGTTTATTTTTTAACGAGCATGAACATTGCTAAAACTGCTCAATTTATACCAGTCTTAATACAAGGAATGCTTTAGGTGAGGTAATCTTATTTAAGGAGCGATACCTCACTAATTACTCCAATTTGGCAGGTTTTAACTTTTTCCCTTCATCCTTTCTTTATGCAAGCTGGAAACGGCTAATCCTACGAGTTTAACGGGTTAGACCTACAGGTTTAAAGGGAGGACCTAAAAATTTAAAAAAATAAATAGTCGTCCCGTGCTTGCACTCCAAAAGGTTTGCATGCCCCCAGGTATAAAGTATAATTTCGAGATTCTGTCCTCTTACTTATTATCCGAAAAATGGTTTTGTTTGCTGCCGCAAACTAAACTCTCTTTTCAGCGATGTCTATCATTAGGTTGCTAAGGATGGTGACTACTTGTTGTAGCAATTTCCTCTCTTTCTTTGAAGACTGCCCCTACTTCTCTTTTAAAACATATTGTTTTAATGGGTGAGGCTTGACATTCAAAGATGGTGCCTTCTTGCTGCCACAAATAGACCCCCTCCTTAGGAGAGCCCACTTCTTTAGACAAAGGGAGCGATTCTTCCGCTTCAACATAACTTTGACAAAAGAATTTTATCCTAGAACAACCCTCTCTTCCTTTTTCAGATGGGGTACGGACTAGTCCATTCTTCTGCGGAAATTAACTTTATACCTAAGGTTTTCTCTGCCCGAGGCAGGCCAGGGTGCATGCCCCCTGGGTCCCAGTTCTTTTCTTTCCGAATTACTCGCATTCATCGGGAAGTAGAACCAGGGGCGGTGGCATTCCTTGAGTGAATAGACCGTTAAGGGATGGTATTTGACTATTTGCAATGCGTGATCCTGGAAATGAAAGTTGGTCTACGAGCTTGACCATTCTTCCTTCGTGCGGAAAACACATGACTCTAAAGAGCGAGGACACTATTGCCTCCATGCAATATATATAGTCTTGTCCAAGGAGTAAGTTATATGCCAAGGGTCCCTGGACGACCATGATGTTCATATGAACTGTCTTCCCTTTCAATGTAACTGGAACATTGGGTAGAATCCCTAACGGGTGACTGGTTCCTTTATCAAAACCTGATAGATTTCTCATCTCAGGTAAAAGCGCCGGGCAACCCAGTGCTTTCCAAGCAACAGAGGAAAGGATACTCACAGATGCCCCTTCATCAATGATAGTTCCAGCCATCACCATTCTGTAGATTTGGACTATGATTCTGAATGGGATACTGGCTGGTAATCGGGGTCTGCCTAGTTGATTCCAATCAAAGGATACAACTAGGTTGCTTGGTGGTGGGACCGAATATACGGCCGGATACGACCCTGACAATGTTCCTTCCTGCGATAAAGGAATGGGCGCATTGCCCTGATGCTCATCAGAGTCTGTATTGATGAAAAGAATATGGACGGTGTCATCCTTATCCTCTTCAGTGAGGGTGTCATTTGAAGATGGGTCTTCAATGACGGAGTCATTGGAGGATGAAACCTCCGAAGGAAGAACCGGGTCGACTGCCATTTCGACCTTTAGACTTTCGTCTGGTCTGGATTCAGCAGGTTCATTCTCAATGACCGACACTTCAGCCGACCACTTGAGCAGGTCAGCTGGATTTTCAACTATCGAGGGATTAGGCGCGAGTTTTTGGTATCCAGGAGGAAGTCGTAACGGTGAAACCAGACAATCTTCCAAAACTCTCTTTGCCTCATCTAAGAATGGACATTTGTGGATGGCGTGATCGCCTTCACACAATATACAGGGTGATCTTGGTCTCCCTCTTCGTCCTTCACTCTCGCTAGTTGACGGACTGCAATCAACATGACTACCAGAGGTTGATGCTACCGGATTGTGCAACCTTGGGGACCAGTCCCTTAGTATCCGGGGAATACAAGGCAATCACGATGGAAGTGGGCCCCTTTGCAAATGACACATGGCGATTTAGGCCCGGTCGGTGCAGTGTGTGGGTTTTTGTCAGCTGTCTTTTGCTTGCCCCCAGTCGCCTTCGCCATAGGCCCCTTCTGCTTCTTTTCTCTCTTCTTCTTTTCCTTCTTCTCCATGGGAGGCTGACTTTTGCCGGCTCTACCTTGTGAAGATGAAGGATCAGAGGAAGAATTGTAAGAAGTGGAAGGCTGGTGGGTAGCTCTAGACTGTTCTGACTGTTGATTCGACTGCTCAGGATTAGTGGCGATCTGGACTACATTAGTTGAAAAGAGCCATACAGGTAGGCCAATTGTCAATCCTGGAAGTGACAATGTTGCCATATGAGGCGCACCAACATCTCCCCAAGAGGAGAAGGGATTTGGACTTCCGCCAAGGTTACTTCCTTGGTTGGTGGGCTCCATACTTTTCAACTGAAAGATCAACGTGGGAATAACAAGTGATTATGTTCCGCTTAAAATAAATTTTATTAACGACGCTTTTAGACACAAACTTGCTTTTTCATATTTTAAGAGTCGAGAAAAAGCTAAAGATGACTCTAGTCGCCTTCGATGTTTTAACGAGCCCGAAGTGACAAATGCTCGGATGGACTTTTTCAGTTATAGAGTTTGAAAAAGGCCAAAAGAAACTTCTCTGGAGATCTAGGCAGAGGGTGTGCCAAACTTTTCGCGAAACCACATAATACGTTTTACGGTACGGGTGGTTGATCTTCGTGAATGATGTGTTCACTGCATCGCGATCAGTAGGGCGGTCGACACGGCTTCCTATGGATAAAGGATAATTGCCTATAGGGGTCTCCCAATATATACGCGACGGTACGTGGGAGCACAAGTCCGTATTAGTGCCACCGACTCTCAGGAGGAATCACCCACCTTCGTAGAGATCGACAGTCACTATGTTTAACGACGCCGGAACACATCTCTACCTAGACCTCTATGTGTTTACGTTATGTTACAAAGTGTTGTTATGTAAATTGGATTTATTTTAATGTTGATCTTGCTTATCAGTTTGCCTTTAAGGATCACCACGAGATGTATATAACAAATTCCTGAATGTAGTCTAAGATGAGAAGCAAACTTTTCAATCTTTCAACTTTGAAAACCTTAACTACTGAGGGAAAAGAAAGGCAAATCTTTTCACACAGATCATAGAGCACACACTAAAATGCAAATTTTCCTAAATCGTCAAGCACACAGTCAAATGCAAAATGCACAATGCATGTATTTTCTTTTCCCTTTCTTAATGTGGATGGATTACAAAAAGAAAGTGGTTATATAACTTTGATTTCGATTTAAAGCGAAAGTAAACAAGTTTGTCCAAAATCAAAAGACACCTTAAGATTCACTTGCTTAATCACTGGAAATACATGAAATCAAACCATACTAACGAAAGTAAAATGACTAATCAGCTATGGACAGCAAACAAGCGAACTCTTTATACCAGCAAAATGCCTAACACAGGTTCAGATCTAAGAGGCCAAAAGCATGACTAGTTTACTTTCCGTTATGGGAAATTGTAAATGAGTAAGAAATACAAAGAACAAGTACAATTTCGTTATATAACAGAGGCAGAATGATGGCAAGTAATATTGGTTTCAAAACAGGCACAAGACTGACACCTAGCAGCAAAACTAAGTGAAAACAGGCAAGAGAAAGGAGGAAACCCCAAATGCACTATGCAAATTTGGGCCAACGCAGGCTCTGCACAGCCAAACTGGCTCTCAGCGCAGGTAGCCCCTTCGGGACCTGCGTTGCAAAGCAGGTAGCCTGTGTACTACCTGCTTTGGAAAACGAGAATTGCGTTTTCACAGTTTCCGGGTCATAATTTTCTCAAAAATGCACGGTTTTTGCTCAAATCAGAAGCAATCAGTCAAGCACACTCAAAGGGATGATTAAGAAGGTGCAAAGCTATCACTAAGAGCTTACAAGGATCCTTGTAGATCAGCTCTTCAAATCATGAATTTGCTCAGAAAATGAGCAAGAGTAGCTGCCCTCTACTTCGCTTTTGATATAGTCAAAAGCTTTTCGATTTGGTACTCTTTTGTTCAGGAAATGAATAGCAAAATACTACAAACACAATCAAACGGATACGATCCCCAGCGGAGTCGCCAGTTTGTTGTAGGGAAAAGTATCCAACTCGGATGACCCTATCCCACTCTAAGGGTGACAGTTCCTTAGCAACAACTGTAAAACAAACTACTTAAGGTTTACTTCTTTATGAAAGCAAAAGAGAATGGAGAAATGCACTAACCGTTGCCTTGCGCTTAATGTCGAATCCAAACTCTCCTCTTTGGCCGCTTGCTCCTAGCTCTTTGTTCTTCTGCTCGCCCAGCTACAATGAGATCCTGCAAAATAACAAAGAAGGAAACTACAAGAGGCATGCAATCATAACTGGTTCATGGATTAGTGTAAACCAAACATGCAATCATCACAATATATTATTGAAACAAGAGCACATAGAAGAACCTCAATAGCTTTTATTAATGAAGAAATAAAGGTTCTGAGAGTATTACAACCATTGAAGGCTCCAACCCAGCAACACCTCCCAGCAGAAAGAATTGCTCTTCTTCACCTCTCTCAAACAATCACCCAATAACTCAATAGTGAAACCAACAGCATATCATTACTTTGCACAAAATTCCAGCCCCCTGAGCTCATAGGAGAGAGCTCAATATATAGATGAATTGAGAAAGGATGAGTCAGCTTGCAACTGATGTGTAGCTGCCTTGTGTCCTCTCTCTCTTCAGTTAATCTTTAGTTGATCTTCAGTTCTTGAGTCCACTTGGAGAAACAGAGCCTCTGACTCATCACAAGGCGAAATACCTGATCCAAGTGTCATTTTTGGAAGATTCCAAAGCAATGACTTACTGTGCCACTTGTCCCTTCTCGCTCGGCGCAGGTGGCCTTTGTCCCACTTGCTTTGCAACGCAGGTACACCATGGAGCAATTGAGTTTCAGCGCAGAAACCTAGTGGAGCACCTGCTTTGATTTCAGGATTGCTTGTTTTTGAGTGTTTTCAGGTGGTCTGAGAACTGATCTGAGAGCTGTTGGTTTGCTGACCTTGTTCCTCTAGGGGTAGGAACATCATGTTTAGGGAACTTTGGATCCCTTGGATTATTGACAATTCATGCTTGTTGCTGTAAGGCACAAAATTGTCTATAACACTGAGCAGGACCCATGGATATATTTCTAGAGTTTCTCCAAACCCAATGAACTGGTCAACTTCATTGTGGAGTGGTTAGTGAAGCAACATGAAGCAGCATCATGGATAGCACTAGCAGTAGCAGCAGTGGCAGTAGAGGCAAGCATACCAGTACACGACAAAGGTAAGAGGAAGATTGTCGATCGCATGGAAGAGGAGAAAAGCTACATGTTTTCAGCAGATCCACTTGTAGAGAAAGCAATTATGGTTATAGAGGCAAAGAGGTAGCAACGCAACAAGCAAATCATGCGAAGGTAGAAGGACAATAAGAGAATGTAAGAAGCATAGAGGGAGTTGCATGAGCTAAGGGAGCAACTTCGAAAGGAACAAGAGTTGTGGAAACAGGAAAGGGAAGCACAGCAACAGCAAATACAACAGGGGGCGTAACATGTGAAAACAGACGAAGCAGTGCCCATACAAGTAGTTGATTCATCAGAATAGTTGGCATCAAGTGAACAGGGTGAACCATCACAGGGGCAAGACTTCGCTCATGAGATAGAACATGCACTTCAACAGTTGGATGCAGACATGGAGCAGCAGGAGTTGGAACAGGACACCGACCTCATGCCTCACCACAAAGAGGTCAACTCACCCACTTCAATGCATCCAGATGATGAGAAAGTCTCAGATGACCAAGGAGGCACTGAGATCCTTGGTGATCAGCTGGAAGAAGAGATGCACAACATCTCATTTGATGAATCCCAACATAGAGTTGTGCAGTCTCACAGGATATCAACTCCGGAGGATCAAACATCTCTTGCGCAAGTTGAAGAACGAGTGATTGTGAATGATGTGTGCAAACATCTAGTTGCCTTAGCCGATGCAACCAGGGTGTATGCCAAATCCACTAGCTCAAGTGTTCACTTCCTAATAGCTAAGAATGAGTGAATGGAAAATGAACTACAAACGACTAAGAAAGGAGGAGACTTGGTGACAATGTCCGCCTGAGATGAACTGAAGAAGGAAATACTAGATGAAGTATTGTCCCTTGACACAGTTATGCGAGCATTGTACTCCAAGTTTGGTACCATGCACAAGGCAGTCGTCCATCTCAACGGATGGCAGAAGCGATGTGCTAGAAGAGCATGTATCTTGATTAACTTGCCTGTTTTTGTTGATGACATGCAAACATGGATGATGAAGTACAAGGGAGCCCCACTTCACTTGTCTAAGATGATGAGGGTCAATGTGGTCGAGCTGAAAGCATGTATCCAGAGTCAGATCCAGAATTACGAAGAACTCCTGCAGTTCATCACTAGCATACAGGCTTCCATGCACGAGTATTCAAGAGTATGGATGTTGTGGTGCACACACATGTGATCCCATCACTTGGGACTCTCACCCAGGCGAAGACAAAGAAACAGGTCTGACTAGATCATGACTCATTCTTCGACGAGTTGATGTGCATTGCCACTAGCCCAGACTTTCACATCAGTGCAGACATCATGCACAAGTATGTTGTTGGTCTGACCACCTTAAAGACAATGGTGTGCATGCTTTCAGATGAGTTGGACAGAGGAGCCCGAGCAGTGTACCCAAATGCTATGAAGGTAAGGGTCTGATTTTAGACAAATGTCACCGCAGAACATAACACCATCAAGGACTACAAATCTTGGCATCATTATGTTACTATCGATCAGTATGAAGATGTTAAGGAGTTGTACTTCCATGGTTGTCTAAGTTAGAGTGATGTCTAGTTTGGCTTGCTCAAGCTGGTTGTGTTCACATGGGTACATGTGCATTGTAATGTTAATTCATGTCAAGTGTAAGTCAAATGTCAATAGTGGATGTAACAGTCATAGAGTAGGTGAAGAGTCATGAGGGTAGTTGAACAGTCACAAAGGGGAATGTCAAAGGCCACCCCACCCTTTGCTATAAATAGTGCCTCATAACTCATTGTATAGGCTTTTGGTCAGATAAGCTTCTGATAAGACTATCTTGGAGAGAGCTTGGACAATATTGTAATGCGCCTTGGCTTCTCCACTGCACGAAGCTAGTACATCTCTTTGGAGGAGAAGGCGGATGTGGCTATAATTTTCCACTGTTGGGGCTAGCGGGTTTACATGGATGTGTTGTATGATTGGAACTTACACTTCTTTATATAATAAGAGCCAGCACATTTTCATGCACATGTTGTTATTATAGTTGGATTATTCTGGTTGCTTTATCAATGTATGTTGTTTAACTTAGGTAGTTGTGTATGAATTATTTTGTATGCAATTATATCAATTTTGTTGCAGATGTTTTGTTGGTTTAACCATCACTTTGGATTGTCGACTAACCTGCTTTCCAACTTGTGATGCATCTTCGCTCATGTGTTCCCTTCCCAGCTGAGTATTGTTACAGGTTTCCAAGGGGAACACTCATCTCAACCCACCTATGTTAGAACCTCTCATGCACCTTCCTTGACTCACTACCGTGGTCACACCCTTGCTACTAAAAGAGCTATCTTACTTTCCTCTGTGCGAAATCGCGGTCAAGGAATTACCATACGACCCACTCCTGGGACTCCTACACCAAATGGTATGAGGTCTAATTGGGACTTCTTACTGGGGATATCCCATTGACATGTTGGCGGGTCCAGCACCGTCAACAGCAGGCTAAGCGTAGTTGTCAAAAAGACTGTGTTATGTTCTCAATACACATTTCTTGCGATAAGGGTAAGGAGGTTGAGGATGCATATGCGTTAAGTAGGTACCTAGTTTTGGAGCAGTTTTAGGATGTATTTCCTAAGGAAATTTCAAAGTTTCCACCTCACAGGGAGGTAGAAATTTCTATTAATTTGGTGTTAGGTGCAGCTCCAGCATTGCAAGCACCTTATAGGATGAGCACACCTGAGTTGGTAGAGTTGAAGTTGCAGTTGAAGGAAATGTTGGACAAAGGATATATTAGGCCAAGTGTATCACCTTGGGGTGCACCAGTGTTGTTCGTAAAGAAGAAAGATGGTACTCTTAGATTATGCATTGATTACAGGCATCTGAACAAGGTAACGATCAAGAACAGGTACCATTTGCTGAGGATTGATGATTTGTTTGATCAGTTGAAGGGAGCAGCAGTGTTCTCTAAGATCGAATTGAGATCAGGATACCATTAGGTACACATCAAGGAAGAGGATATCTTCAAGACTGCGTTCAGTTCCACGTATGGGCATTATGGTTTGTTATTGTTCCATTCAGTGTGATTAATGCTCCAGCTACATTCATGTGTTTGATGAATAGTGTGTTGTGTCCATATTTGGATAAGTTTGTTATTGTGTTCATTGATGACATATTGGTATATTCTAAAAATGAGGAAGAACATGTCGAGCATTTACCAGCAGTGTTGAGATTGCTAAGAGAGCATCAGTTGTATGCTAAACTAAACAAATGTAGCTTCTTTCAAACTAAGGTACATTACTTGGGGCATGTTGACTCCAAGGATGGCATAGCAGTAGATCCAAAAAAGATAAGGGCTATCATGGAGTGGGCAACTCCTAAAAATGTGGATGAGGTGAGATCATTCATGGGATTAGCAGGTTACCACAGGAGGTTCATCAGGAACTTCTCACGTATTGCATATCCTATCACATCATTGTAGCAGAAAGGTAAGCATTTTGAATGGACAAAAGAATGTGAGGCTAGTTTTGAGCAACTTAAGCAGTTGTTGACACATGCACCAGTGCTAAAGATTGTAGATCCAGACAAGGAGTTTGTAGTGTTATCAGATGCTTGCAAGAGAGGACTTGGTGGAGTTCTCATGAAAGAAGGACAGGTAGTGTGTTATGAGTCATGGAAACTGAATGAGAATGAGAAAAACTACCCAACACATGATCTTGAGCTAAAAATGATTATACATGCATTGAAGATGTGGAGACATTATCTTCTTGGCAAGAGGTTCACATTGATGATCAATCACAGTGGGTTGAGGTATTTGTTTGACCAACCAAATCTAAATTCCAAGAAAGCTAAATGTTTGGCTACCATTAGTGAGTTCGACTTTGAGATAAAATACATCAAGGGGAGGAGAACCGGGTTGCAGATGCTCTTAACAGGAAGGTACAAGTAAATCATATAGCAGCTATGAGCTCTTATGGGATAGAGTTACAGGATAAGATTTTGCAAGCAAGACCGCGGGATGACAAATACATGGAGATTATGCATAGGTTACAACAGAGCACAGGTACATGTACAGGTATAGGTGATCGAGATGAATATTATCGTCTCACGACAGATGGTTTAATGAGGTTTAGAGATAGGATCTATGTACCAAATTGCAATGAGCTCAAGAAGCTTATCTTGAGGGAGTTTCACGCCAAGCCATACTCAAGTCATGCTAGATATCAGAAGACATTGATGGTGGTAAAGAAGTTCTACTAATGGTTGAATCTGAAGAAGGAAGTGGCAGATTTCGTGGCTAAATGTTTAGATTTTCAGCAGGTAAAGGCGGAATGCAAGAATCCAAGTGGTTTACTACAGCCTATAGCGATTCCAGAATGGAAATGGGAGGTAATTTCCATGTATTTCATCATAGGTATTCCTAGGACAATGAAGCAGCATGATTCTATCATGGTCATGGTTAATAAGTTGAGCAAGGTAGCTGACTTTATTCCAATGAAGACTACATATTCAACCAGCGAGGTATCACAAGGGTTCATCAGAGAGCTAGTGAGACATCATTATGTTCCAAGGAAGATTGTGTCGGACAAGGATGCATAGTTCACTTCCAAGTTTTGGAAGGAGCTATTTGCAAGCTTGGGTACAGAGTTGGCCTTCAGTACATCTTATCATCCACAGACAGATGGATAGATAGAGAGGGTCAACAGGATCTTGGAATATATGTTGAGGATGTACATGATGCACCAGCAGAGGAAATGGGAAGAGTATCTACCATTAGTTTAGTTCGCATACAACAATGGTTATCAGGAGTCATTAAGGATGAGTCCTTTCGAGGCAATGTATGGATGGAGTTGTAACACTCTCGTCAGCTGGAGTGATCCAGTGAACAAGGTACCTATTGGACCGAACATGTTAGCAGACATGGAGTAGGAAATGTAGGTTATAAAGAGTAATCTAAAGGCAGCGCAGGATAGACAGAAGAGTTATGCGGATCAGCATAGGGTATTCAAGGAGTTCCATGTTGGGGAGCACGCGTATTTATGCATCAAGCCCAAGAAAATATCTTTGATGATTGGTTCATTTGCTAAGTTGGCACCATGGTATTACGGGCCTTTTGAGATCCTTGAGAGGATTGGATCCATGGCATATCGACTTGCACTGCCTACAATGGTGAAAGTCCATGATGTTTTTCATATTTCATTGCTTAATAAGTATATAAAGGATGTTGATCATGTTATTGATTGGTTTGTATTGCAGGTGGAGCAAGAAGGAGAGTTCCAGCCGGAGCCCCAGTGCATATTGTAGAGGAAGCATCTCATGCTCCAGAATAGAGCCATAGAGAAAGTTAAAGTGCAGTGCAAGCACTTTGGGCCTGAAGAAGCTACATGAGAGATGGTGGATTAGATGTGGGCCTTGTATCCTTCATTGTTTGTCAATTGAGACAAAGCAGTTTTGGTGTTGGTATATGTTTGGCATATGTTTTGTTGACGTTTTGGTATATGTATGTATATGTATATGGATGTAAATACCACGATGAGATAAGTTATAAATCTCTAATAAGTGGTATTGGTGTCATGTTATTATGGTTGTTATTTTATCATGTTGTCATGATGTTTTTCTTTCAAGTAGGTCTTTCATTGTAAATACTGCAATGAGCTAAGTTATAAAGCTCCATGGGTAGTATGTTTGTTTTTTAGTGGTTTTGTTGAGGTCTTTGTGTGGTTTAACACCAAGGATGGTGTTCCACAAGGGGGAGGGTTTTGTAACAGCCCTGGTGAAAATTTCATGTAATAAAAGATAATAAAGGAAAAACAAGACCACGATTAAGGGACACTTATTCCACGTTGAATGTTGGGCAAAATATCCTAGTGGGCATCACTCGATGTGTGTTTTGGCTAAGGAAAAATGGAAAAGACTGAGGCAAAGGAATTAAAAGGAAAAATTTTCTTTTTTGGAACATTTATTTATGAAAATAAAGGAAAATATGAGAAAACTAAGGTGAAAGGTCACAGGTTGCATGTGAGGAGAAAATTGAAGGAAAATAATGGAAAATGAAGAAAAGGGAGGCCTCATTAATAAAAAGGATTTTGAGGATCAGTGGGTCCCTTTGTCATTTCAATTTTGGAGCTCTCTCATTATTCTCTCTCTCTCTCACTCTTGCTCACTTCGAGTTTTCTTGGATCACTCTAATTTGAAGCAAAGGAAAGGAAAATCAAGCAAGGATCAAGGAAAGGAAAGCAGGATCAAGTAGCTTCAGCTGGAACAGTTGCAGGTAACCTTATGAATGTGTGATTTCCTAGCCGGTTTGGACATCCATGGCTTTACATGTTGGTGTATGGTTCTCTTGTTGTCAGTGGCATGGTTTTGTCGGGTTATGGCAGTGGTTTTCAACCTAGCCTTGCCTTTTTTCCAGATGCCATGGTGTTGGGATGTTTATTTCGGTTTTCAAGCTTTGGTTTGTTGGATGGATTTCAGAATCTGGGGTGGAGGTGGTTTGAAGTTCCATTCGCAAAGGCCTAGGAATCCCTTGACTGATTTTGGCGTGATACATGGTAAAGCTTGAGGGAGAAGTCTCGGTTTAGGGCCTAGTGATCCTGGTTTGGATTGTGGTAAATCCTGAGAGACTAGTCTTAGTTTAGGGCCTAGTGATTCAGTTCGGATTGTGGTAAAGCCTAAGAGACAAGAATATGGAAAATTCCTCAAGGATAGTGATTGATTATGGATGGCATTCCAAGTTTAGTTTGGTTGTGATGGGAGCACCGATTTTGGTGTGATCACAGTTTGGTGAGGGTGGAGGTGGTTTAACCTCTATATTCCCTTGGTCGTTCTTGGATTGGTTATTCTATGAGATCCCACATTCATGCTTGGAATATGGCATGGGGTGGACAGGCTGAAAGAGAGATTTGGTTCAGCCATGTCTATGGCCAGGTGATACGTGGAAGTCCCGAACCTGGTTATATTTTTCTATGATTAATAAAAGCTAAGTTCTCTTACTTTTTCACTTGTGTATATGTGAATTTAATAGTTTTCATATCTCTGATATTTATATGGTTTTACGTTGGTTACAAGCATGGTTGAATGACTAGTTTATGTCATGTTTATTTCATGTATTTACTTGTAACTGTTAAATGGATGGATGCAAGACCCCATTAATGATATAATAGTTCATTAGAGAAGGAGGTGAGCCTTCTAGATATGTTTCATAAGTTATTTTAGTCATTTATGCTTTGTCTTATATCCTAGACCTGTAGGTTGCATTGATGCCAAGTGTTTGACAGAATGTCAATCCTGATTGGGGATGCTCAGACCTATTCCTGAGGTTGAGTTTTGATTTATCATCATTGTTATCATGTCTTTAATGGATTCTGAAGGTTCCAGCAAGTTCTAGGCAGAGCCTGGGATTTTGGGCTAGAAAAGTGGCTCAAATCCTAAGATTACTAGCCAATTAGAGCGTTACCCTAAGTACTAACACATTTGGATAAGGGATGAAGAGCATTATAATTCGCTTAGGTTGTGTCTAAGGAGTGTTACTCTGGCCTAAGTTGGTAAAAACTTTAGTAGGACCCAAGGGTAAGTTGTCTAAAGCGCTTGTTTGGTTCTTATGGGTCCTGAGGCTGATGTTGGATGACTATTTATTATGATTATGTCGATTCCACTTCCTTAAGGTCACATAGGAGGTCGAATACCATCATAGTAGCCTCTCATCACATGTTTATCCCAATTGGTTGGTTACTTCGATAGATGTGGGAGGAGGGCGGTTACTGTATGGAAGTATGGCAAGGAGATGATAACTTTTTGTCTCTCAAGGAAAGTATGCCGATGAGATACTGAAGAAGTTCCACATGGAGAGCAACAAACCCATGGAGACTCCTCTAGCAGGTAACTGGAGGAAGGAGGACACTACTTCAGGTGAAGTAGTGACACTACTTCTGGTGAAGTAGTGGAGGCTACTATTTATAGAGAGCTTATGGGTTCACTTACGTATTTGGTGAACATATGACCAGACATATGTTTTGCAGTTAACCAACTTAGTCAAGCCATGGTTAAGCCAACCAAACTCTATTGGAAGGAAGCTAAACATTTTTTGAGATACCTCAGTGGCACCACTTAGTTTGGTCTTTAGTACAGACGGACAGAGGGAGTGAAGCTTCAAGGCTTCACAGATGAATATTGGGTAGGGAGTCCATCCAAAAGAAAGAGCACATCAAGGGGAATCTTCAGTACTGGGTCAGTTGCAGTTTCTTGGTACATCAAGAAACAGAGGTTAATTGCACTCAATCCAGCAGAAGCAGAGTATATGGTTGCTAGTCAAGCATCTTGTGAGGTTATCTATATGAGGAAGATCCTTGTTGGGTTATTTGGTCAGTAGATGGATCCTATAGTGATTTATTATGATAATTAGAGTTGTATCAAACTCTCTGAGAATCCATTTTTTCATGATCATTCCAAGCATATCGACTTTTGGTATCACCATCTATGAGATTGTGTGCAGAGGAGAATCATGTTGTTGGAATACATTCCTACAGAGGAGCAGGATGCAAATATTTTGACAAAGGAATTGTCAAGATGAAAATTCGAGTTTCACAGAAGTAGGATCGGGGTAGCAGATAATCCATTTTTTGTTGAGAGGAAGTGTTGAAAAATGCAACAAGAAAATCCTAATTTAATTTTGTCCTTGAATCAATTGTAATCCTAATTCTCATAGCAACTTGTAATAGTTAACTAAGTTAATTCAACTTAGGTGGCTCAGTTAATTCGAGTTGGGAGTCTATCTAGAGTCATGTAGAGTGGTTCCTAAATTTTAGGGGCCCAAGTTGAGTTCTTTTGAGTTGTAATTATTTAATTCAGTTTAACTAAGTTAAATTTAGTTAAACTTGTTCCAACTGATGGAGGAATTAGTGGGAGATCCAATAGTAGGGTGTAACCCGAAGTAGTGGGATGTAACCAGCACTACTCAACCAATAAACTGAAGATTCACTCATAATTAACTCATGTATGTCAGATAAGAGAAAGACCCAATTGATATTGGAGTTCAGGGACAGTGTAATATTATTTGTATAATCATCTGAATTGTATAGGTGGTGCATGCAATCAGAGGAAGGCCTATGATGGATTACGTAGTTATGGATGAGGAATTTATCAATTTAATATGGGTTAATTCCCAAGGAAACTATGCAAGGAAATGGGAGCTTGGTAGGCAGAAGATTTGGCTAAGTATTGGTTGGAGCTAGTTTGTGAAGCAGTGAGAAAGATTGAGATAGTGCAGAGGTTCCTCAAGCTTGAGCAAAGCATTGTAATCTTCTCATATTTTCTTATTAAATCAATAAATAGATAGCAAGGGGTTTTTAGCTATGGATTTCCCCATAAAAATATTGTGTTATGCGTGATTGAATTCTTTCTCTTTTATGCTTCATGATTTAATTGATAATTTATTGTTTCCACTGATGAGTAGAGTAGATTCAAGTCAATTGTTTTAGCATATTACAATCTTTAGTTTGAATCTACAAGGAATTTCTACAAAAATTCCTATTCTAGGAGTTGATGATCTACTTGATGAACTGCATGGTGCCAAATTTTTTACCGAGTTGGACCTTCGCTCGGGATATCACCAAATACGGATGAAGGAAGTTGACATTCCCAAGACAACCTTATGAACTCGTGAAGGCCATTATGAATTCCTAGTCATGCCATTTGGTCTTTGTAATGCCCCATCCACTTTTCAGAGCCTCATCAACCACCTTCTAAAACCATATCTCATAAAATTTGTCCCGATCTTTTTTTATGACATTGTCATCTACATCATCACATGGGACACACACCTTCAACATGTTGACTAAGTATTGCAATTGCTCCAAGATCAGGAATTATTGTCAAATTATCCAAGCATTCCTTTGGCATGGAAGAAGTAAAGTATTTGGGACACATTGTGGGTCGAGAAGGAGAGAAGTTTGATCTAAAAAATATTCAGGCAATGCAAGATTGGCCCCAACCAAAAACCTTGAAGGGTTTGAGGGGATTCTTGGGTCTCATGGCCTACTATCACACATTTATCAGCAATTATGGACGAATTGTTTGGCCCCTCACTAATTTTCTCAAGAAAAAATCATTTCTCTGGACTGATGTAGCTTAGAAAGCCTGCCTGGGTCTCAAACAAGCCATGTGCTCCACTCCAGTATTGGCCCTACCAGACTTCACAAAACCTTTTGTGATTAAATGTGATGCTTCAAGTACAGGCATTAGTTAAATATTAACGCAGGAAGGTAGACCATTAGCTTTCACCAGTCAACAACTCAGTGACAAGAATCTAGGTATATCTACATATAAGAAAGAAATGATGGCCATCTTACATGTAGTAGACACTTGGTGACCATACTTATTCGGGCATTGTTTCCAAATCCGCACTGACCATCATAGCCTAAAATATTTCCTAGTGTAGCATCTATATTCACCACAGCAAAATAAATGGCTCATAAAAGTGCTCGCATATGCTTATGAGATAATTTACAAGAAGGGTCATGACAATGTAGTGGTCAATACCTTATCACACCAATTTAAGGAATAGGGCACTTTTTTATCCCTCTCTCTACCCATGACAGATTGGATTGAAGAAACCTTTCATGAATGGTTCTCCCACCCCTCTCTATCCCCGCTCATTAATAGATTACGAGCAAATCCTAATTCCTCAGAGGATTACTCTTGGAAGGATGAGTTTCTTTGCTATAAGGATCAGGTAGTGATATTCTCGACCTCCACCCTCAAAACCTGCATCTTAGAAGAGTTGCACTCATCTCTCAATGCAGGACACTCAGGCTTTCAAAATACTTATGCAGAAGCACGTCGCTCTTTCTTGTGGACCAGCATGAAGCACGATATTCTTACTTTTGTAGCTGAATGTGAAGTATGCCAATGCAACAAAGGGGAAACAATCAAGTTGTCAAGAACCTTACAACCCTTGTCACTCCCTACTTCCATTTGGACAAATGTTTCAATGGATTTCATTACAAGTCTCCCAAAGTCAGGCAACAAATCATTCATCATGGTGGTGGTTGACATACTTTCCAAATATGCTCATTTTTCCACTCTACGGCACCCATTTACCTCAACATTGGTGGCTCAATTTTTCATGGACCAAATATTCAAACTACATGGCATGTCAACTTCCATTGTGTCTTATCAAGACCCCACTTTGTTATCACCCAAAAATTCATCTAGCCATTTCTTACTAGGTGGATAGAAATACACCATGTATATTAATTTTACCATGGTAAAGCCATTTTCACCATGGGAAATAATTTAGTAAACCATTTTTCCTAAATTATTTCTCATTAAAATTAAAAAATAAAACAAAACAAAACAAAAAACAAAAGCAAACTTATGAGAATAATTGAATAAATCATTATTTATTTAATTTTCTCTATAAATCATTATTTGATAATTATTCCTTAATTAATTTTGACTTAATCACCTTGGAATAATTAAATAAATCAATATTTATTTATTATTCCTTATTTATTCCATATTTTTCTTATGAGATCATTATTAAATCACTATTTAATAATTATTTATTTCTCAATTCTCTCAAAGTGATTAATAAATCATTTTTATTTGTTAATTATTTCAACCATTTTTTAAATAAATATATTTGACCATTTTGAATATCTTTTCCCTCTCAAAAATTATAATAAAGTATTCCCAATGGCTAGATTTTGATTTGGTCAATAATATTTTATTATTTTCCAATTCCTAATTTAGCTCAATACTTTGTTATAAATAAGATGGCTTTCCATTCATTCTTCACCTTGATCATTCTCATCATCACCACTATCATCTTATCACATTTGAGCTCCCACTTGAGTTCAAGCTATTGTTTGTTTGTTTTCTGCCCATTGCAAGTTGAGAGAGAGAAACATATCGCTGAAGCACAAGGACATCAAAAGGACCCATCCCACGGAGGGTGATCTATAGACCCAAGTTTATAAATTATCCTCACCGGGTGTTTCATTTACATTGATAAAATTCGCTTATTTATATGATCCATTGGGTTACTACACTTTTTCTTTGTTGTTATATGTTTCTGGTTACATATGAACTTTTGTTGCAGGGTTTTTCTTTGTTTTTCATTGCAGATCTAAAGCATAGATGGTCATATTTTTTTTTTAGGGTCACTTGTTACCAGTGACTTAAGTGAAGCATTTTTGGTACACTTGCTAAAAATTTTCATACTAACAAATGGCAACTCCACTGGGTCTCTAGCTACATAGTCATCAACAAATGGCGACTCCACTGGTATAGTAATTCAAAACGTTGGTTACTTTTGTTTCAACTATATTCAGTTTTTTTTTTCTAGCTATTTTTAGCCCTCTCAATTTCTATTTTTATATCTAGTCTATTTTTTGGAAAAAAAAAAATCGCTTCTCTTAGGGTTTTGCAACTTTCGGCAGGTCACAAGTATCAACCAAGCAAGAGACGGCACAATCTGGGTCCGATCTACCGAACGAGAGAAGCAGGATTAGAGCGCACTTTTTGGCCCATTAACTCCACCTAGCACACTTTTCTTCCTAGAATCTGCACCCATCGCACTTTTCATGTCAGTTTCCGCACCATGCAATTTTTCAGAATTTTTTTCAGATTTTTCTAGTTTTTTTGAGACTATTATGTGTGTGTTGGGAAGGGTTACTGTTATTTCCTGAGCCACCTCTAGACCTAGATCCACTTAGTAGTTTCTCATTGAGAAATGAAAAATCCCACTAGAATTTAGAGTACACCTTCATTATTTCGGAAGAGAATTGTTGAGTTGAGGAGTCTAGTGTGTAGTAGTTTCAGCCACTGTTTTTCAGCCCTTTGAGTAGGTTTTTACAGTCCCTTTAAACATATTTTTCCAACACTTTATTCCATTTAGAATCTATTTTGTGCTTGCCTCTATAGTATCCTCTTGTGCATCCTTGTTTTTCTAGCCTATTCCCTGCCATTTTCCAGCATTTTCACCCTTGTTGTTTGTTGGTTTATGCACCATTTTCAACATATTGTTGCCTTTAGATCCCAGTCCCTATACATTATATCTTTGGCCATTTGTGTGTTTTTGAGTTGCTTTTTTTCCATCTCTTTCGTACCTGATTGATTGTCTTCTCAGGTGGGGGTTTGTGTGCTTGAATTTGTTGTTTACTTTACTCTCGATTTTCAACATTATTTACAATTTCAACACTTTATTTTCAACAGCACATGGCATCATCAAAACATGCTTAATTAAATCACCCACTTAAAAAATTTTTCACACACACACCCTAAGCAAACGTGAGCTTGGTTAACACCACCAAGAAAAGACTTGAAACGCTACACCTTAATGTTCAACTCACACAAATTAAGCCCACTTGGGCACCAAGGCCAAAACATCCTTTGTAGTTAGTTATGCATTCAGTGGGATAGTCTTCCAATAACACCCACTGATCATTTACATTGATACATAGAAAGTTGACATATTAGGGGGCTTAAAATCCTTCACCATCCCATGATCCAAGGTTGGAGTGTGTTAGAAACATGATCCATAGGTTGGGCTAGATCATGGTGCTAGTGGTTCTCCTTAGGGCTACCCTACCCATGGTATGGAATTTCATGCCATGGTTGATCACCAAGAAGCTCAAGACTTGACCACCCACGTGGGAAGAAGATAACCTTAGTGGCCAGTGGCCAATCTTAGGAAAAAACCTTATAAGATTGGCTATGGGAAAGTAGTTGGTCCTCTACCCCACCTTTCTCTAGACAACTTTTCTTGCGGGGATCAAATTTTGTCAATTAAGAAGTCTCTTGGAAGGCCATCTAAAACAATAGCACTAGGACTTGTTTGAGGATTTATATCAACTTTAGGCTAGAGTTTATTTTTTCTTTAACAGAATGTGTTTGCTTAAATTAGAGTAGCTTGTCATTATAGTTTGTTTACAATTGGGACCATTGCACTAGGTGTTTGCATGTTGTTTGTTACTCTTTTCTCCTATCATCACACTTTATTCTATTGAGTCATCTTTGTCTTGATGCCATTGTTCCCCCTAGGAATTTGTCATGGAGACTTAGTGGCCTTCGCCCCCAATTTCCTTTAATACATATTACTCCCTCTCGTCTATTTGAACCCATCCTCCTAGTCCTCCATTGATTCCCCATATTAACTCTAGTTCTTCTAATTCTTCCAGTTCTTCCTCTAATTTTGAAGCTTACCATCCCTGCATCACCACCATGCCAGGCACTAATGTGGGTGGTGGAAACCAAAGTGGTAACCAAGGTCCTAACCAAGGTAACCCTGCCAATGGAACCTCTACGGGTATGGCCACTAACCTTCCCTTGCTTCCTTATATGGCTGGTCTAAGCCTCCCTGATTTTAGTCAGCTCATTAATGATCCTCTTCTCCATAACCCTAATTGGCCTCCTATGCCTACCAAGTTTCCTTCCGACATTCCCAAGTTCAAAGGTAATCATGGAGAAGACCCCACAAATCATGTTTTCTCTTTTCACACGTTGTCTTCATAAAATTCCATTATCGAATACTCCATTCATCTCCGCCTCTTCCAACGCACCCTAACTAGAGTTGTTGCCAAATGGTATGTGGACGAAACGCATGCCTCCCATTCTACCTTTGTGACTCTCGCCAAATATTTTATTTCCTATTTCTAGCTACCTCTTTGATATGAAACAGGTATCAAACACTTGACCTCTTTTCGTCAAACTTCTACCACTTGCCTTTCTGACCATGTTCAAGAATGGCACAGAAGGAGGAGCATGTGTAAAGCCCTTGAGTTTGAAGACCATGTATATATGGATTGGTTTCTAAGAACTCTTTTTCCCCCATAGGTAAATATGTCGCTTTTCACTTCCCTCAAACTGAAGCAGAAGCCCTCCATATAACCTTAAAATATGATCTGATATATGCCCAGTTAGGTTATGTTTATATTGCCCTCCCTGATTTGCCTCGGCTCGGTGCTGCTAATGCATCGGGGGCATCTCATGCCACTGACAGTATCATTGGATATCTTTCCCACCCTCAACCATCACCATATCCTCAACCTCACATGAGTTATGGTCAACCCCAGGGGGTACTAGTTCCTCTTACACCTATCCCCCTCTCAATCCTTCATGTGTCAACTCTTACCAAGGTACAAGCACGTCATATGCATATTTCCATCCACATCAATCGATGTCAGGGCTATTTGTTGCTCAACATGGTTATCCAAATGTTGTCATGAATTCTTATTATCCTTGTGCATCTCCTAGTGCTCCAACCCCATTGGCACGAGTGCCTCATCCTCCCATGCCTCCCCCTCCTTTGCCACAACAACAACCACCTCCACAGAATCAAGTGTATGCTCAGCAGAGTACTACCAATCCCCCTAACCCCAAGAGAAGGAACAAGGGGAAAGGTAACCAGAATCAACAACCTCAAGGTAACTAGGGAAACCAAGGTCGAAAACCTAATGCCCCTAAGGGTGACCAGCCTAATCCCGCAACCCAACAATAGGGCGAACAACCCAAGAAAAACAAGGCTCTTAGAACCAATAAACCTTGTGCCCATTCTAGATTTTTTTTCCATTATACTCATGAATTTCCCATTTTACCTCAGATGCATCAAGTATGGGAAGCTCAAGTAGTTTCTTCTATTGAACCTCAGCCCATTTATCCACCTCCTCCCCCTCCTACTTCATCACAACTGACAGTGCTTATGAATCCTTTTCCTAATCAAGGATATGTGGCTGCCCAACCCACATAGAATATTGCAACCACTCAACTATCACAATCTAGCAAGAATAAGTATGAGATTCTCATGATGAATTATGAAGAAGTCAACCTCTAGACTTAGTCGCACCAATATGAAAAATCTTCTACGAAGTCAATGAATTATTCCTAGCCCGAAGTTTCCACTGAGCCTTTGTCGTCACCAAATGGTATCTTACAGATCCTTCATCCTAAGTTATATGTCCCCCCCAAGATCCCCAAAGGTCCATTACGTTGAAATGTTGCTTCATCTAGAGTTTCCCATACCTATAGCATAGCAAAAGACTTGGCGCAGTCTCCTTCTGCCATGTCAACGTTGGAAGTCCTCCAGACATGCCCATCCCAACAAAAAGCTCTACTATCTGCTTTAGGCCTTGTGGATCCCTCTAATGATCATATGATTGTCTTTGATGTTGATAAAGCGGAACACCCCCCCCCCTTCCTTCATCTGTTTCCTTTTAAATATCAGCCTTCATAAAAAAGGCCACTATCCAATGGTGTATAATAGATGAAGATGCCTCCACCTGTGTGATGGCCGCTAGTGTTTGGAAGCAACTTGGTTCCCCTGACCTGTCACCATCCACTATCACTCTTCATTCTTGGGATGGTCAACCCTCACAACCCCTTGATTTATATCGCAACTGCCCCATCACTGTTGCTGACAAGACGGTCTTGATCAACATTGAAGTCATTGATTCCCCTTTAGAATATAATATTATGTTGGGTCATAGTTACACATATGTAATGTCCATTGTCGCATATGTTGTCTTTTGCAAGATGTGCTATCCTCACAATGGAAATATCATTACTATCAATCAATTGAATTACTATGACCCTCAGTGTCAGACCAATATTTCATTAGTGACTAGAAATCATACCAACCCTTCCTTAATCGATGTTTCCCCTAAGGTCTATAAACATTCCACATTGATGGGAGCTTATTATGGTCCACCACCTACTCCTTTTGAGCCTAGATCTTCCAGTGTTTGCATGGTTCAAGCACCATGTGCTGCAGACAAGCAATATAGTATGCCTTCTCAGAAGCCAACTCCTATGCAACCTCTTGCTCCAAACTTAGCTCATCCTTCAGGTATAATTCCTCCAAGCCAATTTCCTCCTACTAGTATCTCTCCCAGTCCTTTTCCACCCAGAACCATTCCCCCAAGTCTCTCTCATCCAGGAGCAGTTCCTCCAAGTCATTACCCCTCTGGTCATATACCTTTCTTGTTCCCACCACCAGGAATATTTTCTACCCCTGTAATGGCTATGTTGAGTCTTCCTAACATCACCTTGGGGATCCTAGTTTGGTACATTGATCCTCCCACAAACACTCCTCCAGGGAAAATTTTAAGGATGGAACTTTATTTTAAAGTTTAGAAATCTTGGCGTATCCCACTAGTCTATAATATGAAATCTATAAAATGTTTGGAGATATTTTGTAAAAATATTCAAATTTATAATATTTTTATATAGTCTATATATAATTTTTTGTCTATTTTTAGGGTAAAATTATTTCATTCTATAAAATTTCGGCAAATCATTTTTACAAAAAAATGGAAATTAGAGAATCGTTTTTTTGGGAAAAGTATACAAAATTAGCCCATGGGCGAATATTAGCCCCTAAAATTTTCCCTGCACTCCTCTTGATCAACTCAAACCTTATATAGCTTTGACTCTGGTTCAACCCATTATAACCACCCCTTCCTTTGCTTCAGTTCCACAACAACCTCAACAGGAAGCCACTCATGTTCTGAAAGCATCTGCTGAGGTGGGAAAAGCCAAGAAAATGGGAAACTAAGAAAAGTCACCCCAAGCAACTCCCACTCCTAAACCAAAAAAGCCTTCTCCTTCATGCGATTTTTGTGATTTTGTTGGGCATGCCACCAATAATTGTCCTGATCTCCCTAATATTAAGAATGTGGTCTCTAATACTTTTCCCAATCCTAACATTCTTGAGGTCCATGTTACCTTACTCGAGCCTTCCAAGAAAAACAAAACCTTAGCACAAATCACCCTTGTGCTTTGTGTGATAAGTATGGACATTACTCCCATCATTGTCCTCGTCTCGAATATATTCGTGATACACTTCAATTGCTTTGCAAGTTAGATGTTGCTCGTAGTGACTCTACTTCCCCTCTACCTGTGGGTCCTAGCCTGAATGCATCACCGAGACAGGAGTTCTCTCAACCACCCATCGTGATCCTTCCTCATGATGTTGAAATAACAGATATTTCATCCCTTATTCTCTACCTATCATCATCCATGGGATCGATATATTCAGACTCTTTAGGAGTTTATAACTATGCCTATTTAGAACCTCTTATAAAGATACTCCGGTCTCAACATCGGTGGACCTTGGATCCACTTGTCATCAGTCTACTATCGAAGACATTGCATATGTGAACCTTGTCTCTCGTGATGATGATTGGTTCAATCACCCCTTACTTCGAACCCATGAATTCAAACCGCATCCACCTTGTGGAAATTTCATTGTAAGACAACGTTTGGGTAAGGGGGCATCCACTTTCGAGGTTCTAGGAGAATAAATTATCCCCAACCCTCCTAGTGCATCTGGTAGTGTTGACTCTAGTCCCATACTTCTTCCCCATGCTGAAGAACCTCTATAGTCCCATATCACCATGGGGATGATCCACCTAATCATCCCTCCATATTACATCAAAATCCCAGTCCCTTTGACATTGTTGTTTTCCAACCCCAGTGTCGTCTAAGTGAGCATCAGTTCATTATATCCAAAGACACTCCTTGATATGATGACCACATGTATGACAACCCATAAATTCAACCTATTTGACTCCCATATGCAGTGCCAAATGAGATTGGTAATCCACTATTTCCTTTCTCTTACTACATCTAATCATTCTTCCCATAATAAGACAACCATAAACAACAAATGGAAACGAAATCACAAGTGCATAACCATATTATGTACTATCATCCCCTCATAATGTGTTTAGATTCCACTATTATAAATACATCTGAAATTCCCATAGCATGTTATAACCATACATACAAAACTAGGGGGCACCTATTCCCCTACATCTACTCATCATCCTCTAGAGATTCTTGTGCCAGTAGGGTCGAATGTTGGGGGCCAGTATTCCCACCTGATTAGTCCCCTCCATCATCATATGTTGGGGGAAATTATCCCATGGTTGAGGACATGATGGCCCCCCATAACCAAATTTTTACCTGATTAACATAAGTCTTGGCCTGGACCCCAACGATCTAGGTATGGTCGATTATCCTCCCATTCTTCGGGTAGTTTGTCCTACCAAACTCTCTGGCGTATACATATCGCATATTGTAGAAGCTTGATCCCATATATTCAAATATTATACTCTATGCGATACAACACTTACCATTTGGTCCCCTTGTTTGACTTAATGGGTGGGGATGATTCCATTTTTAGAAGAACCATCCTTCTAAGAAGAATTAAGGCCATTTTTAGACACGTAAGGCCACTTACCTGAAAGTCACAGATCCTGATTATGACGGTTTTTTTGTCTGCTACGAGCTTGCCATGGTTTAGGGCATCCTCCTCCTCTCCAAAGCCTCCAACAACTCAATGTGCAAATGAATTTGATTTTGGGACAAACAACCCTTTTATAGGAAAAAACCCTAGTTTTTTCCCTTGGCCATTAAGAGAAAATAGTATCTTGGTTTAACAAATCGTCAGCACCTTTTGAAAGATCTCACTGAGCTCTATAATGGGTCTCTCTTTTTTTTATAATTTGACACTTCACCACAAAGCCCTTTTTTCCATGAGGTCTCACTTTGCCGCCTCTCAAAATTGATTCTTTTCATATGAGTTGTTTGTACTCTAGTACCACTTTGAATTTTCACTTGTTGACTTATGTGTCAAGTTTCATCACGAGTAACCATTATTTACTCATGTTTTTTATGGTCCCCTTCGGGCTCCCATGTGGCATCATTATCGAGTCACCCTTGTTCAGAGTGTTAGCACATTGTAATTTCCTTAGGTTGTAGGAAGGAAACCCAGAGGTAACCAAAAACCACTTGTAAGCTATAATCTAGCCCTTCTAGCTTTAGAGAGGGCTCTCTCTATCTAGGAAGTTCATTTCTCACATGTTAGGATAGGTATAGTGCTCAATAGGGTATATATTTTAAAGGTTTGCTGGTAGGAAAGGAGACAAATCCATTGGCCATACAGTCATGTCTACCTAATTATGTTTGCAGTGATGAAATGAAGAGAAAATGGAGATTCCACAAGGGCGAGGTAGGTAGTATCTTTAGATATTTTTTATCTAAGTTGGTTGTAGGGGGGCGAGTGAAGAAAAAATAGAAAATGATAAAAGAGCATCAAGCATCGAGATGAATTCTAATTGTCATTTTATCATAAAACATAAATGTCTAGAAAAACTGAAGCAAAGAATTGTTTAGAGTGAATTCAAAATCAAATATTTGTTTTAACTAAGCAAGAAGATATATATTCAAAGCATGATTTGTCATAGAATATAAATTACAAAGAAAGGAAGCACATCTCGAAAGAAAACTAACTCAAGAATCCCTGCAAATTCAATTTTTCTATTTCATTCACTGTAAAAATGTCTCCAAAAATAAGTGCAATACAATGTCTCTTTCTCCTTAACCTGACCAACCCTTTGTTTCATTACATGTACATCATAAAATATAATCAAATGAGTAGGTTGAATTCCTCATTAGGAATATTATTTCTAAATTCTGCAATGAAAATAGAACAGACCGTTAAAAACTAGGGACAACATAACTAGATATTTTTAAAGTATTTTACATTAATTCCTCAACTCCAAATTGAGCTTATGATTCACTAACTATTTTATTACAATTACTACAACCATAAAAACAAAATACATAAAATTTTGACCACGTAAACTCACTCAAAAATAAGCTTGTCTAGAAGCGCGGCGCAAACTCCTAATTCTTCATAAATACATAAACACAGCATGAAAGCGCAACTCTTGATGGTTATGATGCCTCCGGTCATCTCCTGAGTTGACATATGCCTCCAACACGTGTAAAAAATCCTACATATGGATACTTTCCCCTTTGGAAGTCTTCCCTTACCGTACAAAAACTCAAACTTTAGCAAACTCTTCTATAGGAAAAAACACAACGCCATGTTTTTTTATAGTTTGAGTGATCGGTGATGTTTTTAATACAAGTTGTACGCTTTGATTATGATGTTGACACTACAACAACCATATCACCTTCTTTCTTCAAAACTTGTTTCCATCAAAAATATCGCACATTCATAACCATACCCAAATACAATAACACTAAATAGGGCACCAAATGCATAAAGTTGTTTCTTTAAAAATGTCTTTAGAGTTCTTACTAGATGTAACTGCTAGAGGAATTTTGTGCAAAACAATATCACCTCGAACACCAACCCTATAAATAGGCATACTTTAGGTAATATTCAAAAACAAAATTGTGTTACTTTACCTCTTCCAGTATTCAAATTTTGGCTGCCTCATCCAATAGGTTTAACTTGCCTTTGTCTTTCTCCTGCAACTCCCTTAACTATTGTTTGGTGGCTCTTAGTTATTTCCTCATATATATATTATGCCTACATGCATTCTTCATTTTCTTTTGAAGTGGAAGGGATCTTCTCAACATGCATTTGGCATCATCCATGGTTGGTTTATATATGTCCATAAAATCACTCCATTTCTTCTTGGTCCTTTCATCTTATTGCTTGAGTTTATTGATCTCTTTGTGAGCCTCCTTTAGTTTCCTTCTTAACCTGTTAAAAGTGTGCTTCCCCTCATCTACCTTTATCTTCTCCTCATCTACCTCTATCTTATCCTCATCTACCTCTATCTTCTCCTCATCTGCCTCTATCTTCTCCTCATACACCTCTATCTTTTGCTCTTGGATTTGTAGCTTCCTAGATGAAGATCTAGTAATCCTAGTTGCTAGAACTTCTACCTTCTTAACATCTTTTTTGATTACCTTCTCTTTTCCCTTGGATTTGACATTAGCTAGTGTAGCTTTAACCATTGGCACACCTTCACAAGGTTGAGTTGGATTTTCTAGAATAGCCTTATTTAGTTGCCTATTTTCATGTTGCAACCGTGCAATCATGAAATGGGCATTATTCAATTATTCTTGCAATTCTGCAATCTCCCTAACTTTATCATCAACCACTTCATCCTCTAGTATGGTCTCTGTGGTCTCAAATGTCTTCTCCAAGGGAAATTTTTGGGAAAAAGGCCTAGTGAGAGGTTTCTTAGGGGCAGCCACCACCTTTGGAGAAAATTGTAGCTTCTTTCCTTTCTTCTTTCCTATAGACTACATTGCAGTTGAGGGCCTCTTCACTGAGCTTCCAGTTGCTGATTGAATGTCTTATACCACTACTGAGTGTGTTTCCTTCTTTCTTAAGGGACTAGTTGTCACATCATCCACTAGTTTTTAGGAATCAACAAATGATTGCCATGATTGTTTCCTTTTATTTATTTCCTCTAAAACCAACGACTTAGTTAAGGAAAAGTGGAATAGGCTAGGTTTCAATTGACTTTGTTTTCCTTTTACTTTGTATTTCATCTTGTAGAGACTCCTAAATAGGTAAAAGGGAAATTTTAAGGATCTCTTTCTAGTGAAATGCATAAGGAGTTTGAAATGGTATAATTGTTAAATTCTTCCAAACCTTCCCTCACACGTGAAATACTTCTAAATATCTTGCAAACTTTTGTTGTGATTTTCCAGCCAATACTCCTTAGACACAATGGACCCATACTCCTTGTTTATGTACTCAAACTCTGAAAAATCTCAGTAATGGGCAATATCAAGGGGCATGCCCTTGAACCACTGCTCTCCCTGGAGGGGAATATCTGTTGTAGCAGCTATTGTGATCTATGTAACTGGAAAAGTGAGTGTTCCAACCTTAGCTTCCAATCCATTAAATTTCTTAGCAAACTCCTTAGTCACTTGTAGATTGTACCCTTGAATCCTTTCACAAAATCGTATACACCTCACCTACTCAAAATCCATTCTGATAGTTGGGTCTGCATTGATATATGAGAGATATTTTGGTTCAAAACGGACAATAGCACCTCCCTTATGCTTTCTTTCCTCTGGAGTTGACATGATTTTTTTTTTGCAGCAGGGGATGATCTAGGGTTTAATGCAAACTTGTTTTGTGCAACCAATGTTAGAGAAATAAAAAAAAGGGCTTCAAATTAAACCTTTGATTATTACTAAGAAGGAAACTCTATACATGAGACTAATTAGCACAAAAAACCCTAAAGAAACTCGCAAATGCTTGATAATAGTGGCAGAAAGTCAAGGGACAGGTATAATGCTAGAAGCACATCACATGAGGAAATGGCTTTTAAACACTTCTATAGCACAATCGATTAGGGTGAATAGCTTCAATTTAGTTTAAAAGAATGAGACACCTTGCATATAGAAGCTCCATTAGAGAAAAGATGCAGACTTGGCAAAGAAAAAGAATATTTTGCAATAATGTGTGGAAACGCAACGATTAGGAGAAAACGCAGCGATGGCACAATTAGGTATATAGGAGACTTTCGATGTTATTTCTCAGCTCATGCATGTAATTGTAACCATTGAAAAGAAAGAAACTAAAACAAACTTGAATATGTACTTGTGAGAGAGAATCGATCATCGAGTTAGGAGAAACGTAGCATTGTGTGGAAATGTAGTGCCCCTGCCTCCTTTCCATAGCAACCAAACACGATCACACCACAAGCTTTCAATGAGAATGATAAAGAGCTAAGAGATCTTGGATGAAGGTAACCATGCAAATAACCTCCCATGATGATCAAGAGCAGAGTTGATGGCCATAATCACGACCTTGAGGTGTATAAATCAGTCCATTTGAAGTCATAGTAATTCCTTCCCCTTCTGCATTGCTCCTCGCGGCCTTTAACTCCAGAAAGTTCACTAAGAGAAGGGGAGTTGGCCCACAAACTTTGCAAAGATTGTCTCTCTCATAGCATAAGTGCCAAGCAGTCAAGCTATCGTTACATTTGAGTTCAGTCCTAGGTTCCTCTGCTACTCCTTATAGACAACTTTGTTATCCAGCTATTTCATTGCTCTTCCTTCCAAGCTCAAACAGTGAAAAGTTACATAATGACCACTCCATCAGATCTGAGCATCAGTCCCGTGAATCCAGCAAGCAAAGAGCTTGAGTCAATGGCCTTGGCTGACACAGATTATCTCATTCAAGACCTAATTGGGAACAGGAACCATTTGCATACCTACTGCCAGCTAAGAAATAGCTTTATAAACAACACTGACATGTATGGCATATGGGAGTCCAATTTGCCACATTATTTCCTCCCCTTTGTCAATGTTTTTCCTGAGATTATTCACCTGTGTGCTGCAAACTATGATCCAAATCAGAGGGCTTTTACGTCTCCATCTGGGAGCATACTTTTCTACATCACTCCTGAATCCATCAACCAGATGTTAAATTTCAAACAGAATGAGCTACTACTGCCCTTCTCCATGAAGCACTTGCTGGATGAGGCCTCCTGGCTCACTGGCCCCAGGATTGAGAGAATTGCTAAGATATTTATGAGGGCGGATTGCCAACCTAAGGAACCACCTCCATTCCTTTATGTCCATTTCAATGAGGTGGGCAAGCTACTTGTAGACATGATATCCTATGTGTTAGGCTTTAAAAAAAGTGAACATGTGGACGAGACAGTGCTAGTTCTGTTGTCTTCATTCAGCCAAGGACAGCCTCCTACTATCAAGTATAATTATGCCAAGTTCATAGCAAACAAAATTCATGACCAGCTCACTAAGCTAGATAGGCAGGGAGTTTTCAAATATTCCTCATACATCTATCATTTTTTCATGTATTACTAGTCTGAATGCTTCCAATGCCCTATCAAGAAATTGGATTCAAAGGGAGAAAGAAGATCTGTTGTCTTCTGGTCATCATTATTCCATCAAATCCGGCATTCTCCTTACTCTTACTATGAGTTCATTGACCAGTTTGTTTATCCAGTCTCCTGCCTCTTAATGAAGGCTCCTCCTCCCAGAATAACTTATGAGATGCAGAAGATACTACAGCTATCTAAGAGCTACAAAGTAGGTGATTGGTACCTATACCAGAATCACACTGTCATCAGAATCTATGGCTGTGAGCTTTGTCCCTACAGGCTCCCAAGATATGTACCAATGAGACTGTTTGCCTTGGAATACTCTAGGCAACTTATCAATTCATATCTGACTCATTTTCACAGCACCAAGAAGGAGGCTCGACTGAAATTTAAAGACCACCTAGGCCCCTTTATCATGAACAAGAAGGAAGGTTGGCAAGATGCTGACCTGATACTCAAGGATCAACTTAAGCTGAAAAGAAGTTTCTGGTGGGTCCCTTATGATGCACTTGTCTTTATTAATGCCAGAAGAGTCAAATATATATTGACACCCTATGATCACTGCAAAATCCCACACATTGAAAAATATGCTAATCAAGATGCATGGGCACAAGGCACCTTAGTTGAAGAATTCACTCAGGAGGAAATTTTGGAGCAAACTGCTAAAGATCTCGAAAAAACTCTTGACTTGGATTCTGCTGACCAGGTAACTTTCAAGTTGCCATGCCAAGTTGAAGAGGGCACATATACAGCTGCAGCTTCACAAGCTACCCAAGGAGCTTCTACATCAGCAACAGGTACAGCTAAAGGAAAAGAGCCAATGGAGACAGAGCAAGGAGTGGTCACAGATCAGCCTGCCACTTCAATAGAACAAACTCAAGGGCAGGCCCCTCCTCAACAAACAGAGGCGCTACAAGTGCCACCTTTGCAAACTCCTGTCAATGAAGAAAGAAGCAAGAAGCGAGATAGGGAAGAATTTACACCAGCTAGTGGCTCTGCACAGTAGCCTGAAGCTAAAAGGCAAAGAGTTGATCCTCCATTTGAGGAGGAAGTCAGTGAGGAACTTATAGAAAGCCCGAGAAGGAAAGCAAGCCAGCATACAACTACAAGCTCTTTCCAACAAGAGCAAGACAGACAGCGTGCCATGGAGGTATCTTCCTCCACACAACAAAGCAAGAGACCAACTAGCGTCAAATCCAGCTTTAAAGAAATTAAGGCTCAAAATGAGCTACTCAGAGTGCAATTGTATGACCAATTCCTAAAGGCAACACCGGCCAAGTAGGAAAGGTTGATGGCAGCATATGACATTAAAGAAGAAAGGATTATTCTTACCCACTTCAAGCCCAAGGTTCAGCAACCACAGTCAGTTGCAGACTATGTCAGGACAAGATTAGAGGTCCTAGCCAAGGACATTCACCCCATGGATCAAATAGAGTTACATAAGCAAACAGGGGAAATGGTTTATGCCACCTTGGTAGACAAGGCCACATTGGCCCATGAGTTGAAGGAATCTCTGAAGAATACAAACACTCAGCTGGATTTAGAAAGAATGTCCTCCATAGCTAAAGACAACAGAAATAAAACATTGGAGGAGATCATTATTGACTTAGGACACGATCCTAAGGATCCTAAAGGTGTGAGGGCACTTATGAAAAAGAAGGATGATGATATTGCTGCATTAAAAAAGCAATTGAGGTTGCTTCCCACTGAGCATCCTCAAACAGGAGAACTGGTGAAAGAGAAAGAAACTGAGGATACATTGGACCTGCTAATGCAAATGAACCAGAGAATAATTGAGATGGAAGGGGAGTTGGAGAAAGCACTACAAGGCAAGCAGGGAGAGTCAATTTCCCAGCCACCTCAAACAGTTCCAATTGTTGTTACTGTTCCTCCTATGCAAGTAGCAGTGACCCCTCCAATTATTCCAGCTACTACAACAGCTACACAAGCTACAGCGGCAACAAGAACAGCTCTTGACTCTAGCATGAGCATGGATGAATTGACAAAAGCTGTCAAGAAGCTAGAGCTTCAAGCGACAAAGATAAAAGAAGCCAAAGAAAAGTTGGCCAATCTTGAAGGAAAATATGATAAGTCCAAAATGACAGTGGCTGAGCAGACAAGGGAAATTAAATCCCTGAAGGACAAGATAAAGGCCTTGGAGAAAGAGTTGCCTTTGGACAAAACCCTGGCTGAAATAAAAAAGATCATGTGGGCCAAGTTTAATCAGTCAATCACAAACCAATGGAGGTCAATTCAGGCCATGTATGAACAGGTAGAACTAATTGGCCTAGCTCAGTTTGAAACTCAGAGAGCCAAAGCAGCATTGGGAAACATGCCTGAGCATGCCAACAAAATGATCAACTTTTTAAATCATCAGACTAAGGAAGAGCTAGCAGCACTCCATATCATGAATAGAACAGATGCCATATTGACAGCAAAGAGGGTGCTAGTATTAAGAGGCTTTGTGCAAACCCTAGAAGCAAGATGTCGGGAAATACAAAGGGATGTAGACAATTTTGAAGTAAAGCTTGCAGCACTACAGACTAAAGGATTGCCCAGCCTACTGACCAGCGTTGGGAGGTTATTGACACGTGACCAATATGCAACCAGGCTCAATAATTATGTCACAAATCAGCTTACGGCTTCATCAAGTTCTCCAGCACAAGCAGAACTTCCTTCAGGACAGACTCTCTATGACAAGCTGGAAAACTTATTT
This sequence comes from Pinus tabuliformis, assembly GCA_031772625.1. Lineage (NCBI taxonomy): Eukaryota > Viridiplantae > Streptophyta > Pinopsida > Pinales > Pinaceae > Pinus > Pinus tabuliformis. The sequence continues at coordinate 638,648,098 of CM062804.1, forward strand.
TACATAGAACATGAAGTCAACCATCTATTTGAGATGCCACCCAACTATTACAAGTACACAGAGGCTGATGAGGCACTCGTCAAGATACAAAAGCATCAGTTTCCTCCTGAGGATTGGTGGTAGGCAATGCTGGCCATTTTGCCTAGGTAATTTTAGTTTTTGCCCCTTTTGTTTATTTCAAATCTCGGTCAGCTATGAGTCAGCAAAAGGAGGCACGAGAGCACCGGACAGAGCGGTCAAGGAACGCGCAGAGCAGGTTGGAGCAGTGGAAAAGCAAAGAGCTGGGACGGCAAGCCTAAAAGCACGGATTTTTGAAAGCGCAGCCCAGCCGACTCAATTGGACTCAAAAGTCAAATTTTTCTGACAGAATGAACAACTGTTACATTCATAATTACTGTGGCACTTATTCTTTCAGCTACTACTCCTTAAAAGTTGGCGAAGAAGTTATGAGCTATTAATTCATCATCTAGATATTTTGTATCTTGTTTTTTTGTATATATACGACCCTATGCATTGTAAAAGGGGTTGGTTGGTTGTATAGCTCCAAGAGAGACTCGCTCTGCATATCTGATGTTTTACTTAATCAAAGACTGTTGAAAAGCTTGGAGGAATGACTGTGTGCTGTGTATTAATGTTTTGAAGAATTGAGTGTGGAATTCTTGTGCTGCAACATGACTCAATAAGTGTTTCTTACCTTTGTTTTCCATTGATGTACCATCTAAAATAGCAGAAAGAATGAATAGCTTAAAATTGGTTTAATTTCCCTCTATGCTCAATTTCTATTGTTTCTTTATGTTTTCATCAGGATTAGTAATGAATATGAATTCCCTATGGCTCATATTTACCCTAATTCACCCATGTTTGACAGTTATCTAGGGATTCTTTATTGCCCCTAGATAGAGCTCATTCACCTTCCCTCTGTTAAGCTGAACGAGAGATTCTTAACTGCCTCTCATTCCTTAGCCCTCATTCCATCCTTTTAAGCTTGAATCATTGTTTCATGTGCAGCTAGCTTGCTCCATATTCCCTCTTGTGACCAAGAAAAAGCACCAGCAGTCCTACTCCTTGACTCCACGCCCAATGGTTCTAAAACTTTCATGTTATCCCTGCCTCTCTACTTGAAAGCATCATCCTTCCCACCAAAACTAAAACAAAACCCCTTGTACTCAATAACTAGCCTAAAATCATCATCAACAAAGCCCTCTCAAAGAGAGAGCCCTCTCTGACTGCTGGTGGGCTAGCACTTGCAGTCCAAAGATTGATTTGTGGCTACCTCGGCCGTATCCCTTAAGGATCCAAGGGACAACCTGAGTGATAACATAATGGCGACTCTGTTGGGGAACATCCTCAGTTAGTTTCACAAATCAAGTTGGAAAGCTCCACTAAGAAAATTCTCAGAAAAATCCAAGAAATAACTTGGAAGGTTGCTTCAAAAAGGAAATCTTGTTATCTGATCTGTGATGGTGGACAGGGATCAGATACACCAAAAGATAAAACATCCACTTGGTGACTCCACTTCATTTTCACAGCACCAAGAAGGAGGCTCGACTGAAATTTAAAGACCACCTAGGCCCCTTTATCATGAACAAGAAGGAAGGTTGGCAAGATGCTGACCTGATACTCAAGGATCAACTTAAGCTGAAAAGAAGTTTCTGGTGGGTCCCTTATGATGCACTTGTCTTTATTAATGCCAGAAGAGTCAAATATATATTGACACCCTATGATCACTGCAAAATCCCACACATTGAAAAATATGCTAATCAAGATGCATGGGCACAAGGCACCTTAGTTGAAGAATTCACTCAGGAGGAAATTTTGGAGCAAACTGCTAAAGATCTCGAAAAAACTCTTGACTTGGATTCTGCTGACCAGGTAACTTTCAAGTTGCCATGCCAAGTTGAAGAGGGCACATATACAGCTGCAGCTTCACAAGCTACCCAAGGAGCTTCTACATCAGCAACAGGTACAGCTAAAGGAAAAGAGCCAATGGAGACAGAGCAAGGAGTGGTCACAGATCAGCCTGCCACTTCAATAGAACAAACTCAAGGGCAGGCCCCTCCTCAACAAACAAAGGCGCTACAAGTGCCACCTTTGCAAACTCTTGTCAATGAAGAAAGAAGCAAGAAGCGAGATAGGGAAGAATTTACACCAGCTAGTGGCTCTGCACAGTAGCCTGAAGCTAAAAGGCAAAGAGTTGATCCTCCATTTGAGGAGGAAGTCAGTGAGGAACTTATAGAAAGCCCGAGAAGGGAAGCAAGCCAGCATACAACTACAAGCTCTTTCCAACAAGAGCAAGACAGATAGCGTGCCATGGAGGTATCTTCATCCACACAACAAAGCAAGAGACCAACTAGCGTCAAATCCAGCTTTAAAGAAATTAAGGCTCAAAATGAGCTACTCAGAGTGCAATTGTATGACCAATTCCTAAAGGCAACACCGGCCAAGTAGGAAAGGTTGATGGCAGCATATGACATTAAAGATGAAAGGATTATTCTTACCCACTTCAAGCCCAAGGTTCAGCAACCACAGTCAGTTGCAGACTATGTCAGGACAAGATTAGAGGTCCTAGCCAAGGACATTCACCCCATGTATCAAATAGAGTTACATAAGCAAACAGGGGAAATGGTTTATGCCACCTTGGTAGACAAGGCCACATTGGCCCATGAGTTGAAGGAATCTCTGAAGAATACAAACACTCAGCTGGATTTAGAAAGAATGTCCTCCACAGCTAAAGACAACAGAATTAAAACATTGGAGGAGATCATTATTGACTTAGGACACGATCCTAAGGATCCTAAAGGTGTGAGGGCACTTATGAAAAAGAAGGATGATGATATTGCTGCATTAAAAAAGCGATTGAGGTTGCTTCCCACTGAGCATCCTCAAACAGGAGAACTGGTGAAAGAGAAAGAAACTGAGGATACATTGGACCTGCTAATGCAAATGAACCAGAGAATAATTGAGATGGAAGGGGAGTTGGAGAAAGCACTACAAGGCAAGCAGGGAGAGTCAATTTCCCAGCCACCTCAAACAGTTCCAACTGTTGTTACTGTTCCTCCTATGCAAGCAGCAGCGACCCCTCCAATTATTCCAGCTACTACAACAGCTACACAAGCTACAGCGGCAACAAGAACAGCTCTTGACTCTAGCATGAGCATGGATGAATTGACAAAAGCTGTCAAGAAGCTAGAGCTTCAAGCGACAAAGATAAAAGAGGCCGAAGAAAAGTTGGCCAATCTTGAAGGAAAATATGATAAGTCCAAAATGACAGTGGCTGAGCAGACAAGGGAAATTAAATCCCTGAAGGACAAGATAAAGGCCTTGGAGAAAGAGCTGCCTTTGGACAAAACCCTGGCTGAAATAAAAAAGATCCTGTGGGCCAAGTTTAATCAGTCAATCACAAACCAATGGAGGTCAATTCAGGCCATGTATGAACATGTAGAACTAATTGGCCTAGCTCAGTTTGAAACTCAGAGAGCCAAAGCAGCATTAGGAAACATGCCTGAGCATGCCAACAAAATGATCAACTTTTTAAATCATCAGACTAAGGAAGAGTTGGCAGCACTCCATATCATGAATAGAACAGACGCCATATTGACAGCAAAGAGGGTGCTAGTATTAAGTGGCTTTGTGCAAACCCTAGAAGCAAGATGTCGGGAAATACAAAGGGATGTAGACAATTTTGAAGTAAAGCTTGCAGCACTACAGACTAAAGGATTGCCCAGCCTACTGACCAGCGTTGGGAGGTTATTGACACGTGACCAATATGCAACCAGGCTCAATAATTATGTCACAAATCAGCTTACGGCTTCATCAAGTTCTCCAGCACAAGCAGAACTTCCTTCGGGACAGACTCTCTATGACAAGCTGGAAAACTTATTTTACATAGAACATGAAGTCAACCATCTATTTGAGATGCCACCCAACTATTACAAGTACACAGAGGCTGATGAGGCACTCGTCAAGATACAAAAGCATCAGTTTCCTCCTGAGGATTGGTGGTAGGCAATGCTGGCCATTTTGCCTAGGTAATTTTAGTTTTTGCCCCTTTTGTTTATTTCAAATCTCGGTCAGCTATGAGTCAGCAAAAGGAGGCACGAGAGCACCGGACAGAGCGGTCAAGGAACGTGCAGAGCAAGTTGGAGCAGTGGAAAAGCAAAGAGCTGGGACGGCAAGCCTAAAATCACGGATTTTTGAAAGCGCAGCCCAGCCGACTCAATTGGACTCAAAAGTCAAATTTTTCTGACAGAATGAACAACTGTTACATTCATAATTACTGTGGCACTTATTCTTTCAACTACTACTCCTTAAAAGTTGGCGAAAAAGTTATGAGCTATTAATTCATCATCTAGATATTTTGTATCTTGTTTTTTTGTATATATACGACCCTATGCATTGTAAAAGGGGTTGGTTGGTTGTATAGCTCCAAGAGAGACTCGCTCTGCATATCTGATGTTTTACTTAATCAAAGACTGCTGAAAAGCTTGGAGGAATGATTGTGTGCTGTGTATTAATGTTTTGAAGAATTGAGTGTGGAATTCTTGTGCTGCAACATGACTCAATAAGTGTTTCTTACCTTTGTTTTCCATTGATGTACCATCTAAAATAGCAGAAAGAATGAATAGCTTAAAATTGGTTTAATTTCCCTCTATGCTCAATTTCTGTTGTTTCTTTATGTTTTCATCAGGATTAGTAATGAATATGAATTCCCTATGGCTCATATTTACCCTAATTCACCCATGTTTGACAGTTATCTAGGGATTCTTTATTGCTCCTAGATAGAGCTCATTCACCTTCCCTCTGTTAAGCTGAACGAGAGATTCTTAACTGCCTCTCATTCCTTAGCCCTCATTCCATCCTTTTAAGCTTGAATCATTGTTTCATGTGCAGCTAGCTTGCTCCATATTCCCTCTTGTGACCAAGAAAATGCACCAGCAGTCCTACTCCTTGACTCCACGCCCAATGGTTCTAAAACTTTCATGCTATCCCTGCCTCTCTACTTGAAAGCATCATCCTTCCCACCAAAACTAAAACAAAACCCCTTGTACTCAATAACTAGCCTAAAATCATCATCAACAAAGCTAAATCCTAAAGAGAGAGCCCTCTCTAACTGCTGGTGGGCTAGCACTTGCAGTCCAAAGATTGATTTGTGGCTACCTCGGCCGTATCCCTTAAGGAGCCAAGGGACAACCTGAGTGATAACATAATGGCGACTCCGTTGGGGAACATCCTCAGTTAGTTTCACAAATCAAGTTGGAAAGCTCCACTAAGAAAATTCTCAGAAAAATCCAAGAAATAACTTGGAAGGTTGCTTCAAAAAGGAAATCTTGTTATCTGATCTGTGATGGTGGATAGGGATCAGATACACCAAAAGATAAAACATCCACTTGGTGACTCCACTTCATTTTCAATCAAGACCCCACTGGAGGATCGAACCTGAAAGAGAGATATAATCCAGAGCTTCAAGTTTTTTAATCAAGTCTACAACTAAATAGTTCATATGCCAAAGAATTAATATTCAAGACAGGATGACCAGATGTGTGGAAGATCTTGCAATAGATCAAGCTTTAGATGAATTCAGGAAGCCGTTATCCAAATATGAGCTCAATGAAAAATTTTTGAGATTGGTGTTGTTAAAGGTCAAAACAATACAACAGCCTCAAATCAGGATGTATTTCCTTGATTTAGTTGTGGAAGAACATGAAAATGAAATTCAACTTGTGCATTCTCAAATTCACTCGTTTGATTTTCGTAATCCTAAAGAAATATTCCTTCTCCGAGTCATGAGGAAATTGTACTACCTTGTGACTTATAGATTGAGGATAATCTGGCTTTCAAGACAAAGACTGAGGTGTTGGTTGTAGGGTTTGTTACTGAGGATGTAGCTGTTCCATCAGACCAAGAAGGTCCAAGAGAAACTATCCCACATAATGCTTTTGTGGATCCTGTAGCAGATTACATGGAGGATCTTCTCAACTCAAAATCTTTAATATGTTTTCTCTATAAGGGCCAAGTATATCAGCAGTGGCCTTTATATGTCACAATTTTGATTATGGGGGCACATGACCGAATAATGTTTCTGATTTCACCAAATGTTGATCAAGCATTTCGTTTCTTTCTACAATTGCTTAAGTGGTTGCACTGGTTGTTTCATTTTACCTAACCAGCAAACAGAAGGTTGATTAGTGTAAATAGGTAGGATTTTGGTTTTTTGTTTAGATAGCAAATTGTTGTGGTTGAAGCCCGAAGTGAAGGCCCTAAGCTCTTCAAGTCTGTTGTCATATACATAAATAAAGCAGCCAGCAAAGGAAAGTTTTCAGAGTGCAGAAACAGTTGAAGACCAAGGCAATCTGACCTGTTGTTCTTGACTTTTCATAAGGAAAGTCATCCCCAAGTGGAGCCACTGTTAGCCTCCTGTTGCAACAGGTTTCATATTTCATGATTGACAGTGGAAGTGCCAAAAATGTTCATCTTTTCCATACTGCAAAAGTTTCATTTTTGAAAGATTTCTCGGTTAAAGGAAGGCCAAACAGCTTAATCTTGGTTTCCTTAGGTTTAAACTTCTTGTTTTAGAGATAGAGAATAAATATCTGTCCAAACAGCTTAATCTTGGCAGATTAATAGCTAGGTAGAGAATGAAGGTGCCCAACTGTCTAGTCTGCACTCTTGGAAGCAATAAGGGTAGTTTTTAGATAGGAGGGCAGTTAAAAAGAAAAAAAGCAATCAGGGTTTGCAAGTCTAAGTGCACCCTTCCTGAAGTAACAAAAAATGCTAGGAGTATTAAGCTGGGTAGGTAGCCTGGGGTTGCAGAAGCAAGATTATCTTCAGTTTTGGCCCTGACAAAGAAAGCTCATCTCATCAGTGGCAGAGGTAGCAAAGTAGTGTTTATGGCAGAATTCTGAAAAACATGTTTAATTTCCCTTCACCCCCCCTAAAAGTCTCTTACTAACATTCCCCTAAAGGACCTTGGAATCTGCCCAACAAGTCCTGATTTCATTTCATTTTTGTGAAACATCAAGTCAAAGTTTTGGTTTTCTCCATGAAAAGAAAGCCACATTTCCTGTACAAAAGTCATTTTTCCACTTTCTATGCAATTCCCATGTATATCACCACTTCATAGACTTATCATTGTTCCCTTTCCATTTACACTCCACCAAGCCATATTAACTTCTAATTGTATTATGTAGCTCCCTAACTATTTCCCCATCCCAGTTTACTACTAAAATTATATGAAATCCCCAAAAATATAAAATAACCCCCCACCTTGGCACTATAGCCATATGTTCTTAGTCCGAGAGATAGTAGCCCATCTGGGGCTCCTACCAACCCTTCTGTGTCCTAGCCTGGAATTAGTCTGACAACTAGTCACACTAATAACCTTTTCTCTTAAGTCCTGACCCTACAATACTCATTTCCCGCCCTTGTCCTAAGGTCACGCATGTAAATATATTTCACCCCGTTTGTATATAACCCAAAACCCACTTTCCTAAAGTTTCCCCCCCGCCAGAATAAAACAATTAATAAAAAGCGCCGCGGGCCCCATCCCTAACCATCCGCCGCGTTAACTGTGCCGCCAACCGTCTGATCTGGCGCGTCCAAGATCTACGGTGGGCGGGCCTTTTTGTGACTCGACATGCCGAGGGTTAGCGTCCGGGAGATGGGCGGTTTTCCCGTCGTACTCCCACCATGCGTCGCCCTCCCGGCTGTGGCGGAGCCCCTCCCTTCAAAACCGCCTGCGCACAAAAGCGGTGCGCCTGAAACCAGATACCGCCCTCCCCTGTGTAAACGTCGGTGCCACGTCTCCCCATGACGTCACCTCCACGCCTCCGCTGCTCTGCCGCGATTGCCGCCACCTCATCCCTTTCGTACCAACGCCCTTCCACCGTGTCGTTGCCACGTCACTGCCCTATCAACTGCCACGTCACTTATCCGTACCCGGGACCCGCCGATGACGTCCCGCTGACATCATCCCGAAAAAGTGCCAAAAGCACCAAAATGTCATTTTCTGCATAAAAAGTGCGCAAACGACCGTTGTATTTCACTTCTATTGGTTCATTTGCAAAGCTCTGGTTCACTGTTTTTACCATTTTCTCATTCCCAAAGCTTGAAATTGACCAACCAAGCTGCTACGACCTGTTATTCGACGCCATAGCTTGCCATTGCACCAGCTCGTCCACTCTCGACGCCGTTTTAACCAGGTATTTGCCAATTTCTCCCCTCTTCGCTCCTGTTCTTCCATGTTTTTCCATTGTACATGCTGCAAACCTGCAAAATTCCTCAATTGGCAATTCTGCTACACCTAAGACTTCACTAAAACCCACTGGTAAGCCCTTATTTCAAAAGCAATCTTGTAAACCCGCACCCGTTTACAGTTTCACCGTCAAAAACTCCATTTAAAGCTTGGCCTCCAGACAAAACCTTGTAAGAGCTCAGCATTGCCCAATTTCACCTCATTCCACTGTATAAATCAGTCCATTTGAAGTCATAGTAACTCCTTCCCCTTCTGCATTGCTCCTCGCAGTCTTTAACTCCAGAAAGTTCACTAAGAGAAGGGAAGTTGGCCCACAAACTTTGCAAAGATTGTCTCTCTCATAGCATAAGTGCCAAGCAGTCAAGCTATCGTTACATTTGAGTTCAGTCCTAGGTTCCTCTGCTACTCCTTATAGACAACTTTGTTAGCCAGCTATTGCATTGATCTTCCTTCCAAGCTCAAACAGTGAAAAGTTACATAATGACCACTCCATCAGATCTGAGCATCACTCCCGTGAATCCAGCAAGAAAAGAGCTTGAGTCAATGGCCTTTGCTGACACAGATTATCTCATTCAAGACCTAATTGGGAACAGGAATCATTTGCATACCTACTGCCAGCTAAGAAACAACTTTATAAACAACACTGACATGTATGGCATGTGGGAGTCCAATTTGCCACATTATTTCCTCCCCTCTGTCAATGTTTTTCCTAAGATTATTCACCTGTGTGCTGCAAACTATGATCCAAATCAGAGGGTTGTTAAGTCTCCATCTGGGAGCATACTTTTCTACATCACTCCTGACCCCATCAACCAGATGTTAAATTTCAAACAGACTGAGCTACTACTGCCCTTCTCCATGAAGCACTTGTTGGATGAGGCCTCCTGGCTCCCTGGCCCCAGGATTGAGAGAATTTCTAAGACCTTTATGAGGGCAGATTTCCAACCTAAGGAACCACCTCCATTCCTTTATGTCCATTTCAATGAGGTGGGCAAGCTACTTGTAGACATGATATCCTATGTGTTAGGCTTTAAAACAAGTGAACATGTGGATGAGACAGTGTTGGTTTTGTTGTCTTCATTCAGCCAAGGACAGCCTCCTGCTATCAAGTATAATTATGCTAAGTTCATAGCAAACAAAATTCATGACCAGCTCACTAAGCTAGATAGGCAGGGAGTTTTCAAATATTCCTCATACATCTATCATGTGTTCATGTATTACCAGTCTGAATGCTTCCAATGCCCTATCAAGAAATTGGATTCAAAGGGAGAAAGAAGATCTGTTGTCTTCTGGTCATCAGTATTCCATCAAATCCAGCATTCTCCTTACTCTTACTGTGAGTTCATTGCCTAGTTTGTTTATCCAGTCTCCTGCCTCTTAATGAAGGCTCCTCCTCTCAGAATAACTTATGAGATGCAGAAGATACTGCAGCTATCTAAGAGCTACAAAGTAGGTGATTGGTACCTATACTAGAATCACACTGTCATTAGAATCTATGGCTGTGAGCTTTGTCCCTACAGGCTCCCAAGATATGTACCAATGAGACTGTTTGCCTTGGAATACTACAGGCAGCTTATCAATTCAGATCTTACTCATTTTCACAGCACCAAGAAGAAGGCTCAACTGAAATTTAAAGACCACCTAGGCCCCTTTATCATGAACAAGAAGGAAGGTTGGCAAGATGCTAACCTGATACTCAAGGATCAACTTGAGCTGAAAAGAAGTTTCTGGTGGGTCCCTTATGACCCACTTGGCTTTATTAATGCCAGAAGAGTCAAATATAGATTGACACCCTATGATCACTGCAAAACCCCGCACATTGAAAAATATGCTAATGAAGATGCATGGGCACAAGGAACCTTAGTTGAAGAATTCACTCAGGAGGAAATTTTGGAGCAAACTACTAAAGATCTCGAAAAAACTCTTGACTTGGATTCTGCTGACCAGGTAACTTTCAAGTTGCCATGCGAGGTTGAAGAGGGCACATATATAGCTGTAGCTTCACAAGCTACCCAAGGAGCTTCTACATCAGCAACAGGTACAGCTAAAGGAAAATAGCCAATGGAGACAGAGCAAGGAGTGGTCACAGATCAGCCTACCACTTCAATAGAACAAACTCAAGGGCAGGCCCCTCCTCAACAAACAGAGGCGCTACAAGTGCCACCTTTGTAAACTCCCGTCAATGAAGAAAGAAGAAAGAAGCGAGATAGGGAATAATTTACACCAGCTAGTGGCTCTACACAGTAGCCCGAAGCTAAAAGGCAAAGAGTTGATCCTCCATTTGAGGAGGAAGTCAGTGAGGAACTTATAGAAAGCCCGAGAAGGGAAGCAAGCCAGCATACAGCTACAAGCTCTTTCCAACAAGAGCAAGAGAGACAGCATGCCATGGAGGTATCTTCCTCTACACAACAAAGCAAGAGACCAACTAGCGTCAAAGCCAACTTTAAAGAAATTAAGGCTCAAAATGAGCTACTCAGAGTGCAATTGTATGACCAATTCCTAAATGCAACACCTGCCAAGTAGGAAAGGTTGATGGCAGCATATGACATTAAAGAAGAAAGGATGATTCTTACCCACTTCAAGCCCAAGGTTCAGCAGCCACAGTCAGTTGTAGAATATGTCAGGACAAGATTAGAGGTCCTAGCCAAGGAAATTCACCCCATGGATCAAATAGAGTTACATAAACAAACAGGGGAAATGGTTTATGCCACCCTGGTAGACAAGGCCACATTGGCCCATGAGTTGAAGGAATCTCTGAAGAATACAAACACTCAGCTAGATTTAGAAAGAATGTCCTCCACAGCTAAAGACAACAGAATTAAAACATTGGAGGAGATCATTATTGACTTGGGACACGATCCTAAGGATCCTAAAGGTGTGAGGGCACTTATGAAAAAGAAGGATGATGATATTGCTACATTAAAAAAGCGATTGAGGTTGCTTCCCACTCAGCATCCTCAAACAGGAGAACTGGTGAAAGAGAAAGAAACTGAGGATACATTGGACCTGCTAATGCAAATGAACCAGAGAATAATTGAGATGGAAGGGGAGTTGGAGAAAGCACTACAAGGCAAGCAAGGAGATTCAATTTCCCAGCCACCTCAAACAGTTCCAACTGTTGTTACTGTTCCTCCTATGCAAGCAGCAATGACCCCTCCAATTATTCCAGCTACTAACAGCTACACAAGCTACAGCGGCACAACAGCTCTTGACTCTAGCATGAGCATGGATGAATTGAAAAAAGCTATCAAGGAGCTAGAGCTTCAAGCAACAGAGATAAAAGAGGCCAAAGAAAAGTTTGCCAATCTTGAAGGAAAATATGATAAGTCCAAAATGACAGTGGCTGAGCAGACAAGGGAAATTAAATCCCTGAAGGACAAGATAAAGGCCTTGGAGAAAGAGCTGTCTTTGGACAAAACCCTGGCTGAAATAAAAAAGATTCTGTGGGCCAAGGTTAATCAGTCAATCACAAGCCAATGGAGGTCAATTCAGGCCATGTATGAACAGGTAGAACTAATTGGCCTAGCTCAGTTTGAAACTCAAAGAGCCAAAGAAGCATTGGGAAACATGCCTGAGCAGGCCAACAAAATGATCAACTTTTTAAATCATCAGACTAAGGAAGAGCTGGCAGCACTCCATATCATGAACAGAATAGATGCCATATTGACAGCAAAGAGGGTGCTAGTATTAAGAGGCTTTGTGCAAACCCTAGAAGCAAGATGTCGGGAAATACAAAGGGATGTAGACAATTTTGAAGTAAAGCTTGCAGCACTACAGACTAAAGGATTTCCCAGCCTACTGACCAGCGCTAGGAGGTTATTGACACATGACCAATATGCAACCAGGCTCAATAATTATGTCACAAATCAGCTTACTGCTTCATCAAGTTCTCCAGCACAAGCAGAACCTCCTTCAGGACAGACTCTCTATGACAAGCTGGAAAACTTATTTTACATAGAACATGAAGTCAACCATCTGTTTGAGATCCCACCCAACTATTACAAGTACACAGAGGCTAATGAGACACTCGTCAAGATACAAAAGCATCAGTTTCCTCCCGAGGATTGGTGGCAGGCAATGCTGGCCATTTTGCCCAGGTAATTTCAGTTTTTGCCCCTTTTGTTTATTTCAAATCTCGGTCAGCTATGAGTCAGCAAAAGGAGGCACGAGAGCACCGGACAGAGTAGTCAAGGAATGCGCAAAACAAGTTGGAGCAGTGGAAAAGCAAAGAGCTGGGACGGCAAGCCTAAAAGTGCAGATTTTTGAAAGCGCAGCCCAGCTGACTCAATTGGACTCAAAAGTCAAATTTTTCTAACAGAATGAACAACTGTTACATCCATAGTTACTGCGGCACTTATTCTTTCATCTACTACTCCTTAAAAGTTGGCGAAGAAGTTATGAGCTATTAATTCATCATCTAGATATTTTGTATCTTGTTTTTTTGTATATATACGCCCCTCTGCATTGTAAAAAGTGTTGGTTGGTTGTATAGCTCCAAGAGAGACTCGCTCTACATATCTGATGTTTTACTTAATCAAAGACTGCTGAAAAGCTTGGAGGAATGACTATGTGCTGTGTATTAATGTTTTGAAGAATTGAGTTTGGAATTCTCTTGCTGCAACATGACTCAATAAGTGTTTCTTACCTTTGTTTTCCATTGATGTACCATCTAAAATAGCAGAAAGAATGAATAGTTTAGAATTGGTTTAATTGCCCTCTATGCTCAATTTCTGTTGTTTGTTTATGTTTCATCAGGATTAGTAATGAATATGAATTCCCTGTGGCTCATATTTACCCTAATTCACCCATGTTTGACAGTTATCTAGGGATTATTTATTGCCCCTAGATAGAGCTCATTCACCTTCCCTTTGTTAAGCTGAACGAGAGATTCTTAACTGCCTCTCATTCCTTAGCCCTCATTCCATCCTTTTAAGCTTGAATCATTGTTTCATGTGCAGCTAGCTTGCTCCATATTCCCTCTTGTGACCAAGAAAACGCACCAGCAGTCCTACTCCTTGACTCCACGCCCAATGGTTCTAAAACTTTCATGTTATCCCTGCCTCTCTACTTGAAAGCATCATCCTTCCCACCAAAACTAAAACAAAACCCCTTTTACTCAATAACTAGCCTAAAATCATCATCAACAAAGCTAAATCCTAAAGAGAGAGCCCTCTCTGACTGCTGGTGGGCTAGAACCTGCAGTCCAAAGATTGGTTTGTGGTTACCTCGGCTGTATCCCTTAAGGAGCCAAGGGACAACCTGAGTGATAACAATTGGGACCCCTAAGGAAGTAGGAAATACAACATTAACTCCATAAACCAGTTGGAAAGGAGACATCCCAATTGATTTCTTGGTACTTATCTTATCAGCCCATAATGCATTGATTAACTTCTTATGCCAAGTATTCTTATTCTCCTGCAGTAACTTCTTTATGATATTCACTAGGCTCTTATTAGAGGACTCTACCAAGCAATTACCTTGTGGGTAATAGGCAGTAGAGTGACCAAGTACTATGTTATATCTATTGCAGAAATCAATCAACTTCTTAGATTTAAATGCAGCAAAATCATCAATAATAATCTTATGAGGATAGCCAAATCTCGAAAGAATATTACCTTCCAAGAATTGAATAATAAATAAATTTTTGGCCTGCCTAATTGGAATTGCTTCTATTGACTTAGTGAAATATTCCTTGGTTGTTAAGATCCATTTGTGCTGAGCTGATGAAGCTGGGTGAATCTCCCTAATAAAGTCTAACCCCCACTGCTGAAAAGGAACCCCCACTAAAATAGGTTTCAAGGGTAATGGTAAAAGTTTCCTTCCGTTCAAATATATGACACTCATAACAGCTATAAACCCTTTTTTGAACATCAGCAAACAATGTAGGCTGGTAGAAACGAACTCTCAAATTTTATTGGTTGTGGTCTTCCAGAAAAGATGCCCTCCATAGTCACCTTTGTGGAACTCCTCAATTATCTTGTGTGCCTCATCTTCCAACAAACAGTTTAGCAATATACCTCCTGAATCTTTCCAATATAAAGACTGATCTAAAATGCAAAATTTAACATCTTTCAACTTAAGAAACCTTGCCTTTGTTTTTGTTAAACTAGGTGGAGCTTGTAGGTGCTGCAAAACATAGATGATATCAGTGTACCAGGGGGAGAGAGGAACCTTTCTGACACCTATTGAACAACTTCCTCATCATTGTCTTCTGACTGAGCAACAATGAAATTAATGTCCAATGCATGCAGATTTGACTTGGACATCATTTTAGCCAGTTCCTAACCCTTTATCAATTTAGTGGGCTTAATTTCAACATCATATTCCAAAATTATTGTTATCCACTTACCTCTCCTTCCTTATGGGTCAGTTTGAGTGAGAATCTCCTTCACTACAACATTAGGAACAAAGGAAATTATGTGAGAATGCAATATGTAAACCCTGAAATCCTTCAAAGCCTTCACCAATGAAAAATCTTGCTTCTCCATTATGTTATATTTCATAGAATCATCCCTTAAACCCCTAATAAAGAATTATATGGGTTTCTCATGGACATCCTGATTTTTCTGCATCAACACTGCTACAATAGTGTGCTCTAAGGCAAAAGAGAAAATGATGAAATAATTTGTGTAGTCAAGGTTAGCCAAAACAGGAGCATGATTTAAGGCTGACTTTACCTCATTGAATGACCTCTTTTCTTCAGCAGTCCATTTGATTGCACTATCGTCTCTTAACATATTTGTGATGGACCTCATGATTTCAACAAGATTTGGAATGAACATGCTCAGAAAAATAATCTTGCCAAGAAAAGATTGCACCTCCTTTTTAATCCTTGGGGTATCAATATTCTAAATTGCATCAATTCTGCTTGGATCAATCCTGATGCCATCTTTTGAAATTATGTGTCCAAGAAACTTACCTTATTCCATTCCAAAAAGGGACTTCTTTGGGTTCAAAGAGATACCATACCTCCTGCACTTCTTAAAAACAATCTTCAAATGTTGCAAGTGATCTTCATCAAATTTAGAGTACAGGGTAATGTCATCAAGATAAATAACAATAAACATGTCTTTCTCATTGGAAAAGGCGATTTCCATAGCCCTCTAGAAGGTTTCCCCTACACTCATTAATCCAAAGGGAATCTTTACATACATGAATGTTTTATCCTGGTCATCCAGATGTACTAAAATCTTATTGTACCTGGAGAATCCATCAAGTAATGAAATCCTCCTAGAACCAACTACCCATTGCAATATGTGATCCATTTTTGGCAAGGGGTAATTGTCTTTAAGAGACACCTTATTAAGGTTTTTGAAGTCAACACATCTCTCCTGTCTTTTCCTGTACTAGGACTAAATTTGAAAGTCACTTGGAAAACCTTAAAGGGACAATAATCTTTTCATCAAATAACTTCCTTACCTCTTTCTCAATAAGGGGCAGAAAAACAACATTGATTCTCCTCAGCTTCTACTTAAAATGTTTATGACCTTCCTTGACAAGAATGGTGTGTTGAATAATGCTCTTTTCATAGACTTTTAAGTCCTCATACCCCCATGCAAAGACATTGGAATACTCTCTCATAAGATCAATATATTTCTTCTTTTCTTCAGGAGCTAAGGATTTAGAGAGCTTGGCAATTTTAGGTTTTTCCTCAGTTCCTGATGAGCCTCATCATTGGGTAATTATATGGGCCTTAATTGTCATTAATTCACCTCCTAGCTTAGTCAAACCAACTATTCTCACAAATTATTGCATATTTTTTATTATATTTTGTTTATGAGATGAGTTAGAGTTGGATATTTTGTTTTGTGGTTTAATGCGCATGTAATGCAAGAATAAAGGATACAAGCAATGAAAAATGTAGGCATAAAGTATAAAAGCAAGGAACTATGGCAAAGACCTTGGTCAAAACTCAAATGGGACAAGGGAGAGTAATTCAAGGAGGTAAATCCTCCTCATTTACTACCCCTCCATTCAAATATTGCTCCATCAGCTCGAAGTGCAAACAACCATCACTTTGAGGACTAGAAGACAGCTGAGCAAGGAAAAGGACAGAAACCAGTTTATCAAATGTATAAGTAGAGAGGCTTAGGACTTCATTAGGATTCAGACTTTCATCGTAAAACTCTACTTTATTTCTGAGTTGCAAGAGACTTGTGACAATTGTTCTGTAATCCATGGTTTTTATAATAAGAATGAGTTCTGTTTAAGCCAGCTCTGAGTTAACTCTGAGGGCTGAAGCTCTTGGATTAGGGCCTGACCCAAGCAGCCAAAGCTCCTCTTTATTGTATTATTATGCTAGCATAGGTTCCTAGTTTTCATTGTTCATTTGCTTAAGTAGCATAGATTTCTATTTTTGTTCATTTGCTTAAGTAGTTTCCTGGTTTTCTGTTTATTTGCTTAAGTAGTTGCACTTTTGTTACAGTAGTATAGCGTAGATTGTTCATGGTTTTTCTATTCAGCAGATTCAGTAGCTGCATTTGCTTCAGCTTACTTCCATTTGTGCCTTCTTTCAGTTCACAGGTTAGTTAGAGGAAAAAGATCACTATCAAGATGTGCACAGGTGTCTCAGCCTCATTTTTTATAGCTCCAAATATCACCCTTGGTATTTGTGATGCTTGGTTTATAGCCTAGGGAAACCCCTCCTTCCAGACTTGGTCCAAATATTTTAAAAACAGTGTTTTACTGCCTTTACGCTACTTTTCCCTATGATAAAAGCGTGTACACACGGGTTAGTCAATACCCAACCCGCGTATATGTGTTAAAACACTTTAAAAAAATAAATTTCCTTAACTATGGGTGGAGTTCACGGGTTTTACCTGTTGATTACCTCCTAGTTCCCGTGGCCCAGTTGTTTCCCAACTAAAAAACTAATTGGGAGAAGTATAAATAGACTTCTATGGGAAGGCCTTAAACACAAGAGAAGAGATAGAATTAATATACTAATATTATCACCTGACCAAGTCTGAAGTATCCATGTGCTTCAAGCACTTCCCCAAGTTCAGGAAACTCTTGTTTCCTTGAGTGTTGATATTCTTCCACTTGCTTGAGATATCATGGTATTGGTTATGGAAGGAGGTTGTTGAAGACTGGGACTGGACGGACTTGGAGGACGGTTCCGCTTGGAGCCGGAAGAAGAAGACTCAGGTGAACTCTTTCCATGTTTATTATAGTTTTCTACAATAAAAAGAAATGTTGTCTTGTTCCTAAGATTGACCTTGTTTATGCATCAGATGTTGTTGTAATTCATGTATGAATGATTATTTTGATGTATAACTAACCATTTTCTTATATGATATAAAGTCGATTTCATTAAAATGATTTATCTATATGTTGCTATGTATGTTCGTATTGGTTGATTTATAGATTCAAAGATCATCAGGAGTTGCAAAGGGTCTGAACCCTGCTGGAACTACCCAAACGAAGGACATCTGGGTATGTTCATCCTTACATAGTTTGTTTATTTAAGCATGTTTCCTGAGTTGTATGCGTGTTTCTTGTTGTAGATTACTCTTGCTCTGTTGGGGTTCTAACCCAAAGCCCTAGGGTACTTATTCCCGTAACAGAATTGGCGACTCCACTGGGGATAACAATCTTGTTATTGCTAGTTTGGGTTGTTTAGTGTCAATTAGGGCTCAGTTCTTGGTTTGCTTGCTATGACAGTATTGCATGCTCCTGTAGGAACTCAGACCTCAAGTCTGATATTTTTTATCAGACCTTGTTTTTATTTTTCTTGCAAAACTCAATATATGCACCTTTGTCTGTTTACAGTAGCGTACACATGCTTGTTTATGTGAAGTGAAACTGCATATACGCGAGTTTCTTTTGTCAGAAGCACGTGTACACGCACCTGTGTTGGAACACAGTCGCGTATACCATTTTTTTGCATGCTTTTTTGAAATATTTCTGCCCAGAAAGATTTGTTTCTTGGTCTGTTTAGTTTCTGAGTGGTCAGTTTCTGTCTTTAGAATTTAATTATTCAGTGAACTTATTGTTTTGAATTATCTTCTGCTTTGAAAAGTTTTGGCCTGGGTTTGCTTTTGAGTGAGTTTTATGATTTGTGTTTGAACACACAAAACTTCTTATAGAGGTTCTTGATTGTTCTGGTCTTTCGAACCCGCAGATTGTTTTCAATCTTTGTGTCAAACTTCATTATTGATCTACTCACTTTGCTTTCCGTCATTTCATGGCCTTACACCTTTTCTTGCTTTTTGAAAGTTTCTTTTTGATGAATTTGAAAGTCTTTCTTTCCTGACTTCTTGGTCAGTTTCTCAAAGATCTTTTACTGCTTTTGGATCGTTTAGTGCAAGTGAAGCCCTTTTGTTCAAGTTTTCATTCGTGTTGAATTGGTAACTTACAAAGTTTCCTTATGCTTTTCTTTCGGCCTTTGAGTCTTTGGTGGCATTTAGAGTGCTTTCGAAAGGTTGTTTTCATTGTTTCTTGAAAAGGAAAAGTCTTAAAAAACATTGTTTTTCTTTTCTTTAAGCCAAGTTTTTTGGTTCCTTTTTCATTTTTTGAAAGTGAATTGTGATCTTTTATGATCTGTCCTTCTTGTTTGGAGAGAATTTTTTGCATTCAAAATTTATATTATCTTCAATACTTAAGTTGGCTTATTAATGGTTCTAAACAATTGCTTTCATTTTTAGAGTGATTTAGGATCTTGTATATTCATTACACTTTGCATTAGGATAGTTTGCATTGTTGAAGCATTAGTAATCTTTTTAATTTTTGCGTGTGTGAAGTGTGTTGCAAGAAAAGAAAAGAAAAAGTTTTTTGCTTTATAAAAGTTTCGTAGAACCCACGTAGAGATCTCTTTTCATCGAAGGAAAAATGATTGCATTCATGTAGTTACTTTTTCATTGATTTTAGTTGAGTCACATTGGTTTCACTCGCATCTATACCCTTGACTTAAAAGAACAACCTTTAAAATCAAGCGCTAATTAAAATAAACTAGAACTTTTTTGTATTATCATCAGAATACACCAACAAGTTTAGGTTTATTAGGGCCTTGGATTAGGTGAGAGGAGAGTAAACTCTCCAAGGCCGCTCTAAATTGTAAAACATAAAAGTTTGATTAAAGAGAAAAATCCAATAGCATTAGGGAGACCGGGAAAGCTCCGTGACTGGGAGTAAAGCACGAAGGTTAGTGAAGATAAGGACGAGAGATACCCCCTCTCTTACTTGTCGGATCCTACCTCATGACTGTTCCACCTGGCTTCTGATACGAGTTGGTGTCCGTAGTTGCCTATCCTAGGAATCCACACAGGTGGCTGCGGAGGGGAATCTCGTGGCACCTGAGGTTGATGTTGCATCACGTTTAGCAGTAATTCTGGAGGGCACCCTTGCGAAGCTTGGGGGCTTGCACCAGCAAAGGCTGTTGTCTGGAGGTCACCGTAACTACCTCTGATACCTTCACTGATAGGTCTGGGCCATCATTATCCCAGACTATCTTCATAAGGTCCCTTACTTCACTTTCTTGTATTTTGGTGTCCGGTCCTCATCACCCGGAGCAAAAATACTTGGAAGTTGCTTGATTGGTTGTATCTTTAGGGACTTTATAGTCGAGTGCTCTTTGCTCCTTATCTATAGTTGGCTTTAGGTATTTTTGTCTCGTTACTTTTGGGCTTTAGATTATGAGTGATTGACTTACCACTCTGCTGATCTTGAAAGACTTTTGATCTTTCCTTTGAAATTTGTGGAGTTGCCTCCTCAAGGGCAAAGGTTTTGAAGGTTTTGATTGTGTGTCTATCTTCCTTGAAAAGTCATTTGTAAATTCCCATAAGGGAAGGATCTGTGAATAAGTTAGATATGGCTAATATTCCCGTGCAAACCAACCAAGGTACCCTCCCAAAAGGGGATCGTTGTGCTTTTCCTTTCTTTGGAAACGTTGGTACTCCCTTGATGGCCACTTTGAATATTCCTGGATTGAATGTTGGACTACCAGTTTAGCTGTGGTCCACTCTGAATATTCTAGATGTTCTTGAAGCTTCTAAGATGAATGCTTTATTTTAGGGGCATCACATGGATGCTAATTGTCCATCTTCTTTCAAAGAGAAATCTAGGATTCCTCTTTCTCCTCCTTCTTGTAATAAGAGATCTAAAAAGAAGAGAAAGAGGAAGACGGAGAAGAAGAATAATTCTAGCAATTCATCATCAAACTATACTAGTCATGTTGAAGATCAGCCTTCAGCTGCTGCAAGTCATGCTGGGGGCACAAGTCTAGTCACTGCGAGTCATACTAGCAATTCATCATGAGCATCTGCTAGTCATGTTGGAGATGAGCCTTCAGCCATTGCAAGTCATGCTAGGGGCACAAGTCTAGTCACTGCGAGTCATACTAGCAATTCACCATCAACCTCTGCAAGTCATGTTGAAGATCAGCCTTCAGCCACTACAAGTCATGCTGGGGGCATAAGTCTAGTCACTGCAAGTCATACTAGCAAAGAGTCACTGACCTCTGCAAGTCATGTTCGGGACTCTCCACAAACAACTGCTAGTCATGTTGGCGGAATGGATGTTGATAAGAAACCCAGATGTAGAAGTTTTAAACCTAAGTTCCCTTGTAAGATATGCAAGGGAGACCATCTTACTCATTTATGCCCTGGTATTCTATAGGTACAAAGGATATGGTCCGAGTCTGAAAGTTCTTCTACTCCCGAATCTGATATGGTTTCTCATCAGTCCCATCAGCCATTGGTTGATAATGTGGTTGAGCCAGTGCAATCTCTGGTTGATTACACTCCTCTTTTGTGGGGTGAAGTGCCTAACAAAAGAGTCTATTTGATTTCTAGTACAGAGTCTTCTGGTATAGGGGGCATTCTGGTTTCTTCGAATGTTCCCCCTCCAAGTTCTAGGAGTATCTCCTTTGATTGGGATAGTCTTGTCGAGCCTTGTCTTCCTTCCGCTGCACCTTTCAAAATAAAGGTCAGAGTTAATTCCACAAACGTCTATTGATGTATGGTGGATGAAGGATGCTCTGCAAGTATTATATCCTCTTTGACTTGGAAAGCTTTGGGTTCCCCAAAATTGTTGACAGCTCAGAGTCAGTTGTTAGCCTATGATAGAAGACCTGGTGAATCTATGGGTGTTCTTCCTCAATTGCCTATTACTTTAGGTGGGAAGACTGTCTTAATCGATATGATTGTGGTTGATAGCCCTTTATACTTTAATATGATACTTGGGCATGATTATGTCTATGCTATGAATGTTGTGGTGTCTTCACTCTTTTGAGTGATGTGTTTTCTCATAAGAGGACTATTGTCACTATTGATCAACTTGCATCTGATAATCACCATCCTAATTTGAATTTACTACAGAATACCCCTTGGTTTGTTCCAAGTGTTCAAGTAGACTCTACCCCGCCATGGGTGAATTATGTGGCATTGAATCCTCAATGTTCAATCACTTTTGAGAAGGATCCTTTGACCTATTATTCTCCTTCTTGGGACTTGATCCTGGCAGTTGACCGAGAGATTCTTCCTATAGGGACATGGGACCCCTTAATTCCATCTTTTGATCCTTGTAGTTCTCATGATTTCTCAGAATTTGATTTGTCTTCACAGGAGGAACTCTTTGAAGCCATGAGTTTTGACCACCAAAGGAGTCCTTGGCTTGAGCCCTGCAAGGGGTTTGTTTAGAAGAACTATTATGCGCAAACTGCAAGGTTGCGTGGTTCCCTGTATCATATTGTATATACAAGGTAAACATTTTCAAGTTTTGTATTCTATAACACAATATTTTATTTGAAGTTTATATGTGGGATATATTAACTTCTTGTCTAGTGCTTTTATTTATGTTTACAGAACTTGGAAGATTTCTCCTTTCGAAATTTTTATGGTTGATCCATTATGACAGGTATTGGTTCTCGAAACTGGCATATAGGTTAGGTTTTTCACCTACATTATGCACTTATCAATTTCCTTTCCCATTTTGGCCTTAGGATCGACCCCACCAAGTTATGGTGCAAAACCTTCTCATTGCTTAGAAGTATCATGACTTGTGTGGTAGAACCTACCTTATCATGGGTGCCCTAGATAGTACCTTGTTGTCACTTGGCACCCATGTTGATTTATTGTTCTTAGGCTTGGGAGTCCTCTTTAGTCCCTCCATGCCTTGTGCATTGAAGACACATTCTCCTTGCTTCTATGCTTATTTATGGCCTTTATACCTTAGAGGCTCCTTTGTGTTGATTTGTACTGCTGCATTGCATTTTGACTATTTGCACCTTTTGGCCTTGAGCCAGCTTCATTTTGACTCGTGTTTAAGCAACTTATTTGACCATGTATTCTGCAAACTCAAACCTACAATCACTTAGATTCTACAACTTGACACACCCTTTGATCCGTGGAAGGAACATCCCTTTGAGTGTCCTTGACCAGTTTTTCCTCCCTGCATTGAGCATAGGATTGTTCCCATCCCAAGAACTAGATCATCTATTTCACTGACACTCATTCTTTCCATTGTACTATAGCATTCTTTTATTCTTTTTCCAGCTTAAAGAAAAAGACAAAAAAAATTATATATTCCAAAAAGAGCGGGAACGGGACAACATTTCCATATATTGTTGGCAGCTAGAGTCAGTTGTGTCGCCCTTGAACAAAGCACTCAAAAGAAAGTCTCTCCTCCATTTTGGGTGGGATTTAGTTTGACTTAGGTATGCCTTAACCTTGTTATTGAGTCAGTTCTCCTTCGATTGGTTATCTCTTCCAATCATATGGAGAGTTCATTTGTGCCTCCTGCATGACGAACTTATACAGAGTTATCATATGCTGCCACATAGTCATCATTGAGTCGTGCTTTTGTTCAAGGGAAGTAAACCTGAGTCGGCCTCTCTGCGGTGTCTCTTGACCTATTTTTCAGTCGGCCATCCTTGGTTGTCAGTGTCATGTTTGTCATCACATCAATTATATTGGTCCTTTGCTCGTGCCGGTTTGAGAAGGTCTCCATTGACTTCTTGCTGGCGGGTCTTGTCCTTATCGACGACGACATATTGCTCTGAGGGCAGGCCTAGAGCTGCACCCTAGCCCTATTTTCATTATTGATAGGTCACCTTGTGCTTAGCATCGATTAGTATCATGGGTCTTTGACTGAGTGGTTTCCCTTGTGTTCGACATCAGCTTTCATTATCACACATTGGGATTCGTTCAATGCCTTAGTTTCCATTTGACCCTATTGGTGGATTCCTCACCTCTGTGTCAACTTTCATTATTGGTTGGTTCAGAGGATTTCTATCATGCACTAGCTACATCTTGTGTACGTCGGAAACATGCTTTGGTTGGGTTACTACATCTTTTTCGTCTGATTCCTTCCACATTATTGGCCTACGGGTTACACTCGCACTAGATTGATGAAGGATTCCTTAAAGCCTTCCTTCTAGTGGATCTTTTCCTATTGACTACAGCTCATTGCTCTGGGACAAAGATCTAGAGTCCATTTGGCAGTACCTTAGGGTTTGCAGTCATCAGTGGCAGATTCCTTTGCTATCGACAGTGGGAAACCATCATTGTCCCCTGATTGATAGATTCTTCCAATTGTTTGACTTCAGCTCATTTATTTGCACTTGTTAGATTGTATTGGGTACATTGACTCTCATTATAATTATTAGTGAGTAGTCTCGTATTTGTTAATGGTATACATCAATGACCGGTAATCAAACGATTTCTCACATGGTCGACTTCAGATCATTTATTCTCATTGTGTAGAAATGTACCACGGCGGTCGGTGAAGACCTCGGGTTGAATCAACATTCTTTGGTTCACTTGTCAATTGCTCCTGTTGCTACTAGTCGAGACCATTCCACATTATATGTTTTAGTCCTTCACAGCAACATCTTATATGTTGGCATCCGAGTTGCGATGTAGTATCATATTATACCATCATGTTCATTTGGTACTATTGGGATCAGTTTTTGACATCAGTGATCAGCTTCATCTTTTAGCTTCATTGATCATCTTCTTCTATGTGATATTCAAACATGTACATGTTCGATCACAATCAAATGATCCATTATGAACTTTCAGTTCTTTATATTTGTATACATAGTGGATCCACTTGTACTTGATATGTGAACATGCTTTACTTTCTCTGAGCATGGGTATGCTCACCTCAGACAGTTGTTTCTTTCTAATCTTCTTTTGATGGCTTGGCAGGCTGAAATCTGGTAAATTCCTTCTCAGTTTCGACAAGTTTCCTTTCCATATACTTAGTACATTTCGGCCATCATGTACCCCTTCTGACCTCATATATTAGGGGACATCTGTGATAGCTCCAAATATCACCCTTGGTATTTTTCATGCTTGGTTTATGGCCTAGGGCAACCCCTCCTTCCAGACTTGGTCCAAATATTTTAAAAACAATGTTTTACTCCCTGTATGCTACTTTTCCCTGTGATAAAAGCATGTACACGTGGGTTAGTCAATACCCAACCCACGTATATGTGTTAAAACACTTTAAAAAAATAAATTTCCTTAACTATGGGTGGAGTTCATGGGTTTTACCTGTTGATTACCTCCTAGTGCCTGTGGCCCAATTGTTTCCCAACTAAAAAACTAATTGGGAGAAGTATAAATAGACTTCTATGGGAAGGCCTTAAAGAGAAGAGAAGAGATAGAATTACTACACTGAGATTATCCCCTGACCAAGTCTGAAGTATCCCTGTGCTTCAAGCACTTCCCCAAGTTCAGGAAACTCTTGTTTCCTTGAGTGTTGATATTCTCCCACTTGCTTGAGATATCATGGTATTGGTTATGGAAGGAGGTTGTTGAAGACTGGGACTAGACGGACTTGGAGGACAATTCCGCTTGGAGCCGGAAGAAGAAAACTCAAGTGAACTCTTTCCATGTTTATTATAGTTTTCTACAATAAAAGGAAATGTTGTCTTGTTCCTGAGATTGACCTTTTTTATGCATAAGATGTTGTTGTAATTCATGTGTGAATGATTATTTGATGTATAACTAACCATTTTATTATATGATATAAAGTCGATTTCATTAAAATGATTTATCTATATGCTGCTATGTATGTTCAGATTGGTTGATTTGTAGATTCAAAGATCATCAGGAGTTGCAGAGGGTCTGAACCCTGCTGGAACTACCCAAACAAAGGACATCTGGGTATGTTCATCCTTACATAGTTTGTTTATTTAAGCATGTTGCCTAAGTTGTATGCGTGTTTCTTACTGTAGATTACACTTGCTCTATTGGGGTTCTAACCCAAAGCCCTAGGGTACTTATTTCTGTAACACTCATCTCCTCCCTCTAGGACCATGACTTGAGGAAGGGACCCTTCAGCAGCCCCAAAAACACAGGTTTCTGGTTCTCGCATGAGCTAGGGAGTTCGTTGTTTGATGCAGTTATTTGTTCACCCGCACTGGTTTTCTCTATCATTTTCGTTTAAAACCACCTTCAACACGTTCCTCATGCATTGCTTCCTCATCGTCCAATCACCAACAAACCTTCACAATCACCGTCTGCTTCATTATTTTCTCCAACTATTGCGTCGCGCAGATTCCACCACTTTCTTTATGAGCTTCAATCTCCACCATCGATTTGTCTCTTGATCCGATGGTTAGCACGTCACCCGATCACTTTATGCACTTTAAACCCCATCATTGATCTGCCTCGCTTGATTCGGAGGCTATCGCTTCACCTGATTTCCAACTAGCTTGGCTGATCTCCACTGTCCCCACCTAATCCAACGGCTATCACACAATTTCACACGGATTAGTGCACGAACATTATCTGACCAAGATAACGCGAGAAAAGTAGTTTTCTCATGTTATGTGTCACGCAGTATGGCTAATCACATGAAATTTATGAATTACGCTTACTGCCTTGAGGGCACACAAGAAACTACTTACCGACTTAGAAAGCCACTCCATCATTTCCACACGTTTCTTTTTCCCACGATACGATCTCTTTTGTCCATCTCTTGACTTTACCCACGCGATAAGATCTAATTCATTCATCGCTCCTATTAACCTCATCCGTCCATCTCTTAACTTAATCTCCATGATTAGATCTCGTCCATTCATCTCTTGTTAACCTCATTCATCCATCCACTCACTTAATCCCTTGCGATACGATCTCTGCCATTCATCTGCTTTGTTACCTCATTCGTCATCCATTCACTTAATCCCTCGTGACACACTCTCCGCCGTTCATCATGTTCATTAACCCTGTTCATCCATTTATTCGCTTAAGCCCCGCAATAAGATCTCCACCGTCCATCTTCTGTTCATTGATCAATCCAAAAGTCCCTATGTGCTACTACATCCTTACATCCTCCTTTCATTGATTTCGACCTCCAATAGCTCTTTCGCTTGAAAACCGATTTAGCTTAGTTTCCTTTGCTTACACCTTCATCTGGTTTTGATGTTCTTTACCTTTGCAACTTAGGTAGCAGCATTAGATTAGTATTAATTTAGCAATTCTGCTTAGCATAGCTGTTTGGATGGTTAGTTAGGTTATGGTATGGTTTAGCATTTCATGATTCTTTCTTCAATATTGCAGTAGAAGTAACTCTCCCTTATGATAGATTTTCTCTTCTTCCATCAAAGAGTTAAGCTTCTTATGACCCTATAGAAGTTTGGCTTGGAACCCCTGGGGTCTCTTGCCAGATGAGCAGTGACAATAGGCAGTACCTTCACTTTTACTTGTGCATATAGCACTGTCACCTCCAAGTTTGTATGAACCCCGGGTTGATAAGTAAATCTGGTAGCCCTGGGAGTTGCAGCATTCTTGTTGCAATACCTAGGCTCATCACTTTTTGGCACCATTTCCGGGGAGGTGTCTAAGTAGAAGTAATTACTGCTTTCTTCTATTTTCTAGTCTCCAACTTTCTTTTCTTCTACTTCTAGTCTTCAATTTTCTTCCATTAGTTTATTTCTGCAAAAGTAATATGGTAGATTCCTTTCTTTCATTTGTCATTAGCTTCTTTCCTTTCCATTCTGTAAGTACTTTCTAGCTTTAAAGAAAATCTTACAAAAACCAACCCAAAAACATTTCCTTTCATGCCTCATAGGAATAGGGACAATTTAGGGAAATGATTGAAAAATACCCCCACTGCATCCAACATTCAACCTTCTCTCTTCTTCGGTGACTGTGAAGTAGAGGAACCTTTAGGTGAGAAACCTTGCATATTTCAAGAACCTACAAGGGAAGAAGAAGAGGAAGAACCCATTCCTACTGAACCAATGGCTGGAAACCAAAATGATAGGGGAGATAGAGAGAGAATTGAGAGTGCCTTCCCCATCATGGAAACCAATGGGGACACTAATATGAAGAATATAAACCCCTCTTCTCTACCTCATTTCCATGGCCTGACCACAGAGGACCCTTACACTTTCCTATTTGATTTTTTTGTTATATGTTGAACCTATGACTATACAGATGATGAGAAAAAGTTAAAATTGTTTCCATCTACCCTCAAGGATGCAGCATTGCACTGGTTCATGGGTTTACCTGGAGATGGCATCACAACTTGGGCTCAGATGCAACAAACGTTTAACAAAAAATGTAGGGACTATTTTAGGTCAAAGGATACTAAAGAAGATATTTTCGAGATGACCATAGGCCGGGATGAATCCTTAGAAGACTATGAAGAAAGATTCCAGCTCAGTTACAAAAGGGTCAAGTGCACACTTGACCCTGAGTCACTAAAGTTGGTCCTGCTTAGAGGAGTGAGGGAGGATCTCCTGGATACCTTACATATGATAGCAGGAGGAGATGTCTACTAATTACCCTATGAGGATATTAAGACTGTCTATAGAAACCATTCTAGGGAAGCCAGGAAAAAGGGTAGTGGTAGTCAACCTATGGCCAGTACATCATCCTCCAACTTATCCATCAATGGTGAAATTCGAAATATGCTAGAAGATTTCAAAAGTGATATGCTGCAAACCCTTGCCTTGAAATTAGACACCATGAACATCAAAAGGAAGCAAGAAGAATCAGAGAGAGTCTTGGCCATGTTTTTTCCTAGATGCACCATGAGGCATCCTAGGAATGGATGTCCATTGAATTGTATTAAGATTTGCTTAGTCTGTGAAGAAAACCACTCCACAGAAAAGTGCCCTTCTTTACCTGGACTCAAAGTTGTATATCAAGGAGCTGAAGGGGTCACTAATCATCTTTGCTACATCAACCAAAGGAGACCTCCTGGGCCTAGACCATACCAGCAGGGTATGCAAGGATCATCCCATGCATATTACAACCCCAACCAAACCACAGCTATACCTTCTTGGGGACCCCCTGCTCATCCTTCCTGGTCTACACCCCCTCCTTGGTCCTATGCATCTCAGTATCAATCCCAGCCAGCCAACCATTCATTTCAACCTTATGTTCAGCCACAACATCAGTGGAATACCCCACCCCAGGGGTGGAGGCCCTAATTCAACAATGTTCCAACCCTATTGCCTCCACCACCTACCCAACCACAACTCCTGCACTCTGCTCCACCCAAGCAACCCCAGATGCCTACCCAGCTAAATTCAAACCCAAACAATAGGCAGTCTCAACAAGCATACAAAGGAGAGACATCATACCCAGCTTATGTTGTAGAAATCTAGGAGATCAACCTAAGATCTAGGAGAATTCTCCCTGATAACCAACCTCCCTCTCCACATGGGGAGGTTGAGGAAGAAAGAGAGGAAAGCAACCTTAAAGTAAATCCACCCTTTCCTAAGAGATTATCCCAACTACTCCAGCCTACCCTAGAAGAAATTGAACTTCTAGGAGAATTGAAAAATATATGTGTAAAGATCCCCCTTCTCCGGGAAACCAAAGATGTTCCCATTTACAATAAGTTGATTAAGGAGAAGTGCTTCAAGCATCTAGGAAGAAGAAAAAGGGATGCCCTACCATTAATGTCATTGGGCAGTTTTCTAACTTAATGCTGGGGTAGGTAATATGTCCAAAATATTTAGACCCTGGAAGCCCTGTAGTAGATGTGCGCATCAATGGCACCATTGTCCCACACACTCTGATTGATCTTGGGGCTGCCATTAATGTGATGACCAAGGACACCATGCTCAAGCTCAACCTCCAAGGGTTATTGAGGAAGACCACAACAGTTCTGCAACTTGCAAACCGTTCCACAATCACCCCTGAGGGAATTGTAGAGGATGTGATGGTCTCCATTGACTCCTGGGAGTACCCTGCAGATTTCCTAGTTCTCCAGCCTAAGGCTAAGCTTACTAGTTACCCTCTCATCCTTGGGAGGCCATGGTTGGCCAAAGCTTATGTTTACATTAGCTTCAGAGCTAGGAATATGACCATCAAGAATGGGCATATGTCCAAACAGTTAGTCGTATACCCTCCTACTCAACCTACCCTAGAGCATGATTTACCTTTATGGTTAGAAGAGGAGGAAGAAGATGAGGTTTATTCTTCCCAACTTTATGCTTTGGAAGCAACCATAAGAGGAGGACAGCAAGATGAGGATGACTTAATTGAACACTTGCTCCAAATTCCAACTCCTAGTTCATTACCATTGGAAGAGGAAGTAAGGGAAACCCGGAGAAATCATCCAATTGACTTATGCTTGGCCAATTCCAATCCACTCCATGTCAAAACCATATAATTTGGCCTAGAGAGAACTTTGAAAATTAACCCATCTCTTTCTGCTTTAGAAGAGGAAAAGTTATGCAACATGTTGAGAGAACACCTAGAAGCCTTCTCTTGGAGTTATAAGGAAATGAAGGGAGTACACCCCTCAATGTGTACTCACCACATATACATCAAAGAAGGTTGCAAGCCAGTCAGGCAACCACAAAGGAGGATGAATCCAGCTCTTAAAGACATAGTTAAAGAAGAACTACAGAAACTGCTAGATGCAGGATTCATTTACCCTATCTCAGACAGTGATTGGGTCTCTCCTTTAGTGTTAGTTCCCAAGAAAAATGTTAAGTGGAGGATTTGTGTTGATTATAGGGAGTTGAATAAACCCACAAAGAAGGATCATTTTCCCCTACCCTTCATTTACCAAGTGTTAGATGGCCTAGCAGGGAAGAAGTTCTTTTCTTTCCTAGATGGATTTAGTGGGTACAACCAAATCCAAATCTGCCTAGAAGACCAGGATAAGACAAAATTCACCTGTCCTTGGGGTAATTTTTCCTATAGGGTCCTTCCTTTTGGCCTATGAAATGCTCCTGCCACTTTCCAGAGAGCAGTCTTAAGTATTTTTGTTGAATTAGTACATGATGCAGTGGAAATCTATATGGATGACTTTACACCTTATGGCTGTGATTTTCAAGAAGCCCTGACTAACCTAGGCAAAGTATTACACAAATGCATTGAAATGAATCTGTCTCTCAGTCCAGAAAAATGTGAATTCTTAATGACTGAAGGGATTGTGCTAGGTCATTCAATATCTCAGCAAGGACTGCAGGTGGACCCAAAAAAAATAGCAATCATCCAAAGGGTCCCACCTCCACAAAAGCAGAGAGATTTCAGGAGTTTCTTAGGGTTAGCTAGATACTACCGAAGGTTCATAAATGAGTTCGGCAAGTTAGCCTCTCCTTTGTTTGGGTTGTTGGCCAAAGATTCTGAGTTCATATGGTCAAAGAGTTGTCAAGAGGCCTTAGACATTCTAAAGGGTAAGTTAACCACTGCACTAACCCTTAGAGGCCCAAACTGGGCCCTCCCTTTTCATATTCATGATGATGCCTCACACAAAGCCATAGGAGCAGCCTTAGGTCAGGAAGAGGAGAAATTTCCTTATGCCATCTATTTTATCAATAAGAACCTGTCAAAGGCTGAGTTGAATTATACTGTGACCGAAAAGGAACTCCTGGCTATTGTGCATGCATTAAACAAATTTAGGCATTACATTACAGGCTATCAAGAATTTGTGCATACCAATCATGCTGCAATCAAATATTTAATGAACAACCCAGATGTGAATGCTAGGATTATAAGATGGTTTCTTTTATTACAGCAGTTTGATCTTACTATTGTTGATAAGCCTGGTAAGGAAAATGTTGTTGCTGACTTTCTATCTAGGATGAATTTGCCTACAGGTGAAGAAGGAATGGTGGATGACCAGTTACCAGATGAGCATTTGTTTTCTATTTCAGTTCTCTCCCCATGGTTTGCTAATATAGCAAACTATCTAGTATCAACACAGCTCCCATCAAACTTTCCCTCCAAAGAAAAGAGCAAGATAGTCAGGAAAAGCACCCCCTTCACCTGGATTGGGGGCAATCTGTTCAAACTTCGCCCAGATCAAATGTTAAGGTGTGTAAGGGAAGAGGATTTCTTTGACATCCTTCTGACCTGTCAGGATGGGCCTTATGGAGGTCACTTTGTAGCAAAGAGGACAGCATTCAAAGTATTGCAAGTAGGCTATTATTGGCCTACTCTTCATCACGATGTAAAAAAATGCATTAGTCAGTGTGATCAGTGCCATAGGATGGAAAAGCCTACTCCAAGAGATGAAATGCCCCTACAACCTCAACTGACTTTCGAGCCATTTGACAAGTGGGGCATGGACTTCATTGGGCCTATCAACCCTCCTTCAAAGAAAAAACAACACATCATTGTGTGCACTGATTATTTGTCTAATTAGGCTGAAACCAAGGCAATTAGTGTAGCAACAAAAGAAAAGGTGGTTGAGTTCCTAAGGAAGAATATATTCTACAAATTTGGCTACCCTAGAGAGCTAGTCACATACCAAGGCAGCCAATTTACCTCCAACATGATTGAAGAATTGTTCAGCCATCACAAAATCAAGCATAGGACCTCCACTCCTTATCATCCACAAGCTAAACTGGAGAACATCTTAACCAAGGTAGCGAGTAGCAGCAGGAAGGATTGGGCAGAAAGACTAGTTGAGGCCACCTGGGCCTATAATACAACATGGAAGACCACCACTGGATTTACACCCTATGAGCTAGTCTATGGGAAAAAGGCTTTGTTGTCCATTGAGTTTGAATATAACACATTGAGGATGGAAGCCCAACTAGATTTGGATCTCAGTCATGCACAGAAATAAAGGTTGTCACATTTGAATGGCTTGGGTGAATTCAGAATGCAGGCCCTCCTACATACGGAGATAGTTTAGCTTCAGAGGAAGATCTAGCATGAAAAACACATTAAGGAGAAGAAATTTCAAGAGGGAGACTGGACATTATTATATGATTCAAGGTATAAAGACTTCAAGGGTAAGCTAAGGACAAGATGGCTCGAACCTTATGTGGTGGAAAGATGCCATGACAATGGTTCAATGCAAATCGAAACTATTGAAGAAGAAGCCATTCCATTGCTAGTTAATGGACACCGATTGAAAATGTACAAGAGGCCTTTATCAAAACAAGAGTTCATTGACGATATCAATAAGACAATGATTATGGTGGAGCAAGTTCCAGCTCCTCCCTCATTAGGTCACTGAAAAGGGAAAAAAGAATAAGGATTCAGGTGAAAACCTCCATGAGGTGCCTAAGCCCCATCTTTGGGTTGAAAACCTCATGAGGCGGCCCAAGGATGAGAAAAATGAAAAGGAAAAGAAGATCACTGGGTGAAAACCTTCCTTGAGGTGCCCAAGGAAGATATTTAGAGTGAAAACCTCTCTGAGGCAACCTAGGTGTTTTTTTTTTTAATATATAATAATAAAAGAAAAAAAAAACATCATTGTTATGTGTAGGTGGGTGAGAAAGACAAATAAGGAGCAAAGAGAAGATCCAAAGGGAACCCTACCTCACATATATTTCATCTCCTCCACTCCTTACCATGCATCCCTCCATCAATTCTATTGTTTTTCACTTCATTGCTTCAATTCAGGTGAAGATTGTGTTTTCTAACAGAATCACCCCAACCATTACCATCATCCCTACATCCACATACACTCCTACTCCCTCTATCCGTTCATTACAGCATCCTCACAGCACCAACCAGCAACATGATCAAGAAATTCTAAGGGAGACACCAAACATTGCCAAGTGGTGATCCAGGAGCTCCATAGCAGCAGCATCAGGTCCATGAGCTCCACAACGGCAGCAGCAGCATCATATCTTCAGTCATAGACACCTGCAAAAGCTAATAAACCATCAGCAGACAACATAGGAGGAAGAAGAATGACCATCAATAGCACCTCTGATCTTTGACAACTGCAGCATGGCAACAAGACCATAGGTAAGTATCCGACTCACTCACTCATATGCATCATTTGATCAAAAGTTGTAAAGGTTAAGAGGTAGTTGGTTTATAAGTGAAAAGGTGGCAAAAAGGAAATTCTTTAATAAGTCAAAAGAGAATGCAAGAGTCCATAGATACAGTATTGTTATGACAACCATTTGAGAATGCTTGAAGAATTAAGACTTGGGGGAGAAACACCAGTTCACGAAAGACTCAGCATACCCTATTTCTTGATGCAATCACTTATAGACTCCAGCAGCAAAGTAAAGGAAGGAAAATCCCAACAGTTAGTTCACCATGGGTTGATCAGGATCCTCATTAAGGATGCCCTCCAAAACCTCAGGATCCCTATAACATGGTCAGTCTTCAGAAACTTACCAATAGAGGATGAAATCAAAACCCTCACCTATGATGTTAGTCCTTCTGTCAGTGAGGAGGAGGCAAAACAAGAAGAAGAAACTAATACAAAGAAACATGATGAAAGAGAACACAAGGAGGATGATGTTGAAATAGAAGAGGAAACAAAGGAAGAAACTGATGGAGATGAGAAAAACAGAAAAAGGAAGAAGATAAGAAAAACAGGGAGGAAAGCTATAGGAAAAGGAAAACCAACTAGCATATATGGCCAGCCCCTCCTTGGAGGCCATCTAGTGTAGGATGCTAGCTAAATCCTATGCTCTTTACCTTAGGGAACAATAGTTGCAATTTCAAATTGAAACACTAGCACAATGCCATTTCAGGACTACAAACAGTTTATTGATCTTTGTGATCAAAGTACACTAGAGGATAGGGCCAAAATGGTTGAGTTTTACTTACACAATATGGCCCTCACAGACATGAATATTTGGGATCCTAATGCAAAGCTAGGAGATCTACAATTAATGGTCTTGGCATCATGGATGAACCATGAGAAGTCAAGGACTGCAGAGATGAAAAGAATATTGGTCAGAGAACAAAATGAACCTTTTTTTCATCAAAGCTGAACAATCAAATCCCATGGCCCTAATCAGCACCCATAATCTAATGGCAAATGATCCTCAGCTAGCACCTAGATATCTTGTTTCCAAAGAGCAAGAAATTTCACATTTTGAAAATATGTTTAGGCTGATAAGAGATTATAATACACATACCTGCTAAAGGAAATTGAACACACTACCACACAGCTTGAAGATCAGAGAACATCACTCCCCTAAAAGTTTGAGAGAGGCACTCAACAGGAAACCTATGTATAAGCAATAAATGAAAAGGTTGAAGGTCAATTGGATAGGCCTAAAACTCAGTCCACCACTACTCCTAGGGATGCTAGAAGGGAGAAAGGAAGAAGAGGAAAAGAGGCAGTGGGAAGAAGTATAAAGGAAAGCAGGCTTCTATAAACAAGAAGAGGAGACCACAGCAGAAGCATGGGATGTCAAAGAGGCTACTAGAGCCATGAAGGACATGGGCATTGACTAAGTTTCTCAGAGGATGAGCAACACTTTCAGTAGGGGGGTGATGATGAGCCTCATCATTGAGTAATTATATGGGCCTTAATTGTCCTTAATTCACCTCCTAGCTTAGTCAAACCAACTATTCTCACAACTTATTGCATATTTTTTATTATATTTTGTTTATGAGATGAGTTAGAGTTGGATATTTTGCTTTGTGGTCTAATGTGCATATAATGCAGGAATAAAGGATACAAGTAAGGAAAAATGTAGGCATAAAGGATAAAAGCAAGGAACTATGGCAAAGACCTTGGTCAAAACTTGAATGGGACAAGGGAGAGTAATTATAGGAGGTAAATCCTCCTCATTTACTACCCCTCCATTTGAATATTCCTCCATCATCTCGGAGTGCAAACAACCATCACTTTGAGGACTAGAAGACAGTCGAGCAAGGAAAAGGACAGAAACCAGTTTATCAGATGTATAAGTAGAGAGGCTTAGGACCTCATTAGGATTCAAACTTTCATTGTAAAACTCTACTTTATTTCTGAGCTGCAAGAGACTTGTGACAGTTGTTCTGTAATCCATGGTTTTTATAATAAGAATGAGTTTTTTCTAAGCCAGCTCTGAGTTAACTCCGAGGGCTGAAGCTCTTGGGTTAGGACCCAACCCAAGTAGCCAAAGCTCCTCTTTGTTGTATTGTTATGCTAGCATAGATTCCTAGTTTTCATTGTTCATTTGCTTAAGTAGCATATATTTTTGTTCCTGTTCATTTTCTTAAGTAGTTTCCTGGTTTTCTATTTATTTTCTTAAGTAGTTTCACTTTCGTTATAGTAGTATAGCGTAGATTGTTCATGGTTTTTTTGTTCAGTTGCTTCAGTAGCTGCATTTGCTTCAGTTTACTTCCATTTGTGCCTTCTTTCAGTTCACAGGTTAGTTAGAGGAAAAATATCACTATCAGGTTGTGCACAGGTGTCTCGACCTCATCTCCTCCCTCTGGGACCATGACTTGAGGAAGGGACCCTTCAGCAGCCCCAAAAACACAGGTTTCTGGTTCTCGCATGAGCTAGGGAGTTCACTGTTTGATGCAGTTATTTGTTCACCCACACTAGTTTTCTCTGTCGTTTTCATTTAAAACCGCCTTCAACATGTTCCTCATGCATCACTTCCTCATCGTCCGATCACCAACAAACCTTCACAATCACCGTCTGATTCATTATTTTCTCCAATTGTTGCCTCACATGGAGTCCACCACTTGCTTTATGAGCTTCAATCTCCATCATCGATCTGTCTCTTGATCTGATGGCTATCGCGTCATCCGATCACTTTATACGCTTTAAACCCCCACTGTCGATCTACCTTGCCTGATCCGACGGCTATCGCTTCACCCGATCGTGTTAAATTATGGTATGTTCTATGCTTAGAGCAGTTTACTTGTTTTTCTTATTATTATCCACATATTATCAATCACGTGTACACTAAGTAAAGTGCAGATAGAACATTTAAACGATCAACAGAAAACAAGCCAAGACAAGAGACACAAGATGTGGCAGCTAGCCAAGGACAAACCCCAATATGGGGAAACCCTTTGATCAAATATTTTTTTATCTTCAAAAATTCAGCAGAGAGAAATAGTACAAAAATTTGATTTATATCAGCAGCAGCAAACCCTAGAGCAGCCCTAAACTAGGGCAGTCAATATCTGTCAAACCGGAGGTCAGATCAACTTGATTCTAGTGCCAAAAATTGTGGCCTTCCAAGGAGAATCAGCCACACCAAACTCGTAGTCAAAGAGGAGTCCACGCTGGTCAACGCTGGTCAAAGTTCCTTTCTGTAGCTTCAGCCCTAGAAATCTGTGTCCTCTTTTCCACACGTGTGAGAGAGAGAGCCTTTCTGCGCAGGAGAGAGAAGAGACTCTTTTTCTGCGTAGGAGAGAGAGAGATGTGTGATGAGAAGTGAAGTGTGCAAATGAGGAGAATTCTCCTTGTATTTATATGCAAAACGTTGGGGTTGAATAGACATGACTGTTGGGCTTTTGAGCCTACATAAGTTGTTGGCCGACCTTGACAATTTGTCCATAATCAAAATAAATTCATATCTTCATAAATACTTGTTGGAATCGAATGATCTTTAGATAAATCCTACACCTCATGATGAGAGGAATCTAGGAAAAAATATCAGCATCCATAAATAAGGTGACCCACATGAATTTTGGCCCTAGTTGCCAATTTTAATAGATCACCAACTAGCTTGGCCAATCTCCACCATCGATCAGCCCCACCTATTCCAATGGCTATCATGCAATCTTGCACAGATTAGTGCACGAATGTTATCCGCTTGAGAGCATGCGATAAAAGTGGTTTTCCCATGCTACGTGTCGCACAGTAAGGCTAATTGCGTGAAATTTCATAATTCCGCTTACTGCCTTGAGGGCGTGCAAGAAACTACTTACTGCC
Source organism: Pinus tabuliformis (assembly GCA_031772625.1). Classification (NCBI taxonomy): domain Eukaryota; kingdom Viridiplantae; phylum Streptophyta; class Pinopsida; order Pinales; family Pinaceae; genus Pinus; species Pinus tabuliformis. Next base: position 638,685,359 of record CM062804.1, read on the forward strand.
TTAGAAACCTGCTCCATCATTTCCGCACATTTCTTTTTCCCACGATACGATCTCCGCCATCCATCTCTTGACTTCACCCACGCAATAAGATCTCAGCTATTCATCGCTCCTGTTAACCTCATCCGTCCATCTCTTGACTTAATCTCTGTGATTAGATCTCAGCCATTCATCTCTTGTTAACCTCGTTCGTCCAACCACTCACTTAATCCCTCGTGATACGATCTTCGTCGTTCATCTACTTTGTTACCTTGTTCGTCCATCCATTCACTTAATCCCTCGCGATACAATCTCTGTCGTTCATCTTGTTTACCCCATTCATCCATTTATTCGCTTAAGCCCCGCGATAAGATCTCCACTGTCCATCTTCTATTCGTTGATCGATCCAACGGTCCCTATGAGCTACTGCATCCTTACGTCCTCCTTTCATTGATTTCGACCTCTGATTGCTCTTCCGCTTGAAAACCGATTTAGCTTAGTTTCCTTTGCTTACACCTTAGTCTGGTTTTGATGCTCTTTACCTCTGCAACTTAGGTAGAAGCATTAGATTAGTGTTAATTTAGCAATTCTACTTAGCATAGTTATTTGGATGGTTAGTTAGGTTATGGTATGGTTTAGCATTTCATGTTGTTTTCTTCAATACTGCAGTAGAAGTAGCTCTCCCTTAGGATAGATTTGCTCTTCTTCCATCAAAGAGTTAAGCTTCTTCTAACCCTATACAAGTCTGGCTTGGAACCCCTGGGGTCTCTTTCCAGATGAGCAGTGACAACAGGTAGTACCTTCACTTTTACTTGTGCATATAGCACTGTCACCTCCAAGTTTGTACGAACCTTGGGTTGATAAGTAAAGCTGGTAGCCCTGGGAGTTGCAACATTCTTGTTGCAATACCTAGGCTCATCAGTTCCTATGTTACAATCTTCCACCTCAGACTCAATAGGTTGTATTTTAGGCTTATGAGCCACATCATTGTGATCAAACAACTCCTTTAGTGGGACTAAGACTCTCGGGATCACATTATCTTTCAACTATAAAACTTCAAGGTCTATTTTATGCTTGTCAACATTTTCTATGAATTGATTTATGTAGGCTTCCCATTTATCTTTGTCAAAACCGCACTCTTCATCAATGTGCAGATTTGAAAATTCTCCTTTCATTTGCAGAAAATTGTCCAGTCGTTTACCATTATCAAAATCTTTCCAATACCTTATATTGTCTAGTAGAGTTGGCCTATGTTTAACCTCTATCTCAAACTTTATATTTGGATGAATAGGTATTTCAAAATCACATGCAAAGGTAGCTAATGCATCAACTATTAAATTATGGCTTCTAGAAATTACAAAAAAATGGTGATCTGAAAATCCAAGACATCGTTTCTATAAGCCCTCATTCTAGGGTGCTTGGTTTGATACTCAACTTTGATTTTCTTAATGATTAGTTCTCAGTCCCCATAGACTAAAATGCTCCTAGATCCTAACCTATTCAACACTTTTAGTCCCAAAATCAATGCCTCGTATTCAGAAACATTATTTGTGCATTCGAAAGCAAGGTTGCAAGAACACTACTTTGATTTTCCCTTTGATGGATTAATCACCCACACACCAGCTCCAGCACTATGCATTCTTGTTGCTCCATCAAAGTACATGTTCCAGAGCTCTTCCTCTTCTGATTTCTTTTCTAATTCTTTCTTCTACAATTCATTTCTCCTCTTCTGACAGGCTGACCTGATTAGGTTCCTCTTCCATTTTTGTTATAGTGATTTTAATTTAGCTATATTACTCCAAACATGAATCATTGTATAATATAAAGGAATCCATATCTAAATGCACAAAATAGACAGGATAATTATTTGGTTTATCTTGACTGCTTACCATGTATTTCATGAGAGTTTCCCAATACAACTTCCTTGGTTATCCGAACATCGGGATAGTAGCATATAACATGTCCATCTGTAGAGAACCCTTCAATTTTGCACCCCAAGATCTCGATAATAGCATACCATATTTTGGAGGAATGTTAGCTACAACTACATCCAAAACTATACTCTTAGCTGGAATTTGAGTAAGAGTGACACTCAAATCATTAATCAAAGCCAAGCATTTTACTTTACTGGAATCAAAAGAGAAAATATCTTTATAAGGCCTTGTAATATCTAAACCAAGCTTTCCATGACAACCTTTGGCATTAAATTGTGTGAAGTGCCTAAATCTAACATGGCCTTGTGAAGGATAAAATTATGTATATTCAGGGTCACATAGAACGGTGGCACATTTCCATATTGAGAACCTTCTTCAACTTTAGGACCAAACAAAAGCTCAGGGTGATCATCATTCAAGTTCATAGTATCTGAAACATCTCCAACTTTTAATGCTTTGATAATCTGATTTTTGTATACTCCATTCTTGATCAGTTCAATAAATGGGATAGAAATTTTGATTTTTGATATCTCATTTTCCAAACTAAAGGATGATTGGCCCTTTTCTGCTTCTTTGGTGGTTGCATCTTTCTTTTTAGGAATCTCCTTTGGAGGATCATCTTTCTTCTAACTTGTAGAAGGTGCATCAACTTGGGCTTTCTTCGGAGGATTAACTGGCACCTTTCTATTTCTCAAATTATATTGTTTTTGTACCTCCAAAACTGCATTTTGATACCCCTTCTTATACTCTTCTGATTTTGTAGACATGACATCTTTCCATGATTGTGAGAACAAATCTTGCTCCTCTTCTATTAAAAAGATGGTATCTTGTGTTTCACCAAAATAATGAATGTGATCTTGAACTTGATCTTGATATTTTGTTGTTATTTCCTCCTCTTCTGCATAGTTCTCTTGAAAAGGTGGTCTGATCTATTGTTGATCAACTGGATTCCTTTTCTCTCTTTGCTTAATTTGAATCTATTGCCTTCTGAAATTAGGATTTCTGATTTGGGGACCTCCCTGTGGTTCTCTTGCAATAACTCTATCTCCCAGAGTCATTCTCTCCATCATCTTCTCCATGGTCTTCACCAAAGTGTCCAACTTAGCATCTAATGATGTAGAAGTTTCTTCCTTGATAGTTACCTTCTTTTTAGTCTTCATCTTGGATTTCTTGGCCAACAAGTTAGCTTCTACACTAACAATCTTCTTCTACAGCTAGGTTTCTCTCCCTTAGTTGGTATGCCATCTCAACATCAAATCCATTCGAATAGTGAAGTTAGGCCAATCCTGGGGGAGGCTTTATGTCTGCAAGGATGGAATTGTAAAATTATTGAATATGGTTGAGAAATATTGGACTGTTTCTTAGAGAGCTCTCTTCAAGTTTTCATACTCAACTAGTATTTGAAGAGGGATCTTTTTTACTTCCCACCTAGTCAGAAAACTTATTTCAAGTTGTTGAAAACTAGTAATACTTGCAGCTGGAAAACCTCTAAACCACTTCTTGACTTCTTCAGAAAAAAATTTGAGCTAACAGTCACATTTTAACGTCATCATAATCAACTTCTTCAAGATCTTTAAAATCACTCATTTTATCTAGATGTTGTTGAGTTGTCAAATCCCTTGTACTATCAAACAAAGTCAACTATTGGGCATAGTTTTGTGGCATATCATGTAGTTGGCCTTGTAAATCCAATGGAGCATAGCGAATATCCATGACTGTAGTATGAAATGTAGTTTTGCTAGTTTTTGTACTTGATGATGGAGACAAAATATGTGGTGGAACTGTGATATGTTGAGTTCTTGTGATGGAAGGAGTAAGGACAAAAGATACAATAGAAGCAGAATAGTATTGAGGACTCAAAGGCAAGGTAGAAGGAGGAGCAGAAGAAAAACAATATGGAGGACTCAGAGGGAAGGTAAAAGGAGGAGAAAAAGATGTTGGGATAGCCTGCTAAAAAGTAGGTGCCTTCTCGGTAGCCTCATGCAGTTGATTAACCAAATGTTCAAGCTTACAAAATTGTTGCAAAATTTCTCTAACAAACTTCGAAATGCTAGTTTTCTGAGATGGGATATATGGTTTTATTTTAGACTCATCAATGACTGTCTTAGACACAAAATATTCAGATTTGGATCTGAAAAGACTTCGCTCAAATGGCAGGTCGTAAACAATGTCTTCAACTATTACAACACTCTCAGGAAGGGTGTAAGATCTTTCTAGAGGGTTGTTACTTACTTCACCTTCTTCAAACCTCTTCTTTCTAAGAAATTTCTTAGGGTCACTTACAACTTCAGGGGGATTAGGATCTGGATGTGATCTTGTATGGATCTTTCTAGAAGCCATATTTCTAAGAAATCTGATTATAGCTAGGTCTAAACACAACTTCTAGGTGAAAATTCAACCTGAGTGATTCCTAATTCACTATCACCCATGAGAACTAGGATTAAGATTCTTAAAAAAATGTTTTACCAGAAAAAATTTAGCCTTTAGTCCTCGGCAATAGTGCCAAAATGTTAGCACTCTGTAATTTCCTTACGTTGTAGGAAGGAAACCCAGAGGTAACCACAAACCACTTGTAAGCTAAAATCTAGCCCTTATAGCTTTAGAGATGGCTCTCTTTGTCTAGGAAGTTCAATTTCTCAGATGTTAGGCTGGGTATAGTAATCAGTAGGGTATGGATTTTAAAGGTTTTCTGGTAGGAAAGGAGACAAATCCATTGGGCATACGGTCATGTCTACCTGATTATGTTTGCATTGATGAAATGAAGAGAAAATGGGTATTCCACAAGGGCGAGGTAGGTAGTCTCTTTAGAGATTTTTGGTATGAGTTTGTTGTAGGATGGTGAGTGAAGAAAAAATGGAAAATGACAAAAGAGCATCAAGCATCAAGATGAATTCTAATTGTCATTTTAGCAGAAAACATAGATGTCTAGAAAAACTGAAGCAGAGCATTGTTTAGAGTGAATTATGAATCAAATATTTGTTTTAACTAAACAAGAATATATATATATATATATATATATATATATATATATATATATATATATATATATATATATATATATATATATATATATATATATATATATATATATATATTCAAAGCATGATTTTTCATAGAATATAACTTACAAATAAAGGAAGCACATCTCCAGAGAAAACTAACTCAATAATCCCTGAAAATTCCACCTATGTATTTCATTCACTCTAAAAATGTCTCCAAAAAAAAGTGCAATACAATGTCTCTTTCTCCTTAACCTGACCAACCATTTTTTTCATTACATACACATCATAAAATAGACTCAAATGAATCATTTCTCACCTCTAGGGGTCGAATTCCTCATTAGGAATATTGTATCTAACTTTTGTAATGAAAATAGAACAAACTACTAAAAACTAGGGACTACATAACTAGATCTGTTTAAAGCATTTTACATTAATTCCTCAGCTCCAATTCAAGCTTATGAGTCACGGACTATTTTATTATAATTAATATAACAACAAAAACAAAATACATCAAATTTTGACAAGGTAACTCGCTCAAAAATAAGCATGTCTGGAAGCACAACGTCGACGCTGCGCAAACTCCTAATTCTTTAGAAATACAAAAACGCAACATGAAAGTGAAATGATTTATGGTTGTGATGCCTCTAGCATGTGTAAACAAGCCTACATATGGATACTTTCCCCTTTGGAAGTATTCCCTTACCATACAAAGACTCAAACTTCAACAAACTCTCTTGTAGCCAAAAACGCAACGCTAGTTTTAGAAGCGCAGCGCCATCTTTTTTTATAGTTTGAGTGATCAATGATGTTTTTATACAAGATGCGCACTTTGATGATGATGTTGACACTGCAACGACCATATCACTTTCTTTCTTTAAAAAAATTTCCCATCAAAAATATTGCACATTCGTCACCATACCCAAAAACCATAACACTAGTTACGACACCAAATGCGTAAAGTTGTTTCTTCAAAAATGTCTTCAAAGTTTTGACTAGATGTAACTACTAGAGGAATTTTGTGCAAAAAAATATCACCTGGAACCTCAACCCTATAAATAGGCATACTTTAGGTAAGAGTCAAAAAACAAAATTGTGTTACTTTACCCCTTCCAGTATTCAAATTTTGGTTGCCTCGACCAATAGGTCTAACTTGCCTTTTTCTTTCTCCTGCAACTCCCTTAATTGTTGTTTGGTGGCTCTTAGTTATTTCCTCATAGATATATTATGCTTACATACATTCTTCATTTTCCTGTGAAGTGGAAGGGATCTTCTCAACATGTATTTGGCATCATCCATGGTTGGTTGATAGATGTCCATAAGATCACTCCATTGCTTCCTAGTCCTTTCATCCTGTTGCTTGAATTCATAGATATCTCTGTGAACCTCCTTCAATTCCCTTTAAACCTATTAAAAATGTGCTTCCCCTCATCTACTTCTATATTCTCCTCATCTACCTCTATCTTCTCCTCTTGGATTTGTAGCTTCCTAGATGAGGATCTATTAATCCTAGCTGCTGGAACTTCTACCTTCTTAACATCTTCTTTGATTACCTTCTCTTTTCCCTTGGATTTGACAACATTTGGTGTAGCTTTAACCATTGGCACATCTTCACTAGGTTGAGTTTACTTTTCTAGAATAGCCTTCTTTAGTTGCCTATTTTCCTACTGCAATTGTGCAATCATGAAATGGGCCTTCTTCAATTGTTCTTGCAATTCTGCAATCTCCCTGACTTTATCATCAACCACTTCATCCTCTGGTATGGTCTCCATGGTCTCAAATGTTTACTTCAAGGGCAGATTTTTGGTAGCAGACCTAATGAGAGGTTTCTTAGGGGCAGCCACCACCTCTGGAGAAAATTGTAGCTTCTTACCTTTCTTCTTTCCTATAGACTACACTGTAGCTGAGGGCCTCTTCACTAAGCTTCCAATTGCTGATTGAATGTCCTTTACCACTACTGAGGGTGTTTCCTTCTTGCTCAAGGGACTAGTTGGCACATCATCCACTAGTTTTGAAGAATCAACAAATGACTACCATGATTGTTTCCTTTTATTTAGCTCCTCTAAAACCAACAACTTAGTTAAGGAAAAGTGGAATAGGCTAGGTTCCAATTGACTTTGTTTTCCTTGTACTTTATCTTCCATCTTGTAAAGACTCCTAAATAGGTAAAAGGGAAAATTTAAGGAGCTCTTTCCAGTGAAATGCATGAGTTTGAAATGGTATTGATAAATTCTTCCAAACCTTCCCTCACATGTGAAATACTTTTGAATAGCTTGCAAAAGTTTGCTATGATTTTTCAACAAATACTCCTTAGACACAATGGACCCATCCTCCTTGTCTCTGTAATCAATTTCAAAAAATATTTGTAATGGGAAATATCAAGCGGCATACCCTTGAACCATTTCTCTCCTTGGAGGGGAATCTATGTTGCAGTTGTTATTGTGACCTCTGTAACTGGAAAAGTGAGTGTTCCAACTTTAGCCTCCAATCCATTAAATTTCTTGGCAAACTCATTAGTCAATTGTATATTGTTCCCTTGAATCTTTTCCCTAAATCTGATACACCCCACCTGCTCAAAATTCATTATGATCGTTGGTTCTGCATTCATATATGAGAGATCTTGTGGTTCAAAATGGACAATAGCACCTCCCTTGTGGTTTCTTTCCTCTAGAGTTGACATGATTTTTTTTTTGCAGCAGATGATGATCTAGTGTTTAATGCAAACTTATTTTTTGCAACCAATCTTAGAGAAATAACGAAAAGGCCATAAAATTAAACCTTTGATGATTACTAAGAAAGAAACTCTTTACAGGAGACTAATTAGCACAAAAAAACCCTGAGGCAACCCACAACTTCTTGATACTAGTGGAAAAAATTCAAGGGACAGACGTAGCGCCAGAAGCGTAGCGCATGAGGAAATGGATTTTAAACACTTCTATAGCACAATTGATTAGGGTGGGGAGCTTCAATTTAGTTTAAAAGCATGAGACACCTTGCATATAGAGGCTCCATAGAGAAAAAATGCAGACTTGGCAAAGACAAAGCAAAAGATGCAATATTGTGTGGAAAGAAAGTGATTAGGAGAAAATGTCGCGATGGAAAAAGCACAACGATGGCATAATTAGGTATCTAGCAGGATTTCGATGTTATTTTTCAACTCATGCATGTAATTGGGTAACCATTGAAAAGCAATAAATTGAAACAAACTTGAATTTGCACCTGTGAGAGAGATTCGGTCACTGGGTTAGAAGAAACGCAACATTGTGTGGAAACGCAGTGCCCCTACCTCCTTTGTGCAACAACCAAACACGATCACACCACAAGATTCTGATGAGAATGATAAAGCGCTGAGAGATATTGGATGAAGGTAAACATGCAAACAACCTCCCACAATGATCAAGAGCGGTGTTGATGGTGATAATCACAATATTGAATTTGGAAAACAAAAGCACAACACTTGGCAAAAGTGTAGCACTTGTACTCCCAAACGTTGTACCCTTGCTAATGTCATGCACAATCATGATTTGACACATAAACTGACTAAAGACACCTATAATTTTGTGTCCATGATGATAAAGCATGGCAACACAATCTTTCTCATGATTACTTGATGCAACTTGACCACTATACCTATTTAACTTGACCCCTTATGATTACCCTTTTAATGATGATCCTTCATGACATTACACTTTGGATTTTTAGCAAATAGACATTTTTGACTCAAAACTTTACATGAAACTCCATCCAAATTTAGACAGACCTCTCTAGACCACAACACTCATGAAATCAAACTGGAATTTATAAATTTTCCTCAAATGAACAGAAAGACTGAAATGACAAAGATTCCTATAACATAGGATCCTAACACAGAGCGTCTAAGATGAGTCACCCTTGCATCCATGGAGTTTTTTCAGAGTCTTATTGAGTCCTATTATAATGTATCATCCATATTTTCATCACATTCATCTCATTTTGCTCATATTTTGCCTGCATCTATACTAACCTATCTTTGAAAAACCTTCGTTTGAGTAGTTGACCATCCCCTCTAGAATCGATTTAGTCGCTTCCAAGTCAACCATGCATATTATTCTCTCATAAGGGAATTTTTTAGTCCACCACTCACCTCTTATCCTTCCATCATCATCCCTTGTTTTAGTCCATCAGTCACATTACTATGATCCCCGTGCCTTTGTTGAGGAATCCTCATTTCCTCAACTCTAGCGAGCCCTCTTTTGTAAACTTTAGCTCATTTATTCCAAGAGAGTGGTTTAAAGGGCGATGTACCTTGGTTACATCCTTCATCATTATTCGATGCCTTAGATATAGCAAAGGGAATCATCATTACCCTTTGACTTGGTTATTCCTTGCATGCTCAACTCCAACTTATTATCACACAATAGAGAATCGTACACTTGATGGTCCAATGATCCAAGAGATTGTACCATCATTTATTGGGTTTGCATGAGATTTTCCAAACCTCATGAAGGGGTGGCCCTCTAGTTAGCCCCCCACATGCCCGAATGTCAGCAAATTATGATCCAAACTCTGATGTAGTTATGTAGATTTAACTGGCTCAGTTTCTGCCACTTACAATACCCACAACATGCATGTCTTCTTCAGATGATCTATTTAGATCCTCAGAGCCCTTTCATATTCAACAAGACATCTTTGGTTGTGATCTCCCCTCACCATGTCAGCTTGAGGAGCATTATGTCTCATGTACTCATATCAACAAATGTTATTGTAATCAGTCATGGCTTATGTTTTCCAGGTGCATTATGTATATGGGACTCATTGTATCATTGTATCACTTTATGGCCCAATGATGCCAAAATTTCATGTATCATGTACCTTTTTTTCCCATAACCGCATTGTTGGGAACACCATTATTATTTGTACTCAGTGATCTTGGTATGTATGGGTATTGCCTCCCCCGCCTCATTTGAGATCATGTACTTTAATAAAAGGAGACTTCTATCAGCTAAGTAGGTCTCTCCCCCTCCATTCTCAATTCTTCCTTGCCTTGCTTCAACTCTCTCTCTCTCTCTTGCCCCCCTTTGGTGTCTCGCGAAAGTGCAACCTACAACGTATTTTGGTCATATGATTTGCTCCTAACACTCTTATGTTGTGGGACAATCTATTATCACCCAAAAAATGATCACCTAGCCATTTCTTACTACGTGGATCGAAATACACCATGTAGTATTAATTTTACCTTGGTAAAGCCACTTTCACCATGGGAAACAAATTAGTAAACCATTTTTCCTAAATTATTTCTCATTAAAATTAAAAACAAAAACAAAAAAAAAAACAAAAAACAAAAAACCTTGGGAATAATTGAATAAATCATTATATATTTAATTTTCTCTAGAAATAATTATTAAATCATTATTTGATAATTATTCCTTAATTAATTTTAACTTAATCACCTTGGAATAATAAAATTTATCACTATTTACTTATTATTCCGTATTTATTCCATATTTTCCTTATGAGATAATTATTAAATCACTATTTAATAATTATTTCTTTCTTAATTCTCACAAAGTGATTAATAAATCATTTTTATTTGTTAATTACTTCAACCACTTTCTAAATAAAGATATTTGACCATTTTGAATATATTTTCCCTCTCAAAAAATATAATAAAATATTCCCAATGGCTAGATTTTGATTTGGTCAATAATATTTTATTATTTTCCAATTCCTAATTTAGCTCAATACTTTGTTATAAATAAGAGGGTTTTCCATTCATTCTTCACCTTGATCATTCTCATTGTCACCACTATCGTCTTATCACATTTGAGCTCTCACTTGAGTTCAAGCTATTTTTTTTTGTTTTCTGCCCATTGCAAGTTGAGAGAGAGAAACAGATCGTTGAAGCACAAGAACATAAAAAGGACCCATCCCATGAAGGGGGATCTATAGACTCAAGTTTATAAATTCTCATTACCAGGTGTTTCATTTAAATTAATAAAATTCACTTATTTATATGATCCATTGGGTTACTACATTTTTTCTTTGTTGTTATATGTTTCTGGTTACATATGATCTTTTGCTACAGGGTTTTTCCTTATTTTTCATTGCAGATCTAAAGCATAGATGACCATATTTTTTTGTTAGGTTCACTTGTCACCAGTGACTTAAGTGAAACATTTTTGGTACACTTGCTAAGAAATTTCATTCTAACACACTTTCACCACCAATTTTTGGAAAGAAATTTCCAATTTGCAAGGTACACAACTCCAACTGAGTACAACTTACCATCCAGAACTGATGGTCAAATAGAAGCAATCAACAAATGTTTGGAGACCTATCTGCGGTGCTTCACTTCAGACAAGCAACATCAATGGGTACAGTGGTTGCCTTTAGCTGAATGGTGATATAATACTAACTATCATGAAGCCACCAAGATGGCAGTGTATGGCCAACTCCCACCTTCACCATCTTCTCATACCTCGGATATTCCAAAGTATTGGTAGTTGACAAGCTCCTGCAAAATCGTGCCACCATGCTCGCTCATTTCAAAGATAATATATATCAAGATGAGAATTGAATGAAGCAACAGGTCTACCAACACTGTTCAAATAGGTCATTTCAAGTAGGTGACCAAGTGCTCCTGCGACTCAAACCTTATAAGAGGACCTCTCTCAAAGAAAAGGGCTACCATAAACTAGCCCAAAAATTCTGTGGGCTTTATTAGGTACTTCAACGTATAGGAGTAGTTGCTTGCAAACAGGCCTTGCCAACTACTTCAAAAATCCACCCAGTCTTCCATGTATCTTTCCTCAAGAAAGTTGTGGGGAACAATTGCAAGGTTCAAACAAGTCTGCCATAATTGGATGAGGAAGGTTCACTTTGGCTCTGACCTGAACAGGTCCTCGATACTCGTGAAATACATCTTTGTGGTCGCATGATCAAGGAATTCCTCATCAAGTGGAAAGACACCTCTCCAGAAGATGCGACATGGGAACCAACCACTATTCTTCAGCAATTTTCGCAACTTCAACCTTGAGGACAAGATGCTTTTGATGGGGGAGGGCATGTTAGGGTCCAACCCTAACCCCTTTATTTATGTAATAAGCCCAAGGGGCCTCATCAAAGTCATATTTAGTTATTTGAGTTAATAAATCCCGTAAGCGGTTATCCGCATTAATAATAATTGTAAGTGGTTGACCCGCATTATAGAAAAGGGACCACAATTAGTTATAAATGGGCCATAGTTAATAAATAAAGTGGTTAACCCGTATTATGCAAGGGACCACTAGTAGTTATGGTTTTGGATGTCATAAAGCTATAAATAGTCTTAGATACCAAGGGAAGAATCATCAAGTTTTATTATAATTCAGCTCTGCTCTATTGGAGGTTGCCCCCTTGAAGAGGTGAGTGAACATTGTATTCTGCTTCTGAATAATAAATTATATTTGCATCTTGTCTCAATTCATGTGATATTTCTATGTTTCAGGAAATATTGTTTCGTATTTCTGTCATTTTGTTATTCTTGTAGGTCAAGTGTATAACACAAGAAAACTTATGGCATGCTGACGTTGGTTGTTCGAAACACATGACAGGTGATAGAAATAAATTTGTTTCCATTAATGAAGTTAAGAAAGGAAATATTTCCTTTGGTAATAATTGTCCTACAAGCATAAAAGGTAAAGGAATCGTTGTTTTAAGAGGTAAAATCAAGCCCCAAAATGTATTGTTTGTAGATGGATTAAAGCATAATTTGTTGAGTGTCAGCCATATGTGTGACCAAGGAAATGGGGTAATATTCAGGTCCAAAGGGTGTGTCTTCAAATAACTGGATATAGGGAAAACCATAATCAAAGTAACCAAAACTTTGGATAATGTATATGTCTTATAAGATGACAATGAATATTTCTATTCGAGAAAGACTGAAGAAAGTTGGCTATGGCACTAGAGGCTAGGGCATCTCAATTTAGTCAACTAGTTAAACTGAGTAAGAAGGGAGTTTTTCACGACATGCCTAATATTGTACCACTTGAAAATTGTATCTGCAAATCCTGTAAATTCAGTAAGCAGTCAAGGGTTCAATTCGAGGTGAAGAAATATCCTTTCGAAATACCTCCTGAGTTGATCCATACATACTTATGTAAACCAATGAAGAACAAGTCTCCTCGAGGTGAGAACTATTTTATGTTGTTAATTGATGACTACATTAGAATTTGTTGGGTTAGCCTATTAAAATTTAAAAATGAGACCTTTGAGAAATTTAAGATATTCAAGGCCTTGGCTGAAAATCAAATGGATCAAAAAATAAAGTACCTAAGGTCTGATAAAGGAGGTGAATTCATATTAGATGAATCCATTGATTTATGTGATTAGAATGGAATCAAAAGATAGTTTTCAATAGCCAAAAATCCTCATCAAAATGGAGTTGTTGAAAGAATCAATAGAACTATTCAACAAATGGCTCGTGCAATGCTTGATGAATATGGAGTGCCTCATTCCTTTTGGGGAGAAGCGGTGCAAACAACGGTCAACACACTCAATAAATCCCATGTGAGGGTGAATGGTGACAAGACACCATATGAATTATGGTATGGAATACCTGCATTCGTAAAGTATTTTAAGATTTTTGGGAAGAAATGTTATATCAAAGGAAATGATGATAAACATAGCAAATTTGAACCAATGGCAGATGAAGGCATTCTTCTTAGGTACTCTTCCAGATGCAAGGGGTACAAATGTTATAATAAAAGACTTCACAAAATTGTTGAATGTATAGATGTTACAATAGATGAAGGTGTTGTATGTCCCAAAAGACAAATGCAATCCGATGAAATCAACAATGATGAATCTCCAAACAATTAAATCAAAGAGATTGTAGGGGAAGAAGAAGATGAAACATTAGAGAAAGAAGGCAAAGAAGAAGATAATCTAGAAAAGACTCCATCTAGGTATGTGCAAAAAAATCATCCTGAAAGCCAAATACTTGGAAATAAAGAGGTTGGTGTGCAAGCTAGAAGGAAGTTCATGGGTTCATCTAGTCATACAACTCTAGCTTTGTTGTATACAATTGAAACTCAAAATGTACATCAAGCAAGTTAAGATGAAGGTTGGATTGAAGCCATGAATGATAAACTTAATCAAATAGAGAAAACACATACTTGGGATCTTGTTCCAAGACCATAAAATAAAAATGTAATAGGAACCAAATGGATATTCAAGAAAAAGTTAAATGAAGATGGGAAAGTGATCAGGAATAAGGTATGTCTTGTCTGCAAAGGATATGCACAACAGGAAGGGATATCTTTTGAAGAAACTTTTGCTGTAGTTGCTTGGCTCGAAGTATTCATAATTTTCTTAGCATTTTCCAACTTCCACAAATTTAGAGTATAGCAGATGGATGTTAAGTTTGCTTTCTTGAATAGGGATCTATAAGAGGAAGTCTACATTGAGAAGCTTAAGGGGTTTATACTTGGAAATGACAAGGATCTCTTATGTAAACTCAAGAAAGACTTAAATGGGTTAAAGCAAGCTGCCCAATCTTAGTATTGTCGACTAGACAAATATCTTTTGACTTAGTTACCGAAGAATCCACAGTAAGAACCATTTTCTGCCAATGTTTCAAATCCCAATCGGGATCCATCATCAGGACTACTTGAATGGGCTTCAAGAAAGGATCAATTGATAACAACTTGTATATCAAAGAAAACATAGATAAAATCTTGGAGGTAGTTGTATATGTTGATTATATCATATTTGATACCAATATTGAATCAATGAATTAATGGTTTGTAGTAGCGATGTAGCAGGAATTTGAAATGTCCCTACTTGGTGAAATGACCTTCTTTCTTGGAATACAAGTACAACAAACAAAGGATGGCATCTTTCTTTCTCAAAAAAGTATCTCAAGAATATTTTAAGGAAATTTGGGATGGAAGGTTGTAAACCTATAAGTACACCCATGGTAGCAGGTTGTAATCTCAGCAAAGACGATGAATCCCCAACAATCAATCAACTTGAATATCGATCTATGATTGGGAGTTTACTCTATCTAACAAGAACTATACTAGAAATTATGCATGTAGTTGGCATAGTGGGGCACTTTAAAGCAAATCCTAAGGAGACACATCTCAAAGTAGTCAAAAATATATTCAAGTATTTGCAGGGGACACTAGACTATGGACTATGCTATACAAAGAATACAAATTTTAATCTTGAATCATATGCTGATGCAAATTGGGGTGGAAGAATTGATGACTGAAAAAGAATTAGTGGTGGAGCCTTCTTTCTAAGGCAATGCTTAGTCTCTTGGTTCATAAAGAAACATAGCTCTATTTCTTTATCTACTACTGAAGCATAATATGTTGCAACTACTACATGGTGTACATAACTATTTTGATGATTCAAACTTTGCAGGACATTCAAGTTACACGTCCACAACTTTTTTCTATCTTCTATGACAACACTAGTGCCACTAGTGTATCCAAAAATCCAGTCATGCATTCGAAGACAAAGCACATCCCCATTAAATATCTTTTTCTCATAGAGCAAGTCTTCGACCATAAGGTAAAACTAGAATATGTCCATACACATGAGCAGTTTGCAGACCTCTTTACTAAGCCTCTTCTACCAGACTCCTTTGAATATCTTAGATAGTACTTGGGGATGATCTCTTCTTCTTCTCTTCGCTAATCAAATCCAACAATATTTTTGTGCATTGGCTCAGGGGGGAGCATATGGCACCAACCAATTTAAAAATTTTATATTTGCATCCCAAGCATATGTGTAGGGAGAGTATGTCAACAAAGTGGGAGGTCATTGTTGTTGCCTTATTGTCCTGTTGTGGTGAAATCACAACACCCCCATTTTTTACTTATTATTTCATAATAATAATGGGGACCCTTTTCGTAAATTTTGGCCAAATCACTTTCTAATATATTTTTTTGGTAAGTGTCCTACAATTCTGTGATATTTTCGTTTTCTTTGGAATTCCTTTTGATTAATTCATTGCATTCGATTTTCCACTGGCTTTCCATCGGTTCTCGTTTCACCTCATCTTGACTCGTAGCTTGGAAATGGCGCTTCTCCGAAGTTTGATGATTTTTACCGTCGGCTCTTAAAAATGCAAAAAATGTATATCATTTTAATTTTTGTATATTTTGATTTTTAGTTATTTTTTATGAATTCATTTTTCACTATGGTCTTACAAAATAGCCACAACCAAATTGTAAAACAATTAAAATTAAGTGCTTTTTTAGATCTCGAAAGTCTATATCAAATCCCAATTTAAAAATTATGAGATCTAAAATCCCAAAACTATAAAATAATTGTAGTTTTTAATGTTATCACGACCTTCAATATAAAGTGTTTGTAGAAAAAGACCCACTTCACGTGACCCTCCTCTTCTTCCTTTCCTTATCTTCTCACCTCACCTCGACACATATTTTCTTCGTAGCTAAATTTCATTTCCCCTTCGAAATCCTACCTCCAATCACCTCATCTCATCGAAAACTCAGGGCTTCTAAAATCTCTGAACTATAATTAAAAGTCTCTCCGATATACATACCTCCAATGACTATTAACATAAGTTTTTATGAAAAACAACCAAAAAAGACAAATTAAGTATTATATTCCTTTTCCCAAAACCATATCGTAACCTCGGGATCTTACGGCATCGATGCTCACTTGGCATGTTTTATATCGGAATTTTTATTTTTTTATTTATAGGCCTTTTCGAAAAGACCTCCGAAACTCTAAGCCATCGGAAGTCTCGCTTCATGATGATGATGATGATGGTGGTTAACATCCACTAAGACCAAACTTTGGTCTATCTGACCTAAAGAAACAAATTATTTAGTTTGATTTAAGATTTTATTCCTATGCTCAAAAAGCTTGGAGAGAAGCCTCCCGAGCTCACTATAATTTTGACATCGTAAAAGGCTAGGAAGGTCAGTATTGCAACAAAGATAATGAAACTGAGATCTAATGAGGTTATACGCGGGGCACTCTCAGAGGAAGTGATTTTCATCCTTGATGTTCATATTCTCACAGAGATGGCAGATCCTTTCCATCCATGGTGTTTTAGGAATTGCCCAACGACCCATTTCACTATGGAGCTCATGAGAGTTCGTTCTAATCTTGGCTATATTAATTTTCTTCTTTGAGCTAGTTAAAACAGAGAGATACTTTTGATCTTCTAGGGTGGGGTTGATGACCTCCTTATAATATCTTAATTTTCTTTTAGCTGTTAAATCTTTCTCACACCACAATTTTTCTTTGAACTTAGAAATAACAATATTTTTAATGTTATTAATGTTTTGCAGTGCAACATTCTCGTCGATCTCCCAATGGTTTAACCAGGCCCTGGTGTCTTTATCCCAACCTCGTTTGAGCCTTAGGTGGTTTTGGCTGGAATTTAAAGCTAGCTTAGGAAGTCTATGGTCTCCTATGTTATTGAGTTTGTGCTTGTACAACAGAGCCTAGTCATAGTTAAGCTCACGATAGGGAAAGACCCACTTCTATAAGGAGAATAGGATAGGGTGTATTGCTTTTAATTTTGAGGTTATACATTATAAAACACTTCTAGATTTGCTCAATCTTTCTCCAAGATTCTCTAGAGATGCTGCAACCCTAAACCTCACATCCATATAAGATAACAGGAGTGACTAAAGTTTCAAAGAGGAACTTCTTTTTATCCCACATTACGAGGTTTGTCGTTTTACAATTATTTTCAAGACCAAAATAAGCTTTCCACCCCCCATTAATTCTTTTCGCAATGCTATAGTTCCAGTTAAGCTTGTGATGAATATAAATTCCTAGGCACTTGTAAGAAGACACTTCCTCCAAGTTACTATTGTCATACATGAAATTAGCGTAAGTGTCCTTCTTGGTTTTGATAATCATAACTTTTGTTTTGTCAATGTTAACTGTCATACCCATGGTAGAGCAGAAATCCTGAAGAATTCTAAGTTGCTTATCAAGATCAGATGGGCACCTTGCGAGAAGAACAATATTATCAGCATAGAGAAGAAGGATGATGACTATCCCAGCTAAGATCATGCCAGCACAAGTTGCTTCCTCTAAATAACCTTCTAGCTTGTCAATGTAAATGCTAAATAGGGTAGGGAGAGGGGGCAACCTTGTTTAACTCCGATATTACACTTAATATCTTTCGACCATCCCTCATTGCTCTTTAACTTGGCAATTACATTCTCGTATAACCTTATAGTGGCAGCTCTCAACTCGAAAGGAACCTTTTGCTCTTCTAATCTATTCCATAGGTTGTTTCTAGGAACCGTATCGAAAGCCTTTCTAAACTCCACAAAGCAACAAAAGGGATTGGATTTATCATTGCAGCATTCCTCCACAATGATCCTAAGTGTAACGAGGTGGTCCGTTGTTGAGTGTTGCCTTCTAAAACCCGTTTGGCCTTTAGCTCGCTTACCTTCACTTTCAAGCCATATGCTCAACTTCTTTTCCAAAATAATACCATATAACTTGGCTAAGAGAGGGTTGATCATAATTGTCCGATAATTAGAGGGGTTATTTGTATGCCCACTTTTAAAAATAGGGATAATGAGGCTCTGGGTCCATGGTTTAGGGAACCCTTGCTTGACTGCTTGATTGAAAAGCGTGTGGATGTGGGGGATGAGGACAGGACCTCCAATTTTTAAGATTTTTGCCTGGTTAGCTTCAATGTCCTTAGCTTTCCCATTTGTCCTTAGCTTTCCCATTTGCCAACTTTCGTATTTAGTTTTCAAGTTTGGTTTTTAAGTTTGACATTATTTTAATGTTTTTAATATTATTTTAATTAAATTAAAATTTAATTAATTTCTAATTTATTTAAATTAATTAATTTTTTATATTTTAAATATAACTTTTTTATATATAAAATTGTAATTTAATTTTAATTAAATTTATACATTTTTAATTAAATTTTAATTTAATTAATTACAAATAAATTAATTTGTATATTATTTTTAATTTGTAAATAAATTAGTTAAATTAATAATATCTATATATATAATTAATTATATAATTGTAATTAATTTGTTTTAATATATTAAGTAATTTGTAGTTAATTAATAATTAGATTAGATTTTTTAATTAAAATTTCATAATTTTAGCCTCGTAGACATTTTTCTAAAATTCGGATAATTTTGATACTTCAACTTTGGAGGCTCATAAGTTGAGTTTTACTTTACCAAAAATGAGGCCTAGGATGGCTCATTGGAAAGATACAATCATGGAGAATATTTATGAAGTGGTTACATGACAAGATTTGGTAGTTAATTGAGCCAAAAAAAATAGCAGAAATTAAGCTCTGAATTTGTAATCAAAACCATTTTTTTGAGTTTAGTTTTTGCATTTTCATTTGCCCAAAGCTTCTGTTGATTGCGGATCCATTCGATTTTGTCCTCTTTGGCCAACAATATCTTTACAGGGATCATGGGAAGCTTTGATTTCTTTTATTTATTTAATTGAATTTTGATTGGAGAAGTTTGTTTTCCCATATTTTGTAATTCTGATTTTGGTTTGCAATTTAATTTATTTTTTAATGGATTTTGGAAAGTGAGCAGTTGGGGCGATGAGGAAGAGAATACTGGGAGAAATGGAATCGCACCAACAAGAGAGAAAGAAGAATTCTAACCAATTAAAATTTGTTGGAGCAAGTTTATTCTCTAACAACTCTATCATTTTAATTTTCTTTTGTAATTATAAATATGGCTTTGGTAAAATAGAGAGGGGGTTCCAGATCTGAAAATTGGGGAGAAAATTCTTTGCAAAAAGAGAGTTTTTTGAACAACTGTAGAGAGAAAAAAAATTGTAGAGAATTAGCTAGTTTGGACCAAACTTGTGGGGATTAAAAAAGGTGTGTTTCAGCTCTAAATTTTCATGCTATCATGAAATTTTCTGAGAATTTCTTGCTCTTAAAGACTTTGATCAAATCTTTTATTCTTTTACATTATTGTCGAAGATAGAGATTGATTGATGGCTTGCATTTAATAAAATTTGATGCAATTATTGATCCAGATTAGTATGCATTTTTTGAAGTTTTGCACTATTCTAAATTCATTTAATATATGTTTGTTTAAATCATTTGAAAACTATATTTTAATGATGGATCTAATTGCTATCAAGTTAAATTATGAATTTAAATAGATAAACATGACATACTTATTAACTATTTAGCAAATTAATGTCAATTTTATCTTGGTTTTAATAATGATTGTTTTATGAGAACTATTTCCTTATTGCCATCATATTTTTTTTTAATTCGAATTCATTTTATTTGAATTTGGATGTATGTGCACCAGAGATCTGATGACTAATCATCGGATAGTTGAATACATATACTTGCTTGAACTAGTAAGAAGTATTGGAACTATTTCCTTGGTTTATTTACTTCATTTTTATTCCAAATTCAAAGTTGGTCCAAATCCCCTTTTACCTTGCTCTTGGTTGAGAGAGGGACTAATCCTTCTTTCAATCGAGATAGATTTAGGATTTATTTTATGTTACTTGCATATTAAAGTAGATCTGCATTTAGTTTTAATTATTGCATTCTAAAAGTCCTCTTACATAGGGGCAGACTTTATAGTGGCTTGGTTGGTCCATTAATTCAGTTTATGGATCACTTTCTTGTAAGAGCTCTGCAAGAGGGCAGATCTGATGTCTTTCTTTCTATTGGCAAGTAATAGACATACTATAAGCTAACAGAGAGAGAGGGTAATTGGACCCAATCGAACTAGTCAGAACCACTACATCAAACAGATAAGAGCTTAGTTGGGAATTTGACCGGGTGGTCTCCCTTACATGTTGATAAGGTCATTTTTTACTATCAACATGTCCTTGATGTCCATTGGTTGCAGGAGGTAGCAGATTTCTTGGTCTTTAATGAATATTTCGTAGGTGTGGTAGCTACACAGTTGGTGCTAGCATGGTGTTCCAGTATAGTTTGGTTACCCTTTGTCATTGATGTTAAAGGTGGAGAATGAGCCAACCACTTGAGCAAGGTGAAGACCAGTCAACCAAAGGAGATTAAAGATATAGAAGAGGATAAATTTGGTAGTGTGGTTGAATGTTGCAATCAATGCCAAAGGGATAGTTTGTTGGCATTGATGTCAACCATGAGACAGTTAGCCAGTTGTGATCCCATTGATATCAATAGGATGAGCTTGCATGATGTGTTGATCAAATGTTAATGTATCTGGGGGTTTTCCTAAAGTGTACTTGTTACAAAGGTGTCCAAAGGCTATAAAGGTCCTTGAGGATGTGATGTCATAGTTGAAAGTAATTTTGGGTAGAGGAGCTTGATTTTCTCAGTGTTTGAGCAGTGACGCGGTCTCAACACTGTCATAGAGCGACATTGGGGTAGTGTTGTGCTCTACTTGTTGTAATCCAGTGCAGATTATTGTTGTCTGCCCATTCAATTCCAA
Organism: Pinus tabuliformis; assembly: GCA_031772625.1. Taxonomy (NCBI): domain Eukaryota; kingdom Viridiplantae; phylum Streptophyta; class Pinopsida; order Pinales; family Pinaceae; genus Pinus; species Pinus tabuliformis. The sequence continues at coordinate 638,706,680 of CM062804.1, forward strand.
CAACACTCTCTTGTAGGTGCACAAAGAAATACCATCAAATTTACCAAAGGAATTACCCGAGGTAATTCATGGGTAATTCGCAACGGGCACAAGTCCGCTTGTAAAAATAACAACATTTACATTTATTTTTGCTTAGGGTAATTGATGGGTCGATGTGACTTAGTAAAAAAGAAATGGATATAAATTCACAATGTTGTTTTCTATGTGGGTCTGTGATTGAGAAATATGAAGTGTTATCCTCTGTTTGGTCTTTGGCACTGATGTATTTTTTGTTATTTTAGCATAGGCTTCTAAGAATCGTTGAAAGTTGATTATCCTCCCTTCAACCTAATGCAGTGATCAAGACATAGATGTGATCGTGCTACTCCTAAAGGAATTGAATGAGATTATATTTTTTTGGCCCAAGTTCAACTCAATTCAGTGCACATACGTGATTCGATGTGCAAAGGGGTTAGAATGTCATAGTTCTTACTATATTTTGTAATAGAACATGGGTTTTATTGTAATGTCACTCACATATATGATATGCTTGTCCCATGGTTCGATCTTTTTTAAGTGCACAATGCAAGGAATAAACTTCTTATGTGATGAATTTGGTCAATCTTGAGCACATGCCTTAGATCTGACTAGTCTAGAACTAGTGGGGATCTTTGTTTGATCAATCTGCGAATGATTTTTGTGGTCTAATGGGATCTAGAGGAATGGTATAAAGTTTCATTTTGGTATGATACGTGTTCGATCATTGTTTAATGCACATTTGATGAACAATTTTAGATTGTCTTGAGTGCAAGGTTCAGATCTAATGCTAGTGGGGACCTCTGTTAATACATGTGCCAACACTGGTAAGAACATGTTCGATATAGTATGTACTCTACTGCAATTTTGATGTGTTGTGGAATTACTCTATTTAGATGTGTTGCTTGCATGCATTACTGAAGGTTAAAAATTGGCTTTGTGAAATTTTGTTTAATAATTTGCTAGTATATTAGAGTTTATTTGTGTTACCTATTCAATCAACTAGAAGATTTGTCGAAGGTTTGATCTTGTGATTATTTCATTGTTGAGAGAAGTTTGTTCTCTAGATCCCTACATTAACAATTTGTTGAAGCTATCAATAACAAGAGAGGCTTGAAATATTGTTGCTAATTTGGTTGTTGAAATTTGTATGTTACATTGTTATTGTACATCTTTGTTTGTAGAACTAAATGAATAATCACTTAATATGTTGTTGATGTGTTGCTAGTAACAAATATTGATCATTGTAAGTTGATGATAGAGGTTATATAGTTGAGAGTGAAGTTCATTTTCTACTATCTTGTTGATGTCGGTGTTTGACAATGCAACGGATGATAGTGGCTTGTATCCCTGAGCAAGACTAAGTTGATGGTTGTGCTAGGCTTTGAACAAATTTGTTGAGATTGCGGATTGATGTGTTGCTACTCATTTTAAATGGTTATGCATTGTTGAGTACAGAGACTTATTCACTTGTTGATTGGATGTTAGTACATATTCTTATCTCTTAGACTTGGTTTCTTATTAGTGAACATAAGAATATTTGATTATGTATTGCAAAGTTTGTTGTTTTGTTTACTGGATACAATGATTTTATTTATGAAGTGGATTTATATTAGATTGATTGTTGATGTATGTGGTTAAGGTTTTCCTGAAGCTGATTTGATTATTGGAGAGATTTTTTTGTATTCAGAGAAGGATATAGCGGGCCCAATATAAAAATTATGAAATGTGGGCTCCATATTATTGTGTTGAGGATAGTGGGCCCTAGTTTGAAAATGCATGAATTGTAGTCCACAAGTGTCTGAGGGTTGGAGCCTTCAGTGGGAAAGTGGTGGGTTTCTAACTTAGGGAGTGGTGGATTCCTTTCAATATTGACTGGAGAAACTATTGAAGGCAACAACCTTCAGTAGTTAGGGCCTACAGTAGGTGGTGTCCTGCATTGTTGAGGAAGTTGTGGCTTATGTCAATAGGTTGTCGCTTGCATGCATTGCAAGTCGAGACTTGCACATTGGTGGTGGCCAATGATTCATATACAAATAAGAAGATTGATTAATAATAAGAAGAATAAGACAAATAACCGTGGGGTGGTTTTTCTCCTGGAAGGGTTTCCACTAGAATCTTGGTGTTCATGTGTTGATGTAAGGCTCTTATGTGCTTTGATGATTTATGTTGTTCATGGTTTACTTGTGCATACTTATGTTATTTTATGCTATTATTTTATGGTACTGGATAATTAATTGTTGATTCCGTAAATCATAAAAAATAAAAAATAAAATAAAAATAAAAATAATAAATAAAAAAATTGCAAAAAAATATAATTGGTGACTAATTGAGTGAAATATTGATTCACCCACCCCTAGTATTTCTAATAATAAGAAGAAAACATTCTAACTGGATTATTCTAACATTAAATGTATCCATTGCCTTAACATCCTAAGAAAATATCACTTAGACCACTCAAGCTTTAACAAATATATTCTTCCTACAATAGGCATAGTCAAAACATTATGTTGTATCAAGAACACTCGTGGCAAGAAATATATTCATTGTTTATTTTTTGGTCAATTAGCCTTTTTGTTTATTTGATTATATTTTGCTTTCTTCCAACACTTTCTTGAAGCCATCTTCATCTTTAAATATCTTGGTGAGCCTAAAGGAGTATAGGTTCGATTAGGGTCATTGCTTTCATATGTTTGTGGATGTTCTTGTAATACTAACATGGCGATAACTTTCCTTGTATGTGTTGGGATAGCTTTTAACGTAACATTAATCCTCTTGCATATTATGTAATTTATATCTTTTGTTCATTAGGTCTACCATGCTTCAAATAACTATCTTCCATTCCGGCAAGGTTACAATATGTCTAGTATGAACAAGGATACTCCTTTGTAGAATCACAGTGCTATGCAAAGGCTACATAATCACCTTGTTTCTTCCTAACTCGATTCATAGTGTCCATTTTCTATATCAAATTAAGGGATGCTCTCTATATTGTTTTGAATTTAACTGCAAGCAAGATCATACAAAGTCTTTTTTTTGTCATATCATGTATTAATCCTATCATAGCATCACATTTAATTTTATTGTCACTACCATTTTCCCATCCCTAACATTTCATTCCATTCCATATTTATAGGTTTCACTTAAATTTCGATCAACACTCCCTTATTCCACTTTTATCATCCAATCTTTATTCTTCTAGCTAACTCCAACTTTCTTTCCCCTCATTTTTCTTCTACGATATCTTGCCAACTTTTCGAGAAATTTTCTGAAAATTTATGTTTTCCCATAAATAATCTCGATGGGGAACTTCCCATTTATCTATTCCCTTGACATAATGGGGCATATGACATCATGCGTTTGAAACAATGTTGTAAAATGCATTGTCTCAAAGATGGACAAAATGTAGACATCAAAAACTGATTAACACAATTTATTTTGTCTATATACATTATTTTCTTCTCCTGACATAATCAAGTAAATTTTAATTATTTAATTACTTTAAATTCTTCCAAACATTAATTAAACATTTTAATTATTTAATTATTTCCTTCTTACACATAATTATTAAATTTTTATTTTTATTTATTTTTTATTTTTTTAATATTTTCCCTCGTTTGTCATTAATTAAATATTTATCATTACTTAATTAATCATTCTTCATCTCTTTTTATTTAAAAATAAAATAAAAATAATAACAAGCAGATTGAGTATTTGTATATGATATAATTATGTGCATAGTTCACAACAAATACATCAGGTATTACAAAGATAATTCATCAAAATTTTCCAATTATTTTCTCCTTTCCAATAGGAACACATGATTTTCTTAAGGATAATATATCTGAGTAACAAAAAAGGGGTTTTTTAGGTGAATACCTTACAAAATTGCCCAAAAAAGACATGAAATTTACAACACATAACGCTACTAGGGATTTTTTATAATAGACTTCATCCACCATTAGGGAATTATAACATAGTTGATTTTGTCATTAATATTTAATTCACATATCTTTAATTTACATCCCTCGTTATCATACTTTTCTGCCTATTTGTTGAAGTCCCTTACGACATGGAAATATGCTTTGGATGAAATATCTTATGTAACATTCCAGATTCTTTTCATGATGTTTCCCATGGATTTCTCCTTTGGGAGGGTGGCTTTGACTAGATGATGTAGCATTAGGAGAGAATCTCCTATAACTGTAAGTGTGTCAACCTGATGTTCTTTGGCTAAAAAAAATTCCTTGGTAGAGACCATATATCTCTGCTTGATTATTTGTCATATGAACAAGACCCCATGAGTACCTAAACTCTTTGTCCTACTTGACCATAGAGTACCCCTCCCCCTCTTTCCACCCCTAATTAATTATTCTTATTCTAGTATGATATAATTAACTAATTACTTAATTAGATAATTAAGTCTTCTATAATTGTTATTTATTCATTTTCCAAATTCATTTCTTCTAAAGAAATAAAAGGAGTAGTCTAACTACTACATGTTTTTCACTTTTCCATTGGAATCAAGTGATACAATTCTTGTAAAGGTTGTAATTTTTTGTTGTTTAAAATGCATTTTTGAGTGTATAAATGGATTCAATGCCTTGAAAAAACCCTGGGGCACCAATTTTTGCAAATTACATCACTAAAACTTAAGATTCCAAAAAGTTCATGCCAAATTCCAGCTAAAATTGACCACAAAAAGTTGCTCGGAAAAAGGATAGAAATGTCTAACAATTAGACTATGTCAAAATAAAATATCTTTATTTTATTTACCCTTACCCTCTCATGCAAACAACTAGATGATTTTTAATTTTCTAGTCCATTTCTACATCTTCAATGCAACTCACTTCATGTTCTCACTGGGGGATTGTAATGCCCTCCTCCCACATCTACCCAAGTAACTGGCCAACCAAGGTAAACATGTGGCGAGAAGTTACTATGATATGATTCGACCTCCTAAGTCACCTTAAGGAAGTGGAACTGATGGAAACACACCATACAGACCTTCCACATCAGCAACAGGACTCCTAGGAACCATCCCAACCTCTCAGGTAACCAACCCCTGGGTCTTACTGAGTTTTTAGACCAATTAACCCTTAGAAACTCCCATGATATGGGCATGCATGCATCGAGAGAGCTCTGGATGCTCCCACAGCATGGTCTGCCAGCGTCCAAGGACTATTCTGCTCCGTGTTGTGCCAGCGTCCCCAGGATTCGAGCCACTTTTTCAGGCCCAGAGCCCAAGTCACTACCCAGAACTCAATGACACTTTCAGAATCCATGATTTACATAATAACAAGACTTACAAATCAAAAACTAACTCTAGGACTAGGCCTGACCATCCCCAACCGGGACTGACATTTTTTCAAACACTTGGCATCAATGCAATCTATAGGAAATGAATACAAGACAGAGCATAAATGACTGATAACTCATATGAGACTTGATAAGAAGGATCACCACCCTCTTCCCTTAACTGTTTTGACATCAATTAGGTCTTGCATCCATTATACTTTCAGTTACAAGTAAAAACATGAAATAACCATGACAATAACCAGTCATATAACCATGCTTATAATTAGCATTAAACCGTGAAAATAACAATGATATAATAGCAATTAAAGCCACACATTAACAAGTACAAAAGCAAGAGAAATTATCTTTTATTAAACGTAGGCAAAGCTAACCAGGTTCGGGAATTCCATGTACCACCCGACCGTAGACATGGTTGAACCAAATATTTCTTTCAGCCAGTCAACCTTGTGCCATATTCCAAGCATGAATGTGGGATCTCATAGATAAACCAATCTAAAAACAACCAAGAGAATCCAAAGGTTAAACCACCTCCACCCTCACCAAACCGTGATCTCACCAAAACCAGCAATGAGATCACAAAACCAAACTGAGCTAGGAATGCCTCCAAACTCCATCACTATCCTTGTGGAATTTTTTGTCTCCTTGTCTCTCAGGCTTTTCCGTAATCCTCATTGGATCACTAGGCCCTAAACCAAGACACCAGTCTCTCAGGATTTACTGCAATCCACACTGGATCACTAGGCCCTAAACTGAGACTCCACCCTCAGGCTTTAACGTGTATCTTGCCAAAAGTGGTCAAGGGATTCCTAGGCCTTTAAGAATTTTCCTAAGACCACCTCTGCCATGGATTTTGAAACCATACAACAATTCCAAAGCTCAAAACTGAGAAAACAATCCCATCACACCATGGCTATCCTGAAAAAGGAAAGTCAAGGCTGAAAACCACTGTCATAACCCAGCAAAACCATGCCACCGATAGAAAGAGAACCATATACCAACATGAAAATCCATGCATGTCAAAACCGACTAGGAAATCACACATGCAATATGTTACCTACAAGTATTCATGTTGAAGTTGTTTGCTCTTCGCTTTCCTTTCCTTTCATTGTCCTTCCTTTGCTTGTTTTTCCTTTCCTTACTCCAAAGCTGAGCAAAAGCTTTCCAACTGATCCTCAGAAGCCTTTTTATCAATGAGGCCTCTATTTTCTTCATTTTCCATTATTTTCCTTCAATTTTCTCCTCACATGCAACCTATGACCTTTCACCTTCCTTTTCTCCTATTTTCCTTTATTTTCATAAATAAAAGTGGCAAAATATCTTTTTGCCTTTTTAATGCCTTTGCCATTACCTTTGCCAATTTCCTTAGCCATAATAAACCGAAATGAACACCCACACCAGGATGTCTTGACCAACATTTAGCTTGGATTATTTGTCCCTTAACCATGGTCTTATTTTGCCTTTATTAACTTTTATTACATGAACTTTTAACCAAGGGTTGTTACAGACCCCTCCCCCTCGGGTAACATCGTCCTCGGTGTTAAACCACACCAAGACCTCAGTAAAACTGCTGAAATAAAACATACTACCCATGGAGCTTTATAACTTAGCTTCTTGCAGTATTTATAATTAATGACCTACTTAAAATCAAAACAGCATGACAATACAATAAGATACCGCATACTGGAGCTTTATAACATAGCTCAGTATGGTATTTACAATAACAACATATACACATATGTACATTTACTAAACCAGAAAATAAAAGGATATGATGCCCATATCAATCAACAAGGGAATCCATAAGTTCACACCTCCACCCTCAAAAGTAGTACCAAGATTCACCTCCTCCCCAGGAAGTCTAGAATCCACTGTCAAAGTCAAAGCTGCATCCAATGTCCAGCATTGCAATCCTGTGCCACGTGTCCTCTCAGTGAACAGTTATCAGCTCATTGTTCCATGGCGCACTCCCAATGTACATCTGATTCCATCTGGAAATGCTAATGACCAAAACAAATCCATCCCCGACCTTCCCTTCTCTACTACAAAGTCCCTCAGGTAATCCGGTCACCCCCTTTCGTGCAGTCACTCACCTTCCAAGTTCCCCAGCGTCCCCTATCCCAGACGACCCATCCCTTGGAAAGGATTCCTTGCATCAGAAGGTCAAACAACCAAGGCATATACCTACCCCAAAACCATCATATTGGTCATAGCATGCTCATGGAAATCAATGGACATTATTGGGTACCAGTGTCCCACAATGGCCCTGCCCCTAAATGCTTTACCAACATTTTGTTGCCCGTTCCAATTCCTTTTGTTGTCGATGCTAATGCTTGTCGTTAGTTTCGACCACCCAACCTATAAATTCATGCTTTCTTGTACCAAGCACATAATTTCCATTAGATTCAAAATAAATTTAAATAACTTCAAATCATATCTCATTGGTGGACCATCAACAAGGTACACTTGCAATCATGTTTACTTCCCGTCACAACAAGTCAAACTAACTGTTTGATCAAATCATCATGAATAAACATATCACATCCAGCTAGCTCAAACTCAACCATCATAAATTAAAATCATGAATCACATGAAATCATCATAAACCATAATCATAAATCACATGTAACCATCACAAGTCAGAATCATAGATCACATGCATAATAAAACTGAAATAAAATATTGATACTTATCCTTCATCGACCCTTACTCCTACCTTTATTCTTTTTGTACACACACCGGATCGGTTGCCACACCCAGTGCCTTTTCTTTTCTTCAATCACGTACACATACGCAATGTACATCACAACACATACATCCACACCCAACATGTGACACCACACAATACATGCACCTACACCTGACATACAACACATACACCTACACCCAATGTACAACACAACACAATACATACTCCTACATTCGGTGTACACCACAACACAATACATACACCTACGCTTGGTGTACAACACAACACAAATACATACACATAGCACAACATAATGAATACATGTGTCGCGATACCACGACTACACAATGCACATACATAGAATTGCATGCCCACAACACATGTACGACATGCACACAATACCACATGTACACCATTACCATATGTACAACATGTACACAGTACCACTTGTACACAATACCACTTGTACACAACACCACATGCACAATATGTGCACAACATCACATGTACACGGCACCACCTACACAATGTGTACACAACGCCACATGTACACCTCACCATCTGTACAAAGTGTACACAGTACCACATGCATGACATGTACACGACACCACATGTACATAGCGCCACGTGCACAACATGTATACAACACCATCTGCACATAGCGCCACTTGTACAACATGTACACGACACCACTTGTACAATCATCCACACAACACCATATGTACATAACACCACATGCACGCAACACCACATGTACATAGCACTACATATCCAACATGTACATAGCATCATATGTACACAACACTACATATCCAACATGTGCACAACACCATATGCACACAATGTCGCATATCCATCATGCACATAATACGATATGTACACAGCACCGCATATCCAACATGTTCATAGCACCATCTATACCCATCATTGTGTATGAAATATGCAGACAACACCATATATACAACATGCATACAACATCATATGTACACAATACTACATATACAATGTTACACGTCATCATAGGTACAATCACTAAATATACGACATGCACAACATATACACAACAATAGCACTACACATTCAAGACCACACTTCCTCTACCAAGCAACCTTGATTCCAGTGTCTCTCTTCCATCCATGCTTATTCGAGCATGTCGTGGATCAAGTTGTTTTCATTCCACTAATGTATCTCTCAGCGTTAGCCTATCCATAACATAATCACATAATATCAATTCATATCCACGTGATACTGACCTCAGAGATCTATCAGGCTACTCTTCCCACTTGATTCCTCGTGAACCAGGAATCTCTTCATGTCATTCACATGCATAAACAATCATTCCTCCACAAGAATGATTCCTAACGACCATGTCAAACAGTAACATACATACATACATATATATACATATAAATATTAGCATTGAACAATCATGATCCTATCAAACAATGACATACATACATACATATATGCATATAAACATCAACGTAAAGCAATCATGATCACTGATAACCTTGTTAGATAACAACATACATACATATATGCATATAACATTAGCATAAAGCAATCATGAGCACAACATAATTATTAGATATCACAAGGCCAAGGTTAAGAGAACTTCCTTTATTCATGCACACATTGAGAACAATAGTTCCCAATATATCCAAGGCATCTGACACCTCAAATCTATTTACTTCACCTTTCCTAATTACTTTCCTCATGATTGTCCTACCATCATCCATTTACACCAATAGACCTATTAGCACTCAGTAATTTTCTGAGGTTGCAGAAGAAAATCACCAAGGTAACCACAAACCAACTTTGGAAGCTGGGATCTAGCCCTTCCAGCTTCAAAGAGGGCTCTCTCTATAAGATTTAACTTTGTTTGATTAAATATTAGGCTAGCTATGAAGTTTAAGGTTTGATTTGTATTTGAATGGTTGGTTGATAACTAGATTACCATTGGGCTATGAAGTCTGCAACATAAAATATAGATTGACCGCAGTGTCTATAGATAGATCTCACAGGGCAGGGTAGCCAAACCGAATGGATTCTTTGATGTCTATGATGGAGAAGAAGGATAGATTTAAGGTTCACTTTAAATATAGAGCATTGTTACCTGAATTCTATATTTAAATATCAGAAGAAAACATTGAAATTACTTGTAGCTAGGTGCAGAGTGTAGATTTAAACAAATTTTTCCCTTTACTTATCTATTGAATAATTCAAATTTGGAAACAAATATGTGCTATAAATAGAGAAATATAAATAGATAAGATGATAGATGCACTTCACCAATAACTTGACACAAGAATCCTGTGAAAGAGCTTCTGTATTACTGGTAATCTGTTGATGCTTCAGAAATATAAATTAGTGTTCTTCGTACAAAAACCAACCCTTGATACTTTTGAAGATGAAGTATTTATAATTAATTTACAAAAAATATCATGTCAGAATGACTAGGATGTATCTAAAAATAATAAAATTGAATCAAACTAACTTATTACAATGATATCAAGGAAATTCGAACTGTCTGAAGTGGTGGCACTGAATTGGTGGAATAGATTGCAATCTGGCACTCAAATTATGCATGTGTTGTAATGCTGAGTTGTGCCCCCGAAACTACTTCTTACTCCAGTAACTCACAAATTTTATCCCAACGTTGTTCACTCGGGATATTCATCTTCATCACATTTTATACACTTCATCAACTTCAGTATATTTGGAAAATGTCGGCCTAGTGATGAATAAATTTTTAATTGCATACTGAATATCGAGATCGTATGTCAATGCTTCCAAGAACGCATTTCCTCTCATACTGAATCTTCCAGCTGTAACTTTTGAACTATCACTTGCCTTGGTCATAATTTTCTCACTGTAACCCGACCACGTGTTGACCTTATCATTAATAACTAACAAGTTTGGAAGTCCTTTCTTCTAGAGGGGCTCCATCTTGGTGAAGATTTTTTGTATACCAGTGTTCATAATTTGACCCTTCTCTTCAAGTTGTCTCATTAGATTTCTTTTAGTCAACACTTTCCTGACTTCCAAAATCGTTTCAGTTTTGTCTTCAATTTCCAACTCTTCCAATTCCTGATTGTTCTTAGAGTTAAGAAATTTGATGAGCTCAGTGGCTTCATTGGGTTTATCTCCTAATTGCTTTCTGGCCTGCTCGATGGCTTCATTGGACCATTCAATCAGCTCTTGTTTCTCAAAAATAATTTGGATTGAAGGCCAAATGTCTTCCATGTCTTCATTGATCCTTTTCCAGATATTCTCTTTTACCTGTGCCAATGTATTTCCCATGGCACAATCTTTTTCCATCTTTGCAATCTTTGGGACAATGTTTGGGACTTCTGTGTTTCTGTCAGGAACGCATTTTCAAATCTTGTACTCTGTTCCTATAGGACTTTCACCTCTTGCCTCAGCTTCTTTAGCTCTTCTCCCTGTATAGACATGTTTTCCATGGATTCAACCAACTTAACTAAGTTATCTACAACTGATGTGGGAAGCACGGTAGAAGATGATGTTCCTGCTATCGTGGTTGTTGTAGGGACACTTGTTTGAAGTAGAGATGCAATGGAAACTACATCAAGAGGAACTACTGCAATTTGTGAACTTTGTTCCTTTTCTTTTATCAGCTTATCCATTTCTGCTTCCATTTCTTTGATCTGTGCACTTTGTTCCACTAGAAGCTTCAGCATCTCTTCCTTTTGTAGCTTTATCTCTCCAAGTTCCTTGGCCTGGGGGTATTTTGTTGCTAGCAGCTTCAATTTATTCTTTAGGGATGTTATGTCGGAATTTTCTTCTTGATTATCTCCTCCATGGATTTTGAATTTTCTAGATCAAAGGCTGCTTTGATCACTATTTCCTCCAAGTATTTGATTCTGGTATCTTTGGCAAGTGAGGACACTTTCTCCAATTTAAGCTGAGATTGCACATTATTCAAAGTAAGTTGTAGTTTGGAAACAGCGATAGCAATCTGTGTGAAAGTAGAGTACACCATTTCTATAGCCTGCCTGTGCATATCTATTTGATCTAAAGGATGGACATCCTTTGCCTCAAATTCAAAAGTAGATTGTTTGAAATCTGATGTTGACTTTGGTTGAGGGACCTGGGCCTACAAGAACGCCATATGAATCCTTCCCTTCTCTATGTCATATGCTGAAATAAGCATGTGCTGGATGGAGGAAGATTGCTTCCTGAATTTAGTAGATATATTATCATGAATGGCTTCATTCCTCTGCTTAATCTCTTTATATCTCTGAAAAATATATAGTTGCCTCTACTTTGTAGATGACTCTGGTGTCTGAGGTATAGTAGCTAGAATATCTTTAGTAGCCTAGGATGATGGGGACTCTGTGGTACCACTATCCAACTTAAAAGTCTGAAAACCTAAGAGTACAATAGTACCTGGTGTGTCCTCCAGTGATGGGAAGTCTATTTTAGAGCCTGTTTTAATCTTCTTTGTGCATATTTTGAACTCTTTGGTTGAGACTTTTGTAAATGATGGAGAATCATCCTCTCTCGGTCTCTTATCTATCTTTTCTCTTAGTATGGGAGTCTCTGAAGCTGTCTTGGAAAGTACCTGCTCCTCGGCCTCCTGCAATGTATTCTCTACCCAAGTGTGTTGGTTCATATACTTCTCTATTTCTGGCCTTTGAGTATGCACATAGGGTGTAGCTTTTTGTTCCACTCCTAAGTTGGAAATTACCCCAAAGGGATCATAGGACCAAGTAAAACTCAAAGGGACATTCATTTGTTTTAGTACGAGGTCTGCTTCCCTCCTGCTGCTCGACTGTTGCAGATGAAAGGTCTTATCTGTGTTTTGATCTAGAACTGAGATTTCTTCTTGGCTGCCACGAAATGAATGTTGTTGGAATGAATTATTTGCCTGATGTACTCCAAGGAAAATATTCTCATTGGTAGATACTTAGGCAACTTATATGGTGGCAACTCTGAACCATATACTCTAATTTCTGTGAATGATTAGTAAAGGTACCAATACCCTGTTTTCACCTGTTTACTAAGCTAAAAAAACCTTTTGTATGTCCTCACTTATCCTTGGAATATGTTGGCCACTCAGCAAACAAGTTTTTGGATACACAAATTAGTCTATGAAGTCTGTGAAGTTGAATTCCTGTGATTGTCTTATAATTAAGGAAGTCCAGAAGAAAATACATTGTGACTCTCCTTGTTGATCAACATTCTACACTGCAAAGGGAAACTTATCTGTTTGAAAGAAAATGAACATGTACATGAGAATAGAAGAATATCTTAGCATTCCTTCAGTTAGAAACTAAAGGAATTGTTCATGAATTACATTTGCTAAGAAGTGACCATAGTCAAAGGTGATTGATAGTCCTTCTTCTGAGGAAACGGTGGATAGAAAACCTAGAATAGGCTCATCTACCCATTCATCTAAATAGTAACCAAGAATGGATGACAAGATAGAGATAATTTTCCTAGTCCTTTGAGGGAACATAGAAGAGGGATAAGGGGGATTTTTCTTAGGGAGTTGAGAGTCTTCGGGGAGGAAAACTTCAAAAATTCTAGCTCTCTCAGGGGAGGTTAATTTCTGATAAATTTCTCTGAGAGCTTCAAGGGAAAAAGGGGTAAGGGAATCATTGTGGGAAACCTGTGGAATCTGATATATGCTATCAGATGTAATGGTGAAGAGAATTTCATCATTTGTGTTGTAGTGTTTTCCTCTCAAAGATGTATGAAAAGAAAACACTTAAGATTGTGGATGAAAAACAGTCTCAACAATATAAATGGTTGCTAAACATTGTAGATCTATAACAATTGATAGAAACAAAACCTGCCAAAGTCCTAATATATGTGACAATCATAGTTAAACACCAAAAATAAATAGTAATAACTCCAATCATCCAATGGAAACCAGATATACAAAGAATAGATTTTATTATAACACCTGAGAAGGGAACAAATAAATGTTACCAATCCCCCTCTATGGGATGGGTTATTGGCTATCCTCAAATGTCTTCAACTTTTGTAGAGTCTCTCTCCTCTATAATTCGTAAACCTAGCAAACAAAATGTTTGAGCTCAATGGGAACTCAAATGGAAAAAAAAGTGGTGTGCGACAATGAAAATAATCAGAGTTACAATAGTGAGTGCAACAATGAAAATAATCAGAGTTACAACAGTGAGTGCAACAATGAAAATAATCAAAAGTCCATAATGAATGGAAAACCCTTCTATTTATAGCAAAATATTGAGTTATCCTTGAATAATGAGCAATAATAAAATATTATTAACCCCATTCTTGGAATAACCACTTAGAATATTTTATTATATTTGGTTAGGAGGGAAAAGATATCTAAACTTTTATAATAAATAAATAAATGATTTATTTATCATCTCAAGAAATATGTTTAAGGAATAATAATAAAATAATGATTTATTTAATTATTCCTCGCGTATTTAGTCAAATTTGACAAGGAATAATAATTAATTATTCCTAGAGAAAAATAAGATAATTAATAATTTATATGTTGATTTTTCATAATTGGGTCAAATACGACAAGGAATATTAATTAAACAATGGTTTAATTAATTATTCCTAGAAGATAATTAAATAAATAGTGATTTATTTAATTATTCTTAATGGGTTTAATTATAAATTACTTTAACAAAGGTGGTTTATTAAGTAATTTCTCACAGTGAAAGCAATTTTACTATGGTAAAATTGGCTTTACGTGGTGTACTTCGATCCATCTAGTAAATTAGGCTAGATGATCAATTTTTTGGTGATAATAGATTGCCCCCCAATGTATGAGTGTTAGGAACAAAACGTATGACCGAAGTACGTTGTAAAGACACAATCACTAGACAACAAAGTGGAGAGAGAGAGAGAGAGAGACCAATAAAGTTGAAGCGAAAGAGGATAGGGACAGAGGGGGCGAGACCAATGCAAGTCTCCTTTTATGTTGTGGTACCAGACCTCAATGAGGTGGGGGAGGCATACCTATACCCACCGAGATAACTTAGTACAAAAATAATGGTGCACCCAGAAACATAAAACTAAGCAATGAAGTACATGCTGAATGGTACATGACATGCTGGCATAACTGAGCCAGAAAATAATACAATGTGTCCCATATACATAATGCACCTGGAAAAAACATGAGCCAGGACTAAATACAATAATATCTAAGTACATGAGATATAATGGCCCTTCCCTCAAAAAAAGTGTGGGAGGGATGGTAGAACAACTGGAGAAGCCTTGTTGAACAGGGAAGGGCTCTGCAAAACTGAATGGATCATCTGAAGGAGACGTGCATGCTATGAACACTGCGATCTGTAGGAACTGAACCCATCAAATCTGTGAAACTGCATCTGAGGTTGTAGCATAATATGAATGCATCCGAGCATGTAGGGCGCTACCTAAAGGGCCACCCCCTCATGAGGTATGAAACATCTTACACACACCTGGGAATCACTGGTACAATCTGTTGCATCACTGGACCATCAAGTGTATGAATCAGGAGCAAGAAACAATCAAGTCAAAGGGAAATAATGAATCCCTCTGCTTGATCCAAGGTACCGAACAAGAATGGAAGCTGGAACCAAGATACATTGCCCTCTAGGCCATTCTTCTGGAATAAATGAGCTGATGTCGACAAATAGGGCCCGCGATAGGTGAGGCAATGAGGATTCTCAACTAAGGCACGATGGAAATTAGTAATTTGACTTATGGACTGACACCAGGGACAATGGAAAATGATGGCACTGAGGAACAAACAAACGGCTTCCCTTGTTAGAGCATAAAGTGCATGGTTGACCTAATAGTGACTAACTTGACTCTGGAGGGGATGGGGGATAGTGTGAATGGAGGCCAAAATGGGCGACACGGGATGAATGATATGAAAAAATGGATGGAATATTGTGACATGATATAATGGGACTTGAAACAGACTCCATGGATGCAAAGGTGACTCATCGCGGATGCTCTGAACAAGGGTGACTCAATGACACTGCCACACAGAATAGGCCCGGTGAGGACCATGAAAACATGAGAAAAAGATGGTTTCTCATGATGAAAATCGATACGTGGTACGACAAGTATTAAGGGAAGGTGGCCCCTAAGGTACAAGTGTCGCATATGAAGAAATTCGACTTTGAGAGGCAACGAAGTGACCTTTCTTGGAAAAATGACTTCCTGGTGAAGTGTCAAATCATCAAAAACTGAGGAAGCCCCATTATATTACTAGATGAGAGATTTCCAAAGGTGTTGATGGTTCGTCAAATGGAGCTACAGTATGGTCGCAATGTACGATAGGAAAACTGTGGGTTTTCCTATAAAATGGTGTTTTCCCTCCAATTTGAGAGGAGGTGAAGGCCCTAAATCTTGTGGAGATCATAATGGACAAACCAACCATCGGAATCGGGATCTACAAATTTTAGGCAAGTGGCCTTACTTGTCTAAGGATGGCCTTAATGCTTCTTGGAACGATGGTTCCTGGTGAAGAATTAAGGGAAGAAGAAAACGAGAATGAACTACTAGAGGAGGTCTAGAATCATCCTCACCCACTAAGTCAAACATGGGGACTATGTGGACATAGAGTAGAATATTTGAAGATATGGTATCAAACTTCTACTATATGTGATGTGCATATGGCTCACCAGGGAGGTCGGTAGGACAAACTATCCAAGGAATGGGAGGATAATCGACCATACCTAGATCTAGTGGGATCTAGGCTGAGACTTATGTTAATCAATTGAGAAGATGGCCAGGGGAAAACCATCATGCCCCCAAGCATGGGATATTTCCCGCAACTATATGTGATGGTGGGGATTGACCTAGTATGTGTTAGAGCCTAGATTTGCCTCAGGCTGAAAAGACAAGGTTCTAGGTCCACATCAAACCACGCTCAGCCTCGTAACTAGCCCTACGAGGATAGGAGAGGGCTCTCTCCAGGTTGTAGGTTTTAACCCTGTACAAAAATTACCTGCATACGAATTCTTAAACAAAGAAAATAAACAATGCGAGAGAATAACCCATAAAACACATATGCACAGAGATTTTTCCCTAGATCCCAAAACCGGGACTACCAGCTTGATTTTTCATTATGTTCCTTTCAATGTTACAATACATATTTATACATGCCGAAGCATCCAATACCATGGACCGAAAAACCATCGCGTCCAATACCATGTGCGAAAATCATGCACAAAACCATAGGTAGGTTCGCCCAACCTAATATAGGTTAGTCGTGGAAAGAATATAACACAACCCAACACAGGTCAATCTCGGCAAAAGATAATCGATGGGGTTCGAGATGACTATAATAAAAGCTAATCTTAGGCTAGGTATTAAGTACAAGGAATTGTTTTAAGTTTTTGGGGGTTTTGTGCTGGAAACAGAGAAAGGCAAATTGGGCTCGGGGATGAGGCAGAGTTTTTATTGGGGCAAGGAAGGCAATAATTTTGATGCTTTAAAGTGAGTTAATGGATAGATCATACTGGTGAGGAGCTAAGGGTAGCAAGAGAGTCTCAAGAATTCTCCTTAAACAGATGAAAACATGGAAATTTAAACAAATTCAAAGGCAGAGCATAGCAGTTAATGGATTCTACCTTAATCACTCATTTGTTCAAATTCAGAAGAAGAGATAGGAAAATGATACACATAACACTAATGAACTTACAATTAATTAGAGAAGAAAACCATCAAAACATAAAGCCACATGGATCCCAAACAGTGTTGCAAAAACCTGGTCTTTCCTTAGCCAAAAATGCAGAGATAGAATGTACAATGATATGCCAAAGCAATCCCTAGTGTCCAACCCTGAAAATGACTTAGGAATTACATGATATAGACTATCCCAACCCATTCCCCTACCTATAGGGGTCGATCTCATCATTCTAGGAGCTGCTTCAACCAATTCTAAACAAAGCACTAAAATCTAGGCAATCAAAACAACTTGCCTCTATAAGGTAGGAAACTGATTCATTCATTAAAGTTTCACTTTTTAGTGAATGAATCCTCTAGAACGAGTAAATAAGTGCCAAAATTACATCATGTTTATCCAATTACATCAAGATAGATCAAAAATTACATCAAAAAGCAAAACTAGTCAAACTGGTCGAATTTCTGAGCTGGAAGGTGAAAAACTGAGCAAAAATCCTCTATGTGCCGCGCCAAATCCTCTATGCATCGTGACACTTTGAGGCTGAGTTTGAGGCACTTCCTGAAGTCCAAATTGAGCCCAAGTGTGCTTGTTGGAAATCCCTACCTGTCTACTTTACAACCCAAGTGGAATTTCTGAATTTGGTGCCCATTTGCCCCTCCAAAATTTCAATCTCCCAATACTGCTTCCTGTGTGTCAAAATAGGGGCAGTGAGGTCATTTTTTGAGTGTTTTTGACCTCCTGAGGACTCAAAACTTGCCCAAACTTCTTGGACATGCACCAAAAGTCATGATTTTTCATGCCAAATCCAATGATGTAAACTTTTTGCAATTTGGAGCTCCCTAGCAAAAGTGTGCGCCACGTGGCGCAGCGCATAGGGAGAAAAACCCTGTTTTTTGTGCCAAAATTTTTCAAAATGCAAAAAATGCCCCAAATTTCTTGAAATTTGGGCTGTATCTTCTTCATTAAGTGTAATGTTGGGCTAAAGAGGCTTCAGCCAATATCTAAAGATGATCAAGCTCCCTTTGCCTCTTTTGCTTCCTTATTGCCTTCCTCAATTTTTCCTTTAAATTCCTGATTCATGCCTTACAGACCTTGTTCTGTGCCATGTAGTGGAAATCCATGTGTCTCAGCAATGCATGGTCCTTATCGGCCTTGTCCAACAATCTCTCCAAGTGGATTTTGATTCTCTCGAGATTTGACTCCCGATCCTCATTAATCTCTTACTCCAATGACGTGAGCTCAATTCTTCTTCTTTGTGCAGCTTGGCGATTCTCGCGGATGTTTTGTAACTCCATGATTGCTTGCTGATCTTCACGTTGTTTGTTCCTCTGCTCCAAATACTTCATGTTCCACTTAGCTCTCTCCAAGTCAAGGGATAAGGCTTGGATCTCTATTTGCTGCTCCTGGATGATCTCCCTAGGCTTGGCACTTTGTGGGCCCGTATCTGTATGATCATCATGAATGAGAATGAAGTCGGTCTCGTGTTCACCTGAAGGCCCCTCATCCTACATTGGCCTCTTGCCTTTGTCCTATTTTCATAATCCGATGAATGCTTAGATGCCATGACTGTTGTTTTTCAAACTACCTCGGAGGAAAAGATGCTGGTGTAGGAAAACTGTTTGGACTGCTCTTTTAGTGATGTGTGCAAACTCTGCCACCAAAGGGGAAAACAAATGAAACAGGGACTATTAGGAAGGGGAAATAATATTAAGGGATTAGGAATTATTGGGAGAGATTTTTTTGGGAAATATGGGAGGGGGTTTAGGATTTAGGTGTGGGAATAGGGTTTAGGGTTTTCACATTTAAAAGTTTGGGAAAGGGAATTTGGGATAGGGGTTTAGTAATTTTAGGGGATGGGGAACAATGGAGTCAAGGAACAAAGGGAATCAAGGATAAAATAAATAATGGAAAAGAGTAACCTTGGTGGCAAACAAGTTTTGAAACCCTAAGCAGCAGTTTATATGTGAAGAGTTCAAAATGATAGGGTTTGATCATTTATTTGGAATCTTAACACATCAACCATAACATACACCATAAACTTGAATGTGTGAACAGCGAAGGAGGAGCTCAACCTACTTGAATTCAAGATAAAATGGCACGATTTTGGTGTTTGGAGGCCGTTATGGCATTTTTCTGGCCAGACAGCTGAGTGCACCGC
Source organism: Pinus tabuliformis (assembly GCA_031772625.1). Taxonomy (NCBI): domain Eukaryota; kingdom Viridiplantae; phylum Streptophyta; class Pinopsida; order Pinales; family Pinaceae; genus Pinus; species Pinus tabuliformis. Next base: position 638,726,510 of record CM062804.1, read on the forward strand.
GCAACTTTCCCAACGCGCCGCGTCGTCCCAGTGCATCACGCTCGTTCAAAATTACACTACGCAACTTCTCCCAGTGCGCCGTGCCACCTGCTCTATGCACCGCGTCGGCCAAGTTTCCTCCAACTTCACCCAAATCGCGCACTAACTCAACCAATTTGCTTTGAGTGGCTTCTCTTTGGTCTTAGCATGCAAATGACATTGATCTTCATGAAAATATCTTTATAAAGACATGGATTTAATTTTTGACTCTCCAAGACCCATCTTTGTAATGTTTTGGCATTGGCACTTTTTCCACTTTAATACAACTCTATTTTTAAATTTCCTTTTTTATTTTTGACTAAAATGATGAAATTATTGGCAATTTTTTGCAGGGATAGCTGACATGGAATTTGGCAAAGGAGACCAGGGCTGCGCCTGAAGAAATCAACTGAAAAACTTTTGAAAATGTTACAAAAGACAAAATGTTGACTTTTCTTCAAAACAGAGTTTTGAAGAACAGTCATAATCCATCAATATGACAATGAAATTCACGAAATAGAAAACATGTGTAGAACCTCCCTCTGGCCTGCTGGCATTTGGAAACTTTAACGACTCAATTTGTGAAACCCTAGACCTATGATTGACATGACCCTTGTGATCTAGAAACTTAAACAGGACTGTAAGTGACTTTAAAACTTGATTTTGATGAACAGACCTGAGCCAGCATGGATAAGGCATGAGGGGTAATGAATGACAAGACCCTTCCATCATATTTATGGCATGCTCCTAGGGGAATGCAACTGAGTGAATCGAGCGAGACACCTAAAAATGAAATAAAAAAAGAGAAATGATCGCTGACGGAGGGATGTAAAGACCGACTCTAATAGTATGCAAAGGTGGGAATGATTCCCCCTAGCGGGAGGAGTTTGTGGAGCGACATTTTGTTTCGAGTGCTCGAAAAAGGGATCCAAGCATCTTGGCCCAGCTTGGCACAAGATCCTCAAAAGGATGATAATAAGATGTAGGGGCCTATGCGCCCCCAGTATTCTATGGGCGTACTGGATGTATTTAGAGTGGTGGACTCCAAACACTTATATGTTTTATGTGATACATAATATAATTATGCATTTTTATATGACGATGATGGTTCGCCATGTGTTATGTTTATGGTTGTCTTCTATGGTATACATGTGATAAATTCCAATATAGAATGTTATTTTCAATGGTATCTACATAGTTATTTTGGGCTCTAGGAACATGACTCAAAGTAATGGTTTCAAATTCATGTACCAACATCTTAACTCGTAGATATTTTCTAAATAGGACTTGGTCATGCACATGATGCACACCATTCAATTTCATGAAAAGTAGCAAGGAATCTAAACGAACATGAAGATGAAGGATGTGATGAGAAAGGGCATCGACTAACAAACCTATCATTGCATCATATTCAGCCTGGTTATTGGTGGCAGATCCAATTTACATGCCATTCGAAAGGACTAACATATGCAAGGGGGTAAAAATGGCCCAGGCTATCGAGGCTATATTCTTGGAGAAGCGACTCATACCGCCGTCATGACCGATATATGGTGTGGATAATGGATCCATCTGAAAGGTGCAAAATACAACGGATGAGATGATGGAACCTACCTAACTTCGTGACAGAAATAAATACACACAAATCAAAGGGATATGTTATGAGAAAAAATTCTTGAGGTAGAGTGCATTAGGAGAATTAGGAAGGAAATGGCCTTCAGAATCCTCCAACAAATATGCCCCTTGCCTAAGTGCAGGGGTAATTAGGGGTAGACATAGCTTCCATGACTTCCTCACTAGAATGGAAGATGGGCAGATGGGAGGAAGACTGGCTACATGATGCGGAGCCGGTACCTAGTGCATCAACCTGAGAGAGAAGGTTCACATACGTATCATTTGGAATGGTAGACGATGAGCTAATAGATGGAGTATATACAGATGTTGAGACCTAGGATTCTGTCGAAAGAGGTTTGATAGAAGCGTGCGTAGAAACCTCAGAAAGGTTTGCCTGCTAGGAACTCAAGGATGATGACAGGTAAAGGACATGGCCCATGGTGTCTGTCATCTCGACATCGAGGGAAGGGATCACGATGGTGGGACCAAATTCCCCCTGTTCTGGTTTATAGTGGTACTAGAATCCACGGGTAGAGGAGTAGGTGATCCACTACGAGTGGTCTCGTATTCGCAAAGCGCCTCAAGGCAATCACAAAATTCGTCAAGACGAGGGCAACAATGGGAGTATTGACCATGATGATCGCACAAGGCACAAGGGTGATGTATGCGTAATGTTCTGAGTTTCTTGGGTGCACCCGGTAAGTTAACATGGACTTCAGGGATATTTGACTCAGGGAACGTTTCATGAACCAAAGGTTTTAGATGAGGAAGCTCAGGACAATTATTGGTGGCGTGCCCAACAACTTTGCACAAAGTGCACGGAGGTGATAAATTTGGGTTCTTGGGGACTGGAGTAGCTTGGGGATCCTTATCCTTCAGTTCTTTCCTCTTAGATTTTCCCCCATGTTTGGATGCTTCCGCAACAAGATTGGATTCCTGTTAAGGTTGTGATGGAACTGAAGCAGCGGCAGGGGGCGTAGGGACCAGTTGAACAGGGATCAAAGCATGATAAGGTTTTAGCTGACCAGGCAGAATGCTTGCAAGGGGATCAATGTACCATACTGGGATCCCCAAAATCATGTTAGGAAGGACCAGCGAAGCCATGACAGGGACAGAAAATATTCTCGAAGGGGGAATAAGAAAGGTATTTGGCCTGCAAGGTAATGTCCCGACGGAACAACTCCTGGATGATTGAGACCTAGAGAAACAGTTCCTAGTGGGAACATAGGAGAGGAACCTACAAATGAAGGAGGTCCTGGGGGTGGATCTGGATGGCTCGGCTAGGATAGTAATCTCAGGGTATTGAGGAGCTGGTTGCAGATCAGATGTACCATACTACTTGAGAGCAGCGCGTGACGCTTCTAACATGCAAACACTCAAAGAGATAGGCTCTGAGATGAGAGGGGGAGGACCAGGGAAAGCACCCAACAATGAGGAATCTTTGTAGACTCCAGGCGAAACAACGGTGAGAGGAGTTGAAGACTGTTTATTTGACATTGACGAGATAATAGACTCAGGGAAGGTCACAGATGTCGGCTCGTAGTAAGTCAATTGATCGATGATAACGATCTTCCCTTCATGGGGGAATCACATCTTGTGGAAAACCGTAGATGTGACCAATGACATTGTATATGTGTAACTACGACCCAAGGGAATGTTTTAATCTAAAGGGGCATCAATAACCTCAATGTCTACATGGACAGTCTTGCTCACAAGAGTCACTGGATAGTTGCGGTACATGCCAAGAGGTTGGGAGGAGTGTCCGTCCTAAGCATACAAAGTGATGGTGGAGGGGGGAAATCAGGTGACTTAAGTTGTTTCCAAATGGTAGTAGACATCACATAGGTGGATGCACCTTCATCAATAATGCATCAGGCGATGATGTCATTACGGACTCATACTGGTATCTGGAAGGAAATGGATGAAGGTAATGGGGGATGTTCTTATGTATCAACTGGAAAGACAATCAAACGATCGTCAGAAGGATATACTGCGCCCAAAGCAGTTAGTAGAGCTTTCTTGTGAGATGGGCATGACTGGAGTACTTCCAGCATTGACATGGCGGCAAGTGATTGCACTAAGTCGTCTACTATATTGTATGTATGGGAAACTCGGTTAGAAGTTGTGTTATGCTCCCTTGGGGATCTTGGGAATTACCTCAACTTTTGGTTGAGGGATCTGTAGCGGACCATTTGGTGTCATAAGAGGCTCAGTAGATTCTTTGGTTTTGGACTCGGTGGCGAACAAAGTCAACGACTTGTCATATTGATGTGACCGAGTTTTTAGGTTGATATCAGAGGGATTAACCTCATCAGAATTCATCATGAGGATCTGTGTGTCACCAAGACTAGAAGGTTGGGGGGGATGGGCTACTTGACCTAGCTAAGGTTGAGCAACAACAAATCCTTGCTGAGGGAAAGGATTTGTAAGCACTACCGGTTGAGATGCCGCAAAATTCTCAAGTGATTCTTGACCTCTAGAAGTTGCTTGAGCTTCCCACATTTGGCACATCTGGGGTAAGAGAGGACACTCATGTGTATAATGGCCATGTACACCACAACATGTACAAGGCATTTTCGTATGAATAGCCTTGCTCTGCTTGGGTTGGCTGCCCTGTTGTTGGTTGTTAGTGGTAGGTTAGTTCCCCTGGGGTTCACTAGGCTGATTACCTTGATTAACCTGGTTACCCTTGTTACCCTTCCCCTTATTCTTTTTCTTCGAATTTTGGGGATTGGTTGCACTCTACTGTGTAAACACTTGACCCTGAGGGGGCAGTGGTTGCTAGGGCTAAGGATGCATGGGAGGCTTCAACGCTAATGCTTGAGGGGCTGGAGCGCTCGGCTATGCATAAGGAGGAGCAACGGTTTGGTAGACAAGTTAGGGCCCTAAAAACACGTTGCTAGCAGGAGGGGCATAAGTGTTGGAGGAACTCGTTCCCCCCTGCGGATATCCATAACTTTGCTAAGTATATGGCGAAGGGTGTGGAAGGGTTCCAATGATACCATTGGTAGCATTAGATGCCCCTAATGCATTGGCACCTCCAGGATGGGGAAGGTCTGGAATGACGGTATAGACATAATCGGATTGCGCATAAATCAGGTCATATCTCAGAGCAGTTTGGAGAGCTTCTTCCTCTGTCTAAGGAAAATGGGACGCGACATATTTTTCAATGGGGGATAAAAGGCTCCTAAGAAATCAGTCTAGGTAGACATAGAATTCGAAGGGTGGGGCATGACATGTGCTCCTCCTTCTACACCATTCTTGAACATGATCAGAAAGGCAAGTGGCAGAGGACTGACAGAATGATGTAAATAGCTATGTACCAGTGTTGTACTGGAGAGGTAGCTGGAAATATGGGAAGAATGCTTTAGCAAGCATCACGAAAATGGAATGATATGCGGTGGGCTGGTCTACATACCATTTTGCAGTGTCTCAAGTGAGTGTTCGTTGGAAAAGCTGAAGATGAATGGAGTCATCGGTAATGGAGTTGGATGAACACAACATGTGGAAGGAGAGGACGCGATTGGTAGGGTCCTCTCCAAAATTACCCTCACACTTTGGGATGTCTGAGGGAAGCTTAGTCGGCATAGAAGGCCAACCAGCATCGTGGTGTATGGGATCATTTATCAACTGGCTAAAATCCGGGAGACTTAACCCAACCATAAAAGGGAGCATGGGGGTTACCAGAATGGTTCCTGAGACTGATCCGCTAGATGTGACCACTGGGATAAAACCGGATCCAACACCAAGTTGGGTTCCTGCACCAACAGTCGGTCCAGACATGGTGACGATATGCGGTGAAGGAGGATCGGAATCGGAAGAACCAAGAGAAGAGTCGGTATGGGAACTCAGAGGGCTATGAACTCGAACCCGGCGGGGAGGAGTAATATGCCAGAGCAGAAACTGGGGATGAAGGCCTAATAGTCTCTGCGGCAAACATCTTGGTGGCGTAATGGTGGTAAGACACACGTGACACAGAAATGGTGAAGGGAGATCAACAACATGACTTTATCTCTATGAGGGGAGATAAATTTATTATGTTAAGTCTTGGCTTGGTGGTGTAAACCAAGAGCCCTTCGCTTAATGTGTGCTTGTGTGTGCAAGTGTGTTTATTGATTAAGCCCAGATCGTGTTTGAAAAACAAAAAAAAACTTGCTGAAAATAAACTGAAATTAACAACAGAAAAACAATTAACTAAACACCACCCAAACTGGGTTTACAAACAATATGTTGGTTGGTGGCGAAATGAATTGAAAACACACTAAAAAGGTCAAGAGATCTAAGTGTTGGTGTGACTGGGATCAAATTACACTTGGCTGCTGGAAAGTGGTGCAACTACAGCAAAAAACCAGAGAGGAATATCGTTGCAAAAAGATAGGGAGATGGGTGGAAAACCTAGGGAAACCAATGGGACCCTAAGGCCAATAACCAAACAAGGTTTAATATGAAACTAGATGGCATGACCTATCTTTGAAGATCTGAAACAGAAGGGTACAGATCTGGAAAATATGGCTTAAAGTGTTGTAGCAACTTGGACTTCTTACTTAGTTAAACTCCTCCTATAAAGGTGGAAGTGTACTAGAAGCCCTAAGGGGCTAAATTCCACTTCAACGAGCAAATCAGAGTAGATCAAGGCCTAAGCGGGTGAGACATAGGTCAAACAACCGAGCAGACAACTCTCAGCAAAATCGAGAAACAGATCTGATAAAAACCCAGAAACCCTACAAATCGTACATATTGACCTGTTTTCATGGGGGATAGCACTTTTTGGGATGAAAGGTGCATTCTGGACTCTAGATCGCACTTTTTGGGCATAAATGTGCGATTTCTGCTCCTTGATTCCCGGTTGGCAAATCACGGAAAAAACTATCATCTCTGTCGCGACTAGTTCCTGTGACCTGCGGAAAAGACTGAAAACTTACGGAAGTCAAAAATTTGATAGATCTAGGATCAAAAAGCTAGTAAACAACATTAAGAGACTGAAAAAAGAAGAAAACCTAAGCTGAAAACTAAAGGTCACCCATGTTTCTGGATCTGAAGTAAAAAAGTAGTGGAGTTGCCAATTTGTTAGTGACAATCAAAAATTCCCTAGCGGAGTCACCGATTTTGTTGTAGTGTTTTCCTCTCAAAGATGTACAAAAAGAAAACACTTAAGACTGTGGATGACAAACAGTCTCAACAATATAAATGGCTGCTAAACATTGTAGATCTACAACAACTGATAGAAACAAAACTTGCCAAAGTCCTGATCTATGCCACAATCATAGTTAAACAACAAAAAGAAACAGTAATAACTCCAATCATCCAATGGAAACTAGATATACAAAGAATAGATTTTATTATAACACCTGTGAAGGGAACAAATAAATGTTACCAATCCCCCTCTATGGGATGGGTTCTTGGCTATCCTCAAACGTCTTCAACTTTTGTAGAGTCTCTCTCCTCTATAATGTGTAAACCTAGCAAACAAAATGTTTGAGCTCAATGGGAACTCAAATGGAAAAAAGGTGGTGTGCGACAATGAAAATAATTAAAGTTACAGCAATAAGTGCAACAATGAAAATAATCGAAAGTCCATAATGAATGGAAAACCCTTCTATTTATAACAAAATATTGAGTTATCCTCGAATAATGAGCAATAATAAAATATTATTAACCCCATTCTTGGAATAACAACTTGGAATATTTTATTATATTTGGTTAGGAGGGAAGAAGTATTTAAAATTTTATTTATAAATAATAAATAAATAAATTATTTATTTATCATCTCAAGAAATATGGTTAAGGAATAATAAACAAATAATGATTTATTTAAGTATCCCTGAGGGATTTAGTCAAATTTGACTAGGAATAATAATTAATTAGTGATTAATTAATTATTCCTGAGAAAAATAAGATAATTAATTATTTATCTCTTGATTTTTCATAATTGGGTCAAATACGACAAGGAAGATTAATTAAACAATGGTTTAATTAATTATTCCTAGAAGATAATTAAATAAATAGTGATTTATTTAATTAGTCTTCATGGGTTTAATTATAAATTATTTTAATTTTTTTGCTAAAGCAAGAGTCGTACCTTATTTATCATTATAACCGAATATAGATTACATAAAATACAACAGTCCACAAGGAACTGTGGCCCAAGGAAAAACTAATCTCTAAAAACCAAGGGAAATGAGTTAGGAGCCAAAAACCCCTAACCCCACCAACCAAACCACAAGACCCTCAAAAGACAGACAGTGCCGAGGCCATACGGTCGACCCACAAAAATCCGAAAAAAGGACCAAAATTACAGGAAATCGGGTTCGAATGGGGGAATAACCCACGAACATATGGAATACTCAAAAACATCAAATCTCGCCAAGAAATGGAAAATAATCCTCATTCAGACTTGCATCCTTAATCTCAACCGTCAAAACTCCTCGCCTGATCCAATGGCTGAGAAAAACATCGCAGTACCTAGAAGCCCGATGATTAACCACTTGGACCCACTTACATGCTCATTTATTCCTGACCGTAGATCCTCCGTGCTTGATCCGACGGCTAAGGATCATATCGCACGGGTCTAAAGCACCGATAGTTAGCGCGCGATGAGGGCGGTATTCATTCCCTCCCCTTGGCCACGTGTAGCGTGGTGAGTGGAATCGCTCCCATTTCATAAAAATCACTTCCAGCTTGAAAGGCTCACGATGAACCGAATACCACCCCGCGAGTGGTATTGTGTCCATATGAAGAAAATCTGGGGTATTCCAGCCGCCAAGAAAGCCCGGATTCCGGCCGCTCGCTCCATCCCCTCTGCGCCAGTTCATGAACCCATGTAAAATGAATCTCCAACCCTCCAGCCAACTGCCCGAGAAGCAGAGTCTACCGAGCAACCCCCGAAGGACCAAACTGTGGAAAAAATTGCAAATCATAATGATACCAAATCATCTAGACCCCGCCTCCAGGGCTCTGTTTCGAAATACCATAATGTCATCATCCACCTGGCCGTGACAATCTATTCTGAGGCAATCCTTTCCAACCAATGGTGACCCTGCTGACGGTACAATGCACTCCTTGATTGGCCAGAATATCCGCTAGTGTGTTGGTCGTCCTTCGCACATGGTTAAAACTTACTGTGCGAAGGCTAAGGAGGTGGAGCTGGGTCTGTTGAAAGACCTGGATCAGCCTCTAGTGTTTTGAGACCTTCTCCGACTCTGTGCCCCAACTAATTCTCTTGACCAAGTTAATGATTAACTCAGAATCAGCTTCGACAATCACATTTTGGTGGTTATCCTGCTCCAAGAGTTCTAAACATTTCTCCAGAGCCATTAATTCCGCCATATTGTTAGTGGCTCTACCTAAATGGAAATGGAAGATGAAAAGGATATTTTCGTTTTTCATCCCTTAGCACCCCTCCAAAGCCAGCAGTGCCCGGGTTACCTTTTGAAGCCCCATCAATGTTATATTTCAAAAAACCCTGGGGGGAGGACACCAGTAATCCTGCTCATTATCCATTTTCCTTACCTTCCTATCCAGGCCCTGAGGAATAAGCCCCTGCATACCCAACTGTCTGAGTATCCTCATTTCAGCATCTTAAGGTGGATTCTTAGGGGGATTTAGCACTAACGTGATAACCGTCTCCCTAAGCTACTTTAAGATATGCTCAAAAAGACAATGGGAGGGCTTCTTTTTATTTTTGAAGATTTTGTTGTTCCTGTCTTTCCAGACATTCCATATAATGAAGCTTGGCGTAAGAGCCCAAGCTAAGCCAAGAAATACATTATCAGAAAAGTTTCGCCTCCAGTTGTATAGGGTATTGATAATACTCCCTTTGTCCCTATCGGTCTGTTGGAAAATGGTAGCAAAAGAATCCCACAACCTGGAGGTGAAGATGCAATTATTGAGAAGGTGCTCCATAGTTTCCTCTTGGGCCTCACAGAGCTAGCATCTGGAAGGCCCCAGAACACCCCTCTTCCGAATTTTATCCCAAGTTAGAATTTTCTTATGTTGAACTAGCTACATGAAGAGTTTAATCTCCATCCAACCTTGATGCCTCCATAGGTTCTGCCAAATCCTATCCAGAACATGAGAATCCAGCTCAAGGAGTATGCGTTTTTCCTCCTTAAGATTAAAGGTACCCTCATTATTGTTGCCCCATCTAAGTTGGTCATGCCCCCCTGTTACTAGAATATTCCTTTTTTCCAACATTTTCATAAGAGCCTCTACTTTTGCTTTCAAGGGACTGTCATCCGTGTAATCAATGTTCCTCCAGGTTCTCCATTTTCCTGCACTATTGGATTGATCCAAAAAATCTTTAACCTTAGATAACCCTATGGTGTTTGTCTCTTTCTTGAGGTCCAAAAATTTCTCATTTAACAATATAGGTTCTTGTTGCCATTTATCCTCCCAAAATAAAGCAAGATCTCCCTCTCTGATTTCCCAGAAGCTATTATTTTGTACTAAACCTTTGTTCTCCTAGGCCTTATTCCAGATGTGTGAGCCCTTTATACTTCTAGACATCCTTATGTGATCATTAATTTGCCAAGTGTTGGCATATTTTTCTTTCCAGATACTAGCCCACTGAGCCTTTGGGTCTTTTACCCAATGCCACCATAATTTTGCCCCTAAAGCCCTGCTTAGAACCTCTGGATCATCCAATCCAAGACCCCCATGATTTTTAGGTTTGCAATTTTTTTCCCAGGCTACCAAGGCCCATTTCTTTCTTTTCTCCCCCTTACCCCAAAGAAAGTCTCTTTGAATGGTTCTAAATTGTTGTAAGACTCCTTTTGGTGTTGGGAGTGTTGATAGCATGAAAACTGGGATTGATTGAAGAACAGCCTTTGTAAGCACCAACCTACTAGCCAAGTTTAAAGATCTAATAGTCCAGTTCCTGATTTTATCCTGCATCTTATTAATCACCAGCTCCCAAATGCTCTTGTGCAAAGGTTTAGCAGTTAGAGGAACTCCCAAATATTTTGAGGGGAGGACATCCCTTTGAAAGCCCAGAATTATGGAGATATTCCTTTGAATAGAAATATTGGTATTAAAGAAAAAAATCTTAGATTTGGAAAGATTAACCTCCATACCTGTAGCCATGGCAAAGTCACTCAGGATTTGTTTGTATGCAAGAGCTTCTTTGACCATGGGGATTCCCTGCAACATGGTGTCATCAACAAATTGTTGATGAGTCAAGGCCTATCCATTCTCAGAGAGTTGGAGACCCTTGATTTTGCCAACTTCTTTTGCATGCTTGATAGACCGACCAAGTCCTTCCATCATGAGGATGAAGAGAAAGGGAGAGAGCGGATCTCCCTGCCTGAGGCCTCTTGAAGGAATAAAAGTCTCGGAGGGAGAACCATTAACCAAAATTGAAAAGATGGAAGAAGTTACCAGGGCCATGACCCACCTGACCCAATTATGATCAAACCCAAAAGCAATAAGAACCCTCCTGATATAGGTCCAATTCAACTTATCATAAGCTTTGGCGAGGCCCAGTTGCATGATCATTCCAGCCTTTCTATTGCTAGTCAGTGAGTGCACCACCTCATGCACTTGAATGATATTATTGAGAATTTTCCTTCCTTCCACATAACCAGATTGTTCCCCAGACACTAGAGTAGGAAGAAGAGGTTTGAGTCTATTTGCAACAAACTTGGATATTATCTTGTAAACCACATTGCACAAAGCTATGGGTCTAAACTTATCTAGAGTTTGAGAAATTTCCTGTTTAGGGATCAGGGAGATAAAGGAGGTGTTGAGAACCTTCAAAATTGTTTTGTTCATCCTAGAATCTTCTACTACATTCAGAATATCTTGTTTAACAATATTTCAGCAAGCTTTAAAGAAATCCAAATTGAAACCATCAGGGCTTGGCGCTTTACCATTCTGCATTTCCTTGAGGACCTCACTAACCTCCTCTTCAGTCACTGGCCTATTGAGATTGAAATTATCCTCTCTAGACACCAGCCTAGGTATATGTCTTGTTAAGTCCTTGATGAAATGCTCTCTATTTGAAATTGTTTCCTTTTCTATACCATGAAAGTGTTGAACTAACACAGCTCCTATATCTTCGTGGGAATTAATAAGTTTCCCTCCCTCGTCCTTGATCGAAGAGATTCTATTATGAGCTTTGTTTTCCAAGGTGGATCTATGGAAAAATCTAGTGTTTCTCTCTCCTTCTTTCAGCCATTGAACTCTAGATTTTTGTCTCCAAAATATTTCCTCTTGTTTACATAAGTTCTCCTAGTCTTGCTGATATTTGGTGGCTTGATCATTTCTGACTTTATCAAAGCCAACCGTGATAAGGGCTTGGTTGAGTTCCTACAATTTGTCTTCAACAGATTTTTTTCCTTCAAAAATATTGCCAAATTCCTTCTTGTTCCAATCTTTAAGCCTGAGCTTGATGTACTTTAGTCTTTTGTGTAGGAGGAACATTCTTGTACCCTGAAGATGAAAATCTTCATACCACTAATTTGCAATGTTGCTGATGAAATCTGGATGGGTGAGCCAGATATTCTCAGATCTAAAAGGTCTATTCCTGGAGGTACCAATGCCCTGAACCTCCAGTTGAACCGGCCAGTGATCTGAGCCTCCAAAGGGGAGACTTCTCACTACCATTTCCTTATCGATGAGCATAAGGTCCTCTGGGATCATGAATTTGTCTAACTTTGAGGCTACTTGAGACTTTCCTCCCCTTTTATTGTTCCAAGTAAAGAGACCATTACTCGAATCAATGTCAACTAGCTTCATATTATCCATAAAAGTTTGAAAAGCTAAAGAGTTTTTGTTTAGAGTTCTGGTTCCCCCTTTTTTCTCTGAAATTGATTTGATCATATTGAAGTCCCCCCCCCATAATCCATGGTATTCCTGCATGTCTCTCTCTGAGATCCACAAGAGAATCTAGAAACCTGAGTTTATCTTCCATTCTATGAGGGCCATAAATATTCGTGACCAGATAGGTTTCCCTAGCCCCCACAAGCTGAATAACCACCGATAAATAATTCCTAGAAGCCTCAGCATCTATTATACCAATCTTTTGAGGGTTCCAAAGAGTTAGAATGCCTCCTGCTGTATTCTCTGCTTTGACTTCTAGAAACTCAAATCGATTGAGCCATTTTCTTTAAATTTCTTTTATTTTTTGAATGGAACATTTAGTTTCCTGGATGAAGATCATATCTGAAGCTTCTTGTTTCATTCTATTACTAAGTAATCTTTGTTTTCTTTTACTACCTAGACCCCTGATATTCCAAGAAGTGAACTTCATTATTAAATATTTGTAAAGGAGTAGCTGGTTAGGTCTTTCATCTTACCTGAATCTATCATTAGCTTTCCACATTCCATCAATATCTCATTCTGCTTTTTCCTGTCTCTTTAAATTCCTAGGTTTCTAGGTGCTAATCCTGGTGTGTTTTTCATAGTTTTCACATCTTCATTACCCTGTCTTTCAGTGTTTCTTTGCCTATCTAGCCCTTTAGCCTGAGTTTTCCATATGAACAGTTGTTGTACTCTAGTGAAATCTTCTTCAGGTAACGAGTCTACCCCTTCCATGGTTCCCTGTTTCAAGAACCTTTCCAGATCTAGGTGTTCTCTATCAAGAATCTCTTGTAGTTCATAGTCCTCCATTTCCATCTCACTCTGGGTCATTTCCTGGTCCACCTCTAGTTCTACATCGCTCATCATAGTCTCTTTCTGTTTATTAATATCCTTTGTTTGATCATTGTCTTCTTCTTTCTCCTTCTCCACTAGACTTCCCTCCATTCCTTGATCTACTTTTTTTATTTCTTCTTCTTCTTCGAGGACTTGGTACCTGTTCAGACTGGCCTGTAGCCCTTCTGTGTGATGTTGCTTTAGTCCCCTTTTGCCCCCTTTTCCTCTATGACTCACTTTGTGAAAGCTTTCAGTATCTTTCATTGTGGTATCTTTACTCTTGTTCTCTATTTTACTGAGAGGGTCGTCCCTGAATAGGTGCCCATGTTCATGGCATCTGCGACATATGAATGGAATATGTTCATATTATACTGTTTGCACCCATTCTTCATCAATAACTTCCAAGATAACCTCATCCGGTAGAGCTCCGAAGAGATCCATCTCCACACAAATTCCTGCAAAGGAAGTGTATTTTCCCCTTCTGGTAGCCTCAAAAGCTTTGACAAAACTCTCTAATTTATTTCGTATGGGTTAACGATTTCGTTTGCCAATAAACAAGAGGGAGGGAGTAGAGTCTAACCCAGACAGGAACCAAAGTGAAAGTCTCACGCTCCGAGACAAAGTTCATCATCCACGGCCGCATGTAGAGGCCTGCTGCTGCGTAGAAGTAGGACCCTCCTTCAAACACCCTGTATTTATCCTCAATATTTGTGAATACCACAGTAAAGAATCCCTTTTACCCAAGATGTAGTTCAATGCTTCCTTTTGGTTTCCAGTGGTATTTAATCCATGTCTATAATTCCTTTTCAGTGGGCCATAAACCCATGAATTTACAAATGATAGCATATGTCCTCATGTGGTCCCTGTGTGCCTGCAGAGCATGATCATTCAGAACTACTATGGGAGTGACCTCAGCTTTGGGTTTACATGGTCCCTTTTGTGCTTTGTTTTTTGCGCCTTGTTCCTTGTCTTCTTCCTCCTTTTCTTTTGTGTTGTTATTCTCCCCTGATTTGTTTCCCTCTTGCTCCTCTTCCATGCTCCTTTTCCCTTCTTCTGCAGGACCTCTGACATTTTCTATTGGTTTCTTACCTCGGCTGGCCACAGCCTACTTGTAGGAGGGAGTGGAGCTCCCTCCTTTGCGTCCTTCCATGGAGTTCAACACCTGCTAAAGCCAGTAAACCCTAGTTGTTCGTCCCTGCTCTCTGAGATCGCCCTCTGCATGATCTAATTATAAATTACTTTAACAAAGGTGGTTTATTAAGTAATTTCTCACAGTGAAAGCAATTTTACTATGGTAAAATTGGTTTTACATGGTGTATTTCGATCCATCTAGTAAATTAGAATAGATGGTCAATTTTTGGAGGTAAAAATTTGGAGAAATAATAGCCCTCCTACTTGAAAGGTAAGAGGTTTGGCATTTTAAAAATAATTCAGGAAAATGATAGGATTGGGGGAAAACAAACAGATGAAGTATGGACTGCCAGAGGTTTATTTATCATATTAATCAAGGTAATTATCCTGAAACCAACAGCGTAATTCGAAGAGGTCAAATTCACATTGTATTTCGGTTATCTTGTATTCTCTGTCAGCGAGCATAATGTGGTCTATGTCCACGGGGAGAGAGAGCATAGGATTCACTATAGGGGCGCCTTTGGGTGCCATTGTAGTAGCAGAATGGATAGGGGGAGAATTTTGATAGAAGGAATTCGCAGTGAGTCTCAAGAATTGGCAGGAAGTTTCAATGACAATCCTTATGTGGATTTATCAGACACGGGCAACGGGAATGTTGCAGTGATATCAGAGTGCAACAGATATAGAAGCAATGTTCATGAGGCAAAGAGAGAAAGGTGTAATCGAAGATGAAAATTCAATTTTTATTAGTTGTAGACCGGGCTTAATCGTTGGATTAACGGTCATGATAATGCATTTATTTATGTAATGGCACGAGTGAACGGAAAGAACCATAATGGCGGGTGAAACGGTTGTGGACGTGAGAGTTGAGGATTGGTGAGTGAATGGATCGAGACCATTGGTGGGAGTTACGGGAGGAGGGACATGTGGTGTGATGGGAATGGTAGTTGAGATGAGAAGTCGAGGCGACAGTTGGCGGGAAGGTAGGTTGTGGTGGTAGGCGAAACAGCTTTCGGAAGAGGGGGTAGGTTGTATCCGGTAAGCGGGGGGTGTTATGTACCTAGGGGGGGTAATATGGGGTACCAAGGGAGGTACCCAAGGTAATAATGTAATAATGGGATGGGCCATAGTAATTAATAAGGTGGTTAACCCATGTCATATAAGGGACCACAAGTAGTTAATAATAATGTAATGGGCCCATGGTATTAGTTAATGGTATGAGGAAACCATGGTAATGATGCATGGTATTGTATGTATGAGGCCTATATAGAGGCTAGAGACTCCACATGGAAGATGAAGAGGAAGAGAAGTATTCTTGTATGAACAGGCATATGGCTTGTGGAGTGTTCTCCTTCCTTAAGGAGTGAATGTATGGTGTTGCCCTACCTTAAGGGTTTGATCAATAAAGTATCATTTCATATTATTTCTGGGTATATTTGCATTATCTTATCTTTTTTTATCAGATCTATAATATTCTGGGTTAGATCTACAACAATTGGTATCAGATCTACAACAAGTGGTATCAGAGCTACAACAATTGGTATCAAAGCTACAACAAGTGGTATCATAGCACTTTCAGTGGTGTTGCCCTACCTTAAGGGTTTGATAATAAAGAAGCTTTTCTATCTATTTCTATTTTGTTATTCTTGGGTTTATTTCTGTTATCATATATATTTTGGATCAGATCTACAACAAGTGGTATCAGAGCACTTTCTTGGGCACAAAAGTGGAGATTTTTTTTTTCATTTTTTGCAGGGATTTTTGGGTGGCGAAATTGCAGATCAGATCTGTATGTTTTGGTGCTATATATGCAGAATCTAATTACAGATCTGTATTCCTTGTGAAAAAATACCCAAATTCAAAAAAAAAATTAGTTGAATTGGAGTCCGGATGAAGGAGATATCGCTGATTTCAAAATCAGTGGGGTTGCAGACAATTTTCAGGACAGCGAGTTTGCGGCGCAGATCTAGAAGTCCTGGTGATAGATCTGCAAGATCTAATTGTAGATCTGGAATCTTTGTGAAAAAACACATGATTTCAAACAAAAAAAACAGTCGAATCGGAGTCCGGATGAGGGAGATATCGCTGATTTAAAATCAGCTCTTTTTGCAGAAATTTTGGTGACGGCGGGAGAGTAGCAGCACAGATCTGAAATTTCAAGTGCCTGGATCAAAATTTCTACCACATGGGCAGATGCAGAATGATTGTTCCATTTCTAAAAATAGGTTATAATAGGGATTCTGAGTAATATTGACGGATCTGTGACCATTTCAATTTTTCACCAATATTTTTGTGATGGCGGGCCTAGATCGGAGTTCGAGGGACTTGTATAAATTTGATGGTTCTCACACGTCAACATGGCTAGCACAAATGGAGCAGTATTTCAGATTGAATCATATCCTAGATGATTGGACTAAGATCTGGGAGGGGACCATGTACTTGGACAATAAACGAGGGCAATGGGCGGAATGGCATCAGCGTTGCAATGGACCTTTTCAGAATTGGGATGACTTCAAAAAAGCTCTTATAGAGCGCTTTGATCGTAAATCAAATCTTGTGGATAAGCACACACAGACAGACACAACCTAACAAAGCTTTTATGTTTACAGGAAAGAAGGAAACCAAGGAACCAAAAGGGTTATTTTTGGCTGGTATCTCTGTATTGCAGGTTCATGGATTGATTCAGAAGGAGAAAATCATTGTTTCTATCAATCCGAGTTGCAAACAAAATCTTATAAATGTCAACTTGGCAAAGAAATTGCAAGTCCCAGCAAAACAAATTGAACATACAGAGGTTGAGGATAAGGATGTTCAAATCTACAAGGATTTGAAGCTTTCTATGGATAAGTATGTGTTTCATGGTGATTTTTATGCTTCAGATATGGATAACATAGATGTTGTTTTTGGATACCCTTGGATGGAATCCGTGAGTACTATCAATATTAATGTGCAGAAGAAATTCCTGAGGCTATGGTATAAAAAGAAGAAAATTACATTACAGGATATTTCCATCCATAAACAGGTAGAGCACATGGAGGCTGAAGCAGAAGATGTTCAAGGGACTGACATATCAGATGATGAGCAGTTGATGGTCGAAAATCAAACACAAACAGAGGCTGAAGCAAAACAGGTTACAGGTGCTGACACATCTGACGAGGGTTCAGTGGTTGAAGTCATATTAGAAAAGAAGCCACGACAACAGGCACCACAGCAGGGTGAATTAAAGAAAAAGACACCGTGGGTTAAAACTTCGACATATCATCACCCTGCAAGAAAACAACCAACAAGATGGCAACCAACTAGCCACAAGGACAATAACCCCCATATGATGGATAGCAAGGAGCCTAGATCCACCTACTACACATCAACACAGAAGAGCTGCCATGGTCAACTTCCATCTCAAGCGAGCGATGCACCAGCGAGATCGAGGGTTCACCTTTCTCTTGGATGGCTAGATGCACGTGCATGGTATCAGTGGACTACTCTTTTGAGTAGATCTTATTATTTATGTTCTTCCAATATTTCGGGGATGAAACATGTTTAGGGGGGTGGAATGTTATGTATCTAGGGGGGATAATATGGGGTACCAAGGGAGGTACCCAAGGTAATAATGTAATAATGGGATGGGCCATAGTAATTAATAAGGTGATTAACCCATGTCATATAAGGGACCACAAGTAGTTAATAATAATGTAATGGGCCCATGGTATTAGTTAATGGTATGAGGAAACCATGGTAATGATGCATGGTATTGTATGTATGAGGCCTATATAGAGGCTAGAGACTCCACATGGAAGATGAAGAGGAAGAGAAGTATTCTTGTATGAACAGGCATATGGCTTGTGGAGTGTTCTACTTCCTTAAGGAGTGAATGTATGGTGTTGCCCTACCTTAAGGGTTTGATCAATAAAGTATCATTTCATATTATTTCTGGGTATATTTGCATTATCTTATCTTTTTTTATCAGATCTATAATATTCTGGGTTAGATCTACAACAATTGGTATCAGATCTACAACAGGGGGGGTCCGAAATCCTACAGTGCTGACACGTAGCGGGGCGGGAAACTGCTTTTTAGAACCCCCCCTGCCGCTAAAGATTATTACAACAAGGGGGTCTGAAAATAATCCTGAGCCGTGGATCAGTGTGATGGATGATCGGGAGCAGGGAATATGTGTGCAGTTTAACACTAATTGGCCCCACAACATATTTTGGGCATATGCATCATACACCAAAGTCAAATACTTTGGACAATGAACCACTTAGACTATTACATCGAAAAACCATTATTTTCCTATTCTAATGTTTTTTTTTAAACAAATAAGGGTGCATTTAAATTCGCAAACCTTATTTATTTTTTCATTCTTAAGAGACTAAGAATATTTATTTCAACTCACTAAACTAATCTAATCAACTGCATTAATCCATATTAAATTGTTGGATTAACTTTATTCACCTATTCTACCTATCTAATTTTAGTCAAGATTACATTGTTTGGCTAAGTTATTCACTCTAATCTATCTAACATAAATTGAAACCAGCTTGAACATGATTAAACTGTATGTTTCAAGCAGAAAGGGATTGTGGCATTTAAACAAGTTGCACACAATTTCATGAATTTATTCTTTACAAAGCTAGAAGGCTAGTAGTGGCACTTAAACTAGCATCACTTTCACATTTATTCATTTTTTGTGGGGTTCATTTATCATTTCTTTTCTTTTT
Organism: Pinus tabuliformis; assembly: GCA_031772625.1. NCBI lineage: Eukaryota > Viridiplantae > Streptophyta > Pinopsida > Pinales > Pinaceae > Pinus > Pinus tabuliformis. Next base: position 638,745,622 of record CM062804.1, read on the forward strand.
CCTTTTTTTCTATTTTTTTGTATTTATACCCTCTTTTCATTTTTTATTTTCATTTTTCTATCTTTTTTGGAAATCATTTGCAGAAAGAAATATTATTTACAATCTAAAATACTGAAAGAAATTATTCAATGATCATTTGATCCTATAAATTATAGGACCCTAACAGTGGCTCCAGTTAGGGATGGCACTTCCTAGTGAAGTGTCAAGAACATTGTAGACTAGTAGCCTTGAATCCTCATCTTCAGTATTGGCTGCATCTAATTTTTTCTGTTTTATGTAGTTATGGTGGTAAAATGCCTCAAATCTCAAGGCCTTCTCCATGAGCTTCAACTTTCAGAAATAAGCTAACCACTCAGGACAGTACAAAGGTAAATGGTATCTATAATGGGTGTGATAAAAACACTTTCTTAGTCCTGAAAAACATAATGCTTTAACATCTTGCCATTGACAGGTCCTCCAGGTAATTATGTTCCATTTGTGTTCTTCAGAAAAAATGCACTGTTATCCCATTTCAGAACATGATTGTTGATCTAAAAGTCATCAGATTTAGTCCTTCGATCAAATGTCTTCTTGATGCTATCTTGGATCAACTGAGTTATGTTATGAACTGCTTCTCTTGTCTTATGCAAACAAATGGTTTTTTTTATTCTCCTATGTAAATCATTTGGTTCCACCTCCAATTATTGCATCATCTTTAAAACGGGAATTCCAGACGAAGTTGGAAAAACAGCATCTATCCCATAAACTCGCTGATATGGAGACATACCTATTGACTTTTTGGTAGTAAGCATGTTTTCCCGCAATGCATTAACCAGCTTGTTGTGCCATGATTTTTTATTTTCCTGCAACAACTTTTCAATAATGTTAACTAAGCTTTTATTAGAAGATTTTTCCAGTCCATTTCCCTTAGGGGTAATAGGTTGTAGAATGTCCCAATGTTATCTGATATTTCCTGCAAAAATATATCATCCTTTTTGACCTGAAACTTGCAGCATTGTTAGTAATAATTTTCCTAGGGCATCCAAATCTTGCAAGGATATTGTTCTCCGAGAATTTTAGGATGAAAGCATCGGAAGCTTGTCTGGAAGGTATGGCTTCTATCCATTTTTTAAAGTAATCGGTGGCTGTCAGAATCCACTTATGTTGTGCAGATGAAGCAGGATGTATTTCTCCTATGAATCCAAGGCTCCATTGTTGGAAAGGGGTTTTAGTAGATATAGGCTTCAAGGGTAAAGGTAAAATTTTCTTTTTACCTTCTAGTATTTGGCATTTGTGGCATGAAGTAACTTTCTTTTGGATGTCAAAAAATAGGGTGGGCCAGTAAAAACCTACCCTCATAATCTTATTTGTAGTAGTCTTTCAATACAGGTGTCCACCGCAGTCTCCTTCATGGAACTCTTGCATGACTTTATCTGCTTCACTTTCAACAAACAATTTAGTAAAACACAACGAGCATCTTTCCAATATAGATTTTCATCCAAAATACAAAACTTCACAACTTTACGTTTAATAAATCTAGCCTTTGTTTTAGTTCAACCAGGAGGAGCTTGTAAATTATGTAAAACATAAATAATGTCTGCATATCAAGGAGAGGTAGCAAAAGCTCTTGCTACCAGTGGAGTCGCCAGCTCATCTAGTTCATTAAATATTGCAAGAAAAAATATATTTAAAGCATGTAAGTTAGATTCTACAATCAATTTTTCTAACCCTTGACCTTTGATGAGTTTAGTGGGTCGAATTTCGATATCATATTCTAATATAACAGCAATCCACTTACCCCTTTTCCCATCGAGATCGTTTTGAGTCAGTATATATTTTAGTACTTCACTTGGAACAAAAGAAATCATGTTTGAATGAAGAATATACACTCTAAAATCTTTTATGGCCTTTATCACGGCAAAAGCTTGTTTTTCCATAAGGTCATATTTCAATGTTGCATCTCTCAAATCTTTGTTGAAGAAAGTAATAGGTTGTTCATGGCCCTCATTGTTCTTTTGTAGGAGAACTACAGCAATGGTGTGCTCAGAAGCAAATGAAAAAATTAGGAAATCTTTAGTAAAATATAGACTAATTAACATTGGTGCCTAATTTAAAGCTTGTTTTACATTATTAAATGATTGTCTAGCTTCCATGTTCCATTTCACCTCAGTATCTTTCTTTATCATGTTGGTTATATTCTTTAAAAGCTCAGCTAAATTCGGAATGAATCTCCTTAGAAAATTTATCTGTCCAATAAAAGATTGAACTTCCTTTATATTCCTTGGGGGATTAATTTTGAGTATAGCTTCAATTCTATTGGGATCTATCTTGATTCCTTCTTTCGAAATTATGTGTCCCAACAGTTTTCCTTCTTGCAAACCGAATAATGTTTTCTTGGGGTTGAGGGAAATGCCAAATTTCCGACACTTTTCAAAAACTCTTCTCAAGTGATTTAAGTGTTCCTCATCTGTTTTCAAAAAAACAGTGATGTCATCCAGATATATAACTATGAAATGACCCATTTCATCAGCAAAATTAAAATCCATGGCTCTCTGAAAATTTTCTCCAGCATTCATTAGACCAAAAGGCATTTTCACATATATAAAAGTGCCCCAAGGTGTAGTAAACGTTGTCTTCTCTTGATCGTCTAGGTGTACTAAGACTTGGTTATAACCAAAAAAGTCGTCTAACAAGGAAATCTTGCTGGATCCAACCAACTTCTACAGGATGTGGTCCACCTTGGGAAAAGGGTAATTGTCTTTTAGAGAGGCTTTATTTAAATTCTGGAAATCAATGCAGAGCCTGATTTTACCAATCTTTTTCTGAGTGGGAACCAAATTGGATACCCATTTGGAATATCTCAAAGGAAATATGATTTTTGTGTCATGACTCATACATTCTTTTTACCTCTTTTTCAACCAGAGGCATAAGCATTGGATTAATCCTCCTTAATTTTTGTTTAAAGTGTTTATGATCTTCTTTCAAGGGAATTTTGTGTTGTATGATATTTGTGGCATAGGATTTTAGGTCCTTATAACTCCACGTGAAAACATCAATGAATTCTTTGAACAATTTAATGTACTTCAGCTTTTCAGTTGAGGGTAAGGATTTGGACAGTTTGATCATTTTGGGTAGAAGTTTAGTCCCAATAATATGTTCCTCAACACAAACTGCAATGGGTTCAATTTTGGGCTTCTTAGCTACATCATTCAAATCAAATAAATCTTCTAATGGAACAAGCCCTCTAGGTAGGATATTGTCTTTTAGTTGTAAAATATTTGTTTCTTGCTTTTCTTCATATATTTCATGCAATTCTAATTTATTCACACTAGTATGTACAATATCTTCTACATCAAATTCTATATCTATATTAGCATCTTCAAATTCATCTTTAGACTGCAAAAAGTTATCAATCTAAGCATCATCTCCAAAAACTTTCCAGTATCTAATGGTATCAGATACAGTAGGTCTATTTTTCACTTCGACAGTATATGGGTGAGTAGGAAGAAAGTGTAATTTACAAGTACTTGCCGAAGTAGCAAGACCATCAAGCAATATGTTTTGATCTCTTGAAACCGCAGACAAACTATATTCAGTAAAAGAATATAGAAAATCCAACACAGCATTTCTATATGCTCTCATTGTAGGATGTTTTGCAGAGTACTCTCCTTCGATTTGTTTTATCACCAGCTCAGAATCTCCATGAATGGCAATCCGTTTAGCACCAAGTTTCTTCAAAAATTGTAAACCTAAGATTAAGGCTTCATACTTCGCAACATTATTAGAACACTAGAAATTCAATTTGTAGGAGTGACCTTCTGAGTGATGAGTATATGAATTAGAAACCCATACACCAGCATCGACTCCTTCTTTACTCATTGATCCATCAAAACTCAAATTCCATAAAACTTCATCTAAATTATCTTGTTCACTGATTAATGTTTGACCATTAGCAGTGAGACAAAGAGAAGTATTATGATTAGGAACTTGTTCTTGTGTACTTACATCATTATACAGAATAAATGAGTCAAGATCAGAATGAACAGAATATATAGGATAATTGTTAGGCCTATCCTGAGTGGTGACCATGAATTTCATAAGTTTCTCTCTATAGAGTCTTTTGTTCTGACTAAAGACAGGGATTTTTGCGTAGGACATATTCATCTGTAAGGTTCCTTAGAGTTTGGCTTCCCATGAACGGGAAAACAGCATGCCATATTTGGGAGGGATATTGGCAACCACTATGTCCATAAGTACACTTTTGACTGGTATTTCAACTAATTTACACATAAATATTTTATAATTCCAAGGCACTATTGATGGTGCTAGACCCGCCAACATGTCAATGGGATCTCCCCAGTAAGAAGTCCCAATTAGACCTTAGACCGTTTGGTATAGGAGTCCCAACAGTGAGTCATAAGGTAATGCCTTGACCGCGATGTCGCAGAGAGGCCAATAAGATAACTCTATCAGTAGCAAGGGTGTGATTGATGCAGTGAGTCAAGGAATGAGTATGAGAGGTTCCAACACTTCAAAGCGAGAGAAAGGTGAAGGTGGGTTCCAAGTTGAAAGGGATCAGTCCCAACTTAGCTAGGAACACACAACACAAAGGACATGCACAGCTTTCGGTAGAGCAGTCGACACAAATGCGGCGGTCCCAACATATAAGGTAATATAACACGAACAGCACTCACGGATCAGTCCGAGACGAGTGTGATAGTTGATATAACAAGGTTCAGAGAAAGGTCTGTCTGGTGTCCAGCAGAGCAATCGACACAGACATTGACAACATTAACAACATATGCAACACATTAACAACAATATTCATATAATTGCATGTGAATCAATTCATACACAAGTACGTAAGTTAAACAACATATATCATTAAGGAAACTGGAGAAATCCAACTACAATAACAACATATGCATGAAAATGTGATGTCTTTTATTATATAAAGAAGTGTAAGTCACAATCATACAATACACCATGTAAACCTGCTAGCCCTATCAGTAGAACGTTACAGCCACATCCGCCTACTCCTCCAAAGAGATGTACTAGCTCCGTGTAGTGGAGAAGCCAAGGCGCGTTACAATATTGTCCAAGCCTTCTTCAAGATAGTCTTATTAGAAGCTTGGCTGACCTAAAGCCTATACAATGAGTTATGAGGGACTATTTATAACAAAGGGTGGGGTGACCCTTGACATTCCCCTTTGTAAAAATTCAACTACCCTCATGACTCTTCACCTACTCTATGACTGTTATATCCAACTGTTGACACTCGACTTACAATTGACATGACTTAACATTACAATGCACATGTACTCATGTTAGACAACATGGCTTGAGCAAGCCTTACAAGACATTACTAACACTAGGTCCGTTGTGGTGATACCAACTCTTTGACAAGATTGTGATGGTGGAGCTGGTGAGCTGATGCTAAGCTTGATCATCCGTGATGGTGTGCATGCGCCTCATGGTGACATCTTGCTAAAGCGAACTCTTGCCTCCATTGCAACCGGTGCATTGGTTCAGCCCCTTCATCCAACTCATCTGCTAACATGTGCACGGTCTTATTAGGTACGATTGAACCAGCAACACACTGATGTAAAGTGTTTGTGTTGATCTTCAAGTGTGTGTTGGTGGTCATGTGCATCAACTTGCCGAAGTTCATGTTCAGCCCCAGTTGGACTTGCTTCTTGTCTTCGCCTTGGTGAGTGTGTTGAATGGGTCGGATTGCATGTGTGTGCTGATCAACAACACTACTCACCATGTTTGCTCTATGTCATCTATTGGGATGGATCATTAACTTGTACTGGTGAAGTTTCATTTATGAGTGCATGTTGCGCCCACTGTTATTCCTATTCTTGTTACAACTCATTAGACCGTATGTGCAGCTTCATGTTCTTCCTGAGTTGTTGCTTCAGCACATGAAACTCCTTCTTTGTTCCATCTTATACCTTCGCATGATCTTCATATCGTGTCGTCACTTCATAACCTGAGTCTCCAAAGTTGCTTTCATTATCAGTGGATCTGCTTAACCTTGCAACTTTGCTCTGCCTCTATGTTGTCAACAACCTTCCTCTTTCATTTGATGTGTTCGCTGCATTTGGTATGCTGCCTTCAACTATTATTTGTGATGTTGCTGCTTGATGTCCTTGTCCATGAACAACTTGATGTCTTCGTGAGTCGGTAAGCCCATGGACACTTGATCAACTGCATCCCCAAGCGTGCTTTGAACGGTGTCTTCATCTCTGCTCTCCTGGAAGCCATTGTACTTGTACTACTGAGAGGCAGCTGAACACCTACAATACCTGGAAACATGGAAACACTCATAGCAAGCAATTTGTTAGTCTAAAACCAAAATGAACATGAGAACTAACTTGCAACATACCTGGGTGAATGATCATGAAGGTTGCGCAATTCTGCCCGGGAGGTCGGGAGGCCGCCTCTCAAGACTGTACAAGGCATAGTCTGGGCTGCTAGGAGCCTTAATTACTGCTGGTACTACGCAATGCACAGTCTAGTCGGGCAGTTGGCTACTGGGATTGCGCAATGACCAATTCCAGCTAGGAAAGACTGTTGGCCGAGGGACAGATTTATGCAAATTTTTGGGCCAAGGAGCCACTAACCTCCAGAAATGCGCAATTCAGTCCAGGAGGCTAGTGCTGGGCTAGAATTCAGTAATCTGGAGAGGAAGGTGAGCCTTCCTTCTCCAGTTTACACAATGCAGCCTTGGTGAAGGTAGAGACCGAGCCAAGGTTGGCCCGACTCATCGACGGGAAACTAAAAGCAATTAAGTTGATGAAATGCATGGAAACACTAAGTGATAGCAGAAGTGATAAACAGTGCATGCAAACATGAATGGAGGATTGAGCAAACAAATCAACATGCATGTGGGTGATGTCGTTCACCGGTTGGGTGAATATTACTGCAAAACAGTTTCATGCATGCGACAGCAGCGAGATAGCAATGAAAATTAAAACAAATTTAGGACAAGTTAGAATATATGTAAACAATAGCAGGCATTCAAAGAAATCAAGCAAACAACACTCACACAAGTGAATACACAAAAAAAGCGCTTTTAATGCAGCACAAGGCATGGGAAGCAAGCTTACCCCAAAACAGCTGAGCTGAATGTGCCAATTGCTCCTAGATGTGATGTGGGATGTCAGAGCTACAAGGTTGATGTGAGGAATGAGCTCTATAGCGTCCAGTTGATGATTTTTTATAACATCGAGGTTGAGACGCACATGCCACAAATCTAGGGGAAGCGACGCTTGGAGGGAGGTTTCTGAATTGTTCCTTGCATGTAACCTCCAACTGCTAAACATAGATCCCTGAAATAAGTGATGAATTTGCATGCTGCCTTGGGAGAAGCAACCTATGCATGCAAGTTTGTTTTGCTTAGTCCCGGAGGGAACTGGTCAACTCAGTTGCACATGCAAGAGACTACTTGACTACTGGAGAAAAATGTGCATTCTTGACTATAATATGGGCTAAATGCCCAAGAGGATTACACAATTTCTGGGCCCAGCAGCTGACTGCCACCCAGATTTGCACAAATCCTGGACTGAACTGCCTGTTGATGGGAAAAATTGCGCAAATCCTGCTGGGAGGGTTGGCTGGCAGGATTGCGTAATCCTGGAGCCAAGCAGGCTGTCAGAGGGAATTGTGAAATTCCTAGGGGGGAGGCTAGTTTTCCCTCTATAAATGCACAAATTTCACAGGGAAGCTGCTCAGCTTGCAGCTGGACCAAGTCCGGATGAGCAGCCTATTAGGGGAAAAGGTCAAACTGTGATCGATAGGCTGCCATTGAGTAAGAAAGACACTGAAGCTTGAGGACTTGATGAAGCAAGGCAAGCTGTTGTGAAGGTTGGTATGGAGGCTCCAAAACAGGCCAAGGAAAAATTTTGGAGGGTGGTTATAGCCGCTACAACACTTGGCGACACACTGGTAGAACTCCAACTCTCTGCATAGATCTTGTTCGTGAAAAGAAAGTGTAACACCTCCGGAAGTATTGTTCAGTTCTTAGCTCATCTTGGTTTCACACTAACTTGATTGTAAGATGTAGCATCTGCCAGAATCTTGGAGGATTGACACACATTCCAAGCCAAGGAAACTCAGTTGTTTTGATTGGGGTTGAGGGGTATATAAGTACACAAGCAGTATAGCCGTCAGAGTCTATGTTTCATCTCTGGTGTTGCTCCACTGCCAACAGGGCTCGACGGTACCCCAGTGGAGTCACATAGGAACACAAGCATGGCTCCGCTGCCAGCGAGCCTGGTCAGTACCCCAATGGAGTTACTTGCATCACCTCCCTGCGCAGGAAGCCTTTCTCTTCTTTCACCTTATTCAATTTTATTTTATTTTTGAATTTTTTGACTTTTCATTTTTTTCATTTTTTTCATTTTCAATGTGCATATCACTTATTCATTTCAAAGGCGAAAGAGGGATCCCAACTTATTGAGAGCAGAGGAGGTTGTTATAATAGAGAAGTAGTTTATTATATCTCTGAATTCCCTATTAACTTTTTCCCCCTCACCTTACTCTACTTGACTGAGCTGCCAAGGGTTAACCCAAAACAATCGACTAGAGTAGGTGACATTAGTTAGCACGCAAGCGTTGTGTTCTCACCAAGGTTCACTTCGAGCGGTACATATTTTCCTTTGACGTATCATGGACTAAGGGTAACAAGTTCATCATACAGAGGCAAGATGATAGATAACCAAGAATTGATAGTTGTACAAGCCCTCTTGTACTTTACCCAACTTGTTTCATGAGCCACACATGGTTTCATGCAACTAACCTACGAACAAAAAAAGTGAACAAACTAACAATCAACAAAGAAAAATGAGAGCAGAAGCAAAAGTGAAAGCAAAACAAGTAAAAAAACAAGCAAACAAAGCATGTAAGTAAACAAGCATGCAAGTAAACAACTGAAAGTAAACACTACTCCTACTCCTAAACTAACGGTGCATGGGCCTGATCACACGAAGTGTTACTTCCAATGCAGCCACCTACGCATTGGTAGACCCATGTGAGTGAAGGCTTGGTCTGTGAGTAACTCATTTGTGCGGACCATCATACAAGAAAGATATGACAGTGAAGACAGCCACACTTCATGTTTCAAGGTGCCCACAGGACATAAGTGAGTGCATGTGCATGATGGACAGTCTATGGACTTATCATGGTGTTTTGTGACACTATGTGCAACTTTGAAGCAAAAGCACACTCTTGACTGAGACATGCAAGCAAACGAAAGAAACAAAGATAACTTGCATCGTGCACGAGTGCTTGCAATGTAAGACTCCTCCAATGCATGAGCAATGGGATCATGCAATTCGAGTGGAGGAAGTGTGATCTGTGTGTGAGATGGATCTTCAATGCATACAGATGAGTGATGAGGAGCCTTGGGTGATTGAACAGTTTCATGATCGGAAGTGAGACTAACCCCAAGAGAGCGAGGACCTGACATAACCATCAACTCGGGCTGAAGTGCCTCGACAGTCTTGGGTGTCTCAACTTCATCATCAGGTAGATCATCATAAACCGGTGGCTTCAAAAGATCAATTGTGATAGATTCATGATCGTGATAAAGAATGAAACAAATGGATCACGATCGCCATGATCAGAAAAATCAATGAATTCTTCGGCATCCTCATGATCAGATGAATTAAACAGAGGGGTAGATGAAAAGTGAACGAACTCATCCTTTATGTTTCTAGAAAAGACAGATGAAGGGTCAAGTGGATCTTCAATGAATAACTTATCCTCTCTATTGTCGAATGATGGACTAGCATCTGGTGAGTCCTGTGAGTGATCAACGATGGGTTCATCTGTGGATGAAGATACACATGCAAAGTCATGGATGGCAGGTTCACCAACAATGTTAGGAAAGAACAGAAGGGGCTTGGATGGAAGGGAGTCATCCTTCGCCGAGGCTGATGTTCAACCTCCCACTCATGCTCTTCATGAATGACAACGCATGTTGGTTGTGCAACACCAACTTTTTTAGTGGGTTGTGTTATCACTCAGGTTGTCCTTAAAGCTCTGGAAAAGGATACGGCCGAGGTAACCACAAACCACTTTGGATTGCAGGTTCTAGCCAACCTGCAATCAGAGAGGGCTCTCTCTTTATGATTTAGCTTTGTTTAAAAGGATTTTAGGCTAGGTCTCGAGTCCAGAGGGTTTTTGTTTTGTCTTTGGTGGGAAAATTGATGTTTTCAAACAGAGAGGCAAGGCATAGTCTAGAAGTTTCAAACCATTGGGGGTGGAGTCGAGGAGTGTGACTGTTGGTGCTTTCACTTGGTCACAACAGAGGGAAAATGGAGCAAGACAGCTGCGTAGGAAACAATACTTCGGGTCTAAGTGATGGAAAGAAATGCAAAGCGATGAGAGGCAGTTAAGAATCCCTCAATCAACTTAGCAGTGGGAAGTAACAGAGCGCTACCTAAGGGCAGTTAAGAATCCCTAGATAATTGGCAAACACAGGTGAATCGGGGTAAACATGAGCCAGAAGGAATTCATATTCATAACCAATTCATTCAGAGGAAAACATAAAGAAACAGCAGAAATTGAGCATAGAGAGTATTTAAACTAATTCTAAGCTATTCTTTCTTTCTTCCATTTAGATAGTGATAACAATAAAACAAAGGTAAGATGCACTTATTGTTTCAGGCTGCAGCACAATAATTCCATCTTCAGTCTCCAAACATTCATTTACAATAAACAGTTTTCTCTCCAAGCTTTCTGCAATCTTTGATTATAGAAACAGTCAGGTATACAGTGCAGGTCTCTAGTGAAAATTCTCAATTGACCAACCCTTAAAACAATGCTGAGGGTGGTATATATAGGGAAAAACTTATCTACATAGTTCTTTATTACATCTTGACCTAATCAGATCATAATTAACAGACCTAACTCTACCAGAAATAAATGCATGCAATAACTCAGGTTGCGCTGGGGGCGGCCGTATCGAAAACTGAATAACTTATGTAGTCCTTGGTGCCTTGGTGCAGTGTCTTTTGAAATAAATGTGCATGGGTTTCTGCTTCTTTGCTGTCCTGTGCTTTGAATGCCTTAATGGTGATTTGAGGGTAAGGATGGGCTAATGATGCCTGATTTGACTTTCTGGGGGCTTCATTAATATACAGGTGCTTTGAGCCCCTAAAAAATCTTTGCTGATACTCTTTGGCGTCTTTTCTTCCTTCTGATACTCTTTGACAAAATCTGGACTACTGTTCTGATGTGTTGTGGGTCTAATCACGCATTGATGGCCATTGTTCGGCCTCTGTATCCTCTGAAATTGTTTTCTACTCCTTTCGGTATGCTCTGTGAAGAAAATGGATCATTTTTGGGCCTTTCGGGCTTCCTGGGCCTGCAAAACGAAAGATTCCCTAAAGATTCTCCATTTCGGCCTAAAAAATCCTGCGATGAGAGATTTGCGCAAATAGCTCATCAAAAACTGCCTTAGAATCGGATTCCAGGGCTCCGAAGTGCGATTTTCGCGCACTCGCGCCCAAAAAGTGTTGATGACGTCAGCATGACATCAGCATGATGTGACATTGTACGGCAGGTGACGTCAGCAGGACGACGTGGCGGGATGACATCATCATGTACAGATGGTGATGTGGCAGATACGGTGGCAGGGCTATGTGGCAGTGACGTGGTAGGAGGCCACGCAGGCAGGTGACTCGACATGGTGACTGGACAGGGGGGTTGACGTAAGCGGCGACTGTGCAGGGGGTGACGTGGGATGTGATGTCATGGGCGGTAAGTGGTTTTGTGGCACACCGCTTATGTACCACAGTGGTTTCGGGGGAGAGGGCTCCACCACAGCCCAACGCCTGACGCGTGGCGGGACTACGGTGGGCAATACTGCCCATCTCCCGGACGCTAAACGTCAGGCAGGTCGGGGATGGGACAGCCCGCCCACCGTTGATCTGTGGGGCGGGTGATCCAACGATTGGCGGGGGTGCGATATGACGGAGGGATAAGGGGCGGCATATGCGTAGGAATATTCCCTTTTTAATTATTTGCGGCGGTGGATTTAGACTTAGGGAAAAAAGGCGCAGGTTAATATTTTATGTACAGAACGTAGGATATAGGTGCAAAACTGGGCTTTTTTTAAGGTTTTTGAGGGGTTTTTGGGCTAGGGGAGAGGTTACTAGCTGACCAGATGTCAAACTAGCTCCTTAATGACTCGGATGGGCTAAAGACAGCCCCAGATGGACTGTGATTTCCCGGACTCAGTAGAATTATGGCTATAATGCCCGGGAGGGAGTATTTACATAAGGGAGTTTTATATACATGATTTTAATAGGGGAAGGGAAAAACTGATAGGGAGTTATACAATAAAGTTAGTAGTTAATATGGAGATGTATAGAGGGCGCTAAGGTATGAGACCTTAGGCTTTGTTGGGAAAAGAAGGCTCACAGAAGATGAGTGAGCAATCCTTGGGTGAAGAAAATCCTCATCAAGGCAACTGTTATGGAAATGATGAAACTGAGAGGCTCAAGCAGATCTTGACCTCTTGGGGGATGTTAGTAAGTGACTTGGGGGAAATGAGAAGAAGGGGAGGTTAGTGAATTCCAACTTGAGTACCTCCTTTGAAATAAAATTGCCTGATAACTGTGATCTGAAAAGATAATACATTGCGAGACACAAAATTTATCATCATTCATCATTCTACCACCAAACAGCTACCTAGCCAGCCTATTGTCCTAACATTTTTTTCTTCTTTTCTGTTTAGGGTGCACTTAGACTTGCAGACCCAGATTTACAATTCTTTTTTTTTCTTTTTCTTTAATGTTTCCTATCTAAATCTGCACTTATTTCTGCCAGGGCCCAGATTAAACAGTTGGGTCCCTTTGATTCTCTACCTATCTACAAATCTGCCAAGGTTAAACTGTTTGGACAGATGCATTCTCTATATTCTACAACAGGAAATTGAAACCTAGGGAGACCAAGATTAGACTGTTTGGAACTCCCTTAAATGAAAACTCTTCAAAACTGGAACAACTCATCAAAATGGGACCTCAGCAGTGGCATTTGGACTAGCACACTCTCATGGTATCTTCTGGAAATATGGAACACTGCAGCTTGCCAAGTATGACATATTTGGCATGTAAAAATGTCAATCATGAAAAATGAAACCCTGTTGCAACAGGAGGCCAATAGTGGCTCCACTTGGGGATGGCTTTTCCTTGTGAAAAGTCAAGAACAGCAGGTCAGACTGCCTTGATCTTCTGTTTGTTGCTGTGGACTGGGAAATTCTTCTTTGTTCTGGCTGTTGAAAAAAACGTAAAACTTTGAACTATAGAGAACCTTCTCCCCAACTGAGTTACTGTGAATTGTACAGCATCGCCTGCTTTCTTCTGCATGCTTGGTTTCTTATGTATAATGCTGTTGGAAGATGCCTTTTAAAACAGTTTAGGGACACGGGTCAAACTGCTGTGTTTGCCTTGCGTTTGCTTAGAGCAAGGTGCTGGTATGAACTGAGAATTTTACTCTGTTTTGATACTCTTGAGACTCTAAAATTTGCATTGGCTGCATCTTCACCGAATTTACTGTTATTCCTCAAACAATCGGCCGGTTTATACAAAATAAAAACTGAGTGCTGGTATTTACAAATAATATTGTACAAAGATATTTACAGAATTTGCATTGTTTCAACAACAAGGATCATGATAATGTTTCAACATCCTGCCATTCACGGGGCCTTCTTCAACAGTGTTGTCCTCCATAGATCTGAGAAAATAAGTGTTGTTTCCCTGAACAGCGGAAATTACGAATGGACCTTTCCATAGAAAATCAAACTTGGCATGTTTGCCCTTGTCTTCTCTTCTTGAGTCCCACTTCAGAACTTTGTCACCAATACTGAAATCTTCAGCTTTAGCCCTCTTATCAAACATCCTTTTGAGTTTTTCTTGCAAAATTTGAGCTCTGTCATAAACTTGTTCTCTGGTTTGCTGAAGGTGAATTATCTGATTAATCCTTCTTTGAATGTCATTTGGTTCAGCCTGAATCTCTTGTAACAGCTTGATAGTAGGAATGCCCAGGGATGAAGGAAATCTAGCCTCCATGCCATATACTAGCTCATAAGGGCTCATCCCAATGGATCTTTTGCTTGAAAGTCTTTCTACCCATAGGGCATTTATCAGCTTTTTGTGCCAGTTCTTCTTGTTTTCTTCTAGCACCTTCTTTATGATGTTAATGAGGCTCTTGTTTGAAGATTCTGCCAATCCATTACCCTGAGGGTAATAAGCTGTGGAGTGGCCCAAGGTAATATGAAATCTGTGGCAAAAATTGATCATCTTTTTGGATTTAAAGGCAGCGGCATTGTCGGTGATGACTTTCTCAGGGCAGCCAAATCTGGAAAGGATATTGCACTCAAGGAATTGGATTATGATGGTGTCATTGGCTTCTCTATAGGGAATGGCTTCAACCCACTTAGTGAAATAGTCGGTGGCTGTTAGGATCCATTTGTGCTGGGCTGAGGAAGAGGGATGGATTTCTCCAATGAAGTCAAGACCCCATTGTTGAAAAGGTTTTTCGGTGGAGATTGGTTTAAGGGGCAGGGGCAACAATTTTCTCTTGCCTTCAAAAATTTGGCATTTGTGACATGATATAGAAAACTTTTTTACATCTGCGAAAAGAGTGGGCCAATAGAAACCAGCCCTTAGAATTTTATCAGCAGTGGACTTCCAGTAGAGATGTCCTCCACAATCACCTGCATGGAATTCTTTCATGACATTGTTAGTTTCATTCATGGTTAAACAATTAAGCAATATACCTTCATGATTTTTCCAAAATAAAGCACCATCTATAACACAAAACTTTAAAGCCTTCATTTTCAAAAATCTTTTCTTGGTTCTGGACAATCTTGGGGGAGCACACAGGTTTGACAATACAAAGCATATATCAGCGTACCATGGGGATTGTAAAAAGATTTCACTGATCTGTGGAGTCGCCAGCTCCGGTTCATTGTCCAGCTGATTTATGTCTAAGGCCTAAAAGTTTGTTTCGGACATCAGTTTAGCTAAACCTTGTCCCTTTATCAATTTGGTTGGTTTTATTTCTATGTCATATTCAAGGATGTTTGCAATCCACTTACCTCTTTTGTCTTCTAGTCCGTCTTGGGTCAATATGTCCTTTACAGCAGCGTGTGGGACATAGGCAATCACGTGTGAATATAAAATGTACACTCTAAAATCCTTGATGGCCTTAACAAGTGCGTAGGCTTGTTTTTCCATGATTGGGTATTTCAACGGGGCGTCTCTTAAAGCTCTGCTGAAAAAAGCGATTGGTTTTTCAGCTCCCTGTTCATCCTTTTGCAAAAGGACAGCGGCTATTGTATGCTCTGATGCAAACGAAAATATGATAAAATCTTTGTCAAATTGTGGACTAGTTAGGACAGGGGTTTGGGTTAAGGCGGATTTGATACTCTCAAATGCTTGCTTGGCTTCCAGGGACCATCTTACCTTGGCGTCCTTCTTTAACATGTTGCTTAACAGTCTTATTGATTCAGCCAGATTTGGAATGAATCTTCTCAAAAAGTTGATTTTCCCAAGGAATGCTTGTAGCTCTTTTATGTTTCTGGGGTATGGAATTTGGAGGATGGCCTGTATTCTCTCAGGATCAATTCTGATCCCATCCTTTGATATAATGTGGCCAAGTAATTTGCCTTCTTCAAGGCCAAACAGAGACTTCTTATGGTTCAAGGAAATGCCATATTTCCTACATGTCATGAAAATTTGCCTGAGATGCTTGAGGTGTTCTTCATCAGATTTGGAAAATGGGGTTAAGTCATCAAGGTAGACAACTAGGAAGTCATGTATTTCTTTGGCGAAAGCAATATCTATTGCACGTTGAAAGGTAGCACCAGCGTTTTTAAGTCCGAATGGCATCTTTACATACTTAAATGTTCCCCAGGGTGTGCTAAAAGTTGTTTTGTCTTGGTCATCTGGGTGAACAGGTATTTGGTTGAAACCTGAAAAACCATCTAGTAAAGAGATTCTAGATGATCCCACTACTCTCTGCAATATGTGGTCCATTTTGGGCAAAGGATAGTGGTCCTTTAAGGAGACTTGGTTTAAGTTTCTAAGGTCTACACAAAGTCTAATTTCACCTGTCTTTTTTCTTGTAGGGACAAGATTGGATACCCATTCGGAAAATCTGATGGGTGCTATAATGCCTGCTTCAAACATCCTCTTTACTTCTTTCTCAATCGGGGGAAGAAGCATGGGGTTAATTCTTCTAAGTTTCTGCTTGAAGGGTTTCTGGTTTGGTTTTAAAGGGATGGTGTGCTGAATCACTGATGTATCATAGGATTTTAAATCCTCATAGCTCCAAGCAAATACATCTTGGAATTCTTTGAATAAATCAATGTACTTGGGTTTTTGATCAAGTGGTAGATTTTTGGACAGTTTGATCATTTTCGGATTTTCTGGTGTCCCAATGTCGTGTTCTTCTATCTCAGTGTTTATGGGCTGCAATTTTGGTTTTCTGGGAACGTCATTAGAGTCAAACATGTCTTCTAGCGGGGTTAGACCAGCAGGCAAAAAATTGTCTTTTAGCTCAATGATTTCTGTCTCTGTTTTGTCTATTTCTTCTACTTGTGTTTGTTTCAGTTGTTCTATGTTTTCATTGTCAAAAATAGTTGGTTTCAAGATCTGTTTGGCTGTTGCAATTGTTACAGCCTGCTGATTTTCATTTGTTTGTTGTTCTGGGTCTGTCATGGCATCCATGTCAATGTCGATACTCGAAAACTCATGCTCTAGGGTGAGGAAATTATTAATTTGGACATCATTTTCGAATACTTGCCAGTCTTTAACATTATTTGGGACTGTGGGCCTATGTTTTATTTCAGCTGTGAAGTGATGGTTTGGGTCAAAAGGAAGCTTGCATGTACTCGCAAAGGTGGCTAGGCTGTGTGCATGAATGTTGTGATTTCTGGAAATCTTGTCAAGCTTGAATTCAGTGAATGTCTGGAGTACGTTAGTAGCTGCAGTCCTATAGGCTCTCATTCTATTGTCATTGGTAACAAAATTACCTTTCATCTGTTGTATAACTAGGTCAGAGTCACCTAAGATAGACACTTTTACAGCTCTTAGAGTTTTTAGCAGTTTAAGGCCTAAAAGCAGAGACTCATACTCTGCCATGTTATTTGTACATTTGAAGTTCAGTCTGTAGGCATGTCCTTCTGCATGGTTATTATATGTGTTGTGAATCCAAACACCTGCCCCTGCTCCTAACTTGTTAACAGAGCCATCAAACTCTAGGTACCATGTGATTTCTTGTTTATGGTCAGTATCAAGAGTTTGAGCTGTTTCAGGATTGGGCAGATTTAAAATTTCTGTTTGGGGAATTTCTTTTGGTAGGCTGGTTGCATCAGCTGCTGTGACAGTTTCGTGGGTATGTGCAACCAACTCTTCGTTGATGTGTGCTTGTTGCTCTAGAGTGAAGGACTCATTACCAATTGAAACATTTGTATCATCATTAAACAAAATAAATGAATCCATATCAGAGTGGATTGAGTAAATGGGAAAATTTTCAGGCTTACTTTCACTACTCACTACATACTTCATGAGCATTTCTCTGTACAGTCTCTTTGGTTGCCCAAAGACTGAAATAGTAGCATAGGAAAGGTCTAATTGAAGGGATCCTTGGAGCTTTGCTCCCCATGATCTTGACAGGAGCATACCGTACTTTGGTGGAATGTCAGCAACCACTACATCCATGAGGATGGTTTTGTTGGGATATTGGACTAAGGAGACACACAAATCTTTGATGAGGCCTAAACACTTCACTTGACTTGAGTCAAATGAGTACAGATCTTTGTAAGGTCTTGTAACGTCAAGATTCAGTTTTTCCATAACTGCTTTGGGCATAAGATTATGTGATGCCCCTGAGTCAAACATAGCATTGTGTAAAACTTTATCATGTATGTGCAAGCTGACATAAAAGGGTGGGACAGGTCCATGGGTTGATTTTCCGTTAACTTCTGGGCCAAATAGCAGCTCTGGGGTGTCATCTAAAACATTTACATCATCCTTATTTTCTGGGATTTGAAGTGACCTTTGAATTTGTTGCCTATATACATCGTGTTTTGAAAGTTCAGATAGAGGGATGGCTATCTTGAGTTTTCCTATTTCTGCCTCTAAGTTAAAGGGCTTTTCTAGTGGAGTTTTGCTGTTGATAATGGCAGTTTTTTCTTTTTCATTTGCATTCTTGGCAATCTGGTCTCACTTATCAGTGTTACGGGAAATTTCTGCTCGCTGTTTTGCATTTTCAGGAGTGCTTTCTGGGACGTTGTTTGAATTTTCTTTTGAAGAGGGAGGTGGCAGAGGCTGCTCAACAGAAGGTTGAGTGTCTGTTATATCTTCTACAGTCACTTGATGTGGGTTTGGGACAGTTATATCAACTGGTTCTGTTACAACAGCTTTGTTTTTAGCCTTGTTGGGCTGTTTACCTTCATTTGTCTTGCTAGGCTCAGAGATGTCAATGGTCCTATTTCTGAGCTTATATTGTTTGTGTACTTCGTAGACAGCAGTATCATAACCTTGTTTGAAATCAAAAGACTCACCAGATTTAGTCTGAAATTGATTACCGTCATGTTCGTTTTGGTCTTCTTGTGTCAGGAAAGTTTGATGCTCACCCTTTAGATCCATTAAGTTCATGTGAGAGTCATCTGTAGGTTCACTTGAGGTGGAACCTTCAACATCGTTGTCTTGAAACGGGAGTCTTATATCATGGTCTTGGTTAGGCCTACCAGCATTTGTGTTCTGTGTCTTCCTGAAATTTGGGTTTTTTATAGTGTTGGACTGCTGTCCCTCCCATGATGCTTTTCTCTCAACATTTTCTACTCTTTCTCCTAGTCTTTGCAGGCCATTGATAATAGCATCAAGCTTCTGGTCAAAGGCTGAGGGTTCTTCTTTAAAGGTGGTTCTTCTTTCCATTCTCGCTCTGTTTCTCTTGGCAATTAAGTTAGCCTCTACGGTAACAGCAACCTTTTGCACATCTTCAAGAGTTGCAGGGGCTCTTTCTTTCAACTGATATGCCATATCAGGGTCAAAACCATCCGGAAATTTATACAAAGCAAGGTCAGGTGGAGGTCTTAAGTTCTGTGGTATTGCGTTATATACGTTATTGAATCTTGCACAGTACTCCAAAACAGTCTCTTGAGGGCCTCTTTTGATTGTATCGTATTCGGCCAGTACGTGCAAGGGGTCTTTCTTTTTCTCCCATCTGTTGGTAAAGGATTGATAGAGCTCATCTGGGGTGGTTATGGAATTTGCGGCAAGTGATCGGAACCAAGTTCTAACATCACCTGTCAGACTCTGAACAAAAATTCTCATTCTTACACTATCATCATCTATTTCATAGTTTTCGAAATAATCTTGCATCTTTTTAGTATGCTGAATGGCTGTGAAAGGACCGGTGCTGTCAAAATATGTGATTTTAGATTGGTACTCTTGAGGTAAAGCCCCAGCATTGGTAGGTAACTGCAGGGGTGCATATCTATTAGCCATATTGGTAAGTATAAGTGGAACAACGGGGATACGTGGAACAACTAGAGTAACAGAGATAACAGGAGTAACTGGAACGCTGGAAACAACAGTAGTATGTGCAGTGGATGAAGGTGTGGAAGGAGTACTACGGGATGTAGATGATGAACTGATGGAAATAGGGGATGAACAGAACAAAACCTTGACAAGAGTCGGAAAACAGCTAGGGTGCGTTGTTTCAAGGCTCAAATCAGCAAAATTTTCCTGTTTTTCTTGCTTCCTAATGATTTTGGGGATTATGTTAGGGTTTTCAAAAACAGTTGGATGGTTGGGATCTGGATTTGACCTTGTATATCATGGATTTTTCTTGGGAGCTAGCTTCTGAATTGTTTTTGGGTATTTTTCCTGGGAATGTTTTTGTAATCGATAAGGGACTAATTGAAATATGGGACAGCTTGTTTGTAACTTAAAACCAGCATGAAGATTGATTGAAGCAACATTTATTTACTCCTGTTAATGCAAAGCAAGAAATAGTCTCAAAGGCTTCCTGGCTGACATTCAGGCTTCATCTGTAGTTTTAAGAGATAAATAGCAGTTGGAAGATTTGACTTATGGTCTCGGTAGAGCTTTCTTACCTTCTTTGTGAAACTGTCTGAGGAAGTTCCCCAGTGGAGTCGCCATTATGTTATTACTCAGGTTGTCCTTAAAGCTCTGGAAAAGGATACGGCCGAGGTAACCACAAACCACTTTGGATTGCAGGTTCTAGCTAACCTGCAATCAGAGAGGGCTCTCTCTTTATGATTTAGCTTTGTTTAAAAGGATTTTAGGCTAGGTCTCGAGTCCAAAGGGTTTTTGTTTTGTCTTTGGTGGGAAAATTGATGTTTTCAAACAGAGAGGCAAGGCATAGTTTGGAAGTTTCAAACCATTGGGCATGGAGTCGAGGAGTGTGACTGCTGGTGCTTTCACTTGGTCGCAACAGAGGGAAAATGGAGCAAGATAGCTGCGCAAGAAACAATACTTTGGGTCTAAGTGATGGAAAGAAATGCAAAGCGATGAGAGGCAGTTAAGAATCCCTCAATCAACTTAGCAGTGGGAAGTAACAGAGCGCTACCTAGGGGCAGTTAAGAATCCCTAGATAATTGGCAAACACAGGTGAATCGGGGTAAACATGAGCCAGAAGGAATTCATATTCATAACCAGTTCATTCAGAGGAAAACATAAAGAAACAGCAGAAATTGATCATAGAGAGTATTTAAACTAATTCTAAGCTATTCTTTCTTTCTGCCATTTAGATAGTGATAACAATAAAACAGAGGTAAGATGCACTTATTGTTTCAGGATGCAGCACAAGAATTCCATCTTCAGTCTCCAAACATTCATTTACAACAAACAGTTTTCTCTCCAAGCTTTCTGCAATCTTTGATTATAGAAACAGTCAGGTATACAGTGCGGGTCTCTAGTGAAAATTCTCAATTGACCAACCCTTAAAACAATGCTGAGGGTGGTATATATAGGGCAAAACTTATCTACAGAGTTCTTTATTACATCTTGACCTAATCAGGTCATAATTAGCAGACCTAACTCTACCAGAAATAAATGCATGCAATAACTCAGGCTGCGCTGGGGGCGGCCGTATCAAAAATTGAATAACTTATGTAGTCCTTGGTGCCTTGGTGCAGTGTCTTTTGAAATAAATGTGCATGGGTTTCTTCTTCTTTGTTGTCTTGTGCTTTGAATGCCTTAATGGTGATTTGAGGGTAAGGATGGGCTGATGATGCCTGATTTGACTTTCTGGGGCCTTCATTAATATACAGGTGCTTCGAGCCCCTAAAAAATCTTTACTGATACTCTTTGGCATCTTTTCTTCCTTCTGATACTCTTTGACAAAATCTAGACTGTTGTTCTGATGTGGTGTGGGTCTAATCATGCATTGATGGCCGCTGTTCGGCCTCTGTATCCTCTGAAATTGTTTTCTGCTCCTTTCGGTATGCTCTGTGAAGAAAATGGATCATTTTTGGGCCTTTCGGGCTTCCTGGGGCCTGCATAATGAAAGATTCCCTGAAGATTCTCCATTTCGGCCTAAAAAATCCTGCGATGAGCGATTTGCGCAAATCGCTCATCAAAAACTGCCTCCGGGGCTCCGAAGTGCGATTTTCACGTCCTCGCGCCCAAAAAGTGTTGATGACGTCAGCATGATGTGACATTGTACGGCGGGTGACGTCAGCAGGATGACGTGGTGGGATGACATCATCATGTACGGATGGTGATGTGGCAGATACGGTGGCAGGGCTACGTGGCAGTGACGTGGCAGGAGGCCACGCAGGCAGGTGACTCGACATGGTGACTGGACAGGGGGGTTGACGTAAGTGGCGACTGTGCAGGGGGTGACGTGGGATGTGATGTCACGGGCGGTAAGCGGTTTTGTGGCGCACCGCTTATGGACCACGGTGCTTTCGGGGGAGAGGGCTCCGCCACAGCCCAACGCCTGATGCGTGGCAGGAGTACGGCGGGCAATACCGCCCATCTCCCAGACGCTAAACGTCGAGCAGGTCGGGGATGGGACGGCCCGCCCACCGTTGATCTGTGGGGCAGGTGATCCAACGGTTGGCGGGGGGTGCGATATGACGGAGGGATAAGGGGCGGCATATGCGCAGGAATATTCCCTTTTTAATTATTTGCGGCGGCGGGTTTAGACTTAGGGAAAAAAGGCGCGGGTTAATATTTTATGTACAGAACGTAGGATATAGGTGCAAAACTGGGCTTTTTTTAAGGTTTTTGAGGGGTTTTTGGGCTAGGGGAGAGGTTACTAGCTGACCAGATGTCAAACTAGCTCCTTAATGACTCGGATGGGCTAAAGACAGCCCCAGATGGACTGTGATTTCCCGGACTCAGTAGAATTATGGCTATAATGCCCGGGAGGAAGTATTTACATAAGGGAGTTTTATATACATGATTTTAATAGGGGAAGGGAAAAACTAATAAGGAGTTATATAATAAAGTTAGTAGTTAATATGGAGATGTATAGAGGGCGCTAAGGTATGAGACCTTAGGCTTTGTTGGGAAAAGAAGGCTCACAGAAGATGAGTGAGCAATCCTTGGGTGAAGCAAATCCTCACCAAGGAAAATGTCATGGAAATGATGAAACTGAGAGGCTCAAGCAGATCTTGACCTCTTGGGGGATGTTAGTTAGTGACTTGGGGGAAATGAGAAGAAGGGGAGGTTAGTGAATTCCAGCTTGAGTACCTCCTTTGAAATAAAACTGCCTGATAACTGTGATCTGAAAAGATAAGACATTGCGAGACACAAAATTTATCATCAGTCATCATTCTGCCACCAAAAAGCTACCTACCCAGCCTATTGTCCTAAAAAAAAATTCTTCTTTTCTGTTTAGGGTGCACTTAGACTTGCAGACCCAGATGTACAAATTTTATTTTATTTTTTTTTTAATGTTTCCTATCTAAATCTTCACTTATTTCTGCCAGGGCCCAGATTAAACAGTTGGGTCCCTTTGATTCTCTACCTATCTACAAATCTGCCAAGGTTAAACTGTTTGGACAGATGCATTCTCTATATTCTACAACAGGAAATTGAAACCTAGGGAGACCAAGATTAGACTGTTTGGAACTCCCTTAAATGAAAATTCTTCAAAACTGGAACAACTCATCAAAATGGGACCTCAGCAGTGGCATTTGGACTAGCACACTCTCATGGTATCTTCTGGAAATATGGAACACTGCAGCTTGCCAAGTATGAAATATTTGGCATGTAAAAATGTCAATCATGAAAAATGAAACCCTGTTGCAACAGGAGGCCAATAGGTTGTTCCTCATTCACAACCAATGAAGAGTCCAGAATGGACGAATGCAAGAGAGCATCATCTGGAGGATCACCTAGGTGCGAAGATGGAGGTCGCAGAAAAGAACACATGTGAGAACTCGAAGGACTCACAACCAACTCTGCACGAAAATTGAGTGGAGTGATGTTGGGAGGGTGCAAACGTTGAACAGGTGTACAAACATGATCCCCAACTGTTATAGACATTTTTGTGCCTTACAGCATTGAGCATGAAATGTCTATAATCTAAGGGATCCAAAGTCCCTAAACATGTTGTTCCTACCCCTAGAGGAACAAGGCTAACAAACCACAGCAATTCACAGAAGTTCTCCACCTGAAACTGCTCAAAAACAAGTCAATTCAGGATCATTTCAGTGGCTACACTAGCTGTTTGTGCTGAATGTCAAAGCCAACACTGGCTACCTGCGTTGAATGTCAACTGGAACAAAGGCTACCTGCGCTGAACGAGAGTGGACAAGTTGCAGGCTCATTTCGCAAGGTGTCAAAACCCAGGAAGCTTCCAAAATGACACTTGCCTCAGGGAATTCGACTGGTGATGAGTAAGAGGTTCCAAATCTCCAAGTGGAAGCAAGAACCTCCAAGTGGACTCAAGAACTGACAGAGGGAGAGGACACTAGTCAGATCTCAAGCTGACTCATCCTCTCTCCAAACATCTATATATGGATCTCTCCTCCATGAGATCTGGAGGCTGGAATTTTGTTATTGCAAAGAATTGTTGTTGGTTTGAGACTGGAATTATTGGGTGCTTAATGCTTTGAAGGGGGAAAAGAGAGGAATTCCATTTTCTGGGAAGGAGATGCTGGATTGGAGCCCTCTGGGTTGTATCTCTTCCTGAACCTTGTTATTCATCAATAAAGCTATCTTGGTTTCTCCTATATGCTGATGTATTTTGATGTATGAATGTATTAGTGTATTTGGTTTATTTCTAATCCTAAACTAGTTATGAATGTGAATATTTTTCTTTGTGTAGTGTTCTTCTCTTGTCTCAAGTAGTTGTTCTCTTGTCGCAAGTAGCTGTTCTCTTGTGATCTTGCAGGAAGTTGTAGCTGGATAAGCAAGAAGGCAAGTAGCTGTGAACACCCAAAGAGAAAGGAGATTGGATCGAGGGACAAACGGAAGACACCGGTAAGTCTATTGATCTCTCTTCTTTCACATTTTATAAAGGAAGAAACCAGTATAGTTGTACTCGTTTGTTGCTAAGGCATTGTCACACCTTAGGTGGATAGGATCGTCCTGCATAGGCATTTTTCCCCACAACAAATTGGTGACTCCGCTGGGGATATTTGTTTAGTCATTTTATTTGTGTTTCTATCATTTGTTTGTTTCATAGACTTGACAGCAACAATCGAACTGCATCTTTCCCGGATGCAAAGTAGAAAGTTGCTGCTTTGATCTAATTGCTGGACTTGTCTATGATCTGAAAAATGGATTCACAAATGATTTGATGATCCTTGTGATAGATCTTAGTAGCCCTTCAAAGCATCCCTTTGATTACACCTTGCTTGTTTCTTTTATTTGGCCTGAAACAGTTGATTAAATAGCAATCTGTGACCCAGAACCTGAGGGAAACGAGAGTTTCTCCTTCAGCGCCGACCCAGTGAAGGGATTCTGCATTTCAACGCAGGTCCCGTGAAGTCTACCTGCGCTGAATGTCAAAACCCCTGTGTTGAGGTTGCGCTGAACCAGTTTTGCCTTGTGCAGCTGGGGTTCTCTGCTCTGTTTTTCCTTGTTTTGATCTCTGATTTTTGCAGCCTGTAACCAGCATAGGTACCAGTCTGATAACTCCTTTTCTCTGCTTAGATTCTGCCTCCTTTTGTACAAAAGGAATGTGAGTGCTTTTATGTGTTTGTGGCGTCATTTACAGTTTTCCTTTGCATGAGTGAAATAGTCATCCTGTAGCCTTTGATTCAGATCTGATTGATTGTGATCTTAGAAGAGAGTTCATTGGCTGTTTGCAGATTGATTATACATTTACTCTGGCTTATTGGTTTGAGTTTGTCTCTTTTAAGTGTCGAAACAAGTCTTTATTTCGAAAATCGTTAAGTGTTGTAATCTCTTCTACCCTCTCTGATTTCGAAAAAGTAAACTTGTTTGTATTGATCATTTAAAAGCAAATTCAAAGTTGTACAAAAAGCTTTCTTTGTAGGCATCAATACTAAGAAAGCGGAAAACAAACACCTGCATTGTGCATTTGCATTTAACAGTTTGCATGTTGGATTTAGGAAAAGTGCATTAGAGTGTGCCGATTGCTCTTTGAGAAAAGATGGTGTCTTTCTTTTCCCTTAGTAGCTAGGATTTTCAAAGTTGAAAAGATATAAAGCTTGCTTATCATCTTTAGACTGCATTTAGGAATTTGTATCATACATCTCGTGGTGAACCTTGAAAGGCAAACTTTAAAAAGATCAACCTAAAATAAATTGAATGAACTTAACAACGCTTTGCAACATAACGCACAACATAGAGGTCTAGGCTAGAGACGTGTTCCGGCGTCGTTAAGCCTGGTGACTGTCAATCTCGTGGATGGTGGGTGATTCCTCCTGAGGGACGATAGCGCCAGTACGGATTGTGCTCCCACGTACCGTCGCGTATATATTGGGAGACCCCTATAGGCATAAAACCTTTATCCTTAGGAAGCCGTGTCGGCCGCCCTACTGATCGCAATGCACTGAACATAGCATTCAGGAAGATCGACCGCCCGTACCCTAAAAAGTATTCTGCGGTTTTGCGAAAAGTTTGGCACACCCTCTGCCTAGAACTCTAGAGCAGTTCCTTTTGGACTTTTTCAGACTCTATAACGGAAAAAGTCCATCCGAGCATTTGTCACTTCGGGCTCGTTAAAACATCGAAGGAGACTAGAGTCATCTTTAGCTTTTTCTCGACTCTTTAAAATTGAAAAAGCAAGTTGTGTCAAAGCGTGTTAAAATTTATTTTAAACGGAATAATCATCACCATTCCCTCGTTGGTCTTAGAAGTTAGTCTCTTTTCATCACAAGTTCTTGTAGAATCGCTAGAAAATCTTTTGGATAGACTAAATATGTCTGAACAACCGTCGACATCCAGGACTGTGTCATCCGACGCAGCAGCGGCAGAGCCTCCTGCTGCTACTCCAACGATGTTTGCTGGTATACCATCTATCCCGGCAAATTGTCAACAACAAGCTGGAGTCCAATCAGAGACTGTTTTGACGACATGGTTAGTTCCTATTTCTTCATCCGGATTATCATCTGGTATTTCTTATGTTGAAACTCAACAAATTGATCCAATGTGTCTTCAAAGGCCAATCTACCCTTTAAGTACTGGATTGCCACCATATGGAGGACAGTATGCCTTTTCATTGTTCCCCCTCGGAGAACAACCATATGGGAGTTTACAACAAAGTTCAGGTCAAACTGGAATTACATCCAGCGGATGGGTACCAATACTGCCTCACCAACCAAGGGTTGCATATTCAATGCAACCAGTCCACCCTGTGTCGAATGTTGCCACTATACCTGGTATGGTGATTGCGTCGCAAGTACAAGCGCTACTTATTGTATGTCAACCCCAAGTTCCTCAGGTTTCCATACAACAGCCTCTTGTCTCGACAACTCAATCACAACCTCCGGTTAATGCCTCCTTATCTGGAGCGACTCAGGCTCAAACAAGTACTATGACTCCTCATCTTGGTCAATCATCCAGTATTGGACAACAGCAAATGGTCCAACAACCAGAGCTGGTTCAAACTAAACAACCCCCATTCCAGCAATCATATCAAGGACCTGAGCAACAAGTCTTTGTAAGTAATGCGCAACCATACTATAATGGTTATGCCCATCAACCTTGTCAAAGTTGCCAGCATTATGCTGGTATGCAAAGACCCACTGCTCAGGCGATTCCATCTTATCCTGGATATGCTTCGCCTAACCTGAATCAACAGTTGCCCTTTGTAGCAACTCTAGAATTACTTGATCTAAACCGGCTGACAAATGATCCAATTGCTTATGCCCCCTGGTGGCCAGCGATTCCGCATAAACTTCCGTCAGATATTCCTAAATTTAATGGAAATCTGGGTGAAGATCCGTCGAATCATGTGATGACATTCCATCTATGGTGTTCATCAAACACCCTGAATGATGATTCGATAAGACTTCGCCTCTTTCAGAGGACGTCAACGGGTCCAGCGGCAAAATGGTACATTGAATTGCCTAGAGCTTCGTTCGACAACTTCAGTATCTTAGCCACAACCTTTTTAACCCATTTTCAATTACCGATAAGGTATGAAACGGGAACAGAACTCCTTACCAACTTCAAACAGACAATGGCCACTTACATATCTGATCATATACATGAGTGGCGACGTCTTCGTAGGATGGTAAAAACGTACGTTCCCGATCAGCTATTAGTTGAATGGTTTATCAAGTCA
Organism: Pinus tabuliformis; assembly: GCA_031772625.1. NCBI lineage: Eukaryota > Viridiplantae > Streptophyta > Pinopsida > Pinales > Pinaceae > Pinus > Pinus tabuliformis. Next base: position 638,773,366 of record CM062804.1, read on the forward strand.
TTACTTCCTACCATCACGGAAGATGTGGCAAAGGGGGGAGTCGTAACGGAAGAGCAAGTCATCGCTCGTGCGCAATATCTGGACTTGGTTTACACTCAGTCCGGCACGATCTACGACAAAATACCTGACGCCCCTAGACCGGAATTCTCAATTCCTCCTCCTCCTAAATCAAACAATGACTCTCATGCCGGCGATGGCGTGATTGGCGCAACAGACATGAAATCGACAAAGGCTATATCTAAAAAGGCCCGTAAGATTTCCGGTCAAAATGCAAATGAGGAACTTCTTGCCTCGGAAGTAAATGTCGTGTCGGCCGACAAGGGCAAACAACTGAACCAACCAGGGGGAAAGAAGAAAAAGAAAGGGAGAAAAAGGAAACCCCCTGCAGGGTGTCATATTTGCGATGAGGATCATTGGACAGCAGATTGTCCATACAAAGCTGAGCTTAAAAGATTCTTTAAGAGTTCGAAAACCTCAGCTGTGTTTACTGATCCGTTTCCAAGCCCGGGAACCGAACTAGTTGCTAATCAAAATGCTTCCCGATCCCAAGTGCTTATGTTGTCTGTATCAAAGCAGCAAAATGATGCTTTGACGAGGAATAAAGATTACAGGAATCCAAAGTTGTCAAACAAAAAGGCTAATGAACAACCTAGTAGTTCGACAACAACTTTGACCGAAGTTGTGCCACCCATCGTTCCTGAGCCAATGATAAAGTCGCAAAAGGGAGCAGTACACAAATTGACATTTAATCCTTGTGCGAAAATAGCACAGATAAAGGACCTGGCCCAATCGCCGTCCGCTATGTCGACACTTGAGGTACCGCAAAATTGCTTCTCCCAAGAGCAAGCTTTATTATCAGCCATAGGTGGGATTGACCCAATGGATTCCAATCTTGTGGCCTTTGATCATAAAGGATATGATCCTCAGTTACCAGCTCAACTAGCTTTCCTTATTCAAGTGAAAGCCCTCAACAAAACTGTTCATCGAACAATTATTGATGAGGGGGCATCTACATGCATTATGTCGATGAGTTGCTGGAAAACTTTAGGATCTCCAACCTTGTCGCGATCTTCGACGACATTAAAAGCATTCGACGGAAGGACATATACCCCATATGGTATCCTAAGTAACTTGAAAGTTGAACTAGGAGGGAAAACAGTAGAAATAGATGTTGAAGTCATCGATGGGAATCTTGATTACAACATCCTACTAGGAAGACCGTGGATCTATTCCATGGCCGCAGTTGTGTCGACCTACTTCAGGAAGATTTCATTTCCCTTCCAAGGAGGAATTACAATCGTCGACCAACAAACTTTTCTCCCCAACAGTTCACAAGTTACGGGAAGCATTCCAATGATCCATAGAAGCAATCATTCGCTCAAAAATATCGGAGTAGGTCTCCTAAAAGACCCTGTTTTAATGGGTACTTTTGCCCTACCGCCTCCAAGTAATCTGGCGGAAGTGGCCATAGTGGAATATGAAACCTTCTACATCTAATGGATTTGGAATCCGAGGACGGTTCTTATCTCGTGTCAACCTCGTTAAAAAATGAAACAAGGAGTCATGAGGATAGTTCTTTTACTGTGTCAACCTCATTAAAAAATGAAACAAATCCCCTTTCCAAGTCTCAAAGGTAAACCTTCATTCCAACCACCAAGTTGAATGCAATGAATCTTGGGGGGCATGCACCTCGATTTGCGTTATTATGCTGGGGGCATGCAAACTTATCGAGCAGTTTTAGCATAAAGTTCATGCTCGTTAAAAAATAAACGCAAGATCCGAGCAGTTTTAGCGCATAGTTCATGATCATTAAAAAATAAACATAAGATCGAGCAAATGCTTCCACCCGCGTTTAATCTCGTTAAAAAATGAACTATCCCGGTAAATAACTACTGTGAATGTAATATCATCAGCCATTAAAGCCTTGGTCGTGTTTGCACCGTCACCTCCACTTCTCCATTGGCCGGTCGTTCACCTCCATATGTTTGTTTACCCATTTTGAGGAACAGCTGCGAAGAGTGATTTCACCTAGCCATCCTTGTGACACTGCCGTGATTGGAAAATTCCAACTTGTACCTGGAATCAGCTGCTATCCCTGTTTATCACTCGTTCCTCAAAATACGAGTCTTATTTAAGCTCTTTTCAACTGACTCGTAAAATATGAAAAGATTGCCGAGTTTTGGCCTTCCAGCTCGTTAAAGCGACCGAAAGTGCTATCCCTCCTCTAGATTTTAATCTTTTTGGGCCTGAGGGATTATTGCACAAAAAGATCGAGCGCTTGTTTTGTTCGGCTCGTTAAAACTATCGAAAACTCATCCCTTCTGTATTGTTTTATACTTTTTCGGACTTAAGGGATTAGATGACGAAAAAGGAATTTTGGAGTTAACTTTATGTACCTTTTCAGACTCTCTAAAAATGAAAAGGACTGAGTTATCCTTGTCGTTAGACTCGTTAAAATCATTAAATAGCGACAAACTTGTCTTTAGACGAGAACGAGTTTCACTATCGCTAGGCTCGTTAAAACATAGCGATGGGCTTGCCCGAAGGGAAGGTTATAGAAAAAGCATATGTTATCCTCCTCAAGCTTGACAAAAATAAAGAGGTACTGGTCAGCAATGACTGGGGAAAAATTGGGAGAAACTAAAGAAAACTTTGATGGTGGCAAGTCGCTCTTGAACATGACACTTTTCCTCCGTACCACAATCGGGTTGGGTTGTTTCATTCACCGGTCACATCCATGGTCTTGCCATACCATCCATATTTGGGGTAATGCTACCAATCCATCGCATCAGTGTCGCCATATGTTCAAGAGAAGTCGTTCAGAAAAAGTCAACCGAGTCCCATCCACTGCCATACATTATCCTTCATCCTTTCATGACCGCCACCCTGAATCATATGTCACAGATCGTTTTCACCTCCATTAAAATCATTAGCTCCGTTCCGTGTCACTGATGTGGGATTCATTAAGGCCCTCCTGTGACGGATCGCTTCTTGTCGACATCAGCTCATTATCCAAGAAGTTGATCTAGGAACAACCCCTTCAGTACTTTGAAGCTTGCATGCCACAATGGCAAGTTTCTCACTTCCGGCGACAGGTATACATCAATGACCTTCGATCGAAAGATTTTGCGTGGTGTTCGACGCCAAGTCCTTTATTCACACCACGTGAATTGTACTGCAGTACCTTGAGGGTCATTATCATTATCGGTGATTCCTCTCGCGCTTGTTAACGATTTACATCATTGACCGGTAATCAAGCGATGTCTTTCCATGTTCGACTTCAGAACATTTCTCACATGGATCGACTTGTACTTAGAGTGAAGATCGAGCGAGTTTGAAGACCCCGGATCTAGTTTCATCCATCCGGGTTGCGATATATATTCAGGAAAGATAAAGACATTGACATGTACATCGTTGCAGCAGATAATCATCCTACTCAAAGGATGATAATTTCATCAAAAGTATCAGTCTACCATCAGACGATTGTCTGTTCTATGTACAGAAAAATGAATTTATAAAGCTGAGCATGGGAATGCCCGCCTCAGCTAGATCATGAAAGCAGTATGAAAAATAATGTATTGTCTCCTCCCAGCATTGGATGAACTTCAGATCCCCCTGATAAAGCATTTCGCCCGATAAACAGCCTCATACTTTAGGGGGCAACTGTTTTTGACATTTTTGTGCCTTACAGTATTGAGCATGAAATGTCCATAATCTAAGGGATCCAAAGTCCCTAAACATGTTGCTCCTACCCCTAGAGGAACAAGGCTAACAAACCACAGCAATTCACAGAAGTTCTCCACCTGAAACTGCTCAAAAACAAGTCAATTCAGGATCATTTCAGTGGCTACACTAGCTGTTTGTGCTGAATGTCAAAGCCAACACTGGCTACCTGCGTTGAATGTCAACTGGAACAAAGGCTACCTGCGTTGAACGAGAGTGGACAAGTGGCAGGCTCATTTCTCAAGGTGTCAAAACCCAGGAAGCTTCCAAAATGACACTTGCCTCAGGGAATTCGACTGGTGATGAGTAAGAGGTTCCAAATCTCCAAGTGGAAGCAAGAACCTCCAAGTGGACTCAAGAACTGACAGAGGGAGAGGACACTAGTCAGATCTCAAGCTGACTCATCCTCTCTCCAAACATCTATATATGGATCTCTCCTCCATGAGATCTGGAGGCTGGAATTTTGTTATTGCAAAGAATTGTTGTTGGTTTGAGACTGGAATTATTGGGTGCTTAATGCTTTGAAGGGGGAAAAGAGAGGAATTCCATTCGCTGGGAAGGAGATGCTGGATTGGAGCCCTCTGGGTTGTATCTCTTCCTGAACCTTTTTATTCATCAATAAAGCTATCTTGGTTTCTCCTATATGCTGATGTATTTTGATGTATGAATGTATTAGTGTATTTGGTTTATTTCTAATCCTAAACTAGTTATGAATGTGAATATCTGTCTTTGTGTAGTGTTCTTCTCTTGTCTCAAGTAGCTGTTCTCTTGTCGCAAGTAGCTGTTCTCTTGTGATCTTGCAGGAAGTTGTAGCTGGATAAGCAAGAAGGCAAGTAGTTGTGAACACCCAAAGAGAAAGGAGATTGGATCGAGGGACAAACGGAAGACACCGGTAAGTCTATTGATCTCTCTTCTTTCACATTTCATAAAGGAAGAAACCAATATAGCTGTACTCATTTGTTGCTAAGGCACTGTCACACCTTAGGTGGATAGGATCATCCTGCATAGGCATTTTTCCCCACAACACCAACATCACTAGGTGATGGTGGAACTGTTGAATGAGAGGGAAAATAATAGTCCATTGGGACAGTGTGTGCTCCCACATGGGATTGCACAGTTCCATCAACGAAGAAGGTTAAGCGAGGTTTGACATCAAGCTTCCTCTTGGGACGGGAAAATTTCTTAAGAAAGTACTTGAATCATTCCCAGAGGTAAGCAAACTTCATCTAGCTCTTCGGAGCTTGAAACTGTAAGTCACGGAAACGCTGCCAAAAATCAATAACGGATTCATGCCGAGCTCTTCATTGTTGTAACAGTTTCCGATCAAGATGGTCTAGATCAAAATGATAGAACATGTCTTCAATAAGATCACAGATGTGCTCAAATGAGTGCACGGTGTCAGCCAGTATGCTGAGCACCCAACAAAAATGGAGCTTCACGAAGTGTGAATGCAAGTAGCAAACGAGCTTGCTCGACAGTAAACTCAACTTCCTCATGAATCATGGAGAGAATGTTATGTAAATACTTAGGCCAGGCCAATTCACCTTCACCATCGTACGTGTGAGTAGACAAGAGATCAAAAAGGTTCCACGAGATTGAGACATCTTCACGATTTGAAAAACACCTCGGCGGAAGAAGAATGCAAGACTCCATTGAAAGATATGTAAAGGTTCAAAACTAGATGAGAGAGCACTAATTGTCATCAAACTCTCCTTCTAGCGCCATAAATGTTGACGATGTTAGACCCACCAACATGATAAGGGGATCTCCCCGGTAAGAAGTCCCAATTAGACCTTAGACCATTTGGTGTAGGAGTCCCAACAGTGAGTCGTAAGGTAATGTCATGAACGCAACGTCGCACAGAGGCAAGTAATATAACTCTATCAATAGAAAGGGTGTGACTGATGCAGTGAGTCAAGGGATGAGTATGAGAGGTTCCAACACTTCAAAGGGAGAGGAAAGTGAAGGTGGGTTCCAGGTTGAAAGGGATCAATCCCAACTCGGCTAGGAACACACAACACAAAGGACATGCACAGCTTGTGATAGAGTAGTCGACACAGATGCGGCAGTCGCAACATACAAGGTAAGATAACACAAACAACACTCACGGAGCAATCTGAGATGAGTGTGACGACTGATATAACAAGGTTAAGAGAAAGGTATGTCTCATGTCCGACAGAGCAGTCGACACAGATGTTGACAGAATTAACAACATATGCAACACATTAACAACAATATTCGTATAATTGCATGTGAATCAGTTCATACACAAGTACGTAAGTTAAACAACATATATCATTAAGGCAAGCAGAGTAGTCCAAATACAATAACAACATATGCATGAAAATGTGTTGGCTTTTATTATATAAAGAAGTGTAAGTCACAATCATACAATACACCATGAAAACCTACTAGCCCTATCAGGAGAACGTTACAGCCACATCCGCCTGCTCCTTCGAAGAGATGTACTAGCTCCGTGTAGTGGAGAAGCCAAGGCGCATTACAATACTATCCAAGCCTTCTTCAAGATAGTCTTAGTAGAAGCTTGGCTAACCAAAAGCCTATACAATGAGTTATGAGGGACTATTTATAACAAAGGGTGAGGTGACCCTTGGAATTCCCCATTGTGACACTTCAACTACCCTCATGACTCTTCACCAAATCTATGAATGTTGCATCCAACTATTAACACTTGACTAACACTTGACATGACTCAACATTACAATGCACATGTACTCATGTGAGACAACATGGCTTGGGCAAGCCTTGCAAGACATCACTAACACTCGGTCCGATGTGGTGAGACCTACTCTTTGACATGCTTGTGATGGTGAAGCTGGTGAGCTGATGCCAAGCTTGGTCATTCGTGATGGTGTGCATGCGCCTCATGGTGACATCTTGTTGAAGCGAACTCTTACCTCCGTTGCAACTGGTGCATTAGTTCAGCCCCTTCATCCAACTCGTCTGCTAACATGCGCATGGTCTTCTTGGGTATGGTTGAACCAGTAACACATTGATGCATAGTTTCTGTGAGAATCTTCAAGTGTGTGTTGGTGGTCATGCGCATCAACTTGCCGAAGTGCATGTTCAGCCCCAGTTGGACTTGCTTCTTGTCTTCTCCTTGGTGAGTGCGTTGAATGGGTCAGATTGCATGTGTGTGCTGATCAAAAACATTGCTCACCATGTTTGCTCTATTTCAGCTCCTGGCATGGATCCTTAACTTGTACTGGCGCAGTTTCATCTGTGAGTGCATGTTGCGCCCACTGTTGTTCCTATTCCTGTTGTAACTCATTGGACTGTTTGTGCAACTTCATGTTCTTCCTAATTTGCTACTTCAACACATGGAACTCCTTATTTGTTCCATATTCTGCCTTCGTATGATCTTCATGTCGCGCCATCACTTCATAACCTGAGTCTCCAAAGTTACTTTCATTATCAGTGGATCTGCTTGATCTTGCAACTTTGCTCCGCTCTATGTTGTCAACAACCTTCCTCTTGCATTCGATGTGTTCATTGCATTTGTTGCGTTCACTGCATTCTGTATGCTGCCTTCAGTTGTTGTTCATGATGCTACTCATTTTTATGTTGTTGCTTGATGTCCTTGTCCACGAACAACTTGATGTCTTCGTGAGTAGGTAATCCTATGGACACTTGATCGACTGCATCCCCAAGCGTGCTCTGAATAATGTCTTCGTCTCTACTCTCCTGGAAGCCATCATACTTGTACTGCTGATAGGAAGATGAACACCTGCAATACATGGAGACATGGAAACACTCATAGCAAGCAATCTGTCAGTCGAAAACCAAAAGGAACTTGAGAACTAACTTGCAACATACTTGGGTGAATGATCATGAAGTTTGCGCAATTTTGGCCAGCATGTTGGGAGGCAGATTGTCAAGACTATACAAGGCACAGTTTGGGCTGCTAGGAGACTTACTGACTTTTGGAACTGTGCAATGCACAATCCAATCGGGCAGTTGGTTGTTGGGATTGCGCAATGAGAAATTCCAGCTGGGAAAGACTACTGGCCCAAGGATATATTTGTGCAAATTTTTGGGCCAAGCAGCCACTGACCTCCAAAAATGTGCAATTTAGTCCAGAAGGCTAGTGCTGGGCCACAATGTGCAAATCTGGAGAGGAAGGTGAGCCTTCCTTCTCCATTTTTCACAATGTAGCCTTGGTGAAGGCAGAGACTAGGCCAAGGTTGGCCCGACTTGCCGACGGGCAACTAAAAGCAAGGAAGTCGATGAAATGCATGGTGACACTAAGTGATAGTAGAAGCGATAAACAGCTCATGAAAAACATGAATGGAGGATTGAGCAAACATATCAACATGCATGTGGGTGAGGTCGTTCACTAGTTGGGCGAACGTCCGTGAAAAATAGTTTCATGCATGCGACAGCAGTGAGATAGCAATGAAAATCGAAACAGAGCTAGGACAAGCTAGAATATATGTAAACGACAGCAGGTGTTCAAAGAAATCAAGCAAGCAACATTAACACAAGCGAATACACAAAAAACAACAGAAATGCAGCACAAGGCATGGGAAGCAAGCTTACCCCAAAACAGTTGAGTTGAATGTGCCAACTGCTCCTAGATGTAATCTGGGATGTCAAAGATATAAGGTTAATGTGAGGAATGAGATTTGCAGCGTCTGTTTGATGATTTTTTAAAACATCGAGGTTGTGACGCACATGCCACAAATCTAGGGGAAGCGACACTTGGAGGGAGGCTTTTGAGTTGTTCCTTGCATGTAACCTCCAACTGCTAAACATAGATCCCTAAAATAAGGGATGCCTTTGCATGCTACCTTGGGAGAAGAAATCTATGCATGCAAGTTTGTTTTGCTCAGTCCCGGAGGGAACAAGTCAACTCAGCTGCACATGCAAGAGACTGCTTGACTGCTGGAGAAAAATGTGTATCCCTGATTGTAATCTGGGCTGACTGCCCAAGGGGATTGCGCAATTTCTGGGCCCAGCAGCTGACTGTTGCCCAAATTTGCACAAATACTGGGTTGAACTTCCTGTTGATGGGAAAAATTGCGCAAGTCTTGCTGGGAGGGTTGGCTGGTAGGATTGCACAATCCCGGAGCCCAACAGACTGTCAGAGGGAATTGTGAAATTCCAAGGGGGAAGGTTGGTTTTCCCTCCATAAATGCGCAAATTTCACTGGGAAGCTGCTTAGCCTGCAGCTGGACCAAGTCCGGATGAGCATCCTATGAGGGGAAAAGGTAAAACTGTGATCAACAGGCTGCCATTGAGCAAGAAAGACACTGAAGCTTGAGGACCTGACAAAGCAAGGCAAGCTATTGTGAAGGTTGGTAGGGAGGCTCCAAAATAGGCTAAGGAAAAATTTTGGAGGGTGGTTGTGGCCACTACATCAAGCACTTAACTTAACTAGAATCAAATGAATATAGATCTTTAGACCTTATGGTAATATCTAATCCCAACTTCTCCATAATTACTTTATGCATAAGATTGCGGGTGGCCCCTGAGTCAAGCATAGCGTTGTGTAAGACTTTATCATGAATAGTTAGGCTAGCATAAAAGGGAGGTATATCTCCCTCTTGAAGTTTGCCACCAACTTCTAGGCCAAATAGTATTTCAGGTTGATCATCTCATACATTGACTGCATCAGTGTTTTCTCCTATACTCAATGCTTTCATTACCTCGGATCTATAGGCAGTTTTATTCATCAATTCCATCAAAGGAATGGGGATTTTTAGTTTTGTCAGTTCATTTTCTATATTAAATTATTTTTGTGCTTTATCTGAATTGGTAGCTTCTTGTTTATCAACCATATCTTTTTGGGATATATCTCTTGGTTGGCTGGTAGAGGGATCATTAGTTTGAATTGATTTGGATGCAGTATCAGGTTTTTTTTCTAGATTAGAACATCAGGATTCTTTCTAGTAAGAATCTCAACATTCTTTTTGGCAGGTGTTTCAGTTGGTTTCTTTGGTGGAGTATCAGGTGTTTTCCTACTCCTAAGGTTGTATTGCTTATGGACTTCCATAATAGCATTCTCAAAACCTTTCTTGTAATCCTCTGATTCTTCAAGTTCTATTTCATTATGGGATAACAAGAAAAGGTCTTGTTCTTCCTTAGTAAGAAAAATATAGTCATTATCATTTACTCCCATGAGATTTATTTGAGTGTCCTCTGTATCATCAGCTACTTCAGCCTCCTCATATGTATAATTTTCTTGGAAAGGAGGTATTACCTGTTGATTTGGACCTTTTGGGTCCCTTTGTTTTATCTGGGGTTGATTTATTCTATAGTTTGGATTCCTTATTTGCCCAGTTTGATTTTCTCTCTGAGGAGACCTATCAGCTATACTGATTTTATCCATCATTTTCTCTATTTTTCTCAGTAGACTGTCTATTTTGTAATAAGTGGAAGCAGAAGATGAAGGTTCCTCTTTTATTGTTACTCTTTTTTCATCTTTTAACTTAGCTTTCTTGGCTAATAAATTAGCCTCTACTTTAAGTGTGTTTGCTTGCATCTCCTCTAAGGTTGTGGATCTCTTTCTCTCAGTTGATAGGCCATATCAACATTGAATCCTTCTGGGAAATGTATCAGGGCCAAGCCCGGGGGTGGTTTAATGGCAATGGGAATTGCATTGTAAACCTTATTAAATCTATCACAGTACTCTTCTACAGTTTCATTGGGTCCTCTCTTAAGGTTTTTATAATCATTGAGACTCTGCAGAGGACTCTTTTTAATTTCCCACCTAGTTAGGAAAGATTGGTAAAAAACAACAAGTTCAGTTATACTACCTGTTGCTAAGTTTTTGAACCACTTTCTGACTTCTCCACCTAAGCTTTGAGCAAAAAGCCTTAGTTTTACATCATTCTCATCTACTTCATGAAGATCAAAAAAGTCATTCATCCTATCTATGTGTTGTTGTGCAGTGACAGCAATAGTACCATCAAATTGGGGAATCCTAGTTTGATAGTCTTGGGGCATATCATGCAATTGGGTAGGCAAAACCAGGGGTGCATAGCGAGCAACCATGATATTTGGTCTTAAGGGAGGAGCAGATATAGGATTTGTGGGAATTAATTGTTACTACATGTGCTACTACTGGATGAGTAGTAGAAATTACAGAAGAGGTAGGGCCAACTGATGTTGGATGAACTGATTGGGAAGATGAAGTGGATGTTGCAATGGTAAGAGTAGAAAGTTCAATAGACTATTGTATGTAAGCTTGATGTACAACCTGATCAAGTGCTCACACAAGATCCTACAATTTTTCGAACTCTCGAAGGGCTTGTTGTTCCAAATCAGGTTCAACAGATGGTCTTATTGGTTTATAGGGTTGAAGAATGGCTTCATCAACCATTGTCTGATCAAAAAAAGTTTCAGACTTAGTCCTAAAAAGATTGTGTTCAAAAGGTAATTCGAACTGAATATCTTGTATGGTGTCGAGGTTTTCAGGAAGATAATTGGCCCTTGAAAGGGGTCTATTGCTTCCTTGGCTTTCACCTAAACTTCTCCTTCTTAGTATCCTTTCAGGATTGTCTAAAATTTCAGGTGGGCATGGATCAGGATTGGCTCAGGTATAAATTATTTTTGGAGTGAGATATTTAAAAATGAAAAACAACCTCTAATCCTTTATTTCCAATGTTTTGATCATTAGATTTCTTGAAATAAGGATGCAAAAACTAGGGAAATAATCTTCTAATGAAGAAATGAAAGATTATTTTTAGTCCCCAGTACGGTCGCTAAAATGTTAGCACTCAGTAATTTTCTGAGGTTGCAGAAGAAAATCACCAAGGTAACCACAAACCAACTTTGGAAGCTGGGATCTATCCCTGCTAGCTTCAGACAGGGCTCTCTCTGTAAGATTTAACTTTGTTTTATTAAATATTACGCTAGCTATGAAGTTTAAGGTTTGATTTGTATTTGAATGGTTGGTTGATAACTAGATTACCATTGGGCTATGGAGTCTACTACATAAAATACAGATTGATCGCAGTGTCTACAGATAGATCTCACAGGGCAAGGTAGCCAAACCGAATGGATTCTTTAAGGTTTGTGAAATGGAGAAGAAGAACAAATTTAAGGTTCACTTTAAATATAGAGCATTGTTACCTAAATTCTATATTTAAAGATCAGAAGGAAACATTGAAATTATTCGTAGTCGGGTGCAGAGTGTAGATTTAAAAAAATTATTCCCTTTACTTATCTATTGAATAATTCATATTTGGAAACAAATATATGCTATAAACAGAGAAATATAAACACATAAGACGATAGATGCACTTCACCAACAACTTGACACAAGAATCCTGTGAAAGAGCTTCTGTATTACTGGTAATCTGCTGATGCTTCAGAAATATACATTAGTGTTCTTCATACAAAAACCAACCCTTGATACTTCTGAAGATGAAGTATTTATAATTAATTTACAAAAAATATTTTGTCAGAATAAATAGGATGTATCTAAAAATAATAAAAATGAATCCATCTAACTTACCACAATGATATCACAGAAATTCGAATTGTCTGAAGCGGTGGCACTATATTGGTGGAATAGCTGGCTATCTGGCGCTCAAATTCTGCATGTGTCGTAACATTGAGTAGTGCCCCCGAAACTACTTCTTACTCCAGTAACTCACAAAGTTTATCCCAACGTTTTTCACTCGAGATATTCATCTTCATCAACTTTATGTACACTTCGTTGACTTTGGTATATTTGGCAAATGTCGGCCTGGTGATGAATAGATTTTTAATTGCATACTGAATGTCGAGATCATATGCCAATGCTTCCAGGAATGCCTTTCCTGTCATACTGAATATTCTAGCTGTAACTTTTGAACTGTCTCTTGCCTTAGTCATAATTTTCTCACTATAATCCAACCATGTGTTGAGCTTATCATTAGTAACTAACAATTTTGGAAGTCCTTTCTCGTAGAGGGGCTCCACCTTGGTGAAGAATTTTTGTATACTAGTGTCCATAATTCGACCCTTCTCTTCAAGCTGTCTCATTAGATTTCTTTTAGTCAACACTTTCTGACTTCCAAAATCGTTTCAATTGTGTCTTCAATTTCCAACTCTTCCAATTCCTGACTGTCCTTGGAGTTAAGAAATTTGATGAGCTCAGTTGCTTCGCTGGCTTTATCTCCTAATTGCTTTATGACATGCTTGATGGCTTCATTAGACCGTTCAATCAGCTACTGTTGCTCAAAAATAATTTGGATTGAAGGTCAAATGTCTTCCATGTCGTCATTGATCCTTTTCCATATATTTTCTTTTACCTATGCCAATGTATTTCCCATGGCACAGTCTTTTTCCATCTTTTTCAATATTTGGGACAATGTTTGGGACTTATGTGTTTTTGTTAGGAAGGCATTTTCAAATCTTGTACTTTGTTCCTATAGGACTTTCACCTCCTGCCTCATCTTATTTAACTCTTCTCCCTGTATAGACATGTTTTCCATGTATTCGGCCAACTTAACTGAGTCATCTGCAACTGATGTGGGAAGCACAGTAGAAGATGATGTTTCCAATGTCATGGCTACTGTAGGGACACCTGTTTGAAGTAGAGATGCAATGGGAACTACTGCAAGTCGTGAACTATGTTCCTTTTCTTTTATCAACTTGTCCATTTATGCTTCCATTTCTTTGATTTGTGCACTTTGTTCCACTAGAAGCTTCAGAGTCTCTTCCTTTTGTAGCTTTGTCTCTCCAAGTTCCTTAGCCTGGGGGTCTTTTGTTGCTGGCAACTTCAATTAATTCTTTAGGGCTTCTATGTCAGCATTTTTCTTCATGATTATCTCCTCCATGGATTTTGAATTGTCTGGATCAAAGCCTGCTTTGATCACCATTTCCTCCAAGTATTTGATTCTGGTATCTTTGGCAAGTGAGGACACTTTCTCCAATTTAAGCTGAGACTGCACATTATTCAAAGTAAGTTGTAGTTTGGAAGTAGTGATAGCAGTCTATGTGAAAGTAGAGTATACCATTTCTCCAGCCTGCTTGTGCATATCTATTTGATCTAAAGGATGGACATCCTTTGCCTCAAATTCAAAAGTAGTTTGTTTGAAATCTGTTGTTGACTTTGGTTGAGGGACCTGGGCCTGCAAGAATGCCATATGCATCCTTCCCTTCTTTGTATCATATGCTGAAATAAGCCTGTGCTGGATGGAGGAAGATTGCTTCCTGAATTGAGTAGATATATTATCATGAATGGCTTCATTCCTTTGCTTAATCTCTTTATATCTTTAAAAAATATCCAGCTGCCTCTGCTCTGTAGATGACTCTGGTGTCTGAGGTATAGTAGTTGGAATCTCTTTAGTAACTGAGGATGATGGGGACTCTGTGGTACCACTATCCAACTTAAAAGTCTGAAAACCTGAGAGTACAATAGTTCTTGGTGTGTCCTCCAGTGATGGGAAGTCTATTTTAGAGCCTGTTTTAATCTTCTTTGTGTATATTTTGAACTCTTTGGATGAGACTTATATAAATGATGGAGAATTAGCCTCTCTCAGTCTCTTATCTATCTTTTCTCTGAGTGTGGGAGTCTCTGAAGTTGTCCTGTAAAGTACCTGCTCCTTGGCCTCCTACAATGTATTCTCTACCCAAGTGTGTTGGTTCATATACTTCTCTATTTCTAGCCTCTGAGTATGCACATAAGGTGTAGCTTTTTGTTCCACTATTAACTTGGAAATTAACCCAAAGAGGTCGTAGGACCAAGTGAAACTAAGAGGGAAATTCATTTGTTTCAGCAGGATTTCTGCTTCCTCTCCTGCTTCTCTACTGTTGCAGATGAAAGGTCCTATCTATGCTTTGATCCAGAACTGAGATTTCTTCTTGGTTGCTGCAAAATGAAGGTTTTCGGAGTGAATTATTTGCTTGGTTTACTCCAAGGAAAATATTCTCATTGGAAAATACTTAGGCAACTTATATGGTGGCAACTCTGAACCATATACTCTAATTTCTGTGAATCACTGGTAAAGGTACCAATCCCTTGTTTTCACCTGTTCACTAAGATGTAAAACCTTTTGAATGTCCTCACTTATCCTTGGAATCTAATGGCCACTCAGCAAACAAGTTGTTGGATACACAAACTGATCTATGAAGTCTGTGAAGTTGAATTCCTGTGATTGTCTTCTGATTAAGGAAATCTAGAAGTCAACAGACTACGGCTCTCCTTGTTGATGAAGCTTCTGCACTGCAAAGGGAAACTTATCTATTTGAAAGAAAATGAACATGTACATGAGAATAGAAGAATATTTGAACATTTCTTCAGTTAGAAACTGAAGGAATTGTTCATGAATTACATTTTCTAATAAGTGACCATAGTCAAAGGTGATTGATAGTCCTTCTTCTGAAGAAAAAGTGGATAGAAAACCTATAATAGGCTCGTCTACCCATTCATCTTAATAGTAACCAAGAATGGATGACAAGATAGAGATAATCTGTCTGGTCCTTTGAGGGAACATAGAAGAGGGATAAGGGGGATTTTTCTTAGGGAGTTGAGAGTCTTCGGGGAGGAAAGCTTCAAAAATTCTAGCTCTCTGGGGGAAGGTTAATTTTTGATAAATTTCTCTAAGAGCTTCAAGGGAAAAAGGGGTAAGCGAACCACTGTGGGGGACCTGCAACATTTGATTTATGCTATTAGATGTAATGGTGAAGAGAATTTCACCATTTGGAGAAATAATAGCCCTCCTACTTGAAAGGTAAGAGGCTTGGCATTTTAAAAAGAATTCGGGAAAATGATAGGACTGGGGAAAAATAAACAGAGGAAGTATGGACTTCCAGAGGTTTATTTCATCAGATTAATCAAGGTAATTATCCAGAAACCAACAACCTAATTAGAAGAGGTCGAATTCACATTGTGTTCAGCTATCTTGTAGTCTCTGTCAACAAACAGAATGTGCTCTAAGTCCACGGGGGCAGTGAGCATAGGATTCACTACAGGGGTGACTTTGGGTGCCATTGTAGTAGCAGAATGGATAGGGGAATAATTTTGACAGAAGGAATTCACAGCAAGTCTCAGGAATTGGCGGGAAGCTTCAGTGGCAGTTCCTTTGTGGATTTATCAAACACAGGCAACGGGAATGCTGCAGTGACATCAGAGTGCAATAGGGACGAGAGAAATGTTCATGAGGCAAAGAGAGAAAGGTGTAATTGCATATGAAAATTCAATTTTTATTATCCATGGACTAGGATTAACTGTTGGATTAACGATCATGATACTGCATTTATTTCTGTAATGGCACGAGTGAATGGAAAGAACCATAATGGAGGGTGCAACGGTCGCGGACATGGCAATTGAGGATTGGTGGGAGAATGGAGAGGGATCGTTGGCAGGAGTGATAGGAGGAGGGACACGTGGTGTGATGGGAATGGTAGCTGAGATGAGAAGTGGAGGTGACAGTTGGCGGGAAGGCGAGTTGTGGCGAGAGGCGAAACAACTTTTGGAGGGGGGCTAGGCGGTATCCAGTAAGCAAGGGGGGTCCGAAATCCTATGGTACTAACACGTAGTGGGGTAGGAAACTGCTTTTCGGACCCCCCCTGCCATTAAATATTATTACTGCGAGGGGGTCTGAAAATAATCCTAGGTCGTTGGATTAGTGTGATGGATGATTGGGAGCGGGGAATATGTGCGCAGTTTAACACTGATTGGCCCCACAACATATGTCGAGTGTATGCATTATACACCAAAGTCCAATACTTTGGACAATGAACCACTTAGACTATTACATCAAAAAACCATTATTTTCCTATTCTAATGCTTTTTTTAAAACAAATAAGGGTGCATTTAAATTTGCAAACCCTATCTATTTTTTCATTCTTAATAGACTAAGAATGTTTATTTCAACTCACTAAAATAATCTAATCAACTGCATTAATCCAGATTAAACTGTTGGATTAACTTTATTCACCTATTCTACCTAGCTAATTTTAGTCAATATTACATTGCTTGGCTAAGTTATTCACTTTAATCTAATTAACATAAATTGAAACAAGCTTTAACATGATTAAACTTTATGTTTCAAGCAGAAAGGGATTGTGACATTTAAACAAGTTGCACACAATTTCATGAATTTATTCTTTACAAAGCCAAAAGGCTAGTAGTGGCACTTAAACTAGCATCACTTTCACATTTTTTTCATTTTTTGTGGGGTTCATTTATCATTTCTTTTATTTTTCCTTTATTTTTCTAATTTTTTTGCAGTTATACTCTCTTTTCATTTTTTATTTTCATTTTTCTATGTTTTTTGGAAATCATTTGTAGAAAGCAATATTATTTACAATATGAAATACTGAAAGCAATTATTCAATGATCATTTGATCCTATAAATTATAGGACCCTAATAGGACCCAACCAATTCAACTAGTTGTCATACGCTTGCCTTCAACTGCCCTTATACATGCACTGAGCTTCATCCATGCCTTACATCACCTGTTGGATACCACACAACTCTCCCCGAACTCCATTAACTTTCCTCTTTCCCAAACCAATTTCCCAAGGCTCAAAACATAAAAGGCAAGAAAGAAACAAACAAGAAGAAAACCATGAAAATCAATAACAATACAACTCCGCGAACAAAGTGGCAAGGTCTTGCACCAGACATAAACAAAACCACAAATCATAAAAGACCAAAAGCACAAGACTGACAACAAACACCATGACTCAATCCCCATGGTTCCCAGTGGCTCCAAGTGAAATCTCAACCCAACCTTCTTTAATATTTCATGGCAATCTCTTTTTCCATGCAATCCCCTACATCATACTGCCATAAACACATAACTGCCAATTCATAAGTAAACATAACAACATACTAGTTACCTTACCTTGTCATATTAATGCCAAGCAGTTTACCCTACAACTTCTCACACATGTCAACCACATGTTCCAAATATTAAGACAATCGTATCTATCAATTTGAAATCATACTTTACGAGGACTAACAATCATGTCATAATTTAGTCATTAGACATAATGCTACAACTATAACCTATTATAGTCAATTACATGTCAGCTATAAAACAAGATCATTCCTTCATGTAATCCTATAGACACATACTCATATCATGCAATAAATCAAACATTCAACAAACTATAAATCTACCATGTTAGATAAATCAACTAGACGACATAATAGACACCAAGCACTCAAACACCAAATAGACGACATAATCAAACAATTAAGCACCAATTATACTACATAAGCAAACTCATATCTTAATGTATCTCAGGGGAGGCTATCTAGTCTGCATAACCAAGCTAGATTAGCATGATATAACTTCACAACATATCAACTCAACCATAAATAAGGTCATGATATCCATAACAGTAACTAACTAACATGTTCACATCATAAACTCATAACCAATTTCCATTCATGCATAACACTCACATATGCACTGTCAATGTAGATTAGTATGACATAATATCACAATATATTAACTCATACATGAATGCCATAACCATGATCATCTGCATAGGCCAATCCAATTTATCATGATACATACAACATCAAAATATTAATGTTATAACCCTAATCATCAAGTTAACTAACATATAACAACACTAACTTAACATCTAACATGCTCATCAACAACATATAGCATAATCATCAAGTTAACTATCATAAAACAACAATATGAATGCATATAACAATAAGTTACTATCATTCATGATTATTTGACACATGTGCATATGACCACACTGTTTCAGTAGCATCTACCATGCATGTAACCATTTCAAAAATAAATGACAAACATGTATATAACCCTAATTCCCATAAAAATCCATTAAGTAACATACCTGCATGCCAAACATACAATGCATGTATGACGATCTACTCTTACCCAAAAGTCTAATGTCGCAACCTCATTCTGATGATCTACATCTCCTGCTCTATCTCAGCCAACACATTAGCATCATAACATACCAATATCATCATGATGACATAATTGCATGCAATGACCTTATGCACAATAACCTTCACCATGAAAATGCATGGATAACAACATATAGACACAAACCTGCATAACAAATTCATACACAAACATACACTCATGACGACACATCCCACAACAACACCATCAACCTTCACATGGCAACATCACTACAACCATGAGGAACACCATGCAAATGCAACAGGCACATGGACTACAATCATAAGGAACACATATGCAACCAACATGAATGCATGACCCACACATAGCCCATCTAGTCCTATGGGTGAACCATGCTATGATACCACTTTGTAACGCCCTCCTCCCACATTTACCCAAGTTATCGACCAACCGGGGTAAAAATGTGATGAGAAGTTACTATGATATGATTCGACCTCCTAAGTCACCTTAAGGAAGTGGAATCGACAAAAACACACCATACGGACCTTCCACATCAGCAACAAGACTCCTAGGAACCATCCCAACCTCTCAGGTAACCAGCCCCTAGGTCTTACTGAGTTTTTAGACCAATTAACCCCCGGGCGCTCCCATGATATGGGAAATCATGTGTTTAGAGGGCTCTGGATGCTCCCACACAGCATGGTGTGCCAGTGTTCAGGGACTAATCTGCTCAGTGTTGTGCTAGCGTCCCCGAGATTTGAGCCACTTTTTTAGGCCGAGAGCCCACGTCACTGCCCAGAACTCAATGACACTTTCAGAATCCACAATTTACATAACAACAAGACTTACAAATAAAAAACTAACTCCAAGACTAGGCCTAACCATTCCCAAATAGGACTGACATTTTGTCAAACACTTGGAATAAATGTAATATACAGGAAATGAATACAATATAGGTCATAAATGACTGATAACTCATATAAGACTTGACAAGAAGGATCACCACCCTCTTCCCTTAACTGCTTTTACATCAATTAGGTATTGCATCAATCAACTACAAGTAAATACATGACAATAACCATGACAATAACCACTCATATAACCATGCTTATAACCAACATTAAACCATGAAAATAACAATGAGATAACAACCACTAAACCTACACATTAACAAGTACAAAAGTAAGAGAACTTAGCTTTTATTAAACGTAGGCAAATTCGACTAGGTTCGGGACTTCCATGTACCACCCAACCCTAGACATGGTTGAACCAAATATTTCTTTTAGCCAGTCACCCTTGTGCCATATTTGAAGCATAAATGTGGGATCTCATGGATAAACCTATCCAAAAACAACCAAGCGAATCCAAAGGTTAACCACACCACCCTCACCAAACCATGATCTCACCAAAACCGACACCAAGATCACAAAACCAAACCGAGTTATGAATGCCTCTGGACTCCATCACTATCCTTGAGGAATTTTTCATCTCCTTGTCTCTCAGGCTTTACCGCAATCCTCACCAGATCACTAGGCCCTAAACTGAGACACATGTCTCTCAGGATTTACCATAATCCACGCTGGATCACTAAGCCCTAAACGGAGACTCCACCCTCAGGCTTTACCGTGTATCCTGCCAAAATCGGTCAAGGCATTCTTAGGCCTTTGAAAATTTTCCTCAGAGCACC
This sequence comes from Pinus tabuliformis, assembly GCA_031772625.1. Lineage (NCBI taxonomy): Eukaryota > Viridiplantae > Streptophyta > Pinopsida > Pinales > Pinaceae > Pinus > Pinus tabuliformis. Next base: position 638,793,596 of record CM062804.1, read on the forward strand.
TCCACCCTAGATTTCGAAACCATCTGGAAATTCCAAAGTTTAAAACCGAGAAAACAATCCCATCACACCATGCTTATCCAGAAAAAGGCAAGGCAAGGCTCAAAATCATTGTCATAACCCGGAAAAACCATGCCACCAATAGCAAGAGAACCATATACCAACATGCAAAGCCATGCATGTTGAAACCAGCTAGGAAATCACACATGCAATATGTTGCCTACAAGTATTTCGGTTGAAGCTGCTTGATCCTACTCTTCCTTGCTTGATCTTTGCTTTCCTTTCCTTTCTTTGTCCTTCCTTTACTTGCTTTTACTTTCCTTTCTCCAAAATTGAGCAAAAGCTTGCCAACTAATCCTCATAAGCCTTTTTATAAATGAGGCCTTTATTTTCTTCATTTTCCATTATTTTCCTTCAATTTCCTCCTCACATGCAACCTTTAACCTTTCACCTTTCTTTCTCCTATTTTCCTTTATTTTCATAAATAAAAGTGCCAAACTACATTTTTTCCTTTTTAATTCCTTTGCCAATTTCCTTAGGCATAATAAACCAAAATTAACACCCACACCAGGATGTCTTGCCCAACATTCAGCTTGGAATATGTGTCCCTTAACCGTGGTCTTATTTTGCCTTTATTAACTTTATTACATGAACTTTTAACCAAGGGTTGTTACAGTGATCTCTTCACAATTTTCTCATTAATTAAATAGTTTTTATTATTTAATTATTTCTTCTTATTCTAGTCTCCTGTGATTATTAATTATTCTAATTATTTAATTAATTAGCTAAGTTCTATAATTGAATAAATATTTTTATTTTATTTTTTTAATCTATTCTTCTAAATTCATTTATCCTAAAAAATAAAATTTTATTTTTATTTATTCTTATCCTCTCATCCACACAACTGATGATTTCTAATTTCTTAGTCCACTTCCACCTCTTAATTGCAACTCTCTTTGAGTTTTCTAATCATGCAATCACTTAACTATATCATATAATTGGCAACCTTCCTTAAATAAAATCTTCCCATCAAATATTATCCATTGATCTTCGGGGGGTCGGGATGGATCTGAAGCCGCGCATTATCTCCAACCGCGACGGTTTCGGCTAATCAACCTCTCTTCGCTGCCGCAGGACCACAGGACAGGGTTTCGGTTTCGGTTGCTAGGGTTCCGGAACAGGTGACAGATCGACGGCATCGGGGAATCGGGTCGCTGTCCGGCATGGAGGAACTACCGGCAACGGACCTCGTGGACTATTCCGAGGATCCGTTGGTTGGACAGACGGTATTCGCAAACCCTAACCTGGCATCTTCGGGATACGCATCAACAACCGCAGAGGGTTCACAAGAACCGAATTTTCTGACTGAGGTTAATTTGCTGAAATTTGCTCCGCCTTTCCAGGGACTAGAGGCACCGCCACTCTCACCTGGTACCGCCTTTCTCCTCGCATCCTCATCTCCTGTGTCTCTGTCTCTTGAAGATATACCATCGTCGCCAACAGAACCTCCTATTGCGCAAGATGAATCGAGGGTTCCATCGCCACAGAAGATAAACTCGTCAATCCCCCCCCTGTCAAATGGGCATAAACCCTCTGGATGTTTTGGAACTCCGATAGTAAATTCAAAACCCCTCAGGCCAACCTCGGCGGGAACATCAAACCCTCTCTCGGACCATCCGTCTGCTCCTCGCTCAAAGAAGCAGAAAGCGAGGTGCGTTAGGGCCATCAGAAAAGATACTACTGTCACATTCGGCAACTCACCAAGTTTTGAGGAAACTATGGCGCTAGCCTGCACTGTATTGGTGGGTCACGTGCGAGGGCGCACTTTCTCGGCGGAACGGTTGCTTCGTTGGGTTAAAGAGATTTGGGGCACCCTGCTCCCACAGCTCCCGGAGGTTGAGGTTCTCCCTCGTGGATGGTTTACCCTCCAATTTTCCAGCGAAGGTCACACGAATACAGTTCTCGAGCGATACTGGCACATCGAGACGGCTCCCGTACTATTGAAGAGATGGACCCCATTATTTGATCCTGAGAGGGAGAAAATTGTTGCTGGACCACAGTGGGTAAGATTACCGGGACTTCCCCGTCAATACTGGAACGACGAGGCCTTCTCCAAAATTGGAAATGCTCTGGGGACCTATCTGGATCACGACCGATCCTATGTAGACACTCGAAGGAGAACTGTGGCTCGCATTTTGGTACATCTTGATACCAGGGAAGGATTAGAGGAGGATATCACCCTGCAATGGGGAAGACACAGGCGTATTCAGATCTTGGACTACGAAGGAGTCCCATTCCGGTGCAACCGGTGTCACCAAGTGGGGCACCTGTACAAGGATTGCCCTCTTATCAATCGCCCAGACGGTTCTCCAAAGATCACTCCCATAGCCCCCAGAAGGACTGCGCCTCAAATATCTCCGCCAATGCTGGGAGTTTCGGCACCCCATGGAGCTCTACATCACCCAGCGAAAAGCATCGAGGATTCATCCACTCCCCCCTTGACGAGGGCAAGGGCAGCCGCTGCAGCAATCCAAAAATCGGGTACAAATCTCTCTCCTCCCTCAAACTCTCCTTCTCATACTTCTGATTGCTTAAATTCCATCTCTATCACAATGGCACAGTGCACGATTCCGCCGCCCCCGTTGATTACCTCCACCGTCCCACCTTCCCTCACCTCTGCTCTTTCTCCGCCCTCATCCCCCCCACCTGTGTCTCCCCCCGGATCAAAACCTCCCCACCAATATTCCCTCCGCCCACGAACCTCACAATCTGCATTATCTGATGGCCAATATGGGCTGGGCATTATTCCTCTTGATCCGGGTCCCTCCTCCACCAGGGGTCGGAAATCAAATCTGAACAAAGCCATCCGGCGTGCTGGGGCGGAAGTCGCTTCGGGACGCCAATCCACCATTGTTGGGGCCCTTAGAGCTACAAACCCCCTGCAGCGGGGTCCCCCATGAAGTGCCTTTCCTTCAACTGCAGGGGTTTGGCTAGTTCCCCTAAAAAACAAGCTCTTAAGCGACTTTTTGAGGTCGAATTGCCGGATATCATCCTTCTACAGGAGACCCTGGGTTCTGCAGAGTCCATAACTCACGCCCTAAATTCGATTGCGCCTAGGTGGCATTTCATCGGGCTGGATGCCATGGGCAGATCAGGCGGATTGGCCATAGGTTTCAACCCTTACTCCATTAGAATGGACTCATCCTGGGGAGGTCTGGGCTTTTTGGGTGCTGACATTTTCTCAAAGGACCTGGGCCTGTCATTGCGAATTATCAATATCTACGGACCTTGCCAGCAGAGAGAAGGATTTTGGCGAACCCTCCTCGGTAGGACTCTGATGAACGCGGAGAATTTAATCCTGGGGGGTGACCTAAACTTCTCTTTGGGGTTTCGTGAATCATGGGGTTCTTCTGCACAGGCCGACTCCATAACAGATTTCATGCGAAGTCTGCTCGAACATCATGATCTAATTGATATCCCCATGCATCACCCTCTTCCTACATGGCGAAATCGAAGGATTGGGCCTACAGCACTGGCCCGTAGGCTCGACCGTTTTCTGATGAAAGGATCGTTGGTGCGCCATCTTCATCATTATAAGCAGTGGGTGGGTGTAGGGGGTATATCTGATCACTCCCCAACTCTGATGGAGGTTATGGGCCCCTACCCAAAACCAAAAGCCCCTTTCAAATTCAATCACCTCTGGCTACAGGATCCTGGCTTCTCCAAAATTGTCACGGAATACTGGCTAGCCCACCCTATTAGCAGAGAATCTTCGCTGGCAAGGGGTTTTGTCAAAAACCTGACTGAACTCAAACATATTGTGATTGAGTGGGCGAAAGCGAAAAAGGCCAAGGATGATGAGCAACTCATCTCGGTGGAAGAGGACATAAAAGCTCTATTGGATGAGCATAACCTGGGCTTTATTTCTGAAGAGAACAAGAATCGACTTGTTGAATTGGAGAAGCAGAAGCAAAGTATCCTCAAGCTAAGAGAGGAATCGATCAGGCTGAGGAGCAGGGCTATCTGGCTAAAGGCGGGAGATGAGAACTCCATATTCTTTCATAATTTTGCAAATGGGAGGAGAGTGGATAACACCATCTGGAACCTCCCCATTCCGGATGGGGGCCTGGCGGACTCTTTCAACAAGCTCTCCCGATTAGGCACATCCCACTTCAAAGGCATCTTCAAAAGCCCTAAGGGTACAAACCTAGCAGAAATCATCAATGTGGCCTCTCATTTTCCGAGGTTTGTAAACAATGAAGATCTGGAGGACCTTACTGCACCGGTTACCATGAATGAACTTGAGAACACCATCAAGTGGTTTCAGAAAGAAAAGAGTCCTGGCCCTGATGGATGGACCATCGAGTTCTATCTGGCATTCTTTGACACCATAGGGGAAGACATCTTGAGATTTGTGGAGGAAAGTAGAACCTCTGGACAGCTCTACCATGCCATAAACTCCACCTTCATTGCTCTCATCCCCAAATCGGACTCTCCATCATCCTTTGCTGACTTTCGTCCCATTTCGCTCTGCAATGTCCTCTATAAAATCATATCCAAGATCATTGCCAACCGGATCAGGCCCATCTTGTCTAAGCATATCGCTCCTCAGCAATTTGCCTTTTTGGAAAATAGACAGATTCATGAAGCCATTGGCTCTGCGCAGGAAGCCATTCACTCCATATGGACTAAGCATCTCAAAAGCATTCTCCTCAAAATAGACCTTTCCAAGGCTTTTGATCGAGTCAGTTGGCTCTATATCAAGATGATACTTATCCATCTGGGGTTCCCTCATCAGCTCATCACTTGGATTATGGCTTGCATCACTTCACCCACCTATAGTATTCTGATTAACGGAGCGGCATCTCACTTCTTCCACTCGGAGAGAGGACTCCGACAGGGGTGCCCTCTATCCCCCCTACTTTTCCTTTTGGTAATGGAAGCGCTCAGCCGTCTCATCATTTCAGCAAAAAGGGCGGGATCCATCAGGGGACTCAAAATTACAGAGGAATGCTATCTGACTCATCTTTTGTTTGTAGACGATGTCCTTATCCTCCTTGATGGCAGTATTCAGGACACATCATCCTTCAACAGAATCCTAAAGCTGTTCGCACATGCCACTGGGATGGAGGTAAACAAGGAAAAGTCTACCATCACATTGGTGGGCACCTCTGTAAATGAATCCTTCTCAGCAAAGCATGATTTTCCATATACCACTCAGCCCTTGGATAGGGGACTAAAATATCTTGGCTACTGGCTAAAACCCACAAACCAAAAAATAGCTGACTGGGTTTGGTTGGTCTCCAAGACAGAAAAGAAAATATCATGCTGGTACTTCAGGTACCTCTCCAGAGCTGGAAGACTAACCCTGATCAAATCAGTCTTAGAAGCGACCCCTGTATTCTGGATGGCTCTTGCTTGGATCCCACGGAACATCCTTGCAAAGATCCAGAGACTATGCAACAGATATCTGTGGGCTGGTAATGAAGAGAAGCGCACCTTTGCATGGATTGCTTGGAACAAGATTGCACTACCCAAGAAATGGGGAGGCTGGGGCTTAAAGGATCTAGCATCTTTTGCAAATGCTCTGGCAGCCAAAATGGGATGGGCCCTGCTGACTTCACACAGCCTATGGACAGACATCTCCTACCATAAGTACATCTGGCCCCTCAACACCATCGATTGGGCTCGGCTTCCCAACTGGAACAGATCTGGCATCTCTTCTATTTGGAAAGCCCTCCTGCACTCCCTCCCTCTCATCAGGAACAATATTGTTTGGCGCATCAGGAATGGAAACAGTGCCCGCATAGGCATTGACCCCTAGAGTGGCTGTGGGGGCAAACACAGGCTCCCTCATGATCTGATTGAATTTCTCAATTCCCGCGGTATCCGGGTGATCGCTCAGATTGCAGATCAAGAGGGCTCTGATATCTTCCATCAGGCCTGGATGACCGCTGCACAATTAAATCTCCCAAACAGATGGCTCATACCTTGGCAAGAATTCTGTGTTGTGCTCACTGAATCTCATATCAGAATAGTGGAGGGCCCAGATGAGCTCATTTGGCAGCAGGCTGAAAGTGGGTTATATACTCCACGAGAGGGATACAAATCATCATACACAGGAAACCGGAGGTACTAGACAGATGGTGGCACCATATCTGGAAGCTATCAGCGTCGCCCAGATCAAAACTATTCACATGGTGTGTCCTCCGTAATAGATTACCCACAGGCGAAAACCTCAAGCGCAGGGCTATATATGGGCCTTCGAGATGTGTGCTGTGTAAATCCGACATAGAATCAACTGAACATTTATTCATGCGATGCCCCACTGTACAGCATATTTGGCAAAACATCAAACCTTATGTGCATTACTCGGGAGAATGGATTGGTACAGACCTTATCAATACATGGATTGAATGGGGAAACATACACAGGGGCTCGAAGGTTGTGAACCTCCCCATCATCGTAAACTGGTCTATCTGGAGGACCAGGAACAAAATGATATTTGAAGACCGGGAGGCTCAGTGGCCACTCATAGAAGCTGGCATCATATCCGCATACAATGAACTACCGAACCCTCCGCCCCCAAGACAGCGTAGACAGACCCCTCCACCTAATATTGATCTGGGCACCCCGTGGGCTTTTTTTGATGGGGCAGCAAATGCGCAAAGCTGCGGTGGGGGAATCATCCTTCACAAATCCGCGAGTCATTATTACCACATCAAAGTGGGATTGGGAGTCGGAACTAACAATTATGCAGAGCTCATATCCCTTCGACATCTGCTTCATTTTGCATTAAGTCACCAATGCACCAGCATCAACATTTTTGGCGATTCTCAGATAGTCACAAATTGGATCAATAGAACAACTGCTTGTCACTCACACACACTAAATGTCTTGCTTGATGAAGTCTTTATATTTAAGGAAGCATTTAACCAAATCCATGTTTCTCATATATACAGAGAACATAACCAGGATGCTGACAAGCTTTCCAAGGAGGCCGCGTTGATGGAGAATGGACTATGGGAAATCACAGAATTTTTGGATCAGCAGGAGCGGAAATATTACCATCGGCCATTTATAGACCCGACATATCCAACAACGGGTCTACAGGCGACATAACTTACAGCTTTTTGACAGCAGTTATATATAAAATGACTGTATAACATGATATATATTTTTTGTATAGACTGATGAATGCCAAAAATGGCATCAATTTTTACACAGCATACAGAGAAATGTAACAGAATCATATTCAGCATAGATATGCAAATTTTGAGAAAATGTACAGCAAAACAATGAACAAAGGCATATGCTTCACAGCATCTACATATGTAATCTTTCATATATTAATGAAATATTACGGATTTTTCCAGTGGAAAAAAAAAATTATCCATTGATCTTCAATATGTCGCATGCAGTATCAACTATTGATCGACATTTGACAAGCCTATAAATACTACTTTCTAAGGGCAGGCATTTTGCGTATTAGAGCTATCACCCTCTGACTTTCTAACCAAGTAGTTCTAAGATATTTTCAAGCACATTGAGCTACCCACGTACCTTTTTTTTAAGCACTCAAAGTGGAGCACAATTAGATGAACTCTATTGGGAAGGTATTACGATGCTTAGATTTGATTTTCTTTCATTGTTGATTTGGGTAGCTAACTTGTGTTTGATTTGTATTGTGATTTCACTCATATTTATTCAATTTTATTTGCAGGACGTATCCTAGGTTCTAAGCTTACGGCCAAGTCAACATTAAATTGGTATATGATATTATTTTGTTTACGAGATAAGGGATTGATCTCCATGTAATAATGTGACTGCTAAACTTTACAAAGGTGTATTTAGATTTGATCCTAGGGCTCAAGTAGGCCCTCCCACTCACGTGACTTCTCAATTCTTGTTAAGTCATAAGTTATCGGTATATTTGGCTTGCACGTTGTTGGATATACTCTTGGTGTTATAGTAGCAATGGGAAGATTTAATCCTAAGCATTACCCTGATTACTCCAATGTGTTAATCATTAATTATAGATTATTAAAAAAAGAGGAAGGAAAGATTACTCTAACATATTATAGATTCACCGTGACTAAAAGTAAAAAATTATAACAGTATACTAACTCTACCCTTAAATTTAAACCTAATCAATCTAAAAATTAATTTAATTGCTAAAATAATACAATTATTTAACCCACATCTACATATTCTAACACTAAATTTTGGTAACTTGGAAAAAGAAATACTAAATTTGAAAAAAAACTTAGGAAGAGGAATACTAAATTTCAAAGAACTTAAGAAAAGGAATATGAAGAAAGGCAAGATACTAATCCTTCAACTAGAAGTTGGGGCTATCCATCTAAGTTGGGGCAATCGACCAGTGATAATGGGATTGGAAAGACCACCCATTGAACAAACACATAACTTTTCAAACCGATAACTTTGAATCAAGGGCAAACTCTTACACCTCTGCCATCAACCAGAAATAATGCAACAAAGACAAACAATGGTAGTTGAAACATACAAACACCATGGATCCTACACAAGTCAAAGTAAAGGAGCCATGGAACTAGTCAAAGGTGGCACTTCAGATAACAAATGGTAAATGAAAATCCCTGCAATGAGTCGAAGCCGATAGTAAAATTTATCCTAATTTTAAATTCAAATTTTACCAAAATAAATATCTAAAAATAATTTTACTTATATAAATTTTATTTTATTTTTTAGCAAAATAAAAATCCATCTTATATAATAAAATAATTATATTTTCATTTCCAATAAAATAAAAATATATCTTATAAATAAATAAATAAAATCTACTTTATATATTTTTAATTAAATAACCTCATATCTATCTTAAATCCAAATCCATTAAGCGCTGAGAGGGATCAACTTCGAAGTTAAAATGGATCTAAGTCGGTACTCTTGTATTGCATAATGGATTTATTTATTTTATTTTTATCTGACTGAATCAATATGTTTATGTTTACATTACAACATCTCTTCCATATTGAGCTAGAGAGCCCTCATCGGCACAAAAATTGTCCTTTATCATTTTCAATCACTTTTGAACCATATCAATTTACTTATACATCTATTCCTTTCCAAATTAAAAAAAATGTGGAGTCACTTTAATGCTTATTTCACTAATATTCCCAATTTAACAATGTAAATGCATTTTAATTATCTTAATCCACCAAACTACCTTCTCACCTTATTTATTTAAATTATAATTTTAAATATTAAATAAACTTAAATTATTAAAACTAATCTAAGATTAGATATCAAATCATTTTAAGCCATATTAATTTATTTATCCATATCTATTACTTATCCATTTTTTTTCTCATTTGTGGAGCACATAGGTTTATGGTGGCATGATAAATTATGCATTGGAATTTATCCCAAAAATTAAGATGTTCTTGATGTTTTCTTCTTAAAAACTATATACTTAATTGGGATAATTTACATGAAAGGGGTTTTATGGGTCCTAACATGTGTAGTCTTTGCAACCCAGAACTAGAATATGCGGATCATTTATTTATACAGTGCACTTTTGCAAAAGAAGTATGGTTTCCTTTAACACAGGTTGTATGTCTACAGGCGGTTGTATCTTTCTCTTTCTTTAAGAATTGTTTAATTTGTGGGTTTCTTAGATGGGAAACCATACGACTCTTCCTATTCGTATATCATGAAGAATTTGCAATAATAATAATAATAATAAATCTTTTAGTTATGAGTTGGTGCTTTTTAGCGTTGTGAGTTATTTCAAGGAATTTAATAAGAATCCCAAAATTAAAAACTCAAGGTTAAATTTCTTATTTTTTACAGTTATTTCCAGTTGGTTTTTTTTATGGAGTTGCTTAAGAAGGTTTATGTAGAGGGGGTGCACATATCAAATTAATAGAGAATATTACGTATCAGGTTTGGTTGGGTGTTGGATATGTTACGAACACAAAAGTTGGAATCATTACTTGGTGGACTCTACTTTTCTTTGGTTCTTACTAAAAAATCTATCACTTGCAAGCATGTGGAGATTCTAAATGTATAATAGATTGGTTGACGACACTGTTGGATATGGGACAAACACAAAATTTGAAATCATTACTTGGTGGGCCCTACTTTTCTTTTCTTCTTACTAAAAGATCTTTCACTTGCAAATATGTGGAGATTCTAAATGTGTAATAGATTGGTTGACGGTAATTTCTACTTTATCGCTGGTGAATTTGAAGTACTGAAAGGATATAATATTGGATTTAAGGGACAAGTTCTAGTATATTTCTTTCCAACCGGTAAACAAGAAATATAACACAGGGGCAAAGGCTCTTTCTAAAAGAAATTTATCTTTGGAAATATGTTACATCTTTTATAAAGAATATCAGAGTGTTGTTCTAGTAAATAATAGTAGAATACCTTTATTGAGTATGTTTTAAATTATAAGTTTGGTAAGGACTACAGGTTTGTCTTATGATGTTGCTTTTGAAATTTTTGTGTATGTTGCTTTTGATATTTTTGTATGTAGTTTCTTGAAATTGCAGTTGTGATGTTTTGTAGATGAAGTCTAGGGACAACATTGTTTTTTGAAAATATTTTAAGATGATACATGTTTAATGAGAAAACCACCATGTTAATTTACTAACCTTTTATTTATTTAATTATAATACTAACAACTATTTTACAAACTTTACTTTTATTCAAATGTTGGTAATGAATATAACAATAACATTAATAACTTTTCCTCTCCCACGGTCTAGTCAAATTGCCCGGTCCAATATAGTTGTTTCCTAGTCAAATATAGCCATTGGAGTATCTACTCTCCCTATTTAACCTGTAGCCTTGATCTGGTTCTTCAACTTGTCCTGACGATGAACCACACTCGTTGATTCGAAACGCGTCGACAAAAATATTACAATGTGATTTCCACCGAAATATTTCTCATTAAACTTGATATAGATCATAGAAGCTTAAATTCAACAAATAATACATATTTTTAGGAAATATTTTAATGATATAGGTTGTTATAAGCTTAATAGTATTGAGAAGAAATGACTTTAAGACAATATTTTTTTATGATGTGTGGTTTCCTTTAATTTTATCTAAGAATAACGAGGAGCATAAATTTATTGTAAAAATAAATAAATAAATCTTAATGCTTATTTCACTAACATTCTCTCTCAATTTAAACAATTTGAAGGCATTTTAATCTCTCAATCCACTACATTACCTATTTACTTTATTTATTTATTTAAATTCTAATTTTAAATATTTAAATAAATTTAAATTATTAAATCTAATTTAATATTACAATTATAATTTAAATAATACAAAGGTCTTTTAATTATTGTTAAGCCATTAACTCTTTTTTTTTCTTAAAAAAACGGAAATGAGAGTTTTTTATTAAAAAAATAAAGTTGGCATCTAGCCTAGAACCATTACATTTCTTCAAAGTTGCCAATATCTCTTGTGGGTTTGAGATTGAGCACGATGACTCAATCCAAACTCTCAAGCGAGAACTTCATAATACAAAATATATATATATATATATATATATTCTCTTTCCTATTATAGATTCTCCAAAATACTCCCAAGATCCAAATACATTTGCTTTCCATTTTTTACTTCTTATTGATTTGACTTTGACTAGCTTCTCATTTTCCTTGGCGAGATGTGCCCTTTTTTCCCAACTTCAATCCAAACAAAGTTTTCTAGTGGATCCAAGTTGCTCTTCTTAGAGTGGTCTTTATTGTATTTATCATTTTTTCTATATGCCTAATCAACCCAAGAAATTACATTATTAGTGTTATTTCCTGAGAGTTCAATACAGGACCAAAATTCACAAGGGTCTGTTGGGCTTGGTCCTCCTTTATTTCCGAATTTGGTGTGTACTCTTTGCCACATGTTTCTTCCTTATTGTCTTTTGCTTCCTTCAGTGGTTCCTCATTGACATGCACTTCTTCCTTATTTTCTTTTGCTTCCTCCCTGTCGTGGGTGTCTTCTTTCTTGCATACATCATAATGTTTAATCTAGGCACCTTCCCACCATTTGGGCCTCCAACTATATCTTTGGACTCTATTATTCTACAATTGCTTAGGGAACTTCTTGATTGCATGCCCTGTTTCATAACATGCCCAACATCAGAATGTAACATTTTCATAGTCAAGCTTCTAAACTCATACATAATCTGGAGTTGTTAGATTTATCTCAGCAGGAAAACTTTTATTGAAATCCATCTCCATGCATATTCGCGCATAAGTCTTGAGGAAATGCTCAAATTATGAACTACTGCAACAAAATGTCTTTATTGCATTTCCAATAGAAGTTAACAAAGTGAGATTCCAAAGATGCATAGGAAAGTTTGGGAGTCTTACCCAAACTAGAGCTAAGCAGATTATCACCATAATCGGATCAAAAGAAGGGGACTAGGGTTGCATGAAGAGACCAACAATTTCCTAGGACCAAGACCCAAAATCCCAAATAGTTTTCTTATCCTTGATATTATCAAAGAGAACAACAACAAAAACTTTGAGCCAAAGGATAAATATTTAGACCATCAGATAATCAAGGTTTTCACAAATCAGACATCCATTATGGAGATCGGTCAACCGTGACCGAAACCCATTAAACCTAGAAACCAAACCTTGTTTTGAAAAAAAAAACGCACATCTAAAGGCATCATCCCCCAAGGTAATATCAACGGCATGAGCTTCATGAGCTATCAGGAGAATTGTAATGTCCCTTCCTAAATTAATTTGGAACAAGGCTACTTATTGCATTTTGGGGCCAATCTTGGAGATAGTGGGGCCTATTCAATTTTTATTAGGAGATTAGACTTAGGAGAAGTTATTTGGTTGTGGTTAAATTACACATGGGGTCCACCCACACTAGGGAAATATGCACTCCCTAGTTCAGTTTGCCTAAATGTGGTTAAGTTTTGCATGTAGGTGGTTAAGTGAGGGCCTGCGATGGAGGTAAAATTGGAGGGAAAAGTGCTCCACGAAATCTATATAAGGAAGGTAGCTCTCCTCATTTCATTCATCTTATTGGAGTATACTGAATTTCTCTTTGGTTGCTCGCGCTGCTTATCCGAGTCACTTGTTGTTTAGCAAGAGTTCTTCAAGCGAAGATCTCACCCTTTCTTCGGGGGACTTTGAGTGCCACCCTAGGAAGGTTTTTCTTCTTTTCTTTAGGAGGAGGATCTCATTGTGATTTCTAACGATTGCATTCATCTCTGGGTGGTGTGTATTACTGGAGGGCACAGTGAAGAGGAGGTTGATTTTGCTTGTGGTGTCTTGCAGTGGATTTTGGGTGAGATATTTTCTGAAGAGGAGGCATCAGAGGATTCTTAGCATTTGGGAGAGTTTTGGAAGAGGAGGAGTGGGCTACCTTGCAGGGTGACTTTCGCACTTCTTGGGCCAGCATAGAGGTAGCACTGGGTGCTCACGTGGAGGGTAGATTATCAATATTTGAGGTTGAAATTCACCATGGAGGTTAAGGGAAATATTTGGAGAGGTGATTGCTACATTTTTGGATCTTGGAGGAGGATTTCGTTAGTGTTCCTTGCAGGTCGTATTCCTTGAGCAGTTTGGAGGGTGTAGGGTCTATTGGAGGCCGAATTTGGAAGGTCAAAATTTGTCCAAACCATTTATGGGTTTTTGAGAAGGATCCCAGATATAAAGTTTCAGAATTTTCTAAGCATTGAAAGTGGGATTTCCAACTGCATCTTTGCAACAGACAGTGTAGAATAGTTGGGGATTGCACAGTGCCTTTAGGGGTCGATTTTGGGAGGTCAAAATTCGGCCAAACCATTTCTGGGTTTTTGTGGGTTTTGGTCAAGGAGCTTGGGGGTGAATTTGTAGCATTTTCCGAGTAGACGAAGTGGATTATCTTGTAGTTCCTTTCCAACGAGCAGTGTAGTTTTCTAAGCAACGCAGAGCATTAGAGGAGCATACATTTTCCAATACTTGATATCATTGTCTCATCACCAGGATTCTGTCATGCTTGCCATTGAGGCAAGCCCAAGGTCATTCATACATATTATTGTACTACTCCATTGATTAATAAAATGGCTCAACGGGTTCTACTTCTGGGGTTTTTATGAGCATGTGTTGTTTGTTAAATATTTATGTGTTGAGAATCATTTTTGCTTTATATATCACTATTTTGAAGTGTTTGTTCCAAATTTTCTGCCTTTGGGACATTACAGTGGTATCAGAGCATGATCTTGGCCCAACTGTGGGAAACTAGCTAGAAGATCATGGAATCTTTGGGTATGAGTGCATAGTGACAGTTGAAATCGGAGACAAACCCATGGCTCAAGGGAAATCCAGTATGCAAAAATTCTGGGGTAGAATTCATTGGACGATGAGCAGTTGGCCCAGTTGAGGATGGTGACAGACCAAACCCATCCTCACACTTACAACAGATACATTAGAGGTGAGGAGGTCGTAGGGGTGCAACCATCTACATCATGTGGAGAAAGTTGACCAGATCAGGGCACCATATCTTTTGAAAAGAAGCAGGTAGGACAAATACAGTTAGAGGGTGAGACTAGGGGACACTTTTGCTGGTGGAGACCTGGCTTTAGATATCAGGAGCCTAAGGAGGAGGTTGAGCATGATGTTGAGAGCCCACGGGATGGTGAGGATAACATCAATATACCCACTGAGGCACATGAGTCACCTTTATTAGAGACATGTTTGATAGCCCCAGTTGAAACCTTGGTGGAAAAGATAGATCCTAAATACATAGAACCTCTTGTTGAGGAGGAGCCACCCATGGATGAGAGGCCAACAATTGTTGAGGTACCTAGATCTGTGATCGAGTTTATAGGTGATAGATGCCCACGATAGTTTCACCAGTTTCAGGTTGACCTTATAGCATTAAAAAGGAAGGCCACATTAGTGTGTGAGGTTATTTTGAAATAGGACGAAGAGTTGGAGGGCTTGAGAGCAGTTTGTGCAGAGTTCATGGCTAATTTGACTCACGTTGGGGAGCAAATGGATTCCCTACTGGTGCAGCTAGAGTGCACGTTGGGGCATGAGAGTAGCCCTCTTCGGGCATACATAAACAGGGTTGGCAGCACTATTAGGTTACCTTGGCCCATTGGACAGAGAGAGACAAAGCTACCTAGTCAAATTTCATGTATTGACCAGGATAGCGAGATGAGATGACCTGAGTTGCACAGGTTGCAGCACCCGCATGCTAGGGTTGTTCTATGTGTAGGACTTAGTGCATCCGTGTTGTGGGGAAAAATGCCTATGCAGGACGATCCTATCCACCTAAGGTGTGACAGTGCCTTAGCAACAAACAGAGACAGCTATTCTAGTATTCTTCCTTTATGAATTAAGAATGAAGAGAGATGGATGGACTAACCGGTGTCTTCCGTTTGTCCCTCGATCTGGTTTCTCTTCTCTTGGAGAGTTCCCAGCTACTTGCCTTCTCGCTCGCCCAGCTTCAAGAGGTTTCTGCAAGATCACAAGAAGAGAACGCTACACAAGACATGGATTCATATTCATAACTAGTTCAGGATTAGAAATAAACTAAACATACTAATGCAATCATACATCAAAAATACATCAGTATATAGGAGAAACCAAGATAGCTTTATTGATGAATAACAAGGTTCAGGAAGAGATACAACCCAGAGGGTTCCAATCTAGCATCTCCTTCCCAGCAAATGGAATTCCTATCTTCACCCCCTTCAAAGCATTAAGCACCCAATGATTCCAATCTCAAACCAATAGCAATTCTTTGCAATAACAAGATTCCAGCCTCCAGATCTCATGGAGGAGAGATCCATATATAGATGTTTGGAGAGAGGATGAGTCAGCTTGAGATCTGACTAGTGTCCTCTCCCTCTGTCAGTTCTTGATTCCACTTGGAGGTTCTTGCTTCCACTTGGAGATTTGGAACCTCTTACTCATCACCAGTCGAATTCCCTGAGGCAAGTGTCATTGAGGAAGATTCTGGAAGCTTCCTGGGTCTTGACACCTCTTGGAATGAACCTGCAATTTGGCAATTCTCGCTCAACACAGGTAGCCAGTGTTGGCTTTGACATTCAGCGCAGGTAGCCAGTGTTGGCTTTGACATTCAGCGCAAACAGCTAGTGGAGCCACTGAATTGATCCTAAATTGACTTGTTTTTGAGCAGTTTCTGGTGGAGAATTTCTGTGAATTGCTGTGGTTTGTTAGCCTTGTTCCTCTAGGGGTAGGAACAACATGTTTAGGGACTTTGGATCCCTTAGATTATGGACATTTCATGCTTAATGTTGTAAGGCACAAAAATGTCTATAACAGTTGCCCCCTAAAGTATGAGGCCGTTTATCGGGTGAAATGCTTTATCAGGAGGATCCGAAGTTCATCCAATGCTGGGAGGGGACCTGTAATAAGATACAATACAATACATTATTTTTCATACTGCTTTCATGATCTAGCTGAGGCGGGCATTCCCATGCTCAGCTTTATAAATTCATTTTTCTGTACATAGAACAGACAATCGTCTGATGGTAGACTGATAATTTTGATGAAATTATCATCCTTTGAGTAGGATGATTATCTGCTGCAATGATGTACATGTCAATGTCTTTATCTTTCCTGAATATATATCGCAGCCCGGATGGATGAAACTAGATCCGGGGTCTTCAAACTCGTTCGATCTTCACTCTAAGTACAAGTCGATCCATGTGAGAAATGTTCTGAAGTCGAACATGGAAAGACATCGCTTGATTACCGGTCAATGATGTAAACTGTTAACAAGCGCGAGAGGAATCACCGATAATGATAATGACCCTCAAGGTACTGCAGTACAATTCACATGGTGTGAATAAAGGACTTGGCGTCGAACACCACGCAAAATCTTTCGGTCGAAGGCCATTGATGTATACCTGTCGCCGGAAGTGAGAAACTTGCCATTGAGGCATGCAAGCTTCAAAGTACTGAAGGGGTTGTTCCTAGATCAACTTCTTGGATGATGAGCTGATGTTGACAAGAAGCGATCCGTCAAAGGAGGGCCTTAATGAATCCCACATCAATGACATGGAACGGAGCTAATGATTTTGATGGAGGTGAAAACGATCTGTGACATATGATTCAGGGTGGCGGTCATGAAAGGATGAAGGATAATGTATGGCAGTGGATGGGACACGGTTGACTTTTCTGAACGAATTCTCTTGAACATATGGCGACACTGATGCGATGGATCGGTAGCACTACCCCAAATATGGATGGTATGGTGAGACCATGGTGATGTGACCGGTGAATGAAACAACCCAACCCGATTGTGGTACGGAGGAAAAGTGTCATGTTCAAGAGCGACTTGCTACCATCAAAGTTTTCTTGAGTTTCTCCTAATTTTTCCCCAGTCATTGCTGACCAGTACCTCTTTATTTTTTTCAAGCTTGAGGAGGATAACATATGCTTGTTCTATAACCTGCCCTTCGGGCAAGCCCATCGCTATGTTTTAACGAGCCTAGCGATAGTGAAACTCGTTCTCGTCTAAAGACAATTTTGTCGCTATTTAATGATTTTAACGAGTCTAACGACAAAGATAACTCGGTCCTTTTCATTTTTAGAGAGTCTGAAAAGGTACATAAAGTTAACTCCCAAAGTCCTTTTTCGTCATCTAATCCCTTAAGTCCGAAAAAGTATAAAACAATACATAAGGGATGAGTTTTCGATAGTTTTAACGAGCCGAATAAAACAAGTGCTCGATCTTTTTGTGAAATAATCCCTCAGGTCCAAAAAGATTAAAATCTAGAGGAGGGATAGCACTTCCGGTCGCTTTAACGAGCTGGAAGGCCAAAACTCGGTAATCTTTTCATATTTTACGAGTCAGATGAAAAGAGCTTAAAGAAGACTCGTCTTTTGAGGAACAAGCGATAAAACGGGTTAGCAGCTAATTCCAGGTACAGGTTGGAATTTTCCAATCACGGCAGTGTCACAAGGATGGCTAGGTGAAATCACTCTTCGCAACTGTTCCTCAAAATGGGTAAACAATCATATGGAGGTGAAAAAACGACCAAATGAAAAGTGGAGGTGACGGTGCAAACACGACCAAGGCTTTAATGGCTGATGATATTTACTGTGGTTATTTACCGGGAAGTTCATTTTTTAACGAGCTTAAACGTGGATTGAAACACTTGCTCGATCTTATGTTTATTTTTTAACGAGCATGAACTATGCGCTAAAACTGCTCGGATCTTGCGTTTATTTTTTAACGAGCATGAACTGTGTGCTAAAACTGCTCGATTACCCAGTCATATGATAAGAGTGTCTCATCAAGATTCTATTTTTTATGGAGCTTCATCTCACCAAGCTTTGCTCCGCATCCTTTCGTTATGCAAGTTCGGAAACGACTAATCCTACGAGTTTAAAGGGTTAGACCTACAGGTTTAAAGGGAGGACCTAAAAATTTAAAAAATAAATAGCTGCCCCTTGCTTGCACTCCAAAAGGTTTGCATTCCCCCAGGCATAAAGTACGATTTCAAGGTTACCCCTCAATTTGCAGATAAAACATTTGTTTTACCGGGAGAGGCCTACCTCTTTCAGGCTACCCAAAGATTGTTTTGTTATTCTTTCAACAAAACACTTCTTCGGCGATGTCTACCGAGATAAACAAAGGTGAGTGACGACGCTCGCCCTTTCACATAACTTTGAAAAAAGAATCTTATTCTAGAACAACCCCTCTTCCAACCACGGACGAGGTACGGACTAGTCATATTCTCCCGCGGAAACCTACCCTATACCCAAAGTTTTCCTGCCGAAGCAGACCAGGACGCATGCCCCCTGGGTTCCAGTCATATCCTCCCGGATTACTCGCGCTCATCAGGAGGACGGACCGTGGGTTGAGACACTTCTTGCGTGAAGAGACCATTTAGGGATGGTACATGACTATTTGCGATGCGTGATCCGGGGAATGAAAGTTGGTCTACGAGCTTGACCATTCTTCCTTCATGCATAAAACACATTACTCTAAAGAGTGAGGAGACGATGGCTCCCATGCAATATATATAGTCTCTTCCAAGGAGTAGGTTATAATCCAAGGGTCCTTGAACGACCATCACGTTCATTTGAACGGTCTTCCCTTTCAATGTTATGGGCACATTGGGGAGGATCCCTAAAGGTCGACTGGTTCCTTTATCAAAGCCTGATAGATTTCTCATTTCAAGCAAAAGCACTGGTGAACCAAGCGCTTTCCAAGAAATAGAGGAAAGGATACTCACAGATGCCCCCTCATCAATGATAGTGCCAGCCATTACCATTCTGTATATTTGAACGATAATTCTGAATGGTATGCTTGCTGGCAACCGGGGTCTGCCTAGTTGGTTCCAGTCGAACGAGACAACTAGGTGGCTTGGTGTTGGGACCGAATAGATGGCTGGGTATGACTCTGACGAAGTTCCTTCCTGCGATAAAGGAATGGGCAAATTTCCCCCTTGTTCGTCGAAGTCTGTGTTGATGAAGAGAATTTGGACGGTGTCGTCTTTATTCTCCTCTGTGATGGTATCATTCGAAGATAGAGCCTCTGAAGGCAAAACCGGGTCAACTGCCGCCTCAACCTTTTGACTTTCGTCAGGCATGGATCCAGACAGTTCATCTTCAATGATAGGTGCTTTGGATGACCACCTGGGCAGGCCAGCCGGGTTCTCAACTAGTGAAGGACTTGGCAGGAGTTTTTGATATCCAGGAGGAAGTTGCGCTCGTAAAATCGGGCGATCTTCCAAAACTCTTTTAGCCTCGTCTAAGAAGGGACAACGGTGGATGGCGTGGTCGCCTTCACACAATTTGCAGGGAAATCTAGCTTTCCCTCTCTGTCCTGGGACTTCACTTTCACTAGTCGACGGTGAGCTGTCAACATGGCTATCAGAGGTCGACGCTACCGAATTGTGCAAACGGGGAGACCAGTCCCTTAGTATCTGAGGGATGTAGGGACAATCTCTGTGGAAGTGGTCTCCCTTGCATATGACGCATGGCGATTTAGGCCTAGTCAGGGCTGTGTGTGGATTTTTGTCAGACGACCCTTGTTTGCCCCTAGTCGCTTTTGGCTCCTTTTTCTTCTTCTCTTTCTTCTTCTTTTCCTTCTTCTCCTTAGGAACCTGTTTTTTGTTTTACCAGTTCCGTCAAGCGAAGAGGAAGGAGGAGAGGAAGAATTAGATGAAGTAGAAGGTTGGTGGGCAACTCTGGTCTGGTCTAACTGTTGACTCGACTGTTCAGGAATAGTGGTGTTCTGAACGACATTGGTTGAAAAGAGCCAGACCGGCAGGCCAATTGTCAGTCCTGGAAGCGACAATGTGGCCATATGGGGCGCACCAACATCTCCCCAAGAGGACAAGGGCCTAGGATTTCCACCAAGGGGAATTCCTTGGTTGGTGTGCTCCATTTTTTCAACCTAAAGATCAACGCAGGAATAGGGGTGATTGTTCCGTTTAAAATAAATTTTTAACGACGCTTTAGACACAACTTGCTTTTTCACTTTTAAAGAGTCGAGAAAAAGCTAAAGATGACTCTAGTCTCCTTCGATGTTTTAACGAGCCCGAAGTGACAAATGCTCGGATGGACTTTTTCCGTTATAGAGTCTGAAAAAGGCCAAAAGGAACTGCTCTGGAGTTCTAGGCAGAGGGTGTGCCAAACTTTTCGCAAAACCGCAGAATACTTTTTAGGGTACGGGCGGTCGATCTTCCTGAATGTTGTGTTCAGTGCATTGCGATCAGTAGGGCGGCCGACACGGCTTCCTAAGGATAAAGGTTTTATGCCTATAGGGGTCTCCCAATATATACGCGACGGTACGTGGGAGCACAATCCGTACTGGTGCTATCGTCCCTCAGGAGGAACCACCCACCATCCACGAGATCGACAGTCACCAGGCTTTACGACGCCGGAACACGTCTCTAGCTTAGACCTCTATGTTGTGCGTTATGTTGCAAAGCGTTGTTAAGTTAATTCAATTTATTTTAGGTTGATCTTTTTAGAAGTTTGCCTTTCAAGGTTCACCACGAGATGTATGATACAATTCCTAAATGTAGTCTAAAGATGATAAGCAAGCTTTATATCTTTTCAACTTTGAAAATCCTAGCTACTAAGGAAAAAGAAAGACACCATCTTTTCTCAAAGAGCAATCAGCACACTCTAATGCACTTTTCCTAAATCAGACATGCAAACTATCAAGATGCAAATGCACAATGCAGGTGTTTGTTTTCCGCTTTCTTAGTATTGATACCTACAAAGAAAGATTTTTGTACAACTTTGAATTTGCTTTTAAATGACAAATACAAACAAGTTTACTTTTTCGAAATCAGAGAGGGTAGAAGAGATTACAACACTTAACGATTTTCGAAATGAATACTTGTTTCGACACTTAAAAGAGACAAACTCAAACCAATAAGCAAAAGTAAATGTATAATCAACTGTAAACAGCCAATGAACTCTCTCCTAAGATCACAATCAACAGATCTGAATCAAGGGCTACAGGATGACTATTTCACTCTTGCAAAGGGAAACTGCAAATGAAGCTACAAACACATAAAAACACTCACAGTCTTTTTGTACAAAAGGAGGCGGAATTTAAGCAGAGAAAAGGAGTTATTAGACTGGTACCTATGCTGGTTACAGGCTGCAAAAATCAGAGATCAAAACAAGGCAAAATAGAGGAGAGAACCCCAGCTGCACAAGGCCAAACTGGTTCAGCGCAACCTCAACACAGGGGTTTTGACATTCAGCGCAGGTAGCCTTCGCGGGACCTGCGTTGAAATGCAGAATCCCTTCACAAGGTCTGCGCTGAAGGAGAAACTCTCGTTTCTCACTGGTTCTGGGTCACAGATTGCTGATTAATCTATTGTTTTAGGCCAAATAAAAGCAACAAGCAAGGTGTAATCAAAGGGATTCTTTGAGGGATTACTAAGATCTATCACAAAGGATCATCAAATCATTTGTGAGTCCATTGCTCAGATCATAGACAAGTCTAGTGATTGGATCAAAGCAGCAACTGTCTACTTTGCATCTGGGAATAGCAGATGCAGTTCGATTGTTGCTATCGAGTCTATGAAACAAACAATGATAGAAACACAAATAAAATGACTAAACAGATCTCCCCAACGGAGTCGCCAATTTGTTGTGGGGAAAAATGCCTATGCAGGACGATCCTATCCACCTAAGGTGTGACAGTGCCTTAGCAACAAATAGAGACAGCTATTCTAGTATTCTTCCTTTATGAATTAAGAATGAAGAGAGATGGATGGACTAACTGGTGTCTTCCGTTTGTCCCTCGATCCAGTTTCTCTTCTCTTGGAGAGTTCCCAGCTACTTGCCTTCTCGCTCGCCCAGCTTCAAGAGGTTTCTGCAAGATCACAAGAAGAGAACGCTACACAAGACATGGATTCATATTCATAACTAGTTCAGGATTAGAAATAAACTAAACATACTAATGCAATCATACATCAAAAATACATCAGTATATAGGAGAAACCAAGATAGATCTATTAATGAATAACAAGGTTCAGGAAGAGATACAACCCAAAGGGTTCCAATCCAGCATTTCCTTCCCAGCAAATGGAATTCCTATCTTCACCCCCTTCAAAGCATTAAGCACCCAATGATTCCAATCTCAAACCAATAGCAATTCTTTGCAATAACAAGATTCCAGCCTCCAGATCTCATGGAGGAGAGATCCATATATAGATGTTTGGAGAGAGGATGAGTCAGCTTGAGATCTGACTAGTGTCCTCTCCCTCTGTCAGTTCTTGATTCCACTTGGAGGTTCTTGCTTCCACTTGGAGATTTGGAACCTCTTACTCATCACCAGTCGAATTCCCTGAGGCAAGTGTCATTGAGGAAGATTCTGGAAGCTTCCTGGGTCTTGACACCTCTTGGAATGAACCTGCCATTTGGAAATTCTCGCTCAACGCAGGTAGCCAGTGTTGGCTTTGACATTCAGCGCAGGTAGCCAGTGTTGGCTTTGACATTCAGCGCAAACAGCTAGTGGAGCCACTGAATTGATCCTGAATTGACTTGTTTTTGAGCAGTTTCTGGTGGAGAACTTCTGTGAATTGCTGTGGTTTGTTAGCCTTGTTCCTCTAGGGGTAGGAACAACATGTTTAGGGACTTTGGATCCCTTAGATTATGGACATTTCATGCTTAATGCTGTAAGGCACAAAAATGTCTATAACAATCTGATCCCTCTCTTGGGGTTGGATGGCGAGAGGTTCTAAGTTGATACCCTGTTGAGTGGGCTATGGAGATGGTGGTGGACCTGGGTGTAGCTCAGCAAGAGCTTCCAGGCACTAGGGATACCGGGAGCGCAAACTGGCATTAGGTTCCCGATGGGACTACCTATCATTTCCCAGGTATGCTAGTTGACTACAACCTGGATGGTACAACTAACCTAATAGTTGAGCATGCACATTATCTAGGGGAGTCTCAGTCAGCACCAGTGGCCAACCAGTTTATGGACAAACTCTTTTGGTTTTCTTGGTACAGCATTTGTACACAGGATCACTGGCTGATTAGCATATTTTGGTAGGAGTTTGTCGAAGGAGGTGGCATTGGCAGACCATTAGACGATGCCTTGTATGGAGCTGGGGACACTTCACTTTTGTTTGGGGTACAAAAAACACAAAGGAGCGGGGCAGTGGTGGCATCACTGTTGACACAATGGGAGAGTCACTTCATCAGCAGGGATAGTGATGCGATGGTGGAGGTGATGATATTGATCAGGTGTGGCCTGACACGTAGAGACCTAACTCTAGGCCATCACATCCAACGATGTTTGGGTGCATCTAGAGTTGAGAAATGGTCTACAGGTGGGCATGGAGATGCATGGTGGTGTGTTGCAGTGTGTTGGATTGCGTTGTGGAGTGGGACTTCCTCACATCACATTGAGTACATGCGGGGAGTGACAAGTGCAATGACACAAGCGTAAAGCAGGATGGTACAGGATGGCATAACTATAGCCGAGGGTATCTAGAAATGTACAAGGGTAGATTACGGTGTACAGTGGCATGTACAGGAGTACTGGGATGATTGGTGGTATGCAGAGGCGTATGGTGCTACACAGGGAGGTCTTGGAGTGTTGCCTTCAGGGACAACCATGGACAAAGATAGCGGATATACATTTGGGTGTAGTTCACCCAGGATCGATGGGGACATAGATGAGTGATACTTGATGTTATCCATGGGGACTCATATGCCTAACCCTCTTCTACATCACTTACAGGAATGGGCGATCTGGTTGTTATCCTTTGACACTCTAGGCACAAACAATAAGGGACAGGGATCTCACCCAAGATATTTGGATGACAATTGATGCGATAGAGGGGAGACTTCTCAACAGGGGCATTGAGTGGGTGCGCGAGTTGATAGCCACAGGTTAAGGGATGAGGTGATCACCGATAGGGATGGCATAACATTCATCACTGACCCTATGCCTGCAGAGCTGGTCATAGGGGAAACATGTATCACTCTTTCCACAGGGAATGTCTGGACCATGCATGAGCAGAGGATACTGTGTATGGCTGAGATAGTTGTCTAGTATGTATCTAGGTTCCTGACATTGTATCGGCACATTCTCCAAGGGGAAGGTAGCTGAACCAGTGGCGATGGTTAGCAGGAGCAGGATGGATCTGCATACATTGATTCGAATTCGCATATTAGATACCCATCTATTGGTCGCATTCAGGGGGTAGCTATTTGGCACACGTGGTTTCCAGTGGTTATCAGTACTACACAGTAGCAGGCACATTACAGTTTAGCATGCCTCATATTATCTCATGATGTATGGAGCCTATATATGGGTGGCATGCAGGGACTAGAGATGAGGGCCAGAGTGATTCCTTCAGTTGTCAGGGCTATGTCGCAGCAGGTTTGGCTATGGGATGTAAGGATTCAGTTGATTGATAGATCACTCGTGATGAGCGGAGTCGTGGTAGAGAGTGATATAGTTCTCTCTTGGGATGACACATGGGGGTTCACAGAGGGTTTCATCATATGGGGAGGTATACATTCTCTTGTGCTACAAAGGTTTAGAGTTAGATATGGATGGGTAGGCCTTAGAACCATGGAGATGCCTAGGTAGGATGTGTCTCACCTCTTTCAGTATTCCTCCATCGAGTTCCAGGAGAGGAGGATATTGTCTATGCATGATGGGGAGTATGACATAGTGTTGTAGCAGCTACAACCACCCTCCAAAATTTTGGCCTGCACCAATTTTGGGTTCACTCTGGGAGCTCATGTGAGTCTTTACATTCGCCTTGCTTATTCATTGCATCCAAGTCTCTGCATGCTGATGTCCAAGTCATGCTTGCAACCGTGTTCTGGTTATGCTCAAAGTCTTTGCTTCGTATGTGTCTATTGTGTTTACCATGAAAGCATATGTCTCACTCACACACAAAGTCACGTTCACTATCGCGCAAGCGTCGTCTCGATCATGAATGATCAATCACGAGTGTCACGCTTGTTTTTTGCACCATCGGTCATTCATGTTGAACATGTGTATCTGGATGGATTTGTTGTTTCGTCGTCAAGTCATGCGAGTGTGTGTTCATATGATCACCTATGCATCTTTCGACTGTTCACACACTTAGTCATTTTTGCTAAAGTTCTAATGACCAGACTCCTCACTGACAGCCGGACCATCACCCTACTTTCGACTCGATCGACTGTCAACCAGAACAGCGCAGAAGCACCAAGCTAGTCCTTTCAAGCTGTGTTGCCCGCAAGCAACTCAATCAACTCTCATGTTGGCCACCTGGACAGTCGGACTCGACAGTCACCCTAGGACTGACTCCCCTCAAAATTTGCACAGAGGCCATTGACCTCACCCGTTCAACTGAATGAGGAAATTGTGCAAACAAGTCAGACATACACCAAGTGCCCGTCCCTGTCTCCTTCATAAAATTGTGCAGTTTTCCCAGTGAGTCATCCAGACAGTGGACCGACTATTCATATCAGAAATTGTGCAGTGCTCATGAGTAGGCCTTCCGCTGCCCATCAGTCAACTCAGCTCAGAAATTGCGCAGAGATGATCAGAAGGCCGACATCTCGACCTCAGTGCAGTTTTCCCAGCCAGCAGCTTCCAACAGCAGACTGCATGTTGCCTCCAAGAATTGTATATTTTTGGCTGCCACTGACCCCAGCAGCCAACTAGCAGTTCCCTCTGGGAATTATGCAGTTTTGGCTGCTAGTGACCCCAGCAGCCAACTGGTAGTTCCCTCTGGGAATTGCGCAGTTTTGGCTGCCCGTCTCCAGGGCAGTTTCCCAGAAAAAACTACACAATCCCTGCCTGCTGACCCTTCAAGCAACCCGGCCTGTTCCTCTGTAAAATTGCGTAAATCTGGTTGTCTAGCCCCTGCTGATTGTTCATTCCGGAAAATGCACAAAGCATGCCTACCTTGCCCTCTTACAGCTTAGACTGTCCCTCCCAAAATTTGCGCAATTTTGCCTCCCAACCGAGCCAAACCTTGCAGACAGTCATTATCGGCTTAAATTGTCTGTCTCCATCTCTCAGTGACTCTTGCACAGTTTTCATCAGCAGTTTCCCGGAGCCATCATAGCCCTGCTGCCTCTCCTGGTCACCTGCATTCAAATTATCATGTGTCATGGTAGACTAGGAGGTTTTGGATTCGATGTCGTCTCGTCATGAGTGACTGTAGGTACAGGTACACCAAGAAACATGTCAAGACGAAAAACGGAATGAATGAAGGGAGCAAATGTGGATGGACAGGTTCACCAATGGGTGAACAAATGAAGCATGCGAAGCAGACGAACATGACGAACATGCACCTTTGCGAACAAGTGAGCCTGTCAAGTCTTCCAGCATGAAAGCAAGGAACAACATGCTAAAGCCTCATCAAGCGAACCAAGGACCATCGAAGACTTCACGCACTTCGTCATGCAAAGGTGAAGCTATGTTACACCATGAATACATCCATCACTCAGCAGCATTGTAGCTCGACATGCACTCCAACAGCAGCATGAATGTACCAGCATTGTCATGTCAAGTCATGTCGAGTCGAGTCATGAATCATGTTGCCCACATCTCCACTATGGGCTTGTTGTCAATCAATGTGATGTAACGTGGAAGTCCAAGAGACCCACTTGTTGAACATAGAGTCATGTAAGTCGAAAAGTCATGGAAATCGAATGGTCATGAGGGTAGTCGAACAACCACAAGGGTTAGTTTCACCCTTGGCTATAAATATCCCCCTCATTTGTACATGAAAGGGCTTTTCACCTTAGCTCCTCCCACATAGCCAAGAGAGTCTATAATCTTTTCTTTGAGGAGTAAGTAGTGGCTCCAATGCCCCACTGATGGGGTTAGTGATGTATGGTGTAACGATGTGTCTTAGAACTTTCACTTAATTCAGAAGCCTGTTAATAGGCCAGCACGTTTTCACACATGTATTGTATTTGTTGTAAGACTGATCTTTAACACTTGTAATGCATGTTGCTTTAACCTGTGTTCTACATATTGTAGAAATTTTGAATAATATGACACTTATTCACAGAGATTATCCTGATTATACACTATTGTGGAATGCATGCATAATACATAACCTCCTCTACCATTGATCATCACTTTGAAGTATTCAGAAACAATCGCATGCGCACATTGAAGCATCAATCACACATATCAACACAGTATATCACGAGGAAAGAATACAGCTGAAAACCCCCAACTATCTGTATATTATATTGATTGATAACATGTAACAATACATAGTACAATACTCCTCACAAGTACTCAGTACTATCTCCACCTGTTACACACAAAACTAGCTCAGATCTGAATCAATCATAGGTTCAAATCTCCTCCACTGCTTGCCTGCCTCCACTGCGCAATCCTACATGAGAATAGATGAGAATGGCTGACCCAAACTCGTATTTCCCTTGGCTGAACCATGCAATCCTCATTGGCAATACTCAATCCATTGATTGTGCAAATCTCATGCACAACTATAGTCACAACTGACAGCAGTCTCCACCTCTAACACCTGTCTCCACTGAACTGTCCATGCACTGAGTTAACTGATGTATTCTTTAGTTGCTTTATGAGTTAATAATTAGTGAATTAATTAAAAATTAATTCACATCACTCATCACTAGTGTATTCTGCAATTAGACTAAATACAACTAGTTCAACTAAGTCAAATTGAACACAACTCCATCAACTCCTCAATCAACTCCACCAAACTCAATCACTTGAGTTCTAACTGAAGTCCATCATGCAATAGCTCAACTGACTCATAAGAAAAGTGTATTTCCTTCTCACAGCTGCATGTGCCACATCCGTAGCTCGAACTGAAGTGCTCCAAGAGGATAAGATAATGTTTATAGTCCAAATATTATTAAGAGCTAATAATATTCGACTGTTCTATTTTTAGCCTGGCAATCTAAAAATAGACTCCACCCATATGTCTAAAAATAGAAGTCCATCTATTTTTACCAACATGACCAATCATCCACAAATATCATCCTGCAACTCATAGACCATGATCCATATGTCTAAAAATAGACATAGTCTAAAAATAGACTTTGCGCCAAAAATAGCCTGCGGGACCACTTAGTGAAGGCGACTCCTTTTCACTAAGCTCCATCATCTTGTTGCATTTTCAACACTCCCTCTCAACAAGATATGGATTATTTGCAACCCCTTACCTACAACTCTGGAATGTTCTGCATGCAACACATTTTCCCGGTCCACTTGCTCCAACAACACGTGGAACAAAAACACTCCCAACTGACCACTCTGTTGGGCTAGGAACATACTCTGATGCTGAAGCTCTACCTGCTGCTGACAAGTGCTCCCTCTCTGACATTTGCGCTACTGCAACATCTCCATGCATCTCACACCATTGCACACCTCTCTGTGCCACCTAGCACTGTGCAAAACACTTGTGCCTCTCGCATTGCTGCAGCCTACTAGCTATGCGATGTCCTGGGATTCCCTGCACTGTCGCTCTCTCTGCCGCTCCATCCGCATCTGTCTCTACCCAATCAGTCAGTTCTTGCTACTCCACATCGGGGCTCCCGTAGCAAGGTCTCATCCAAGAGGTTGGGTACCTCAAGGATCCTGCCCCTCCTCCTTGGGACGATCAATCCACATCACCCCACCTCCTACCTGGAGGTATGGCTGCATGTGATCCCTCAGCCCACCTGGCTCAAAGTTTCCCCCTACTGGAGGTCTCTGCATGAGTAGATGTCTCTACTCGATCTCCTCTCAGCTTCCCTTGTTTTGGGTACTCCACAACCTCCTGAAGCTGTTGCACCAATCGTGGCTCCTCCATAATCGTCTGAGATTTCTTCTGGCTCTGCATGTTGAGAGGTAATATACGCTCCCTCTCAACCACCAAGTCTCCATCAGTTGCCTCATTGCTCAAGGCTTTACATGCATCTTGAACCTCAAGAGCATACAAGTTCTTGACCCATGAACCAATCTGCTTCACCTGTTTAGTGATGATGTGTCTAAGGAAAACCTTTCCCTTACTGAAGACTACATCATAGTCTCTGTCTTCCAGCATCGCGATCGACACCAAGTTTCTCTCCAGTCCTGGTACATACTTGACATCGGTCAAGGTAAGGCAAGCTCCATGCTCCCTCTAAAAAATAATCGTGCCTACACCTGAGACACTATACTTCTCATCATTACCCATCGCTATGAGTATCTGGAGATCTTTCTCCTCCAAAGTATTGAACAAACTCTTGTCACCGGTCATGTGGAAAGAAGCTCCATTGTCAAGAAACCAACCACTTCCCACCATGGATGAAACCATGCATGCGAAGAGTGTGAAATCCAACTCAAACTGTGAAGCAAGTGCCTCACCTTCAGATCCTTCCTCGGATCCCTTCTTGGATTTCTTCTTTGGGAAATTAGTAGCATAATGGCCCAACTCATGACAACGAAAGCATCTCACTTTCGACTTGTCAACCTTCTTCCCATTATTGGAAGAACTGGATTCAGAAATAGAACCCTTCTCCTTCCCCTTCTTTCCTTTGGCAGCCAAGCGCAATTTTCTTCATCATATGCCTTTGATGAAGATCCGTCCCTGGTATTCCGCCTGATCTCCTCTTGCACAAGATCCGACCAAAGTCTCTCCCATCCTGGCAATTTCTCCCGACCATTGACAGAGTCCTGATAAGAATGCCAACTCCTCGGAAGACCAAGGAGAGCCAAGCTCACCAAGTCCTCATCATCAATAGTTACCCCCACACTTCCCAGCTCATCCCAGCATTGGGTGAAATTCGTGAGATACCTGGGCATATTGTCTCCATTCTCACACTTAATGTTTCTAAGTTTATCCTTGAGCGCCAACTTCCTCTGGTCGCTCTTTCTTTGGAATAGATCTGTCAACGCTTTCCAAATCAAGTATGGAGAAGCCTTTCCATGCAGGTTGGACACAATGTTATCCTTCATTCCCTCCAACAGAATCCTTCGACACTTTGCTGTCTTCTTTTGCCAAACCTCAACGTGAGTAGCATCAGTAGGCTTTGGGACCTTAGCCTCTATGAACTCCTTCAGCCCATTGTCATCTAACACCGCCTCCATCCTGTCTTTCCATGCAATATAGTTTGAGCTGCCTTCAAGAGCATACTCCAATCACAATTCATAAAAAGACATTTCAACTTTGACACCAAGAAAACACTGCTGCAAATTCGAATTCCACCAGCTCAAAACTCAACTGCTTCTAATCTAAAATTCATGAGAACAAAGTATTTATTGTACAAAGATTGATTGTATGGGCTTTTATCGGATATCTCACCTTCCAAAAGAAGGATGAATCCAGAGGCTACCTGGCCCTATTACAGACTCTGCCTGAAGAAATAAAATGTAATCACTTTCTGAATAATAGATCTGATGATCAATTCTGCTCTGATACCATGTAGAAATTTTGAATAATATGACACTTATTCACAGAGATTATCCTGATTATACACTATTGTGGAATGCATGCATAATACATAACCTCCTCTACCATTGATCATCAATTTGCAGTATTCAGAAACAATTTCATGCGCACATTGAAGCATCAATCACACATATCAACACAATATATCACGAGGAAAGCATACAGCTGAAAACCCCCAACTATCTGTATATTATATTGATTGAGAACATGTAACAATACATAGTACAATACTCCTCACAAGTACTTAGTACTATCTCCACCTGTTACACACAAAACTAGCTCAGATCTGAATCAATCATAGGTTCAAATCTCCTCCACTGCACAATCCTGCATGAGAATAGATGAGAATGGCTGACCCAAACTCGTATTTCCCTTGGCTGAACCACGCAATCCTCATTGGCAATACTCAATCCATTGATTGTGCGAATCTCATGCACAACTATAGTCACAACTAGCAGCAGTCTCCACCTCTAACACTTGTCTCCACTGAACTGTCCATGCACTGAGTTAACTGATGTATTCTTTAGTTGCTTTATGAGTTAATAATTAGTGAATTAATTAACAATTAATTCACATCACTCATCACTAGTGTATTCTACAGTTAGACTAAATACAACTAGTTCAACTAAGTCAAACTGAACACAACTCCATCAACTCCTCAATCAACTCCACCAAACTCAATCACTTGAGTTCTAACTGAAGTCCATCATGCAATAGCTCAATTGACTCATAAGAAAAGTGTATTTCCTTCTGACCGTTGCATGTGCCACATCCGTAGCTCGAACTAAAGTGCTCCAAGAGGATAAGATAATGTTTATAGTCCAAATATTATTAAGAGCTAATAATATTCGACTGTTCTATTTTTAGCCTAGCAGTCTAAAAATAGACTCCACCCATATGTCTAAAAATAGAAGTCCATCTATTTTTACCAACATGACCAATCATCCACAAATAGCATCCTGCAACTCATAGACCATGATCCATATGTCTAAAAATAGACTTTGCGCCAAAAATAGCCTACGAGACCACTTAGTGAAGGTGACTCCTTTTCATTAAGCTCCATCATCTTGTTGCATTTTCAACACATCTGAATTGATTCATTTGTTGTAATGCATAATCTCTTAATGGAAATGTGTTGTATATGTTGATAATGTTGTCTTTCCGTGTCGACTGCTCTGCCGGACATCAGACAGACCTTTCACATGAACCTTGATGTAACAACCATTGCACTCTTTCGGACTATTCTGTGAGTGTTGTACGTGTTATCTTACCTTATATGTTGTGACTGCTGCATCTGAGTGGACTGCTCCACCGAAAGCTGTGTATGTCCTTTGTGTTGTGTGTTCCTAGCCAAGTTGGGACTAATCCCTTTCAACCTGGAACTCACCTTCACCTTCTTCCCCTCATAGTGAAAGAACCATTGACACAAGTACACTTACACTCACCAGGCGCGCGAACCTCACTTCTCGAAGATAAAGCGAACCACTCTCTTGTGCTAACAAGTAAAAGTTGAGGCAAATCCTTAAGATAATGACAACCGGGCCATCATACCAGATGGAACTCCCACACCAAACGGTGTGAGGTCTAGTTGGGACTTCATACCGAGGTGATCCCCTGAATGTTGGTGGGTCCAGCACCGTCAACACATAGTCAGAGTAGTGCAGCTTCAGCATGGTGGCACCACTTTGGGACTAGCAGGGAATTGGGGCATCACAACTCTTCACAGCTCAATAACCTTTAGGGATGTGCTGGCTACTTCAGGGGGAGATCATACAGATCTTCCATTGGGCTTTAGTGAGTCACTGATGGAGCAGGGGACTTCTAGTACTTGCACCAGGTATGATAGGGAGTGGAGTGAGGAGAGATTCATGTTGGACAAGATGGCTTGGGATCCTGGTATTGAAGGATTCCTTCATATCAGGGCAATGTTGAGGTCAGGAACGATTCAGTAGCACATCTGGGACTATGGCACATGTTATAGTGACAGTGGGGAGCAGCAATTATAGAGGATGCTCGTTTAGCCATTGTTTGAGGACAAACGATTTTTGGTGCATTTGAGGAGCTTGTCAAATGAGGATGCTACTTGGCAGGATGAGCACATACTTGAGCATCCAACACTGAAGTTTCTTGGGGACAAGCAACATTTGGGAGGGGTGGATTGTAATGTCCCTTCCTAAATCAATTTGGAACAAGACTATTTATTGCATTTTGCGGTCAATTTTGGAGATAGTGGGGCCTATTCGATTTTTCTTAGGATATTAGACTTAGGAGAAGTTATTTAGTTGTTGTTAAATTACACATGGGGGCCACCCACACTAGGGAAATACACACTCCCTAGTTCGGTTTGCATGAAGGTGGTTAAGTTTTGCATGTAGGTGGTTAAGTGAGGGCCCACGATGGAGGTAAAATTGGAGGGAAAAGTTCCACGAAATCTATATAAGGAAGGTATCTCTCCTCATTTCATTCATCTTATTGGAGTATATTGAATTTCTCTTTGGTTGCTCGAGCTGCTTAGCTGAGTCACTTGTTGTTTAGCAAGAGTTCTTCAAGCGAAGAGCTCACCCTTTCTTCGGGGGACTTCGAGTGCCACCCTAGGAAGGTTTTTCTTCATTTCTTTAGGAGGAGGATCTCATTGTGATTTCCAGCGATTGCATTCATCTCTGGGTGGTGCGTATTACTGGAGGGCGCAGTGAAGAGGAGGTTGATTTTGCTTGTGGTGTCTTGCAGTGGATTTTGGGTGAGATATTTTCCAAAGAGGAGGCATCAGAGGCTTCTTGGCATTTGGGAGAGTTTTGAAGGTGGAGAAGTGTGCTACCTTGCAGGGTTACTTTCGCACTTCTTGGGCCAGCATAGAGGTAGCACTGGGTGCTCACGTGGAGGGTAGAGTATCAATATTTGAGGCTAAACTTCACCGTGGAGGTTAAGGGAAATATTTGGAGAGGTGATTGCTGCATTTTTGGAGCTTGGAGGAGGATTTCGTTGGTGTTCCTTGCAGGTCGTATTCCTTGAGCAGTTTGGAGGGTGTAGGGCCTATTGGAGGCCGAATTTGGAAGGTCAAAATCCGACCAAACCATTTATGGTTTTTTTCTAGGTTTTTGACAAGGATCATAGATATAAAGTTTCATAATTTTCTGAGCAACGAAAGTGGGGTTTCCAGCTATATCTTTGCAGCAAACAATGTAGAATCACCGGGGATTGTGCTTTGCCTTTGGGGGTCATTTTTGGGAGGTCAAAATCAGACCAAACCACTTCTGGGTTTTTGTGGGTTTTGGTCAATGATATTGGGGCTGAATTTGTAGCATTTTCCAAGTAGCGAAAGTGAAGTTTCTTGTAGTTCCTTTCCAGCCAGTAGTGTAGTTTTCTGGGCAGCGCAAAGCATTAGAAGAGAAAACATTTTCTAGTACTTGATATCATTGTCTCATCACCGAGATTCTGTCATGCTTGCCATTGAGGCAAGCCCAAGCGCATTCATCCATACTATTGCACTACTCCATTGATTAATAAAATGGCTCAGCGGGTTCTACTCCTGGGGTTTTTATGAGCATGTGTTGTTTTTTAAAAATTTATGTGTTGAGAATCGTTTTTGCTTTATATATCATTGTTGTGAAGTGTTTGTTCCAAATTTTCCGCCTTTGGGACATTACAAGAATAGATCCGGATTTCAACATGGCACTATAAGAAACCTTGGCTTGAGTTGCCTAAGAAGAAGAGCTTGTGAATCCAACTGACATTCCTTCAAGAGTGTCTGTCTTCTCCTTAGTTTAAGTTTCCCGAGAGGAAGAAACTGCAGATCCAATTGCCATTCCTTCAAGAGAGGTTTATTTCACCATGAGATCATAGGAACTTTTCATTCTATGAAGTTTTGTAGGAAGATATGCGCAACAGAGGATCGGCTAGGCTGAAACCCTAACCACTGTGGGAGCCATTTCTTTTTCTTTGTATTGCTCAGGGTTGCCATTTTGGCCATGGTCAATCTCTCAACCATCCTTAATCCATGAACTCTTTATTTATTTAAATTATAATGGTAAACATTTAAATAAATTTAAAATCTTAAAATTATTTTAAGATTACAATTTTATAATATTAATAATTTATTATATTTAGAAGCATTTTATAGTCCAATATAGGAGAGATGTTGCAATGCAATATTAAAACAACAAAACAGTAAATCTATTTTTTTGTTTTTTTAGTATCACTTTCATTATAAGAAAATGTGGTAGTGAAGCATTAAATACAATGTTGTAATGAAATGCTAAATTAAAAGATAATAATATTAAGCATGTTAAATTAAAAAAGAGTAGATAATAATGATTTATATTTGTCATCATAATATTTCAAAACTTTATATTTAAATTTAGTTAACAATCATATAAAGATTTAATACCTATATTAAATTCTTTTTCTAAACTTTTTATATATAAAATAATCATATCACATTAAAATTATAAGTATATATGTCTGTGTCAAAGAAAATGCTCTATATATTTTATATATAAAGTTGTGAAATATATATATATATCTGTGTGTGTGTGTGTGTGTGTGTGTGTGTGTGTTATCATAAAAAATAAAATAATGACGATTCATATTCATAATCATGATATTTCACAATTTCATGTTTAAATTTAATTAATAAACATATAAAAGCACAAGACTTACAATAATTTCTATATATACATACATATAATATATGATACGAATATTACATTACAAAATTAAATTAAACTAAATTATAAAATATGTCAAAGAAAATTTTATGTTAATGTGGTTATATGTATTATGAAGATTTTAATATGATTAGAAATAAAAATATTATTTTCTTTTTCTCCCAAAAAAAACCATAATTTTTATGAAAATGGTATCAAACTCACATTTTGTAAACACACATACTATGTATGCAAATAGCAACAGAAAGGAACATAACAAAGCTAGAAAGGACAAAAGAAAAGCGAGAAGGTATTTTTAATTCCTAAGAACCTTAGAGCATATCCATGAAAATAAACAACAAAAGAACAAAATTTAAGGCTTACAACTAGAGCTAGTTTTTTCTTTTTCTTTTTTCCTTTTTTGAACTTTTTGTCAGCGATCAAGATTTGGTTGACAAGAACCAGAGCCAATTCATGTCCCACTTGAGGGACTTCTTTATCAGAATCTGAGCTTTCATAGACATGAGCTTGTTTTGTGCCCCCAATTCCATCCATTGTCGAAGAGTCCTATGGAACCATTCCATTCTGATGTTTGGTCATTATCACTGGCTAAACCATAACTTGTTCTTTCAACAAGTCTCCCCATTGGGCCTTATCATTCATTTCTTCTTTTTCAGGTTTCCTAGGATATCGTTCTATGAATCACAATCATCTTGGTCTATTATACTACCTTTTCTTCTTCTTGGGATTCTTCTTTGCCCAAGGACATGATCTCTGAAGGTGTCCTGTTTGAAAACATAAACAACAAAAGAATGTCATGTTCTCGTAATTAAGAACTTGTGTCCAATGGAAATTGTTATGTTTCAAAATTATATGATATGGGAGCCCTTTGCTAAGATCCATCTCCACACATATTCTAGCATATGTGAAAATTCCATTTTGGTTCATTTCGAATTTGTTTTTTTATATTTGCCCAAAGTGTTTCCAATGTCTTCTAGGACTTTATGATGCTAGAAAGGAAGTGGTAGGTTTGGGAAGTTCACCCAAACCCACATGGTAGAAACCATCATTGTATTGGCATAACACTCAGGAAACCATGGGGTGATAAATAACCCTGCTCTACCCCAGAACCAAGGCCTTTCATTTAAAGCATAATCCAGGTTCTTCTATGTTTTGAATTGGTCAATAAAAAACCCTTTGAGCTAAAAATTAAAAATATTGTTGCATATAGAGATGTTAAATTTATATGTAATATAAGTAAATATTATAAAGAACCAATAGAGTTCCACCTTTAATTCTTGATCTATGAAGTGTTTAGAGGAATCAAACCTCTCAAGGTGCAAAACTTTTTTGGAAAATATGGAGACTTGCAGATTATAACTTATTTTCCTTGGCTTGGTATTTACTTGTGATATTAGTTGGTATGTTATTACTTCTTTAAATATTTTCATCAAGCAATTACCAAATATAATGAAGATCACAAAGAGATAGAGTATGCAAGATATAGAATCCAAGCCAGGACAAAACCCATCCAAGGGGAAAACCCAAAAAATGCTTCTCTTCTTCTTTAGAATATGCTTACAAAAGAGACTTCCAAGACCCAAATAACCAAGCCAATAAACCCTCGAAGCCCCAAGCCATCCCCCAACAAAATCTTCCTTGTGACAACTTCCACAAATTTGATACTACTACATTGCTACTGCAACTTCGACGCTTGCAACAAAATTTTGGCCTTGCAACTTCGTCCCCCTGCAACTGTTACATAACTTCAACCTCCTGCAACTTCACAAACCCTAGAGAATTCCTTGACAAATTTCAACCTCAACTCTTCTTCTTTGACCTTCTAGCTACTCTTCTTCTCCTTTTCTATTGTATATCGAACTTGTTTAAGATGAGTGTCCAAATGAGGTCAGGCTCCCTTGTATTTATAGCCTTTCTTGAGGGTTGAATAACCTCCTTTATGATGGTTTGATCTTGCTCTTGGGTCGACTTGGTCTTGGGCTTATCCACGGCTTTTTCTTGATAAAATAAATATTTTTCATCATTACAGTGATTCCAGATGGGACTATGACACATGACCAATATTATTCTTTATCCTAGAAAGACCTAAAAGCATGAAGAACATGTTTTTGACTCAAACTTGAGTATGAAACCCATACTCTAAAAATAAAATATAATTTATTTTTCTTTCATTTTCTTTCTTTATAAAGAATATACAATGTCATGATTACAATTACATCATAATGAAGACCGAACCTAGTTACAATTTTCAACACTCCCTCTTAACTAGGGAGGTATTCATGGTACAAGGAATCTCAATCTTGAAGCATTCTCATAAGAAGAGTCAGATTGATAAGCCATCTTTTGTCAAGCATATTTATCATAACCAACATTATCCCTGAAGGCCTTAACTGGACAAACTCATCTTTAATTATGAGCATTATGTTGGGAGGCTTTACATGAGCTGCCACACTACCTCTCAAGGCACATACCCCATCCAAATGTCTACAAGGTATGTCCTTTTAGGACTATTCTTATCTTGGATTCCCAAACCTGGATCCTCAAAGAATATTGGTCCTCTTCGACTACTCTTATCTTAAATTCCTACCTCATCCTTAAAGAGTATCGCTCATCAACTTATTTCCCTGTATTCTCCAATCCATAAGAAGTTCCAATCTGAATTCTTATTTAATCCTCCAAATTCCATTTTTTCTTTATGGCATTCACTAATACTTACGGTTGTTAGTCCTAGTCTAATTCTCGACCCATACAAACAAAAAATATCTGATATCACTCCCTTTCAATCAAGGAAGAGATATCCACCAAACCAAGCTTACCTTTGAGGTACTCAAGCTTCTTGTTTGGTAATTCTTTATTCAAAATGTCTACTATTTATTCATATGTAGGTAGATAATGCAACTCCACGACCCCATCTTGTACCAATATTCTAATGTGGTGGTACTTGTTGTTTATATGCATTTTCTTAGCATGAAACATTGGGTCTTCCTTCAATCTTATGCAACTTTGAATATCGCAATGTATCCATGTAGGGCTAAGTGGTCCTTCAAACAAGTCTGATAGTAACTTCCTTAGCCAAACTACTTCCAGACAGACCTCGCTTGTAACAACATATTCAACTTCAACACTACTTGAAGCAATTGTATCCTACTTTCTGCTCATCCATGAGACCATGGAATATCCTAGGTTGAAGCATCCACCTGTTGTGCTTTTTTCGTCTGTCTCACTACCACCCCAATCTAAATATATATATCCCGCAAGTTGGAATTCATTACAATTGTACCAAAAGCAATGATATATAGTCCTACATAAGTATCTTAGGATATGCTTGGTTGCAATCCAATGATCATGTTTTGGCTCCATATGAAACTGGCTTAGGACATTTACTGCAAAACAAATGCTTGGTCTATTATTTACTAGATACATCAAGGACCTAATCAATTATTTGTAGCAAATAGGATCTACTAGACTAGATTATGAACTCCTCAATTTCTTTAAATTGGTAATCATAAGAGTTGTCATAGGCTTGCAATCCATCATGTCATACTTCTGAAGCATCTTGATCACATATTTACTTTGACCAAGGTATATCTCTCTTGGCATCTACCATAACTCTAGTCCCAAATAATAGTGCATGATCCCAAGATCATTCATATTGAATTTTGCTACTGACTACTTCTTGCATTGCTGAATTTGATGCTATACACTTGTAACTAGTAGATCATCCACATATAAGAGTATGATAACTGGTTCATCCTGGACCACCCTGATATATAGGTTAGGATCTGCAGTACTCTTGGTAAACCAAGTCTTAACATATATGCAATCATCCATGCATATCAGGCACTAGGTGCTTGTTTTAAGCCATATAGAGACTTCTTTAATCTGCATACATGAGTCTCCCTCTAATATATTTCAAATCCTTGAGGCTACTCAATGTAAACCTCCTCATCAATGGTCCCATTCAGGAAAGTTGTCTTGACATCCATTTGATGGATGTTTCATCCCATAGTAGCAGCCAACGAAACAAGCAATCTTATTGTTGTATACCTAGTCGTGGGAGCAAAGGTTTCCAGGTAATCAATTCCTTCCTTTTGTGAGAAGCCTCTTGCTACGAACCTTGCTTAGTATTTGTCTATGCTCCCATTTGCAATGTGATTTATCTTGTAAATCTATTTTGAAGTGACTATAGATTTGTCACTTGGCCTAGGGACAATTTCCCATACATCATTCTTCATTATGGATTGGTATTCTTCCTACGTAGCATTCCTCCACTCTTTATGCTTAGTTTCATCTTCATAGGAGGAAGGTTTTGCTTCAATAAGCCTCGTCATGTATGCAACATATCTAGAATACCTCTTTAGTCTCTTACTTTCCCTGGATGTCCCCAATGTTGTATGTCCTTCTGCCTCTTAAAGAGTTGTTTTAAACCAAATAGAGCTCTTCTAATTTTTTGGAATAATTACTTGTTGTATAGGCTCACAAGGGTGTTCAGGATCTTCTTGAATAGGTCCCAGTCCTTGACCATTATTATCCCTAGAGATATCCTCAAAGATAGGTATCTCTTCTTCATCAAAGTCAACGTGAACATCCCTTAATTTCTTGAAAGTTATGTTCTCATCAAAGATTACAACCCTACTTACTTCAATTTGATGATCCTCCTTGATATAGATTCTATATGCTTTCGACAAAGCACTATATCCCACAAAGATGTCCTTTAGACTGGTAAGATCTAGCTTCTTCCTCTTCTCCTTGGATATATGAATATACACAAGATACCCAAATATCTTAAGGTGATCCACACTTAGCGTCTTTCCTGTAAATGCTTCTTCCAGAGTCATGTTATTAAGAATCATGTGGGGACTTTAATTATGTAAGTAGATAGTTGTCATGCATGCATCTCCCCATAGGAATTGAGGGAGATCTTGATCATGTAGCATAGGCCTGACACATTCTTCAATAGTACGATTCTTCCTTTCTGCCACACAATTTTGTTCAGAAATATGGGGAACAATGAGCTCCCTCTTGATTCTTGCCTCCTTGTAGAAAGTTATTAACTCTTTAGAGGTGTATTCTCCACCATTGTTCGGCCTTAGAATTTTGATATTTATCTCAGTTAGGTTTTCCACTTCATTCTTGAACTCCTGAAACTTTTCGAATAACTTATGCTTGTTCTTAAGAAGGCATAACCAAGTCTTCCTTGAGTAAGCATCAATGAAGGTTATATAATACTAATGTCTGCCAAGAAATTTTACCGTCTTAGGTCCACATACACCCTAGTGTATGAGATCTAATATTTCCTTAGAGCTGGTGTCACTACTTGCAAATAGTTTCTTTACATTCTTGCCTAGAGCACATCCCTTACAAATCCCTTCATGATATTCTTTTACTTCAGGGATTCCATTAACCATTTGACTCAGACATGGAAAAATATTATAATGAAGGTGTTCATACCTTATATGCCATATCTTGGAAGGAATTTCTTCTAAGTGAACTAGGGGTTGAGCTAGGGGTGTGTAGAGTCTATACAATGTCCCCTCATGAATCCCAATTACCCTTGCTTCATTAATACTAGAGTCCTTACCCCAAACCAAAACCTTTCCATCAACAAATGTAGCTCTATCACCCTTATTCTCTAGACAAGAAATATAAGGTAATTTTTTCTTCAAAATGGAACACATAAAATGTTGTTGAGGTGAATGCTTCCACCTGACTTGTGCTCCAATGATGTAGATCCAATGTCTTTCACTGCGTAACTCTTGTTGTCTCCAGTTTTGATAGAGTGAGATTAATTTCCCTTAGATAGTGTTTGGATTTGACCACATTCTCCCATCATATTTCTGGAGGAAACACTATCAATAACCCATACATTTTCATCCTTGAATGTGTCGGATAAAGCAGAGAACAAGCTTCCATCTCATACTTTATTTTTGAGCTTCGAGATGATCTTCAATATACAATTCTTGATAGATGTAGCGATATTTCCAAGAACCTTGAAACCATTCCTTATAACCCTTGCCACAGTGCCAACAAATATGTGATCTTTAGTCTCCTTCTTGCACCTTAGCTCTGAAATCATGTTGGAAAATATGGAGACTATATTATAATTTATTTTCCTTATCTTGATAATTACTTGTGATATTAGTTGGTCTTTTATTACTTCTTTAAATTTGTTCATTAAGTAATTATCAAATACAGTGAAGATCACAAAGAGATATAGTACACAAGATATAGGCTCAAAGCCAGGGAAAAACCCCTCTAAGGGGAAAACGCAGAAAATGCTTCTCTTCTTCTTTAGAATCTACTTGCAAAATGAACTTCCAAGACCCAAAGACCCAAGCGAATAAACCCTCCAAACCCCAAGCCAACCCCAAAAAGATCTTCCTTGTGACAACTTCCATAAATTTAATACTGCTACTGTAACTTCGACCCCTATAACAAAATTTTGGCCATGCAACTTCTACAAAACTTCGACCTCCTATCTACTCATCTTCTCCTTCGTTATTGCAGATCGAACTTGCTTAAGATGAGTGTCCAAATGAGGTCGAGATCCCTTATATCTATAGCTTTTCTTGAGGGTTGAATAGCCCTCCTTTAGGATTACTTGATCTTACTCTTGGGTCGACTTGGTCTTGGGATTATACCTACCTTTTTCTTGATAAAATAAATATTTTTCTTCATTACAATGAGTCCAAATGGGACTATGACACATGACCAATATTATTATTTATCCTAGAAAGACCTAGAAGACTTAAAATCACGAAGAACGTGATTTTGACTCAAACTTGAGAATTAAACCCATACTCCAAAAATAAAATATAATTTATTTTTCTTTCATTTCCTTTCTTTATAAAGAATATACAATGTCATGATTACGGTTACATCATAATGAAGACCGAACCTAGTTACAATTTTCAACAAACTTCGCATCTTGAGATATTAGCTTGCACCTTTGGAGATTTGATCTCTCTTGTCCCTTAGTAGATTCAAAGTTAAGATGGACCTATGATAGTTTTTAAGGTTATGGTCAAGTCAACACTAAATTGGTATGCAAGATTTAATTATTTATTTATGACATAAGGGACCCATCTCCAAATAACAATTTGATTGCTAAATTTACAAAGGTGTAATTAAATTTGATCTTAGGGCTCAAAGAGTAGGCACCCCCATTCATGTAATAGCTCTTCTCCTATTGGATCACGCGTTGTGCCATTGTCGTTCACATAGCCAGTCAGGCGCCCCCATCCTAACAAGTCATGGATTCCTGTTGGTTTTTCCAGTCATGAGCATTGGCATGCTTTAGTTGTCAAGTTTGTTTTGAACAAGGAAGAAGAGCTAAGTATTTTATATATTTATGATGATGTGTGTTCATGGTTTTGTTGCGGGCTCAATGTTTCATAGAGCGAGCCTCTAGAAAAAACACATGGGATTTTGGGAATTAATCCAAAGATTGTGTATGAGTTGCGTGTGAATGAATTTGCGAAGGATTTGATGATGAATCATTATTTCCCCACTACAAGAGAATGCAAGTCATTTTGTAAAAAATATAAGAAATCCAACAAAAAATATACCATAAACAATGGTCACTGCCACTACCTAGTTGAACCACATTGCCACA
This sequence comes from Pinus tabuliformis, assembly GCA_031772625.1. Lineage (NCBI taxonomy): Eukaryota > Viridiplantae > Streptophyta > Pinopsida > Pinales > Pinaceae > Pinus > Pinus tabuliformis. The sequence continues at coordinate 638,836,767 of CM062804.1, forward strand.
CCACCTAACAGCCACCAATTTTAGATACCACTAGAGGTAATGAACCTCTTATCTCTTATCCTTACTTTAGGCGCATTGATGCCAATTTCATTGACCTATGAGTTTATCTTCATAACCTTGCAAGCACAAAATTCCAGAGGTCTAATTTTCCAAAAAAAATCAGTGCCCAATTCAAAATAAATGTTTGTCCACGTTTATATATGGCCAATTAAAAACAAGTAATAGTAAAATAAGCATATGATAACGAATTTAATGTATATATTTACAAATTTAACAACAACTAAAAACCACTACAGTTGATATGAGAGTTCAAAATATTTGCCAAGGTTTATGCTAAAGATTTTCCTTACCTGCAAGTCTTGTACTTCTCTATGGCACATCGTTGCTTCACTTATCTACATCTCCCTTACTAATAATCTCGTAGAGACCAGGCTCTCTTATATTGTAGACTCCCCTAAGAGATTGTGTATGAGTTTCATACGACCCAAAGCCTAGAGTTTATGGGGTCAGAATCGGCTAACTTGAGGGTGTGGCCTAAGAAGGCTAATTTTGTCCACATTTTTGTGATTAGGGTTTTAGAGATTGGTGCCTGGCTTGAGAGCTATAGATTTATCGATCATGGGTTGGGACCTGTGCCTAGTCATTGGAAAGGTGATTGCAAATATGAAATGCAGTTGAATGCTTCTCACTGTAATAAGAAGCTCATTAGCACCTAGTTTTTGAGTTGTGGGTATGAAGCTACAGACGAACCTATTAACGAGATGGGAGAATTTAGATCCCACAACGCCCAAGATGGGCATGACACTAACGTATCTTCAACACATGTTGGTGTCATTATCTTGAACATTGATTTGGTGGGCTATGCTAGGGGCACGACCCAGGGAATGGCGATGCAGGTGATAATAGCGGCTTATAAGTTATGCTAGTACTCATGATAAGGTAGTCATCCATAACAATCTTTGTTCCAATCTATCTAGAAAACCATATCGAGAACCCTGAGTGCCTCTTACCAATGGAAACATACCACAATGTTGTGCCGCTTTATCCATTTTTCCTGCACTAATTGTTATTTTCTGTAGACATCCAAAAATAACCCGACAAATAGCATGTAGTTCACCATTTTTAACATGTTCATGCATTATATCATGTGCCCAAAATCGAGGATATGTTTTCCGCCAAGTAGTGGCCTAGATCAATAAAGAGTGACAAGAGGTTGAATTTACCTGGCATAACTTTATGGAGAACGATCTACAAGGTATTCTGGCATCAATTTATGGAGGGTGCTTTTCATGGCAACTAAATGTGCAATGCACTCTCCAAAGGGCATTGTCATAATTATGAATGCAAATTATATTATACATGTGTGATTCATTGTCACAAATACTGAGCAATACATATTATAATTTCCCATTTCCATAAAAGACAAAACATTGTGGCCACAAAATGAGGAAATTCAATAATAAACTAAAATATTAATTTGAAAATCACAAATTTAATTTAAAATTAGAAAGCTCATTTTTGTTACTGATGAAAATTTTATCCTTAAGAACCAAATTTTATTACAGCTGCAGTTATTCAAAACATTGGGGATTGTTTCAGTATTGTGTGCAATAATATGGTCAAATTAATGGGAACAACTGCATAATATTTAACATGTTTCTATAGCCTTGTGTTTACAACATCTATTCTTTTCCACTCATAACCGCAAACCTTAAATATTGTACACATAGAAATTAGTGCTATGAGTAAAAAAAGAAAAGAAAAGAAAAAGGAAGATGCCGAGAAAATGAGAAGAATGAATAAACACCAAAAGTAGGAAGGTGAAACAACTCCCAAGAACATGGAGCATGCATGTTATTATCTCTATTACAACATATATGGCTCTGTGAAATCATCTATTAAAATGAAACTTCAAGTGCTTTCATGATGATCATTGTGTTTTCCACTCACTCGATGTCATATTTATAAAATGGTGTCATAACACATTTCAGATCTTGTTCCAAAACCAACTAACAAAGTTTTAGAAGCACCATTATGCAAAAGAGTCAATGGTTAACCCAATGATTGAAATAGAAAAAGGCTCAGCAGTCTCACCTGTAGTAGACTGAGATCGAGACCTAGTTCCTATCATATTCATTAGGAACAAATCTCATTCCAAGTAGCTTGTTTCATACAGTAACATATCAATTAGATTGGCTATGTAGAGTGAAATAGGTGGGAAAAATAAGCTACTCTTCTGAAAGCTCTTTGCATTTATTTTCAAATCCCACAACGCCAATATTGGAAATAGAATTGAGATACATTAATATAATATAAGGGCTGAGATAGGGCCTCTAGTTTTGGTTATTGGTAGAACCATTATGCCTTATACCAAATTGAGTGTTGGCTCTATTCATATGGATAACCGAAACTATAACATCTTTAAGGGATTTTTAGAATTTTAACAAAGTTCATATTTAAGGTCATGTAAAGATTAGATTGATATCATTTTCATATTAAATATTTAGATAAACTCTATATTTTTTGAAGATAAATAAATATATCACCTTTAATTTTAAAATTATATTTATGCTTAAGAACATTGACCCAGAGCTTCTCCATTTCGATGGAAATGGAACAACCCCCCCATTTTAATTACTTGGCAAAATTTATTCAAATTTTTAAAAGCGTGCAAATCCAGGGCATCGACTCCCCATGAAAGAAACCACATCAATATCCATAATGTCTAACTCATCTAATTTTGAATGCATTGATTAGATGGTTCACCAACACTTTTCACATTACATGGCATTATCCTTTATTTTGTGAAACAATTATTTTCCGACCCTTATTTTTGCCATGTCGGAGTTTGAAAAATGAAATTTTCATGTGAATTAATAAAGAGAACTCACATTATTCATAAATCACTTACCTTAAATTGTAATTGAAGATTTCCATGACATTAGATGCCTAGTCAAGTAAGGGTAGGGCAAGTGGCTAAGATGGCACATTAACCTCCTCTACGCTTGAGTTATATTCCCAAAAATGACATGTTAAGCCTGTTGTGATGAGGCTAAAGGAATAGGTGGCTTAGGGAGTTACTCTAGTCGTAGTCAATACGGGATGTCTCGGTTCTTATTAAGTCATATATTCCTGGTATATTCGTCTTACATGCAGATCAGGTATAATCTTGGTGGCAGAGTGGCGACTAGAAGGTTTGATATTGGGCCTAGCCCATATCATTCCAACGAGTTACCGATCCACCATCGTTTAAAAAAACATTAGATGCTTAATTTGGAATAATTCACTAGAAAACCCATGAAAGAGTTGGTTGCAGACCCTCCCATGGTGAGAGTGTGGGTGCAATTTTCTGTGGAGAAGACTAAATATGTTAGTTTCATATTTTTATTTTATTAAAGAGTTGATCAATATCGACACAATCAATAAATTCAGTGTTTCGAAATTCAATAAATTCATTATCGCTTTAAATTTTGGGAGATGTGTTTGCCTCTTCAAATAAATCTTAATTTGATCCCACTTCATAATTAATATGTTAAATTAATAATGTCCTCTTTCTTCTAAATTTAATGTTTTCTATTGTCACGACTAATTAATGGGTTCTTTGCCCCGGATGCGGGTGAAGAGGAGGTTGATGGCATGGTGCCACATGCCAAGAGGACGACGCCACGTGAAGAGGACGAAGGCTTTAATACCATAAGCCTCTGATCCAAAAAACCTTAATGCGCATTAATGCTGGCAGACAGTGAGAGAGAAGCGCATTCATGGCGCTCTGGTTCCGAGGGAAGGCCGCGGAGGTTAAGGATGGAGCAAGAATGTTGCAGCGACATTCTTGGCGAGTTCTGGTCCTGCAGACGAGTGAGAACATTCTCTGCACTTGGACGCTTCTGGAGATTTGGTATTTGTTTTGTAGAGCGGACATTCTGGGCAGCTTCTCTGTTCATATGGCAAGAACTAGAGAAAGACAGCCATGTCGAAGAGGGCCTGGTCGTGGGGCACCTTCTCGCCCTCACGCAGTGGCAGAAGGGTATCACCAGTGCTGTTGCTGTTGTAGTTTACGTCGGGCTGGAATCCCCCACCTGCAAGCATCTCAATTCATGGATACCTCCGACCCGAATGAGAGACCGCCAAGGCAGCCTGAACTCCCAGCATTCGGCACTGCGGTATTCAAGCTGGGCAACTTCAATGCCCATGTTTCCATCCTCTTTGTCAGAGATGCAGCGCCGGACCTCGAAGGGGCAAGCAATCATGAATTACCTCCCGCGAATCCGCGAGACCAAGGCGTGGCTCAAGCAGAAGATGCAAGAGGGAAGGCGCCTATCCAGACTCAGACGCAGGAGGCGTCATCGTCCAGAGCGGGCGCGAACGATGACCAGGATGACCCCTTTGAAGGCTTTGGGTACCCGATCGTGGAGATGGACCCGGCCGACTTGGAGCCAGACGAATAACTCCATCATCTGCCCGCCTTTCAGGTCCTATTTTGATGTACCCAGTCTTGGTCGTCTGATCATGTTTGGTCTTCTGTCTTGGTCACTTGGTCTTCTGTCTTGGTCGCATGGTAGCTTGGTCTCGTTCTGGAAGCTTATTATGTATGGTCCTGCTCTGTTTTCAATTTTGATCCTGCTCTGTTTTAAATTTCATCATCCAGTTTATTATGGAAGTCTGTTAACTTACAGGGTCGCCCCTGCGTGGGTAGTGTTTCTGGGTCTCAGCCCCTGCGGGGGTAGTGTTTCAGTGTCTCAGCCCCTGCGTGGGCAATGTCAATGTTAAAACAAGGGCTTTTTGATGAGGTTTTGGGGTATCCAGCGCTCAATGCACGCCTCTGTTGGCTGCAATGTCATAGTGCTATCGCTGGCCTGGAAAACTTGTTTCACTGCTTGTAATTTCTCTATGTACATAATATAATTTCCTAGAGTAGTCTTATCGATAAAAAAAAAAAAAAATTAATGGGCTCTTTGGTATTGTTGTGCCCCCAAAGTTTTAAGCATTTATGGTGATCGCCAATGTAAGTTTTAAGCATTTATGGTGATCGTAGTGTAAGTTTTAAGCATTTATGGTCAACGTAGTGTTTGTTATCATCACAGCAATAGATTTTTAAGTCTCAATATATGAAAATGAATCTTTGTATTAAGTGTTGCCAAGGAATTTTCTTGGGTTTATAAAAGGATTTTTTCCGTGGGATAAATATGAATAAAATTGAGTGAAAGTTTCAATAATAATGAGTAGAGTAAAAGGGGGTTGCCATTGCAATTCACAGATGTGTACACCGTGATTTATAAATTCCTATAAAAAATAAATGCATAACCTAATAAAAAATAATTGGTATTGTATAGTTTTCAACGGGATTAATAAAAAAAAAATTGTAGTGAGATAAATATGAACATATTATAGTGAAAGTCTTAATAATAATGAGTAGAGTGATAACATAAAGTATATTAAAATTTCAAATTTATGGAAGAATTTTAATTAATTAATTTTCAAAATATGTATCTGAGAAAAGTTGATTGGTATGTTTCTGTTTGTCCTTTAAACGAAATGGGTAGAGATTTATGTTATTAAAAAAAACTTGGTTACACGGCCATAACCTTTATATATTCCAATTTTTCTTGCAGGTTTGAAATTGAGCATGGAGACTCAATCCAAACCCTCAAGCAAGTTCCCCATGACACAAAAAAATTGGCCCTTTGCAAACTAATTTTTTTCCAAAAAACACCCAATATCTAGACACATTTACATTCCATTATTCACTATTTTTGTTTTGATTTAGTCTGACTTCTTGTTTTTCTTGGAGAAATATTTTTTCCTTTCTTACCAACTTGAGTCCAACTCGCGTTTTCTACAAATTTTGATATTCATTCTTCAACAAGTGCACGTTGTGGTTCTTGAAGTCTTCCTCATTCACCTAATCTGCCTACGAAGTTTCATTTCCTACATTATTCCTTGTGGTTTCCGGAGGGCATTAGTTTTCCACGAGGGTTTGTTGCTTTTCCACTTTCATTGAGTCTCGAGAATATTTACTAACATGCAAATTTTCCTCATTGAAATTTGTTGCCTCTTATGCATTTTCTTTGGCAGAATCAATTTCTGGTTTATCTTCTAGTTCTCTTTTATCATGAGACTCTTCCTCTTTGTAAATTGTATAGTGATTGTCCTGAGGTCCTTCCCGCCATTTAGACTTTCGGTATTTTTTCTGATCCTTGCTACTCTAACGCTTGGGGAATTTTTTTATTAGGTGCCCCATTTTATAACATGCTCTACACTGGATGAAACATTTTCATAATCCATATTTTGGACCCAAACATAATTTGGGGTTGTCAAATTGATCTTTGCGAGAAAACCCTTATTGAAGTCCATCTCCACACAAACTTAAGCATAAATAGTTTTATAATAATTTCATGTATCTGGGTTGTAGTGCAACAACCCTTGGTTGATTTTCCATGTAAAAAAAGTATAAGACCAAGGCCATGGGACACGTATTCCAAACTCAATGGTGAACAAATATTATAGCAAGGACCATTTTTGGTTTAATTAATGGCTATGGAAATTAGCAAAGGTAAAAAGGCAATAAATGGCATTTAATTATGAAAATAAAGGAAAATATGAGAAAAGGAAGGTGAAGAGACACAAATTTGCATGTCACGGAAATTAGAGGAAAATGAAGAAAATATAGGCCTCAATGATAAAGAGGCTTCTAAGGATTAATTGCTAGCTTTTGTCAGTTAAATTTTGGAGTTCTAATTTCATTCTCTCATACTCTTACACACTTAAATAAATATTGGAGCATTCTTAGAGCACTTGAGAATTCACTTGGATTCGAGAAAGAAGACAAAGAAAAGCAGGAAAGCGCAAGGAAAAAGTTGGATCGACAACTACAACTGGATTGCTTTACAAGTAATAGGTTGCATGTGTGATTGTCTTGCTGATTTTTGGATGCATGGTTTATGCATGTAATTTTCTAGTTATATGTTTTCATTGATATGGAGATTTGCCTAGAGTGATAGTGGTTTTAGCCTTACCTTGCCATTTCTTAAATAACCATGGTGTTTTGGGTTTTCCACTTGTTACTTTTCTAATTGGTACTCAAACTACCGATGGTTATGGGTTGGAATAAATGCTCTGGAATTTCTGTAACAACTTAGGTTGATTTACTAGTCATGGAGTCTAGGTTGGGACAAACACTCTGGAGCCCTTGGTGGGTTGAATTACTAGTTCCTAGAGCTGGGTTCGACAAACTCTCTAGAGCCCTAGAAGGTTGTGGGTTTAGTTACTAGTTCCTGGAGACTTGGATAGTTTGTGTAGAGACCGATCTGGTTGACGTTATTGATTTCCATACCATAGAGGTGGAATCATTATGGAGGAGGTTTGAGGTGGTTTGGCCTTTGAAAGCCCTGGTTTGGTTTTTTTTTGGTTTAATCCAGACGATCCCACATTCATGCTTGGAATATAGCGTGAGGGTGATTGGTTGAAAGAGAAATTTGGTTCAGCCCAATCTATGGTCAGGTGGTATGTGGAAGTCCCTGACTTGGTTGGTATTTTCATATGTTAATAAGAGTTATTTTTCTACTATGATTCACGTATCCTTGTAGTGATTATGTTGGTAATTTTATGGTTGAATTGTCATGGTTTGTATGTTGGTTATTTGTTGGTTACAAGATGTATGTTATATATAACTCTTGTCATGATTTGTTAAGTTATCGAATGATTGATGAATGCATGGACTAACAAGAGTTATTGTAGCTAGTTAGAGAGGCATAGAGCCTTCCCGGTGATTCTCAGATGAAGACTATCAGATTCTGTTCGGATATGCATTCATGACCTGTAACTTACATGTTTTTCATATGTTTGACGAAATGTTTGTTATGGATTAAGCATCTTTGGGTCAATTTCTTGCTTGAGTTTTGATTGATTAGCATCATCAATACCTTTGATTGCATTATGGAAAGTTTTAGGCAATTATGTGCAATGATCTGGAGGCTGGCCTGAAAAGGTGACACAAATCATGGGACCACATGCTCAAAACTAAAGAGTTTAGGCCATAACCGAATGGATTCAAGCCCGTGAATGCGGTTATAGCCTCATAACTACATGGAAGTAATGTAAAGGGTGTAGTTGTGGGTCTAGTTCAGTGAAACAAGGTTCCAACTCAGGGATTGACCACCTATGGTGTTTCTTTAGTTCCTGGGTGATTTGTAGTCCCTGTAGGATGTTATTTTGTGGTCAGTTTGTAGCCCCACTTCCTTAACTAGAACTGGGAGGTCGGGTCATGCCATAGTGACACTCATCTCATGTTTACCCTCACGACCTTGTGAATCTGGGTAAATGTGGGAGGGGGCGGTTACACAGTGATATCATCATGGGTTTTCATTCTCTTTGGATGATATGAGTTCCATTCTATTTGCGTGATATCTGATACCATAGGGTGGTATCAGAGTGAGTTATGTTCTTTTTGGGTGATATATGATACCACAGGGTGGTATCAGATCTTCCAGGTTAAAACACTTGGACTGGATGGGCTAAATGTATATGGTTTTGTATGCACAGTAGGTTAGACATGCATCGTGGTTTTCATTATGCAGTTTGTGTCATCATGATGTTGTTGGTATGTTATGATGTTGATATGTTGGTTGAGATGGAGCAAAAGATGAAGATTATCATAGCGAGGTTGCAACACTGGACCTTGGGGTAAGAGTAGATCGTCATACAAGTTTGTATGTTGGGCATGCAGATATGATGGTTGATGGTTGTTATACACATTATGGTTATATAAATACCTGTCATTTTATTGTTGTTGTGGTTACATGCATGATAGATGTTAGTTAATCAGTGCAGTCATATGCACATGTGTCGGTTAGTCATGCATGACAGTTAACTTGTTATATGTATTGTGGTCATATGCATGATGATTATGGTCATTGCAACTAAGATCTTAATGTTACATGTATCATGCTAATTTGGATCAACCAGTGCAGATGGTTATGGTTATGGTATTAAGGTACGGGTCGATATATTTGTGATAATGTGTTGTACTAATTTGGACTGACTTGTGTAGATGTGTTAGCCTCCTCTGAGATACATTGAGGTATGAGTGTGATTATCTCGTCTATTTGGTTTATTTAACATGGTATATTTGCAGGAAATAGAAAATAGGGGATGAAGAGCAAAGTAGCAGACTACGGTTCACACGACTCCCCTTAGAGTTCTAATGTGAAATATACGGAATGGAAAAGTGGCATGATTATGGGGCATGTTTTCAAGTACAAATTATATGAGAAATGAAAATCAATTTATGGAAAGTGTGGTTAAATTTATTAGAGCTTTGGAGATCCCATTTCTAGAGTTGGACCTCGGAGATCAAGCCGTTATGGTAGCTGCCTCCTTCTACCTTAGTGTGGACCATGGATAATATGGGGTTATGTTTACAAGTTGTTTGAATGTTTGATTAATTGCATGATATGAGTGTGTCTATAAGATTGCATGAAGGAATGATCTTGTTTTAAGATAGTTATACTAACACAATATGTGCTGAGACAATTTATATCTACTTGAGTGCAAGTGGGTGCTAGTGTAGTATTATGACTAGTGATTGTGAGTTGATTGCAGATTATGACACGGTTGTTAGTCTTGGTAAAGGTTGATTTCAAATTAATATACATGATGTCTTGATCTTTGGAACATGTGACTAGCATGTGTGAACAATTACAGGGCAACATGCTTGGTATTAGCATGACAATGTAATAATTGATTTGTTTATATAACTAACAACTCGGTGATGTGATAACATATAATAAGACTCAATTGCAGCAAGGAAAAAGGTAAAAGAAAGGAATTGGGTGAGAATTCTTTTGGCTATGTTTGGAAACTACTATTCCAAATGAGTGAGTGCTTCACATGAATACAGGAAGTCTTCTTAACCTTGATTTTTCGTGACATTATGTGGATATGTGCTATATTCATGAACATGTATTTGACAGGTATAACATATGGTTTTCTATTTATAGTTGTATTAGAATTGGAATCCCTTGAGAAATGATATATGTACATGTTTAGTTACAAGGCAACGTGTTGGGTACAACAAGGTAAGGTCACATGTATATTGTTATGTTTATTTATGCACTGACAATTGTGTGTTTATGGTAGTATGATGCAGGGTGTTATGTAGGGGATTGCATGGCAAAAGAGATTGTCATGAAATCCTGAAGATGGCTTAGGTTGAGCTTTCCCTTGGAAGCATTGGGAACCCATGTGGTTGAGTCATGGTGTTTGTTGCTAGTTTTGTTCTTTCGGTTTTTTGTGATATGTTTAAGCTTCATTTGTTGTTTTGATTGTTTCTGGTACATGGCCATGCCACTTTGTTTGTGATGTCGTACTGTTATCGATTTTTCATGATTTTCTTCTTGCTCGCTTCTTGTACTTGCCTTTTATGTTTTGAGGATATCAGGAATTGGTTGGGGAAAGAGGAAATTTAATGGGGCTTTGTGGGAGCTAAATGAATCCCAACAGGTAATGTAAGACCTGGATGAAGCTAGGTGCATGTATAAGGGCAGTTGAAGGAAAGAATATGACAACTAGTTGGATTGGTTTGGTCCATTGGGGTAAATGGACGGTGCAGGACAATCATGATAAAGGTAACATGAAAGGTAAAGTAAATGCGTTTGAGGCATCAAATGCCTTGGCTATGTTGGGAATCGTTGTTCTCAATGTTGTGCATGTGATGCATGGATAAAGGTATTTCTCTTAACCTCGATCTTATAAACATTGGTAATTGTGTTGTGATATATATATATATATATATCTATATATCTATATATATATATATATATATATATATATATATATATATATATATATATATATATATAATCAATTCATATCCACATGATACTGAGAATGATCCCTTACGATCCTGTCAAACAACAATCGTTCTCAGTCTCATGTGGATATGAATTGATATTATGTGCTTATATTATGCCTATGTTTATGCTATTGCAGGTAATGTTGAGGGATACATCAGCTGAATGAAAGCAGTGTGATCTGTGACATGTTGGACAAGCATGGATAGTGGAAAGACACTAGAAGCAAGGTTGCTTGGTAGAGACTGTGTGGTCTCTAGATGTGCAGTATTGTTGTTGTGTACATGTACATGTGGTGTTGTGTACATGTTGTGCAGGTGGCGTTGTGTACATGTGGTGTTGTGTACAAGTTGTACATGTGATGTTGCGTACGTCAGGCATTGTGTACATGTTGTACATGTGATGTTGTGTACATGAGGTGTTGTGTACATGTTATACATGTGATGTTGTGTACATGTGGTGTTGTGTACATGTTGTACATGTGGTGTTGTATACCTATGGCATTGTGTACATGTTGTACATATGGGTATTGTGAACATGTGGTACACATTATGTTGTGTACATGTGGTAATGTATCATGTGTATTGTGTAGTCATTGTATTGTGACATGTGTATTCATTGTGTTGTACTATGTGTACGTATATGCATTGTATTGTACACCAGGTGTATGTGTTGGGTCGTACGTCGAATGTAGGTGTATGTGTTGCGATTATACACCAGGTGTAGGAGCATGTGTTGTGTTGTACACCGGGTATAGGTGTATGTATTGTGTGGTGTTGTACCCTGTGTGTGGGTGTATGTATTGTGATGTTCATTGTGTGTATGTTTACGTGATTAAAGATATGAGAAGGCATTTTGTGCTAACCAGGTATGGCAACCGATCCGTGTGTGTACGGAAAGGATAAAGAACAAAGGCATAAGCAAAGAACCGATTGAAAGATAAGTATCGATATTTTATTTTAGTTTTTTAATTATGCACATGATCTATGATTCTAAGTTATGACGGTTGTGTTTGAGCTAACCCAATGTGATATGCTTATACATGATTATTTGATTGAAAAGTTAGTTTGACTTGTTGTGACACGAAGTAAACAAAATTGCAAGTGTACCTTATTGATGAGCCACCAATGAGGTATGATTTGAAAATTTTTCAATTCCTTTTGAATCTAATGGCAACTATGTGCTTGGTATAGAAAAGTATGGAAAATGCTCGGTTTGGGGGGTTAGAATTGGTTGTGAGAATGTTAGTGTTGATTTGGGGTAGCAACGGATGTGCTACAGCTCCGAAATATTTTGGAGGGGCTAGAATACATAAGATCTCCAGGACCCAGAAATTGTTTCGAGAAATTCCACCCGGATTGTGAGTGTTGAGATTGCAACAAGATGATGGAGCTTAGTGAAAAGAGTCGCCTTCACTAAGTGGGCCCGCAGGCTATTTTTGGCGCAAGTCTATTTTTAGACTATGTCTATTTTTAGACATATGGATCATGTCTATGTTTATGGATGATTGATCAAGTTGGGAAAAATAGATGGACTTCTATTTTTGGTGAAAGTGTGAGTGATCACAGTGTGAGTGATCAAGTCTATTTTTAGACCTGCTGTCAAAAATAGAAAAGTCAAATATTATTATCTCACAATAATATTTGGACTATAAACTTAATCTTATTCTCTTGGATCACTTCAGTTTGAGCTACGGAAGTGGCACATGCAGCTGTCAGAAGGAAATTCGTTTTTCTTATGAGTCAGTTGAGTTGTTGCATGCATGACTTCAGTTAGAACTCAAGTGAGTTGAGTTTAGCGGACTGGAGGTACAGTTGATGGAGTTGTGTTCAGTTTAACTTAGTTAAACTGGTTGTAGTTAGTCTAACTGCAGATAGACTAATGATGAGTTGTTAAAGTAATTATTAACTCATAATACAACTAAAGAATACATCAGTTAACTCAGTTGCATGTCAGTGCATGTTCAGTTCAACAGGGATAGGTGGTAGAGAATCAGATTGCTATCAGTTGTGACTATAGTTGTGCACCAGATCTTGCACAATCAAGGGATTGAGTATGCCAATGAGTTTGCTCACGTATTTGGCCCGCATTTTAGCCTTTGCTCACGTCCACAAAGAGTGAGTGACTATTTTGCAGGTGAAAATCTAGTTTGGGAAGCAATTCTCATCAGTTCTTGAGCAGGTATTGAGCAGTGGAGGCAGGCAAGCAGTGGAAGAGATTTGGAGATCAGATCTGAGCTGTATTGTGTGTAACAGAGGTGGAGATACTTGTGAGAAGTATTATGCTGTGTAATGTTACATGACTCAATCATTAATATACAGATAGTGTGGGGTTTTTAGCGAGATGCTTTCCCCGTGATACATACTGTGTTAATGTGTGAATGCTCTTGATGTTTTATTGTTATTGATGCTGCTATATTCTTGATCAACGTAGAGGAGATTATGTATTATACATGTTCCGCTTATAATTGTATGATCAGGATAATCTCTGTTGAATATGTGTTAAATTATTCAAAATTTCTACAGTGAGTTATTAAAATAATTAATATTTTTAATGGGGTTCCTAATTCTAAACTTAGGAAAATAAAAATATTCATGGGTATTAATAAAAATATGGGTGAGAAGCTTCTAAGGGATGAGGATCAAGTCTGTTTTAATCTTAGTCGTTGATTAGGGACTTAATCTCGGATGTAGATTCATCGATAAGAAAAGTATAAGAGGAGGCTTGAGGGTCAATTAGAGATACACTAAGTGATCAGTCAGTTCGATTTTTTTAGGGTGTGGTTTGCTGAGAAAATCGAACAAGTGATCTGAGTTGTAGTGAGGGTCAGAAGCAGAGATTTGTATTGGAAAGGAGTTCTGAGCCAAAAAGTATGTGGCAAAGAGGCAGCAGTAGCATCAGAGAGGCAGCGCAGAGGCCTACACAGCCCAGGAAGGAGCTCACGCAGTACTGGCGCAGGCCAGGAGGGTCTCTTGTAGTGGTAGTGCAGAGTATTCGTCAGAAGTCTGAGATTTTACCAGAGAAGAGAGATTCTGAGCTGGGAGGGTTGAAAAACAGTCTTCCTCCAGCAAATCGATCCAGCAGAAGGGGTGACGCAGTCTCCTAGAGGCAAGATGTTGGCCCAAGCAGTGATTACACTAGGATTTCGTAATGTTTGTCAAAGTCAGGCCACTCAGTGGATCAGTTGTGACTTGGAGAACGAGGTAAACCCTCGTATGTATTTCTTGTTGCCGTGATTTCTCTGAAAGGTTAGCTGGTGTGAGAGGCAACCTGTTGTACTCATATTTTGCTTGCTTAATAATACAAACCCTCTATCTGTTGCATTGGTTTTCCCACATTGGATTTTTCTAGGGACGTGTTGTCCAAAAATAACAATGTCCCTTGTGTGTTTGTCTCATCTATTGTTTCAGTTTATGATCTATATGTCAGTGTAGTCTACAGTAGTGTTTTTCATCATTATTTATAATTAAATAACTTGTTGAATTAAATAACAAGTAGGAGATGATAAACCAGTGACTGCAGTAGGATTTCTGTTTGTAAAGATTCAGATATTTTCACAGTTAGCAGCAATAATGAAAAGAATTCGAACATGCAATAGTACGATGGTAAAACATTTAGGAGCAGGGCCATTATGGGACACTCGTACCCAATAGTGTTAATTGATTTCCATGAGCATGCTATGACCAACATGATGGTTTTAAGTTAGGGATATGCCTTGGTATTTGGACCTTTCGATGCATGGAAACTTTGCCAAGGGATGGATTGCCCAAGGGACTATGTAGAAGTGAAGGGGATGCCAACGAAACTTGGAAGAGGTGTCACTACACAAAAGGGGGTGACCGGATTTCTCGAGGGACTATGTAGCTTAGAAGGGAAGGTCGAGGAATGAATTTGTTTCAGTCATTAGCAGTTCTAGATGGAATAAGAAGAACATTGGGAGTGTGCCCTGGAACTATGAGAAAATAAATCTAGACCGAGAGAACAAGTAGCACAAGGATTGTATCACTGGACATTGGATGCAGGTTTGACTTTGGCAGTGGATTCTGGACTTCTTGCGAAGGACGTGAATCCTCGTACTACTTTTGAGGGTGGAGGTGTGAGCCTCTGGATTCCCTTATTGACTGATGCAAACACCATGTCCTTTTATTTGTTGCTTAAAGCAAATGTGCATATGTATACGTGTATATTATTGTAAATATTGTATTGAGTTGTGTTTATAAAGCTTCATATAAAGTATAACTATTTGTTGGTTGAAGAAAATATGCAAAAGTATATGTGGTTGTTATTGTAAATATCATAATGATTTGTGTTTTAAAGCTCCAGTAAACGTTATGATTGTCATGTTTTCACCAGTGGTCATTGTAAATGTTGCAATGAGCTAGGTTATAAAGCTCCATCGGCATTATGTTTTGTTTTCAACGATTTTTTGGTCATAGGTGTGATAAAACATTGAGGACAGTGTTCCCCCCAAGGGGGAGGGGTTTGTAACAACCCCTGGTTGATTTTCCATGTAAAAAAAATATAAGACCAAGGTCAAGGGACACATATTCCAAGTTGAATGGTGGACAAATATTATAGTGGGGATCACTTTCAGTTTAATTAATGGCTATGGAAATTGGCAAAGGCAAAGAGGCAATAATTGGCATTTAATTATGAAAATAAAGTAAAATAGGAGAAAAGGAAGGTGAAGAGACATGTATTTCAATGCAAGGGAAATTAGAGGAAAAATGAAGAAAATAGAGGCCTCAATGATAAAAAGGCTTACGAGGGTCAGTTGCTAGCTTTTTTCAGTTCAGTTTTGGAAATCTCATTTCATTCTCTCATACTCTTACACAGTTAGAGAAATCTTGGAGCATTCTTGGAGCACTTGAGCATTCACTTGGATTGGAGAAAGAAGGCAAAACAAAGAAGGAAAGTGCAACGAAACAGTTGGATCAGCAGATACAGCGAGACTTCTTTGCAGGTAATAGGTTGCATGTGTGATTTACTTGTTGATTTATGGATGCATGGTATATGCATGTGATTTTCTGGTAAGTGTTATCAATGGCATGGAGATTTGCCTAGAGTTAATTTTCCACTTATTATTTTTCTGATTGGTTCTCAGGTTCCCGATGGTTGTTAGTTGAAACAAACGCTATGGAAGACTTGGTTTGAATTTGTTTTGGTTTAATCCATGTGATCCCACATTCATGCTTAGAATATGGCACATGGGTGATTGGCTGAAAGAATGATTTAGTTCAACCCAATGTATGGTCGAGGGGTAGGTGGAAGTCCCTGACTTGGTTAACATTTTCATATGTTAAGTGCTATTTTTCTACTGCGATCCATGTATACTTGTAGTGATTATGTTTGTGATGTTATGGCTGAGTTACCATGGTTTATTTGTTGGTTATTTGATGGTTACAGGATGTATATTATCTATAGATCTTGTCATGATTTGTTAAGTTATCGAACAATTAATGAGTGCATCGACTATGAAGTGTTATTACAACTAGTTAGAGAGGCACAAAGCATTCTTGATGATTCTCATATGAATACTATTAGATTATGATCATATATGAATTCATGATTTGTAGCTTACATGCTTTCCATATGTTTGACGAAATGTTTATTTTGGATTAGGCATATTTGGGTCAAGTTCTTACTTAAGTTTTGTTTGGATAGCATCATCAGTACCTTTGATTGCATTCTGGAAAGTTTCAGGAAATTCTGGGCAGTGGTCGGTAGGCTGGCCTGAAAAGGTTGCACAAATCTCGAGACCGCATGCTCAGAACTAAAGAGTTTAGGCCATAACCGCATGGAGACAAGCTTGTCAGTGTAGTTATAGCCTCATAATCACATGGAAGTAGTGTCAAGGGTGTGGTTGTGGGTCTATTTCAGTGAAACAATATTTCAACTTATGGATTGACCACCTAGGGTGTTTCTTCATCTCTTGGGTGATTTGTAGTCCCTGTAGGATGTCAGTTTGTGGTCAATTTGTAGGCCCCACTTCCTTAATTGGAATTGGGAGGTCAGGTCATGTCATAGTGACACTCGTCTCAAGTTTACCCTCGTGACCTTGTGAATCTCTGTAAATGTGGGAGGGGACGGTTACAAAGTGATATCAAAGTGGGGTTTTGTTCTCTTTGGGTGATATTTGATACCACATGGTGGTATCAAAGCAAATTTTGTTCTCTTTGGGTGTTATACAATACCACAGGGTGGTATCTGATCGGGTTTCGTTCTCTTTTGGCGATATCTAATACCACAAGTTGGTATCATAGCTTCTGAGTTTAAACACTTGGATTGTATGGGATAAATGTATATGGTTATGCATGCATAGTAGGTCAAAAATGCATCGTGGTGATCGTTTTACAATTTGTGTCATCATGATGTTGTTGGTATGTTATAATGTTGATATGTTGGTTGAGATGGAGCAAGAGATGTAGATTATCAAAGAGAGGTTGGAGCACTGGACATTGGGGTAACAACAGATCGTCATACATGTCTGTATGTTGGACATGCAAGTATGATGGTTAATGGTTGTTATATGCATTATGGTTATATACATACATGTCATTCTATTGTTGTGGTTATGTTAGTGCCTAGATTTACCTCAGGCTGAAAAAGGTAGGATCCAGGGCCAACATCAAACCACGCTTAACCTGGTAGTTAGCCCTACCAGGTCGAGAGAGGGCTCTCTCCGGGTCAATCTCAGAAAAAGATGATTGCTAAAGGCTTGAGATTACTGATATAACTACTGATCTTAGGCTAGGTATATGTGTGAAAAAAATTGATTGAATAAAATGATGTTTTTGTTGGCTCGGATGGAAAGGTAGATTTTGGGTGCGGGGATTGAGGCTCAGTCTTGGAGAGACTTCAATGGGGCAAGGTGGGCAAATGTTTTTGGAACTTCAAATCGAATGAGATGGAGAGATTAGACAGGTGAGGAGTTGAATAGGGCAATAAAACTCATGGATCCTCTCCAAACAGCTGAAAACATTAAAAACTAAAGCAAAACTCAAATAGAGCACTACAATTTCAATGGATTCTACTTACACTCTTGTTTGATTTAGCTGAGAATAAATAAGAGAGATAATGGCATACAATCACATAAATAAATGCACAATTACAAGGGAAAGCACTGTACCAAGACAAATTTCCACATGGATCCCAAAGAGTGTTGCAAACCCTGGTCTCAATTCCTTAGCCAAAATGCTGATATGAGTGTACAATGAAGCTCAAGGCTTTCTCAAAAGTCCAACCATGCTAATGACTGAAAAAACATAAGATATAGGAAAACAACAACTCATCCTAGCCTGCAGGGGTCTAGCTCACAAGTTTAGGATCTATTCCAACTAATTCTAAACTGAGAAGTACAAATTAGGCAGTGGAACAGCATGCCTCTAAAAACTGGGGAACTGATTCATTCAGTTGCAAACTAACTTTTCATGGATGAATCTACCTTCATGAGTGAAAATTTGACATAATTACATCAAGATCCATCAATTTACATTAAATTACATCATAAGTTTTACATTAACAAAGAGAAACGTCAAACTGTCAAAGAACTAGGCAAAAAACATAGTATACTTGGTCAAACTGACAAAATTTTCCCTATGCACCACGCCTGATTTCTCTATGCATAGCGCCTGTTTGGAGCCACTTTTGAAGGCATTCCTGGTGTCCCAATTCACTCCAAGTGTGCTTGTTGGAAAGGTCTACCTATCTACTTTCCAACCCAAGTGGAATTGTTCAATTTGGCCTCCATTTGCCCCTCCAAAATTCAGTTCTCCCAACACTGCTTCCTGTGTGTCAAAATAGGGGCGGTAAGGTCAATTTTTTTAGTGTTTTTGACCTTTTTGAGGGCTCAAAACCTGTCAAAATTTCTTAGCCATTGGTAGGAAAGCATATTTTTTCATTCCAAATACAAAAAAGCTGAGTTTTTGTCATTTGGAGGCTCCCATCAAAAGCGAGCACCAGGTGGCGCGGCGCGTAGGGCAGAAAATTTTGTGTTTTAGTCCAAAGTTTTCAAAAATGCAAAAAGTGTCCCAAATTTTTTGAAATTTGGGCTAAGTCTTCTCCATCAAGTGCTATGATGGGCCAAGGAAACCTCAGCCAATATCTTAAGTCTATCATGCTCTTTTCACCTCCTTGATGCTCTTTTCAACTTTGTTTTCAAGCTCCTGATTCTTGCCTTGCAGACTTTGTTTCTTGCCATGTAATGATATGCCATATGTCTCAATAATGTCTTCTCCTTGTTGGCCTTCTCCAACAACCTCTCTAAGTGGATATTGGCTCTTTCAAGCCATGATTCCCGATCGGCATTGATCTCTTGCTCAAGTGAAGTGAGCTCCACCTTCCTCCTTTGGGCAGCTTGGCGGTTTTCCCATATGTTTTGCCACCTTTATGAGGTCTCCTGGGTGCATGTACCTCTGTAGGAGAGTCACTGTGTGTCTCTTCATCACGGTCATATGAAGGATCAGACTCCATGTTTGCTAGGGGGTGATTTTTTTAGATGAGTAATAGGAGATTTATGGTGTTTTTGATTTTCTACCACCAAGGTTAAAAATATATGGAGGGACTGTGTGGGGAAAGAGTATGAGGGGTTTTGGGAATGTTAGGACAGGATTTTGTTTGGGAAATAGGGGATTAGGGAAAATATGTAAGCTTAGGGACAGTAATTAGGGTTTAGGGATTTGCAATTAGGATTTGGGAAAAATGGGATTTGGGAATAGGGGTAAATGAGTTTTGGGAATATGGGAGTTAGTGGAATGAGTTGATAAGCTGAGAAAATGAATGGAGGAGTGAAAAAATGAGGGAGTGGTAGAACAAACTTGGCAGAAAAATGACAAGTACAAACCCTAGGCAATGGCTTTTGAGAAATTGCAAGGTATTAGGGTTTGAATTTTCTTTTACACAACCACCATAAACTTTAAGAAAAACTCCTTTACTAGCAAGGAAAAGATCTTGACTTACTTGCACACTAGAAGAGTTGAGTGATTTTGGAAATTTGAGGGAGTTTTTGAGAGAATCGGGCTTGGCAGCTCTATGCGCCACACCTCAAACCCAATGCGTCGCGCCTTCTCTATGCGCCGCGCCAATGTATTTTTTGCAATGTGGAGGGCAGCCCAATGCGCCGCGCCAGTGACCCAATTCGTCGCGCTTTTTGAAAGAGCGTTTTGGAGGCCTTCCTGATGTCCAAATTAGACACGAGATAGCTAATTGGAAAGCTTACTATGTCTAGTTTCCAACCCAACTAGAATTTTTCAATTTGGAGTTCATTTTCCCTATCAAAAATCAAATCTCCCAAGACTGGTCAAAATGTGCCAAATGAGGCTGCCTCAAGGCAGAGTGTTGTTGCAGTCAACTTTTGAAGGTCTTCCTCAACTTCAAATTGAGCTCATGATAGCTAATTGGAAAGATATTTGTGTATAGTTATCATTTGACTCATCAAGCAAGTCATTTGGCCAACCAAACTAGGAGAAAACTTGATTTTCCCAGGGTCACTTCAGAGGTACATCAATTCTCCCGAGGCAATTGTATTTTTGACATTTCTCTAAAACCATGACACCTGTGTAAAAAGTGAAGGAGGTTTTTATTCCTTGGCTTATTAAGGACAAAAAAATCTCTCATTTTTCCCAAATTCATATTTTCTTGCTCAGAAACATCATCAGAGTAAAACCTATCCCGATGTGTGGAACAGGGGATTTGTCGAAATGAAGTGAAAAGAAGGGGATAAAGGGCTTCTAAATTCTTGAGAAAATTTTGGGAAGTAGGGAAGGATGTTAGGAAGCAGGGGAAAGTGGAATTTCAAATATTGATTAAGGGGAAGGGGTCCAAAAGGGAAAAACACAGGTCTAGCCTAGAAAATTGCCAAGTTGTAGCAAGAAACTAGGGTTTGTGGAAAAATGATGAATTTGGGGGATCTCGGTGATGGGAAGTGTTTAATAAGGTACATTAAGGATGGGGGAAGGTGTATGAACATCAGCATACAAGTTTTGCTGATGATTTTACCATCCAAGAGAAATTACCTTCAAAACCCTAGGAGAGGGAAATGAACCTTACCTAGGCGCAGCTAAAGCATGAACAAGGTATAAAATGACCCAGTGGAACTTGACATGATGATGAAAACCCTCTGAATGATGGTACACTCAGCTGAATGGTGACATGGACCCACATTTGGACAACTTTGAAAGGAGTAAAAGCAAACCCTAGACCTAATACCTAATGACCAAATTTTACTTGAAGACTCACTGAAATGAAAAAATTTGACCTTGACACCTTAAAATCACTTTGTAAGAGCATGTTTGATCACTGGAGGAAGGCTGCAAACACAGACACTAATAGGTTACATGCATGATAGATGCTAGTTAATCAATGCAGTCATATGCACATGTGTTGGTTAGTCATGCATGATAGTTAACTTGTTATATGCATTGTTGTCATATGCATGATGATTATGGTCATTGCAGATAAGATCTTGATGTTACATGCATCGTGCTAATCTGGATCGTCCTGTGCATATGGTTATGGTTATGGTATTCAAGTACGAGTTGATATTTTTGTGATATTGTGTCGTACTAATTTGGACTGACTTGTGCAGATGTATTAGCGTCCCTTGAGATGCATTGAGGTATGTGAGTGATTATGTCATCTATTTGGTTTATCTAACATGGTATATTTGCAAAAATAGAAGATCAGGGATGAAGAGCAAAGTAGTGGACTACGATTCACATGACTCCCCTTAGAGGCCTGACATGAAATCTGTGGAATGGAAAAGTGGCATGATTACATGGCATGTTTTTAGGTACAAAATGTATAAGAAATGAAAATTAAGTTTTGGCAAGTGTGGTTAATTTTATTAGAGCTTTGGTGATCCCATTTGCACAATTGGACATTGGAGATCGGGCCATTATGGTAGCTTCCTCCTTCTATCATAGTGTGGACCATGGATAGTAAGGGGTTGTGTTTACAAGTTGTTTGAATGTTTGATTAATTTCATGACATGGGTATGTGTCTATAATATTGCATGAAGGAATGATATTGCTTTAATATGGTTGTACTAAAACAATATGTGCTCAGACAACTAATATGTACTTGAGTGCAAGTGGGTGCTAGTGTGGTATTATGACTAATGACTCTGAGTTGATTGCAGATTATGACATGGTTGTTAGTCTTGGTAAAGGTTGATTTCAAATTAATAGACATGATGTCTTGATCGTTGGAACATGTGTCTGACATGTGTGAACAGTTGTAGGTCAACATGCTTGGTATTAACATGATAAAGTAATAGTTGACTTGTTTAAATAGCTAACAATTGGGTAATGTGATAACACATAATAAGACTCAATTGCAACAAGAAAAAATGTAAAACAAAGGAATTGGGTGAGAATTCCTTTGGCTATGTTTGGAAACCACAATTCCAAATGAGTGAGTGCTTTGCATGAATACAGGAAGTCTTCCTAACCTTGATTTTGTCTATCATTATGTGGATATTTGTTATATTCATGAACATGTATTTGATAGGTATAATGACTGGTTTTCTAGTTATAGGTCGATTTGTTAAGAAAATTGGAATGCCTTGAGAAATTATATGTGTACTTGTTTAGTTACAAGTCAATGTGTTGGGTAAAACAAGGTAAGGTAACTGGTATATTGTTATGTTTATTTATGCACTGATAATTGTGTGTTTATGGTAATATGATGTAGGGTAGTATGTAGGGCATTGCATGGAAAAAGAGATTTCCATGAAAACTTGAAGAAGGCTCAAGGTGAGGTTTCACTTGGAAGCATTGGGAATCCATGGGGTTGAGTCATGGTGGTTGATGCTAGTTTTGTGCTTTCGGTGTTTTGTGATTTGTTTGCGCTTGATTTGTAGTTTTGATTGTGTCTGGTGCATGACCATGCAACTTTGTGATGTCATATTGTTATTGTTTTTTCATGGTTTTCTTCTTTCTCACTTCTCGTTCTTGCCTTTTACGTTTTGAGGGTCTTGGGAATTAGTTTGGGAAAGAAGAAATTTAATGGGGCTTGGGGGGAGCTAAATGAAACCCAACAAGTAATGCAAGACCCAGATGAAGGCCAGTGCATGTAAAAGAAACTGAAGACAAGAATATGATAGACAATCGGATTGGTTTGGTCCATTGGGGTAAACAGATGGTGGCAAGACAATCATGAGAAATATGATAGGAAAGGTAAAGTAAATGGATTTGAGGCGTCATATTCCTTGGCTATGTTGGGAACTGTTGCTCTCAATGTTGTGCATGTGATGCACGGATAAAGGGAGTTCTCTTAACCTTGATCTTATCACCATAGTTTCGGCTGAACCAAATATCTCTTTCATCCAATCACCTTTGTGCCATATTCAAAGCATGAATGTGGGATATTATGGATTAAACCAAAACAAAACCAAACTAGGGCTTCCAGAGGAAAAACAACCTCAACCCTCCTCCACAGTGATTCCACCTCTATGGTACGGAAATCACTAAAATCAACGAGATTGGTCTCTACGCAAGTTGTTGAGGGCTCCAGGAACTAGTAACACAACCCACACCCTTAAAGGGCTCCAGAGAGTTTCTCCAACCCGACTCTAGGGAATATTAACTCAACCCAACAAGGGCTTCATAATGTTTGTCCAAAGCTAGGCTCCAGGACTAGTAACTAAACCCAATTTGTTTCAGGGCTTCCAAAGCGTTTATTCCAACCCACAACCATCGGGAACCTGAGAACCAATAAGAAAAATAACAAGTGGAAAACCCACTGTCACTCCAAGAAAATCTCCATGCCAATGAAAACACATAACCAGAAAAGCACATCCTTATACCATGTATCCATAAATCAACAAGGAAATCACACATGCAACTTGTTACCTGCAAAGAAATCCAGTTGAAACAATTGTTTCCTTGCGCTTTCCTGCTTTCCTTTGCCTTCTTTCTCCAATCCAAGTGAATTCTCAAGTGCTACAAGAATCATCCAAAATTTCTCTAAGTGTGTAAGAGTATGAGAGAATCAAAGAATGAAATGAGATCTCCAAAACTAAACTGACAAAAGCTAACAATTGATCCTCAAAAGCCTTTTTTATCATTAAGGATTTTATTTTCTTCATTTTCCCTTCATTTTTCCTCTAATTTCCTTACATGCAAATATGTGTCTCTTCACCTTCCTTTTCTCCCATTTTCCTTTACTTTCATAATTAAATGCCAATTATTTCCTCTTTGCCTTTGCCAATGCATTTGTCAATTTCCATAGCCATTAATAAACCAAAATTGATCCCCATTATAATATTTGTCCACCATTCAACTTGGAATACATGTCCCACGACCTTGGTATTATGTTTTTTTACATGGAAAATCAACCAGGGGTTTTTACAAAGCCACCCCCCTTGGGGAAACACCTTTCTCGATTGTAACAACCCTGGTTAAAAATTCATGTAAAAATATATAAGACCATGGTCATGGGACACATATTCCAAGTTGAATGGTGAGAAAAACATCTAGCGGGTGTTCATTCGGTTTATTATGGCTAAGGAAATTAGCAAAGGCAATGGAAAAGTGGCATTAATTGTCGTTTTATTTATGAAAATAATGGAAATTAGGAGAAAAGGAAGGTGAAAGGTCACAAGTTGCATGTGAGGAGGAAATTGAAGGAAAATAATGGAAAATGAAGAAAATAGAGGCCTCATTAATAAAAAGGCTTCTGAAGATCAGTGGGTAAGCTTGGTCAGTTCAATTTTGGAGCTCTCTCTCTTTTCTCTCTCTCTCATACTCTTAGACACTTAGAGTTTTCTTGGAGCACTCTTGCAGAGTGTGGCATGCTTGGATTTTTGGAGCAAGAAGGAAAATGAAGAGCAGGAAAGCGCGAGAGGACATCCAGATCAATAACTACAAAAGGTTTGCTTGCACGTACCAAGTTGCATGTATGTTTTCCTCACTAGTTTTGGCATGCATGGCTTATGGATGTGGTTTATTGGCCATGATCTGTCACTAGCATGGAGGATTGGCTGGATTGAAAATGTATTTGCCTAGCCTTGCCATTTTTTGCATAGTCATAGTGTTGTGGGTTCATTTGCTTTGTTTTTTGGTTGGTTCTCATGTTTCCTTAACTTGGGTTGAGTTACTAGTTCCCGGAGCCTTGGTTGGACAAACAATCTGAAGCCCTATAACAACTCGAGTTGAGTTATTGGTCCTGGAGCTTTGGTTGGAAAAATAATCTGGAGCCCTTGGTGGGTTGAGTTACTAGTCATGGAGCCTTTGTTGGACAAACGCTCTAGAGCCCGACAACAGTTGTGGGTTGAGTTACTAGTCTTGGAGCCTTGGTTGGAACAAACGCTTTAGAGCCCTAGAAGACTTGGATAAAGATTAATATGGAGATGGTTTTGTGATGTCTGACTGTGAGGTGGAATCATTATTTGATGGGTTGAAGTAGTTGGCCTATGGAAGCCCTAGATGGTTTTGGATTGATGTGTTTTATGAGATCCCACATTCATGCTTGGAATATGGCACAGGGGTGAATGGCTGAAGAGAGATTTTGCTCAGCCATTCTATGGTCGGGTGGAATGTGGTAATCCCATGCCGAGTTGGCTTTTGCATCATTAATATGAGGTTATTTCTCCTTGTTATCTCATGAGTATTATACTGGTTTATATGTGGATTATATGGTTGTTGTTTCCTTGGTATTTTTGTTGTTATTATGTTGGTTATGAATATGTATTATGACAATGGTTATGTATGGCTCCCATCATGTTTTTACTTGTACATGAGTGAACAATGTATCTATGGCCTAATGGATGAAACTATAGCTAAAGTGGTAAGGAAAAAATGCCTCATAATGAATTTCAGATAAGTAACGAACCCTTATGCTTAGATCTGTTGTTTACACTTATAGATTGCATTGATGCCAAGTGTTTGACAGAATGTTAGTCCCATTTGGCGATGGTCAGGCCTAGTCCTGGAGTTAGTTTTTGGTTGATTAATCTTATAATCATGTGTTTAATGGATTCCAAAAGTGACAGCAAGTTTTGGGCAGTGGTTGAAATTCTAGGCTTGAAAAATCCCTGGACTCTAGCACAGGTCTGCTGGAAATAGTCCCTAGACGCAGGAATGCAGGCTTGTGGGAATATCCATAGCTCTCTAGACGCTGGCATGCCCATAGCATGGGAGCGTCCAAAGGTTTAATATCTTAAAGACTCAGTGGGACTTGGGGCTAGTTAGCATAAAGGTTGGGATGGTTCCTAGGAGTCCCATTGCTGATGTTGAAGGTATGTATGGTGTGTTTCCGTCGGAACCACTTCCTTAACATGAATTAAGAGGTTGAATCATATCATAGTAACTTCTCATCACATGTTTACCCCAGTTGGTCGGTTACTTGGGTAGATGTGGGAGGAGAGTGTTACAAAGTGGTATCAGAGCATGGTTCACCCCTCAAATTGGATGGGCGGTGCGTTGGTCATGCATTCATGTCGATTGAATATGTGTTTCTTATGCTTGTAGTCCATGTGCTTGTTACATTTGCATGTTGTTGATCATGGTTGTAGTGATGTCACCATGTGAAGGTTGATGGTGTTGTTGCAGGATGTGTCGTCATGAGTGTATGGTTGTATATGCATTTGTTATGTAGTTCGGTGTCTATATGTTATTATGCATGCATTGTCATGATTATAGTTATGCATGTGTAGTAGGCCAAAGATGCATTGTGAGGTCATTGCATGCAATTAGGTCATCATGATGCTATTGGTATGCTATGAGGCTAATGTGTTGGTTGAGATAGAGCAGGAGATGCATATCATCAGAATGAAGTTGCAACACTAGACCTCGAGGAAAGAGCATGTCATCATATGAGTTTGTATGTTGGGCATGCAGGCATGTAGATTAAGGATTGTTATATGCATTATGGTTATGTGTATGTATTTCATTCTATTGATGTTATGGTTACATACATGATAGATACTAGTTGATTAGTGTAGTTATATGCACATATGTTGGATAGTCATGAATGATAGTAACATGTGGTTGTATGCATTTCTATTGTTGTTTATGTTAGATACTTGATGATTATGTTATATGTTGTTGACGAGTATGTTATAGGTTAGCTTCTTGTTGTTATATGATAGTTAGCTTGATGATTAGGTTATATGTTGTTAATGAGAACAATATATAACTTGTTGTTGTTATATGCTAGTAGCTTTATGATTAGGGTTATTACATTAAGATCTTGATGTTATATGTATCATACGAATTTGGATTGGTCTATGCAAATGGTTAGGGTTATGACATTTAGGTATGAGTTAATATGTTGTGATATTATGTCATTCCAAATCTAGACTGACTGTGCATATGTGATTATTATGTATCAATGATAATTGTTTATGAGTTTATGATGTGAACATGTTAGCTAGTGACTATTATGGATATCATGACCTTATTTATGTTTGAGTTGATATGTCACGAAGTTATATCAGGCTAATATGGATTGATTGTGCAGACAAAGATAGCCTCCCCTGAGATACATTAAGGTATGAGCTTGCTTATGTCATCTACTTTGTGCTTGAATGTTTGATTATGTCGTTTATTTGGTGTTTGAGTGTTTAGTGTCTATTATGGCATCTATCTATTGCCTGAATGTTTGATTACTTGAATGATATGAGTATGTGTCTCTAAGATTTATTTCTGAGATGATCTTGTTTTAAGATGATTGTACTAACACATATGTGTTGAGACAGTTGATATCTACTTGAGTGTAGTAGGTGATAGTTGTAGCATTATGTTCATGACTATGAGTTGACTATGGATTATGACATGATTGATAGTCTTGGTAAAGGTTGATTTAAAATTGATAGATATGAATGTCTTGATATTTGGAACATGTGGTTGACATGTGTAAATAATGGTAGGAAACATGCTTGGTATTAGCGTGACAAGGTAACAATCGATGTGTTATATAACTAACAGTTGGGTGATGTGACAGTACATAGTAACACTCGATTGCAAGAAGGTAAAAGAAAGGAATTGGGAAAGAATTCCTTTGGTTGTGTGTGGAAACCCTAATTCCAAACGAACGAGTGTTGTGTATATAGTAAGTCTTCTTAACCCTAATTTGTCTGAAATTATGTGGATATGTGCTATATTTATGGACATGTATTTGACAGGTATAACAATCAGTGTCTAGTTATAGCCAGATCTGTCAAGGGAATTGGAGTCCCTTGAGACATGGCACAAATGTGTTCAGCTACAAGGCAATGTGCTTGACATAACAAGGTAGGGTAGCTAGTATGTTGTTATGTTTACTTATGCACTGACAGTTATGTGTTTATGGCAATATCATGCATAGGAATGCATGGAAAAAGAGATTGCCATGAAATATTAAAGCAGTCTCAGGTTGAGCTTTCAATTTGAGGCATTGGGAACCATGGGGATTGAGTCATGGTGTCTGTTGTTAGTCTTGTGATTTTGGTCTTTTGTTATTTTCTTGTTGATCCGGATTTAAACAGGAACGCAACAAATTACAGAGAGAACCATGAACACAGAGATGCAGTGGAAATAATACTTCATTTCATTAATGTAAAATACTTAAATATGCTTACAAATAGGAATGGAAATAAACCAGCTAGGGCGATGGTAGCTTATCTCTGAGAAGAGATGTGGCGGCTACATGCCTCTGAACTACCTTACAATGAGGCTCAAGGGCCTTTTTATTATTGAACAATAAGAGCAAACCTTAAACAACCAAAACCCTAACCCAAGGAGATGTAACACCAAGAGTTTTTTAGCCCCATTGGGGTGAGTTAGACAGCCAACTTCTCGGGGTCGCGACTTGGTCATATTATCTCCGTTTGATGCGCATGATAGCCTGTTGGAAAGATCTCTCTGAGGCCTATGACGAAAAAGAGGATTTTCAATATGTAGTCACTGGCGGTAGATTTCCAAAAAAACGTTGTTTAGGGCCTCAAAACGGCTCCAGAAGTTTAGGACCCGAAAAAATGCTAAAAATAGTAAATTGTGCTACAATTAAGGAAACTGAAAAACTGAAAGAAGCAATGGTGGGGGTCCAAGTAGAATTGGCAGGTCACCACCCATATCCACCTGGATCATTCCTCCCTCCTTAGGAAGCAATGGTCCCCATTACGTTGAGTTCCTCCATGAGATGAGGGAACTTCTGCTGAACTTGGTCCCTGGTGAGCCACTTGCCCTGGTGAAGGAGTTGGCCTGCTTTGACAACTCGATACAGTTGGATATTCTACTAGCGAGTGTGCTTGATCTGTGTGTCCATGATCCGATGAGTTGCAACTTGTTCCATGCAATATGGATTTAACTCTGTGGGTGTAAGTTGTTCTGCAATGTTGGATGTGTCAAGTAATGGTGGAAAGTATGGTCGAAGGCAGTCCACATTGAATACTAGGTGCAGGCCAAGGAATGGGGGAATGTTGAGCTCAAATGCATTATCTCGCACAGCCTTGGTAATGGTGTAAGGACCATATCGGAGTGGTGTGAGAATTTAGGATAGGCTCCGGTAAGGCGTTCCTTTTGCAAATGCAACCAAACTTTGTCGCCCACTTGAAAATTGTGTGGCAGCCGATGTTGATCATGTCGCTACTTGTACTTGGCATTTGATTTCTCCAGAATGTCATGGACCTGCTGGCGAATATGTTGGATGTGCTCAATGAAGCTATTCGCCTTATTTGTTTCGGACTGGACATGAGCTGAATCTGCGTGAGTAGCTGCAAATGGCATGGCCACATCAATGGGACATAGTGGCTGGAATCCCAAGCCCACCTGAAAAGGGATGTGGCCAGTCGAACTGTGGAGAGCCCAGTTGTAGCTATGCTGAACATAGGGGAGGCTCTCATCCCATGTGCATGGATGCTTTGAGTTTTACATGCGAAAAATGTGTACGATCATCCTGTTGACAACCTCTATTTGGGCATTAGTTTGAGGATGGAAGGCTGTGGAATTAGTGAGTTTGGTGTCCAGCATTGACTAGAGACTGGACCAAAATGTACTGAGGAACCTGTTGTCCCGATCTGAGATGATAGACTGTGGGATCCCAAAGTGTACCCACACTCGTTCAAAGAAGAGTTTAGCAGTGGATTTTGCTGTGATATTCTTCTTGCAAGCTGTTATAATGGCCATCTTCGAGAACCTGTCAACAACCACAAAAACACAGTCATTTCCATGCTTAGTGGAAAGAAGGCCTAACATGTAATCCATGGAGATGGATTCCCAAGGTCGACTAGGTGTAGGTAGCCGGGTATAGAGGCCTTGCTTCTTGATGATCGGTTTGGCAATGGCGCAAGTAGTGCATGATCTAATGTACTTCTCGAAATTCTGTCGAAGATTCGGCCAATAGAAATACTTCTGCAGTACTGCCACCGTTTTCTCATCCCCAAAATGCCCAGCAGCCCGACTATAGTGTGCTTCCCAAATCATCTTGGCACGCTCACTTGAAGGAACACAAAGGTGACCCAGGTGGCATAACAGGGCATCCTGGAGGTGAAAATCTGGAACATGTTGACCCTCCAAGAGTGTCTGGTATGTGTGGCCGAATTTGGGTTGCTTTTGTAGATAAGTGGCCAATCATAAGTCTCGTGCCCACAAGAGTTGAGCATGGTGGTTAACGCTATGATCGGTGGTCGACTGAGGCAATCTGGAACATTATTGGTGTTGCCCTTCTTATACTTGATATTCAAATGGAACTGTTGCAAGTATGTGGACCACTTCTAATGGCGATCATTCTACAATTTCCCTTGGGTCTATGTGGATGACCATTTCCTTCTCCAAAATGTAATGCTTCCATTGTCGGCAGGCCTGCACAATGGAATACATCTCTTCGTCATAAGCGGGATACTTCTGGAGTGTGTCTGAAAGTGTCTCACTGTGATATGCCATTGGATGCCCGTGTTGAGTAAGGACTGCCCCAATAGCATAGTCAGAGGCATCTGTCTCGACCTCAAATGGTTGTTGCAAGTCTGGTAATGCGAGCACTGGTGCTGAGCAGAGGCGATCTTTCAACTCTATGAATGCCTTCTGTTGAGATTCAGACCAAAATAATTTTGCTTTCGCTCCTCCCTTGGTGACTTGACTCAAGGGCCAAGCAATATGAGAAAATCCCAACACGAACCTGCGGTACAAGTTGGCAAGACCTAGAAAGCTGCGAAGCTCTGTCAGAGTGTTTGGAGATGGTCAATCCTGAATGACTTGGATCTTGGCTGGATCGACATGCACCCCCTATTCATCAATAATGTATCCTAGATACTGAACCTGGGTCATTCCAAAAGTGCATTTCTCCAAATTGGCACATAACTTGTGTTGCCGCAGTGTTTGGAGAACCTATCGGATGTGGTGGAGGTGCTCTTCCCAACTTTGGGTGAAGATCAGGATGTCATCTAAGTATACCACTACAAATGAGTTGGTGAATAGTCGCAAGATGTCATCCATTAGCCTCATGAAGGTTGGAGGAGCATTTGTCAATCCGAAAGGCATAACCAACCATTCGAAAAGGCCCTCCTTGGCTTTGAAGGCAGTCTTCCACACATCGGAGGGTTTGATTGGTACCTGGTGATATCCTGACTTCAAATCAATCTTGCTAAAATATTTTGTCCCCTTCTGTACCAACACGATTGGGCTCCCACAAGGCGATGAACTTGGACGGATGTGACCTTTTTGCAGCAGCTCCTGAATCTGCCTCTTGATTTCATCGTTCTCTAGAACGGAGTGTCGATAGATTGGTCCATTGGGCAGCGGCGCCCCTGGGGTCAGATCGATGGAGTGCTTGACCTGATAGTGCAGAGGAACTCCTGCGAGGGAGGTGAAGATGTCCTCGTACTCCTCCACGACCTTGTCCATCTGTAGTTGTTATGCAGAGGGGCCCTGTCTGGAAGTCATGGCCACCATCTTCTTCTTTCCTTGAGGGCGTATCATCAGGAAAACAAATTTCCCAATTTTGGAAATGAGCTTACTGCATTGTTTTGCAGTAACAAAAGAGATGGCGATAGGCGGTGCTATCTCTGGTATCCTATACAACTTATTTCCCAAACTAACAATAATAGAACGGGGCCTTGATTCATACACAACATGTCGCTTCCACAAGTATGGTTGTCCTAATAATACATCACAAACTTCAAGGGGAGCAATTTCACACAATACCTCATCCGTGAAGGGCTTGATGTTGTATGGAAGGCGACACTATTGGCTCACGTGAGGATCTCGTCCTTGGTGAAGCCACGCGATGGTGCACGGTTGTGGATGTGTTGTGGTCAGTAAGCCTAGCTACTTCACGACCTCTGCCGAAATGAGGTTCTTTTGGCTCCCGCTGTCGACAATGAACTGTAGCGGGGAGCCCTTTACCCACATCCGGGAGTGGAAGAGACGCTCCTTCTCCTCTGTATCTTCGGGTTCCTCCTTCTGGATCTTTGTGGTGACAATGGTGGCATTGGGCTCCACATCGATAATCTGCTTCCCTTTGTCATTCCCCTTGTCAGGTTCTGACTCGAAGTCGGAACATGCATCTAATTCTAAAACCTTTAGCTTGGCCACCAGTGACTGCTTGGCCCGACACTCACTTATGTTGTGAGTGGAGCTCTTATGGAACTCACACCACTTTCCCATGTTCTTTTTCGGCTTCACGGCACTATTCTTTGCTTACAGCTTTGGTGGGTTGTCTTGGGCCGCCCTGCCTTGGCTTTGTCCTTTGTTTTGCGGTTTTGGGGGTTTCTTCGAGCAAGATTTTGATAGGATCTCCTGCCCCCTCGTCTTTCTTTTCATCCGACATGGGAGATTGTCGGGATTTGTGAGGCTGGTCTTGCAAAGGTTCGACCAATTCAAGCCCTAACTCCTTATATCCCGACCTCATTGGGGACATGCAAAGAAAAACAGAGAAAAAAAGTAGACCACTCTAATACCAATGATTTGGATTTAAACAGGAACGCAACAAATTACAGAGATAACCATAAACACGAGATGCAGCGGAAATAATACTTCATTTCATTAATGTAAAATACTGAAATATGCTTACAAACAAGAATGGAAATAAACCAGCTAGGGTGATGGTAGCTTATCTTTGAGAAGAGATGTGGCGGCTACATGCCTCTGAACTGCCTTACAATGAGGCTCAAGGGCCTTTTGATTATTGAACAATAAGAGCAAACCCTAAACAACCAAAACCCTACCCCGAGGAGATGTAACACCAAGAGTTTTTGAGCCTCGTTGGGGTGAGTTGGACAGCCAACTTCCCGGGGTCGCGACTTGGTCATATTATCTCCGTTTGATGCGCATGATAGCCCGTTGGAAAGATCTCTCTGAGGACTACGACGAAAAAAACAATATTAGATAACAAAAATCGTTGGCAGTAAATTTCCAAAAGAAGGTCGTTTAGGGCCTCAAAACGGCTCCGGAAGTTTAGGACCCGAAAAACTGCTAGAAATAGTAAACTGTGCTACAATTAAGGAAACTAAAAAACTAAAAGAAGCAATGGTGGGGGTCCAAGTGGAATTGGCGGGTGGCCACCAATATCCACCTGGATCGCTTGCGCTTGATTTGTAGTTTTGTTATGTCTAGTGCACGATCATGTCACTTTGTTCGCGGTGTCACGTTGTTATAGATTTTCATGGTTTTGTTCTTGTTTGGTTCTTGTCTTGCCTTTTATGTTTTGAGTGTTGGGAATTAGTTTGGGAAAGAGGAAATTTAGTGGAGATAGGGGAGAGTTGAATGAAATCCAACAAGCAATGTAAGACTCAGATGAAGTTGGTGCATGTATAAGGGTAGTTGAAGGCAAGAGTATGACAATCATTTGGACTTGTTGGGTCCATTGGTGTAAATGGATGATGGCAGGACCGTGCTGGGAAAGGTAATCAAGGTAATAAAGAAAGGTAAGGTGAATGGATTTGAGGCGTCATATGCCTTGGCTATGTTGGGAACGGTTGTTCTCAATGTTGTGCATGATGTGCATGGATGAAGGGAGTTCTCTTAACCTTGACCTTATGATATCTAGTAATTACGTTGTGATCATGACTATGCTAATGTCTATATGTGTATACATGTATGTATGTATGTATGTATTTCATGTTTAGCTCATGGATCATGATTATGCTAATATTTATATGTACATATGTATGTTGTTGACTAAATAAATCATTATTATTTTATGTATGTGTATGTATGCATATCATTGTTTGATGTGATCATGTTGTTTATGCTAATGTTTATGTATATGTATGTATGTATCCATGTATCTATGTCACTGTTCGACAGGGTCATCAGGGATCATTCTTGTGGAAGAATGATTGCTTATGTAGGTGAATGGCATGAAGAGGTTCGTGGTCTGACAAGAAATCAAGTGGAAGAGTAGTCATGACAATATATATGAGATCAATATCATGTGGATATGAATTGATATTGTATGCTTGTATTATTCCTATGTTTATGTTATGGAAAAGATATACTGAGGAATACATCATCGAAATGAAAGCAGCGTGGTTTGCAACATGCTAGTATAAGCATGGATGGCAGAGAGACACTGGAAGCAAGGTTGCTTGATAGAGACAATGTGGTTCTGGATGTGTGGTACTATTGTTGTGCATATGTTGTATATGTTGCATCTGTGATGTTGTGCGCATGCGGTGTTGTGCATATATAGTGTGTGTACATGTTGTTTATGCAATGTTATGTATAGGGTGGTATAGATAGTGTTGTGTGAATGTTGCATATGCAGTGCTGGGTATAGATGGTGCTATGTACATGTTGGATATGCAGTGTTGTGTACATATTTTATTGTGCACATGATGGATATGTGGTGTTGTGTGCATATGGTGTTGTGCGCATGTTGGATATGCAGTTTTGTGTACATAGGGTGCAATGTACATGTTGTATATGCAGTGCTATGTACCTATGGTGTTATGTGCATGTTGTACATATGGTGCTATGTACATATGGCGTTGTGTGCATGATTGTACAAGTGGTATTGTGAGCATGAGGTGTTGTGTACATGCCGTGCATGTGATGTTGTGTACATGTGGTGTCGTGTACATGTCGTGCATGCGGTACTGTGTACATGTGGCATTGTGTACACATTGTGCATGTGGTGTTTGTACATGTGATGTTGTGCACACGTTGTGTAGGTGGTGCTTTATACAGGTGGTACTATGTATGTGTTGTATATATGGTACTAGTGTACATGTGGTATTATGTGCATGCCGTACATGCTATGTTGCAGGCATGCGGTACTATGTATGTGCATTGTCTAGTCATGGTATCGTGACATGTGCGTTCATTATTTTATACAATGTGTATGCATGTGTATTGTGTTGTGTCGTACATCGGGTGTAGTTGTATGTATGTATTATGTTGTGTCATACACCAGGTGTAGGTGTATGCATTGTGGTGTGTTATACACAGGGTGTAGGTGTATGTGTGGTATGTCAAGTGTAGGTGCATGTATTTCATGGTGTTGTATTTCGTGTTTGGTTGTATCTGCTTGATGCACACTATGTGCATGTACAAATGGTTGAGGATAAGACACTAGGTGTTTTTCGGGTGTGGCAACTGATCCAGAGTGCATACAGAATAAAGACAAAGGTAAAAGCTAACGATTGATTAAAGGATAAGTATCGACATTTTATTCCATTTTTATTATGCATGTAATTTATGCTTTTGGTCTATGATGATTACCTGTGATCTATGACTGTGGTTTATGATGGTTACATGTAATTTTTGATTTTGATCTATGATGGTTGTATTTGAGCTAACCTGATGTGATATGTTTATACATGATGATTTGGTCAAAGATGCTAGTTTGACTTGTTGTGACAAGAAGCGAACATAATTGCAAGTATACCTTATTGACGGGTCACCAATGAGGTATGATTTGAAGTTATTTCAATTTATTTTGAATCTAATGGAAATCATGTGCTTGGTACATGAATGCATGAACATGCCCGATTAGGTGGTTGAAATTGATGTCAAGCATTAGCAGCAACAATAAAAGGAATTGGAATAGGCTGTAGTATGTTGGTAAAGCACTTCAGGAGCAAGGCCATTGTGGGACACTGGTACCCAATAGTGTCCATTGATTTCCATGAGCATGCTATGACCGATATGATGGTTTTGAGGCAGGGATATGCCTTGGTTTTTGTATCTTCCAA
Organism: Pinus tabuliformis; assembly: GCA_031772625.1. NCBI lineage: Eukaryota > Viridiplantae > Streptophyta > Pinopsida > Pinales > Pinaceae > Pinus > Pinus tabuliformis. The sequence goes on from CM062804.1 coordinate 638,872,725, forward strand.
TTTGAGGAAGCCTTGCCAAGGGATGGACTATCCGGGATGGGGGTGGCAATAGAACTTGGAAAGTGTGTGACTGCAAGGAAGGGGGTGACCGGATTTCCCGAGGGACTATGTAGCAGAGAAGGGAAGGCCGTGGATGGATTTGTTTTGGTCATTAGCATTGCCAGATGAAATCAAATGCACATTGGGAGTGTGCCTTAGAACAATGAGCAGGTAACTATTCACTGAGAGGACAAGTGGCGCTAGATTATAGCGTTGGACATTTGATGCAACTTTGACTTTGGAAGTGGATTCTAGACTTCCTCGGAAGGAGCTGAATCCTGGTACCACTTTTGAGGGTGGATGTGTGAGCATATGGATTCCCTTGTTGTGGATGCAAGCATCATATCCTTTTTATTTGTTGGTTACGAAAATGTGCATATGTGTATATGTGTATATTATTGTAAATACAATATCGAGCTGGATTTATAAAGCTCCATATACAATATGATTATTTGTTGGGTGAAGCAAATGTGTATGTGTGTATATGTGGTTATTATTGTAAATATCGTAATGAGTCATGTTATAAAGCTCCGGTAAATTGTATGTTTGTCATGTTTTAGCAGAGGGTCATTGTAAATACTGCAAAGAGTTGTGTTAAAAAGCTCCATGGGTAGTATGTTTTGTTTTCAGCAGTCTTGTTGGTTATAGGTTTCATTGAACACCGAGGACGGTGTTCCCCCAAGGGGGAGGGTTTTGTAACAACCCTGGTTAAAAATTCATGTAAAAATATATAAGACCACAGTCATGGGATGCGTATTCCAAGCTGAATGTTGGGAAAAACATCCTAGCGAGTGTTCATTTAGTTTGTTATGGCTAAGGAAATTGGCAAAGGCAATGGCAAAGGCTTTGGAAAGGCAAAGTGGAATTAATTGGCATTTTATTTATGAAAATATTAGAAATTAGGAGAAAAGGAAGGTGAAAGGTCACATGTTTCATGTGAGGAGGAAATAGAAGGAAAATAATGCAAAATGAAAAAAATAGAGGTTTCATTAATAAAAAAGCTTTTGAGGGTCAGTGGGTAAGCTTGGTCAGTTCAGTTTTGGAACTCTCTCTATATTCTCTCTCTCTCATACTCTTGGACACTTAGAGTTTCCTTGGAGCACTCTTGGAGAGTGTGGCATGCTTAGAGTTTTGGAGCAAGAAGGCAAAGGAAGAGTAAGAAAGTGCAAGAGGACATCGAGATCAGCAACTACAATGGGTTTTTCTTGCAGGTACTGAGTTGCATGTATGTTTTCCTCACTAGTTTTGGCATGCATGGTGCATGCATGTGGTTTATTGGCCATGATCTATCACTGACATGGAGGATTGCCTGGATTGAAAGTGGATTTTCCTAGCCTTGCCATTTCCTGGATAGCCATGGTGTTGTGGGTTCATTTGCTTTGTTTTTTGGTTGGTTCTCATGTTTCCTTAGCTTGGGTTGAGTTACTAGTTCCTAGAGCCTTGGTTGGACAAATGCTCTAGAGCCTTGTAACAGATTGGGTTGAGTTATTAGTCCTAGAGACTTGGTTGGAAAAACGCTCTGGAACCCTTGGTAGGTTGAGTTACTAGTCTTGGAGCATTGGCTGGACAAACGCTTTGGAGCCCGACAACAGTTGTGGGTTGAGTTACTAGTCCTAGAGCCTTGGTTGGAACAAATTCTCTAGAGCCCTGGAAGGCTTAGATAGAGACTAATATGGTGATGGTTTTGTGATGTCTGACTGCGAGGTGGAATCACTGTTTGATGGGCTGAGGTGGTTGGCCATTGCAAGCCCTGGATGGTTTTGGATTGATGTGTTATATGAGATCCCACATTCATGCTTGGACTATGGCATGGGGGTGAATGGTTGAAGAGAGATTTGGCTACACCATTCTACGATCGGGTGGAACCTAGTAGTCCCATACCGAGTTGGCTTTGCATCATTACTATGAGGTTATTTCTCCTTGTTATCTCATGAGTATTATACTGGTTTATATGTGGATTATATGGTTGTTGTTTCCTTGGTATTTCTGTTGTTATTATGGTAGTTATGAATATGTATTATGACAGTGGTTATGTATGGCTTCCCTCGCATTTTTACTTGTATATGAGTGAACAATGTATCTATGGCATAATGGATGAAACTGCAGCCAAAGTGATAAGGAAACAATGCCTCATAGCGAATCTCGGATAAGTATGAGACCCCTATGCTTAGATTTGTTTTTTACACCTATAGATTGCATTGATGCCAAGTGTTTGACAGAATGTCAGTCTTGATTGGGGATGATCAGGCCTAGTCCTGGAGTTATTTTTTGGTTTATTAGTCTTGTCATCATGTGTTTAACGGATTCCAGAAGTTACAACAAGTTCTAGGTAATGACCAGAATTCTAGGCTTGAATAGTGCCTTAAATTCCCCGGACTCTAGCATAGGTCTGCTGGAAATAGTCCTTGGACACATGCACGCAAGCTTGTGGGAGCGTCAAGAGCTCTCTAGACACTAGCATTCCCATAACATGGGAGCGTCTAGAGGTTTAATAGCTTAAAAAATTAATGGGACTCAGGTGCTAGTTAGTAGAAAGGTTGGGATGGTTCTTAAGAGTCCTATTGCTAATGTTGAAGGTCTGTACGGAGTGTTTCTATCAGTTCCACTTCCTTAAAGTGGTTTAGGAGGTTGAATCGTATCATAGTAACTTCTCACCACATGTTTACCCCGATTGGCCAGTTACTTGGGTAGATGTGGGAGGAGGGTGTTACACCAATGTTCTATGACACCTATGACCAACAAACCGCTCAAAACAAAACATATTTCCTATGGAGCTTTATAACCTAACTCGTTGCAACATTTACAATGACCACTATTGAAAACATGACGATCATATTGTTTATTGGAGCTTTATAACACAACTCATTGTGGTATTTACAATAAAAACCACATATATGTATGCACATTTCTTCAACCAACAAATAATCATACTTTCTATGGAGATTTATAAACACAACTCAATACAATATTTACAATAATATACACATATATGTATTCACATTTTCTTTAAGCAATAAATAAAAGGATATGGTGCCCACATTAGTCAACAAGGGAATCCAGAGGCTCACACCTCCACCCTCAAAAGTAGTACCAGGATTCACCTCTTTCCCAAGAAGTCCATAATCCACTACCAAAGTCAAACCTGCATCCAATGTCCAGTGCTATGATCCTTGCGCTACTTGTTCTCTCAGTGAAGAGTGATTGTCTCTTCCAGGGCACACTTCCAATGTTCTTCTTATTCCATCTGGAAATGCTAATGACCAAAACAAATTCATTCCTTGACCTTCCCTTCTCTGCTACATAGTCCCTCAGGCAATCTGGTCAACCCTTCAATGCAGTCACACACCATCCAAGTTTCGTTGACATCCCCTTCTCTGCTACACAATCCCTCGAGCGATCCATCCCTTAGCAAGGTTTCCTCATATTAGAAGATCAAAATACCAAGGCATATACCTGCGTTAAAACCATCATACCGATCATAGAATGCTCATGGAAATCAATGAACACTATTGGGTACTAGTGTCGCAAAATGGCCCTGCTCTTGAATGCTTTACCATCATACTATTGCATGTTCCAATTCCTTTCACTGTTGTTGCTATAATTCTTGCAGCTAGTTCCAACCACCCAAATCAGGTATTTTCAACCACCCAAACCAGGAATTTTCCATGTTTTCCTGTACCAAGCACATAGTTTCCATTAGATTCAAAGGGAATCGAAATAAATTCAAATCATACCTCATTGGTGGCCCGTCAACAAGGTACACTTGCAAAAAAATTTTACTTCCTGTCACAACGAGTCAAACTAGCTTTTCAATCAAATCATCATGTATAAGCATATCACATTCGGTTAGCTCAAACGCAACCATATTAACTCAGAGTCATAGATAATGTGCATAATTAAAAAATGAAATAAAATATTGATACTTATCTTTCAATCAGTGCTTTGATTTGCCTTTGTTCTTTATCCTTTCCGTATACACACCGGATCGGTTGCCACACCCAGCTAACACACAATGACTTCTCTCTTCAATCATGTACACATACACACAGTGTACATCACAACACATACACCCACACACAACATACAACACCATACAATACATACACCTACACATGGTGTACAATAGAACACATATTCCTACACCTGGTGTGCAATCACAACACATACACCTACACCCCGCATACAACACAACACATACACCTACACCCGGTGTACAACATAATGCATATACGTACACAGAGTACAACACAACCAATACACATGTCACAATACAACGACTACACAATACACGTAACATAGTACCACATATACGCAACACTACATGTACAACATGTACACAATACCACATGTACGCAACACAACATGTACACAATACCACATGTACAACATGTACAAAGCACTACATGTACAACATGGGTCCTAACCTGTGTAGTCTTTGCAAACCAAAACTAGAATAAGTGGGTGATATATTTATATAGTGCACTTCTGCATAAGAAACATGGTTCTCTTTACTACAAGATTATGTCTACAAGTGGTTGTATCTTTCTCTTCCTTTTAGAATTGTTTAATTTATTAGTTTCTGATATGGGAAACCATACGACTCTTCCTATTCGTATATCAATGAGAATTTGCAAAGACGTGGTGTTGTGTACATGTTGTACATATGGTGATGTGAACATGTCATACACGCGGTATTGTGTACATGTCGTACATGTTGTACTATGTAACATGTATTGTATAAACGTTGTATTGTGACATGTGTATTCGTTGTGTTGTACTCTGTACGTATATGCATTGTGTTGTACATCGGGTGTAGGTGTATGTGTTGTGTTGTACACCAAGTGTAGGTGTATGTGTTGTGATTGTACACTAGGTGTAGGAGTATGTATTGTGTTGTACATTGGGTGTAGGTATATGTATTGTGTTGTGTTGTACACTGTGTGTAGGTGTATGTGTTGTGATGTACACTATGTGTATGTGTATGCGACTGAATTGAGGAGATTGCATTGGGAGCTTGCCGGGTGTGGCAACTGATCTGGTGTGTGTATGGAAAGGATAAAGAACAAAGGTACAAGCAAAGAACCGATTGAAAAATATGTATTGATATTATATTTTAGTTTTTAATATTCACACGATCTATGATTATGAGTTATGATGGTTGCATTTGAGCTAACTGAATGTGATATGCTTATACATGATGATTTGATCGATAAGCTAGTTTGACATGTTATGACAAGAAGTAAACAAATTTGCAAATGTACCATATTGACAGGCCGCCAATTGGGTCTGGTTTGATTTTTTTTTTCAATTCCTTTTGAATCTAATGGAAACTATGTGCTTGGTACAAGAAAGCATGGAAGTGCCTGGTTTGGGTGGTTGAAAATGCCTGGTTTAGGTGGTTCGAACTCGCTGCAAGAATGTTAGCAACAACAGTGAAAGGAATTGGAACATTCAATAGTATGATGGTAAAGCATTCATGAGTAGGGCCATTGTGGGAAATCAATACCCAATAATGTCCATTGATTTCAGTGAGCATGCTATGACTGGTATGATGGTTTTAAGGAAGGAATATGCCTTGGTATTTGGACCTTCTGATGTGAGGAGACCTTGCCAAGGGATGGATCGCCCGAGGACTATGTAGCAGAGAAGGGGATACCAATGAAACTTGGAAGGCGTGTGACTGCACAAAAGGGGTGACCATATTGCCCGAGGGATTGTGTAGCAGAAAAGGGAAGGTTGGCGAATGAACTTGTTTTGGTCATTAACATTTCTAGATGGAATTAGAAGAACATTGGGAGCATGCCCTGAAACAACGAGCCGATAACTATTCACTAAGAGAACAAGTAGCGCAAGGATCATAACGTTGGACATTGGATGCAGGTTTGACTTTGGCAGTGGATTATGGACTTCCTGGGAAGGAGGTAAATCTTGGTACTACTTTTGCGGGTGGATGTGTGAGCCTCTCGATTCCCTTACTGACTGATGCAGGCATCGTATCCTTTTATTTGTTGGTTAAAGTAAATGAGCATATGTATATGAGTATATTATTGTAAATATTGTATTGAGTTGTGTTGTGTTTATAAATCTCCATAGACATTATGATTATTTTTTGGTTGAAGCAAATGTGCATAAATATATGTGGTTGTTATTGTAAATACAATAATGAGTTGTGTTATAAATCTCTAGTAAACGATATGATTATCATGTTTTCAACAATCCTCATTGTAAATGCTGCAACAAGCTGGGTTATAAAGCTCCATAGGTAGTATGTTTTGTTTTCAACGATTTTCTAGTCATAGGTGTCATAGAACATCGAGGACGGTGTTCACTCAAGGGGGAGGGGTTTGTAAGAACCCCTGATTGATTTTCCATGTAAAAAAATATAAGACCAAGGTCAATGGACACGTATTCCAAGCTAAATGGTGGACAAATATTATAGTTGGGATCACTTTCAGTTTAATTAATGGCTATGGAAATTGGAAAAGGCAAAGAGTAAATAATTGGCATTTAATTATGAAAACAAAGGAAAATATGAGAAAAGGAAGGTGAAGAGACACATATTTGCATGCAAGGGAAATTAGAGGAAAAATGAAGAAAATAGAAGCCTCAATGATAAAAAAAGGCTTCTAGGGATCAGTTGCTAGCTTTTGTCAGTTCGAATTTAGAGCTCTCATTTCATTCTCTCATGCTCCTACACACTTAGAGAAATCTTGGAGCACTTGAGCATTCACTTGGATTGGAAAAAGAAGGCAAAGGAAAGCAAGAAAGCACAAGGAAACATTTGGATCAGTACTTATAACTGGATTTCTTTGTAGGTAACAGGTTGCATGTGTGATTTCCTTGTTGATTTCTGGATGCATGGTATATGCATGCAATTTTCTGGTTATGTGTTGTCATTGACATGGAGATTTGCCTATAGTGACAATGGTTTTAGCCTTGCCTTGCCATTTCCTAGATAACCATGGTGTTGTGGGCTTTCCATTTGTTATTTTTATAATTGGTGCCAAGGTTCCCAATGGATGTGGGTTGGAACAAATGCTATGAAATCCCTGGGACAACTTGTGTTGATTTATTAGTCCTGGAGCCGAGGTTGGGACAAATGCTCTAGGGCCCTTGGTGGTTTGAGTTACTAGTCCCTTAAGTCGGGTTTGACAAATGGTCTAGAGCCCTGGAAGGATGTGGGTTGAGTTACTAGTTCCCGGAGCATTGGACAACTTGGGTAGATACTAGTCTGGTTGATGTTAGTGATTTCTGGACCACAGAGGTGGAATCACTGTGGAGGAGGGTTGAGGTGGTATGGCCTCTAGAAGCCCTGGATTGGTTTTGTTTTGGTTTAATGCATATGATCCCACATTCATGCTTGGAATATGGTGCAGGGGTGATTAGATGAAAGCGAGATTTGGTTCAGCCCAATTTATGGTCGGGTGGTATGTGGAAGTACCTGACTTGGTTGGCATTTTCATATGTTAATAAGAGTTATTTTTCTACTGTGATTCATGTATAATTGTAGTGATTATGTTGGTGATGTTATGGTTGAGTTTCCATGGTTTCTATGTTGGTTATTTTCTCGTAACACAATGTATGTTATCTATAGCTCTTGTCATGTTTTGTTAAGTTATAAAACGGTTGATGAATGCATGGACTAACATGTGTTATTACAACTAGTTAGAGAGGGGATAGAGCCTTCTTGGTGATTCTCAGATGAAGACTATCAAATTATGATCAGATATGCATTTATGACCCGTATCTTACATGTTTGCTATATGTTTGACAAAATGTCTGTTATGGATTAGGAATATTTGGGTCAAGTTCTTGCTTAATTTTTTATTGCATAGCATCATTAGTACCTTTGATTGCATTCTGGAAAGTTTCAGGCAATTCCGAGTAGTGGTATGGAGGCTAGCCTAAAAAGGTGGCACAAATCTCGGGACCGCATGCTTAGAATCAAAGAGTTTAGGCTATAATCACATGGAGGCAAGACTATGAGTGTAGTTATAGCCTTATAACCACATGGAAGCAGTGTCAAGGGTGCGGTTGTGGATCTAGGTCAGTGAAACAAGGTTACAACTCATGGATTGACCACCTGGGGTGTTTCTTCAGCTCCTTGGTGATCTGCAATCCCTGTAGGATGTCAGTTTACGATCAATTTGTAGGCCCTGCTTCCTTAGCTGGAATTGGGAGGTCGGGTCACGTCATAGTGACACTCGTCTCATGTTTACCCTCACGACCTTGTGAATATGGGTAATTAATGTCGGAGGGGCGGTTACATGTGGCACCAAAACTTTCCAAGAGCATTCCCAAGAAAGGATAATGATTAGAGATTCCAAAGATTACAAGGGTAGGTTCAGAGGCCTTACCCAAATTGGAGTTGTGGAGATTGATGGCATTACTGGATCAAAGATGGGAGACTAGGGTTGCATGAAGAGACCGAGACTATCCCATAACCATGACCCATATTCACAAATGGCCTTCTTGTCCTCAATATTGTTGAAAACAACAACGAAAAACCCCCGAGCCATGGGATAAATATTCAAATCATTCGTTAAACAAGGTTTCCATGTCTTAGAGATCTATTTATGTAGATCTATGAGTCGCTGCCAAAGTCTATTAAACTTGTAAATCAAACCTTGCTTCGAAAAAAACTTCTCGCTACTAAAAGCTTCCTCCTCCAAAGGAACATTGAGGGGGGGAAATTCTTGAATTACTGGGAGGCTAGATCCAGGTTTCATAATGGAACTATATGAAATCGAAGAAGAGCTTGCTTGTCCAACAACCATTCCTGCAAAAGAAATTGTCTTCATCGTTGAATCACTGAGATTCACTATTGATTAGATTGCCGCAAAGATCTGCAAAGAAATCCACTCGATCTAAGCATAGATCAGCCAACTAGGGCAAAACGCTAGCCATCACAAGGGTTTTTAGAGCTCTGCTGATGAAAAAGTTTGTTATTAGATTAAATAGGTTTAATTTTTAATAATTAATATTATGAAATAAAAATAAATTAAAACATTATTTTCAATATATTTTGAGAATAAATCAATTTTATAATTAACAAATTCCGTTTTTTTATTAAAATAATAGGAAAAATGTCTAAGATGAATATAATTTAGCTTTATTTAAGATTTTTATATGAAAATAATAGTATTAAGGATTTGACCAATTCTAAATCCAAGTCGTGATGATGAACCATACATAGTGGTTTGAAACACATTGACAACAAAAATTGCAATGTCATTTACCGGAAGTATTCTCCCTTAACATTATGAATCGTAGAAGTTTGTATTCTAAAATCAAAATAAAATAATCAACATGTTGGATAACCATAGTTTTATCATTATTTACCATATGTGTATTATGATAAACGATATGTTTAAGGGTTTTTGTATTTAAAAATCAAATTGAATGATTGAAAAATCAATAGAGTTTTAGATCGATATGAAATGTATCCTTGATAACTAGAAAAATTTATTACAAGATTAGATGACACTTGGGTTTTTTTTTAGTTGTTTTTTTAGTATTTTTACGCCGAAGGTGTCCCTTTATGGAGTTGGTTGGGCAAACATTGTTCAATCCAGCCAATCCCATGGCTCCATTTTTCATCGTTGTCCATCCCGTCGAAATTTGACATGTGGAAAGTCACCGCTGAACAAGTTGCTGCTACTGCCAATACCTCATACAAAACAATATTGGACGCCCTTTGGAACCATTTCACTATCACCACCACCGTGCGGATAACCGAGACCATAACCGCCAACTTCTCTCGTATGAGTTTTCCCTTTCTCTGCTACTACTAATGCCTCAGACATAACAACATTGGTTACCCTTTGGAACCACTGCACTATCACCACCGTTGTGCAGATAACCGAGACCAGAACTGCCAACTCCTCTCGTATGAGTTTTCCCTTTCTCCTAGCACCCCATGGCTGCGCCATGGATTACTGCACTTTTATTTCAGATATCAAGGTTCCAATATACTGAAGATCAAGAACGCCTAATTTGTCCAAAAACCAAGAAACCCCCAAGAAAAAAAATCACGATACTGCGAGCTCAATTTAACAGGCAGTCTCAAGTGCAGGGTACATTATGAGAAAAATTCTTAGACAAATGCATATTGATGAATTTGCTTCTTGGTTTTTGTAATGGTATTGTATGGATCTGAACAGACAGAAATAAAATTATATGCAAACATCAATCTGCGTAACCAATTTGTCACTAACTACTGTGAGTCGAGGAATGAAGGAATTGTCTCAAACCAATATGTCACTAACTACTATGAGTGGGTAGGCTTTTTGGGGTATTTTAAAAGCAAATGAGGTTGAACCTTGGAAAGAGAAATGAGAGAGCCAACCAACTAGATTCCAACTCTCTCTTGCCATATCAACGACCCCTTTGCTATAGTATTGGAGCTTCATAATGTTCCCGCTTTATTTTGTTAATGTGGCAGAAAGAAAAATAAGCCAACAGTGTAAACCAACCAGCCATGTCGACCATTAATCATCCTTGTTCATATATAATTTATTAAGTTTGTTCCCAATTGAATTGAATTGAGTTGTGCTTTGCAAGGGATATGACAAGTTGCCAGACGTTGTACAGTTTGGAATTGATTGAAGAGGGTGGGTGCACAGACCCAGTAAGTTGGTTGTTACTCAACAGAACCTCCTGAAATCCCTTTGCATTAGCAAATCCCTCAGGGATTTTTCCAGGAAAATTATTGGAATGTAACCAGACCTAAGTCGGGGTTATAATCCCTGTAATCACGTCCACACCAACATTCGGTTGTGAGGTGCGTTGCTGGCTATTAGCAATGAATACCTGCAAATTTGTGTCACTGAGGTTACTAGGAATAGCCCCCCTAGATAATAGATAATTATAGGGCAGACTGAGAACCTACAAGCTTCCCAAACTCCCCAAAAATGAGGGAATTTCCCTCTTAAGGCTGGTGTTATAGAGTGACAAGTTGGTGATTTTTTGGGAACCCAATATATCATTACCCACTCTCCAACCAGTGGATTTGTTCAGAAAATTGTTGTTTAAATATATCCTACTTAAACTTGTCAAGTTTATGAAAAAAACATCCTAGATGTTATTGAATTCATTGGCGTTTAGAAAGGCCATTTGCAAATTTGGAAGCCCATTGAAACTACATAGCATTCCAGTGAATCCATTATGTTGCAGGGACATGGTAGTTGAATATTTGAGTTGGTTGAGATTTTTAGGAAGCTTACCTCTAAAACCGAGATTTTGCATCGAAATTCCTGTGACAAAGCCTCCCTAGCACTGTATATGACTCCAGACCCAGCAAGCATTCTTTCCTCCCAGTGACTTGTAGAAATTCTCACTGTAGATTAAACTGATTATGCAATGTACTAAAGCAAAATACTTAATCTACTTCTACAATCAAACTTGCAGAAGCTTAATCGATTTTGAGCAAGATCAAACATAACACATATAACAGAGAAGAAGATTCAATTACACATGAAACACAGAAGAATACTGTGGGGAAAGCGTCAGCTAAAAACCCCGCTATCTGTATTATCATACAAGTGGAAATATCTCAGGATTACACAAAGCTTTAGCTCTCAAGCTATCTAGCTCTCAGTAAAATCCCTCATTGCTGCTCATAGACAGAATAGACAACACATATGCCTTCTCCTCTGTCCTCCAAGCCTCCTATTTCCTTGCGCAGTTTCTCCTGGGTCCTCCAGTTGTAACCTGTGTGATTCTCACCTCACACACTGCACTGATCTCTGTAAGAACTGTGAAATCCTCAAGGAATGAATTCCTTCTACATGCAAGAGATATTCACATGAGAATATTCTAGCAACTGATAGTACACTGTCCCTGCCTTTAATCTCAACTGGGTCTTTGTCTGAACTGACACGCATGAGTTATTTATGAGAGAATATTCAGTTATCTTGAGAACACTAGTTGCATGCATGCATGCATTAACTGACTTAACTCACAATTGGTTCGTCCAACTGTTTGGAACTAATTTAACTGGACTTAACTTAGTTAACTGAGGTAACTAATTACAACTCATCCTTATCTCCTTAATTAAGGGATAACTTCCTCAATCAAAGGGATAACTGTTGCATGTATTCACAAAGACTTCATGTTTGAATTTCACCAACTAATTAACTCAAGATGAATTAATTAATTATTTTTCAAACAGTTGGTGACACTAAATTCAAATTTTAATTCAAGGACAAATTAAAATTGGAATATATCCTGAAATGTTATCTATAGCAATGTTATTTTTAGCATTTCTATTTTTAGTATTTCTTGTTGTTATTTTCAACACTCCCTCTCAACAAGAAAGGGATTATCTGTCACCCCGATCATGTCTATATGGAACTCGAATTTACACTTTGACAATGCCTTACTCAAAATGTCAGCATCTTGCTCCTCGGTCGAAATATACTGCAACAACATGATCCTCCTCGCCACAGAGTCTCTGAAATGATGATACCAAATGTCGATATGCTTGGACCTATCATGAAATACTGGATTCTCAGCGAGTTTGATACAACTCTGATTATCACAATAGATCACAGTTGGATGCATCCTCTAATCAAACAAACCAACTAGAATTTTTCGAATCCAAATGGCCTCACATGTTGCCTGACTTGCAGCCATGTATTTAGCCTCTGCTAAGCTAAGTGCAATTGACCTCTGTTTCCTGTTGTACTAAGAAATTGCAGCTGAACCAAGGTTGAAAATTCCTCCTGATGTGCTCTTCCGATCTGATGGACTCCTTGCCCAATCTGCATCTGTGAAACCCTGTAGCTTCACTCCCTCTGACCGTCTGTACCATAATCCAAACTGAGATGTGCCTCTGAGGTATCTCAAAACATGCTTCGCTGCCTTCCAAAACAGCTTGGTAGGCTGAACCATAGCTTGACTCAGCTGGTTCACCGCATAGCACAAATCTGGTCGTGTGTTCACTAAGTACATCAGTGAACCCACAAGTTGCCTGTACACAGTAGCTTCTACTACTTCTCCTGAAGTAGCATCCTCCTTCCTCCAGTTACCTGCTAGAGGAGTCTGCATGGGCTTGCACTTCTCCATGTGGAATCTCCTGAGTATCTCATTGGCATACTTGCCTTGAGACACAAACACTTCCCCATCCTTTTGCCACACTTCCATGCCTAGAAAGTAGTGCATGAGACCCATGTCTTTCATCTCGAATTCTCTTGCAAGGTCCTCCTTGCAAGACATGATCAACTGATCATCACCTGTCAATATCAGATCATCAACATAAAGAACAATGATCAACTGCTTACCTTCCACCATGATGTGGTACAAGTTCGCATCTGCTTCACTCTTTGTGAAGCCCAACTCAGTGAAGTAGTTGTCGATCCTGGTGTACCAAGCACGAGGTGCTTGCTTCAGCCCGTACAAAGCTCTCTTGAGTCAGCACACATGCGACTCATGATCGAAGGTCTCAAATCCTTTCGGCTGCTCTATGTACACCTCTTCCTCAATCTTGCCATTGAGGAATGTAGTCTTCACATCCATCTGATGGATCTTCCAACCCATCTGTGCTGATAGTGCCAACATCGATCTGATAGATGAGTACCTTGCTACAGGAGCAAAAGTCTCATCATAGTCGATCCCCTCAACCTGTGAGAAACCACGGGCAACAAACCTTGCCTTATGTTTCTCCACACTACCATCAACAACTTGCTTTACCTTGTAAATCCAACGGGAACTCACAACTGACTTGTTCTCCGGTCTTGGAACAACATCCCAAACACTGTTCCGAACTATGGAGTCATACTCCTCCACCATAGCATCAACCCAAACCGGCTGCTACACTGCTTCCTCAAAGGAAGATGGTTCAGTCTCTATACATTCCCCAACAAGGGCCATGTAACCAGTGTACCGTGTGCACTGAGAAGATGGCTCTCCCACATTCTCTCTCGCATTCAACAACAATTTGTCATCTTCTCTCGTGCGCTTTCGCCCATCTCTGGAAGACTTTGCATGAGTGGATATCTCCACTCCTGAAACCTCTGCATGTGGCTGCTCCGCATAAGTCTGAGGCTCCTCCTTAGGAACCAAAAGTTCCTCCTCTGCCTGCAACTTGAGCTCCCTCTCAAGGGAAAATCGCATGGTCTTCAGCTCATCGAACTTAAGATCTTTGCGAACCACTGTACTCTAACTGGTAGGCAAATACACCCAATAGTTGTGGGGTGTATCAGTGTACCCCACAAGTATCCCCAACTCAGTTGTCGGCTCAAGTTTCTTCTGGGCATCCTTGGTCACATGGAAATAAACCGATGAGCCAAAGATCCTGAAGTGACCCACATCTGGTCTCTTCCCGGAGAAAGCTTCCTCTGGTGTCTTCATCCCAAGTATGCGATGCAGGCTTCTATTCTGCAAGTAAAACATTGTGTTGCATGCCTCAGCCCACAAATGAAGTGGTAGGCCTTGGTCATGCAGCATCGCCTGAGTTACCCCCACAATCGTTCTGTTCTTCCTCTCGGCCAACCCATTCTATTGTGGGTTATGAGGTGTCGTCAACTCCGTTTAATTCCTTCTGCAATAGAGAAGTCCTTAAACTCTTGAGAGACATACTCTCCACCATTGTCGCTTCGCAAGGCCCTGATATTCTTTCCTGATTCTTTCTCAACCAAAGCTTTGAACTCACAAAACTTTGAGAAGGTTTGATCCTTCTTCTGCATGAAATTGATCCAGCATCTACGAGAAAAATCGTCAATGAAAATCACATAATACCTTTGTTTAGCGGTGGAGGCTGTCGAGAATGGTCCACACACATCTGTATGAACTCACTCCAAGATTGCTTCAGCTCGACTGTCTCAATCATGAAAGGAATATTTTGCATACTTACCCAAGATACAACCTTTGCATGTGTCCACTTGCTCAAGTTTACCTTTGGGAAGTCTGCTAGAAATCTGTAGCATTATCTTCAAGGCCCCATGATGCAAGTGGCCCATCCGTTTATGCCATAACTCACCAATATATTGGCTTTGCACTAATTCCGCTTTGGAACTCAATGCAACACAATCATCTACCTCTAGCTTGTAGAGATTCTT
Source organism: Pinus tabuliformis (assembly GCA_031772625.1). NCBI lineage: Eukaryota > Viridiplantae > Streptophyta > Pinopsida > Pinales > Pinaceae > Pinus > Pinus tabuliformis. Next base: position 638,887,823 of record CM062804.1, read on the forward strand.
CACTCGAATCCCAATCCTCTTGGTCTGACCCGTGGCTATGTGTCTCAGGAACGCCTTTCCTTTACTGAAGACTACATCATAGCCTTTGTCTTCCAACATCGCGACCGATACCAATTTTTTCTTCAGTCTAGGCACATACTTTACATCAGTCAGGGTGAGAGGAGCTCCATGCTCCCTCTGAAACACAACCGTACCTTCACCTGAAACACGGTACTTTCCATCATCGCCCATCTCTATGCACATCTAAAGGTCTTTCTCCTCCAAGGTACTGAATAAACTCTTATCGCCGGTCATGTGGAATGAGGCTCCATTGTCCAGGTACCAAACACAACCCACCATCGATGAAACCATGCATGCGATGAGGGTAAAATCCAATTCGAACTATGAGGCCAGTGCCTCACCATCTGATCCTTTCGAGGATCCCTTCTTGGATTTCTTCAATGGACAATTAGTTGCATAATGGCCCACCTCATGACAATTAAAGCATCTCACTTTAGATTTGTCAATCTTCTTCCCTCCATGAGAAGAACTTGATTTGGAATGGGAAGCCTTCCCTTTCCCTTTCCTCGCCTTACTTGCTAAGGCTAGATTTTCTTCATCATCATGCTTAGATGAAGAACCATCTCTGGTGCTTCTCCTAATCTCCTCCTGCATCAGATCCAACCACAGTCATTCCCAATCTGGCAGTTTCTCTCTTCCATTCACTGAATCCTAGTAGCTATGCCAACTCTTAGGAAGACCGAGGAGAGCAAGACTCACCATATCATCATCAACTAACGTGATTCCTACACTTCCAAGCTCATCTCTGCAGTTGGTGAGCTTTCTTTAGATATGTAGAGATCGTGTCGCCCTTTTCACACTTGATTTTCCGAAGCTTGTCCTTCAGCACCAACTTCCTCTGGTCGTTGTTGTTCTGATATAGATCCTTCAATGTCTTCCACATTGAAAACGAAGTCTCCTTCCCATGGAGACTCGAGACAATATGGTCTCGAACTCCCTCCAGAAGAATCCTCCTCGCTCTCGCCACACATTTCTTCCATTCCGCCAATTCTTAGGCATTAGTTGCTGCTGGCTTGGGGACTTCTTGATCAATGAATTCCTTCAAACCATTGTCCTCTAATACCGCTTCCATGCAATCCTTCCATGCTATGTAATTCGAGCTGCCATCCAGGGCATACTTGAGTCTCAAGCCATTGAACGCCATTGGTGAACTTTGAGATGTGATAAAAAATCGATTTTGTACCTACAATCAAGAACTTCAAAGTTCAAACTTCTCCCTTCTTTGTATACTGTTCTCCGCTTTGATCACCTTTGCTTTGATACCATGTAGAAATTCTCACTGTAGATTAAACTGATTATGCAATGTACTAAAGAAAAATACTTAATCTACTTCTACAATCAAACTTGCGGAAGCTTAATCGATTTTGAGCAAGATCAAACATAACATATAACAGAGACGAAGATTCAATCATACATGAAACACAGAAGAATACTCTAGGGAAAGCCTCAGCCAAAAACCCCGCTATTTGTATTATCATACAAGTGGAAATATCTCAAAATTACACAAAGATTTAGCTCTCAAGCTATCTAGCTCTCAGTACAATCCCTCACTGCTGCTCATAGACAGAATAGACAACACATATGCCTTCTCCTCTGTCCTCCAAGCCTCCTATTTCCTTGTGCAGTTTCTCCTAGGTCCTCTAGCTGTAACCTGTGTGATTCTCACCTCACACACTGCACTGACCTCTGTAGAAACAACGCAATCCTCAAGGAATGAATTCCTTCTGCATGCAAGAGATATTCACATGAGAATATTCTAGCAACTGATAGTACACTGTACCTGCCTTTAATCTCAACTGGGTCTTTGTCTGAACAGACATGTATGAGTTATTTATGAGAGAATTGCATGCATACATGCATTAATTGACTGAACTCACAATTAGTTCCTCCAACTGTTTCGAACTAATTTAATTGGAATTAACCCAGTTAACTGAGCTAACTAATTACAACACAAATATAACTCATCCTTATCTCCTTAATTAAGGGATAACTTCCTCAATCAAAGGGGTAACTGTTGCATGTCTTCACAAAGACTTCATGTTTAAATTTCACCAACTAATTAACTCAAGATGAATTAATTAATTATTTTTCAAACAGCTCGTGAGACTAAATTCGAATTTTAATTCTCAATTTTAATTCAAGGACAAATTAAAATTGGAATATATCCTGAAATGCTATCTATAGCAATGTTATTTTTAGCATTTCTTGTTGCTATTTTCAACATGACCGAGAATCTCCTTGTTTTCCAAATTATTGTACAACACCTTTCGAATGGTTGGGTTCCCAGATTCTATAACAACACTGCATTGAAACAAAATGTGAAGCACCAGGCAAATCTTGAGTAGCAGAATCATTATAGGAATGTGGATTCGTTTCAACAACAAAAAAATCCACAACTAGCGTTTGTCCATCTTAATCCCAATAATGTTTTTTTCACTAAACATCACAAGATTGAAAGCCCTGCAATGTGTGGCATTGAATACCCTCTGAGATAGAACCTCCTACACAACAATGCATCGTAGCCCACCAGTTGTCAATTGTGGGTGTGGTGGGTGGCCTGCTTTTGTGGGAAGGAATGAGAGCCAATGACCACAACTGCAACTTTGTTTATATTTGGGCAGCGGTGGACTATGCAGGTGTATACTCATTAAATATATGTTGGACATCTGTACAATCATTTTCTCTCATTTTTTTTGGTGTTTTGTATGGGCTTTGTGTCCACATAACTATATCTGGAAATCCCTTTTACCATATGGTATTTTCTCCCATCTCTTCATTTCGTTTAGTAATTTGAAACAAATTTAAGTCTCATTGATTGTATTCCATTCTCATCAACACCATGAGAGTTTTTTTTTTCAAAAATTCTTTTGATCATAATGCCACAAATTTAAATCTGGCTTATTGTATTCCATTTCCATCAAAACAGTGAAGAGTTTTATTTCAAAGATTGTTTTCATCATAATGCCAATTCTCTTTGACTGGAGCTTTAAATATTATTTAATTTAAATTAAGATCTATGAGGTACCTCTAAGTGAGTAGGTACATGAATGAAATTTTTAAGTCATCTCGGAGTACATCTGTTATTGAAGCATTCCATCTGAAAATAGCACAAACAATAATATAAATTAAAATAATAGAAATAGATAATAGGCCCATGATATATATGATTGGAATAGGTTGAAAATTTGGAATAAATGGAATGGCAATTTGCACAGTATGTATAATTTGAATTCACCTTCTCACTGCCTCCGTGATGGTTTTGAGTTTGTTTTGTGATAGTTTTGAGTTCGTCCAGCATTTCGTGAGTGTGATGTGATGGAGGTAATTTAAAACAATAGCCACGATACAAAGTTTTGCGAAGGCAATTCTGATATATGAGAAAATTCGGGTCGAAAATGCAACTGTCCAAAAGTAAAATTCCAGGTGACGATTCTGATGGAAATTGAGTTGCGAAATCTCTGAGTCTCCACACCAACAGGGATGGAGCCTACATTCTGAAGATGTGATCATGCAATTTTCTCTATTTCCTACACTTGGTGTGGATTCAACCTACAAGAATATTCAAACAACCAATATGGAGAGAGGAAATTGTAATGTGATAACATGGACCTAATCTGTCGTGTCATCAATCATCAATATGCATTAAAAAGATCCCATGCATTTCTAGTATTTCATTAGAAAGGATTGGTGCGGCGTTTAAAATAGTGATATAATATATTATTTATGATCTTAGTCACTAGAATTTGTATGCTTATACATTTATAATTAACCACTGCAGGTCAACACTATTATCAGAATGCCAACCTTTTTTTAAACATAGGATCTATGAACATATGTGTTGAGTGAGCAACGGGTGGTGTAAGGTCCTTGGGCGCACACATGGTTGGGCGCCGAGCGAGCCGGGCGCGGGCGCGGGCGAGTTGAGCTACACGACGGGCGCGCGGGCGAGTTGGGCCGCATGACAGGCGCGCGGGTGAGTTGGGCCGCACGACGGGCGCGAGGGTGAGTTGGGCCGCACGACGGGCGAGTGTGTGCGCGCGGGCGAGTTGGAACACACGATGCGGGCGCGCGGCGAGTTAAGGCACACGGAGGTGCAACGATGGGCTGAGCTGCTTGCGACGAAACGTTATGACATTACGACACTTGTGAAAATTGCGATGGAGCAAGGGGAGATTTATACGACCACTTGAGCGTGGATTAGTTTGCTTAAAGGCCGACATATGTCCAACGCTTGAAGGGTGTGTAAACACGTATTTGGGGGTCGATCGGGCAAGCCACCACCCACACTAAATGCACATATATATTGGTGTGTGTTTGAGCATCAAAGGCTCATTCGAACTCAAGCCTCTTCGCATAAGAGCTCAAGGGAAAAGACTTGTGCGCAGAAATAAGAAGGACAAGAGCGCATAGCTCATGCGCACTTCTTGATTGTGTCACACATTGGTGGATACACTTGGAGTTAGTCGAAGGTTAGGGAAGGTGTGCCCTAGGGCTGAATAAGGTGCAGATTTATGTCGAGACTTGATGGGGTTGCCTTGGTGGCTCGGGTGAGCACTCGCCCACCGTGCAAGGTGTGCACAAAGGTGTGTAAAGGCAGTTTTGCCATGATTGTAAATTGGTTAAGTATAGACTTGGATTTTGCCAAGGATACTTGTAAAAGCTTGCATTATTGAAAGATTTTTTTATACATATATTATCGGGCAGACTCATTGTTCAGGGAGTTGCCCCTCCCTTTATACTGTGCAATTGTGTTCTTGTTATAGTTGTTGTTGATAATGAATATGTATGGGTGTTCATTGGTATAAAGGCTAAGCATAATAATACGTGGTTGAGAAACACAAACTAAGTAAGAGAAAGTGAATTAGGCGTAGTCCATGAACATAAGTATTGTTGAAAAGAAAGTGTTCGGTGGTGCCGCACCTCGCTAAGAGCAGTTGAAAGACTACCGTCAGCTTGGGGGCATGACAGGTGGTATCAAAGCTAGCTGATGACCGGGTTAACGATGAAGTGCTGATCCCACTGCACTATCGTGACAGTTGGTATCAGAGCAGGGTTGCTCGTGACGAAGTGTAGGTGTGTGAACACTTGGAAGTTGAAAACAGTGGAAAGGGTACTTGCAGGTGAAGGAAGTTGTTTCACACAAGTGGAACAAGGGTTGGTTCAGGTTGCAGGCATCTTGGTGAAGCTATTGGATGGTCGAAACTAGATTGCAAAAGAAGAAGAAGCTGTTAGATATGGCAGCTAAATCTCAGGCTGGGTCTAGTCATGTGCAGGATGCTACTATCACACTTATGGAAAAGGTGTTGTTGAGGATGGAGGTTATGGAAACTTCCTGGGATAAGAAGATGGACTTGTTCGCTAAGGAACAAGAGGCCAACTCGAAGATGAAGGAAGAGTTTGATGAACTCCGAACACAACACGAGTACACTGATCTTATGTGTACACAACTTGAAGTAAGGGTCAAGGAGGTTGAAGAAGCAAGGGACCAGGGTCTTGCAGAGATCATGGACTTGAAGAAATCTCTTGACGAAGCCAGAGATGAGATCGCGGTGTTGAAGAAGGCCATGAGGCATAACTCAGGTGGAGGAGTGCCTCATGTGAAAGTCAAGGAGCCGGAATCTTATGATGGTACAAGGAGTGCAAAGACTCTTGGCAACTTTCTATGGGACGTGGAGCAATACTTGGAACGCTTGGGTCTATCTAATGATGAGATGAAGGTCAAGGTAGTTGCTCAGTTCTTAACAAAGGATGCTAAGATGTGGTGGCAAAGGAGGATGGATCAGATTGCCAATGGCAGTGCTGGTGACATTACTTCGTGGGATGACAAGAAGAAAGCTTTGCAGACCCATTTCAGTCCTCAAGATGAAACGTGGGAAGCAAGGATGAAAATTAAGTTCATAAAGCAGACAGGGAACCTACATACATATCAGCGAGAGTTTACAAGTGCGGTTCTGGAACTTCCTAACATGGCGGAGAGGGACAAGGTGTTCAACTTCATTATTGGGTTGAAGCCTTGGGCACGCAATGAAGTGAAGAGACAGAGGATTAGAACACTTGAGGAAGCTTTTGCTGCTGTGGACAGGTTGGTGGAGCATTATGATGAGGCTTCTGATGATAAGAAGAGGAAGTCCGATAAACCGAAAGAGAAGAAGAAAGATGATGCTTCGAAATCGGATGATAGTTCGAAGACGAAGAAAGCCTTGAAGTGTTGGATATGTGCTGGACCACATACGGTGAAGAATTGTCCTTCTAGACCAAAGGTGGCTGCTATTGCACAATCTGATACGAAGAATGAAGGAGCTTCTGTGGGGATGATGCAGATACTTGGTGCGTCTGCTACTACTGAGGTGGTCTCTCGGAGGGATCCTGAGAGGAACAGGTTGGAGTATGTTCGAATGAAGATTGGAGGTGCTGATGTATTCACTATGGTGGATAGTGGGGCCTCTCACAACTTCATGGGAGAAGATACTGCGAGAAGAATTGGACTGAAATTTGTACCGGCAAAGGCACGGATGAAGACAATGAATTCTCCTCCTATTGAAGTTCTTGGTATAGCTGAAAGAGTGGACACTACTCTTGGTGAATGGACAGGGAAGGTTGACTTCACTATAGTGCGGATTGATGACTATGAGGCGGTATTGGGGATGGAATTCATGAAACAGTTTGATGCCATGATTATTCCACATTTGAGGAAGCTCTACATTTATGATGGAAGGGAGGATGTACCCATTAGTGTGCCAACCATTAGAGTGACAAGGCCTGATTGTAAATTGGGAGTGATGCAAATGGAGGACGAGAAGAGGATGGGAGACATGTGTAAGCAGTTGTCTACTGTTGAGACAAAGCTTACCGAGCAGTCATTGGTCATCAGGACACTTTCAGATAGCATCTTGGATTTGTCAAGAAGGCTAGAGTTGGTTGAGGATGATGATGATGATGAGGAGATATATGTAAGGCCGAATGTCCAGGGAGAAGACCGGGTTACCTATCTACAAAGGATGGAGATTGAGGATCCTGATAGATGGATCGAATTGATTAGTGAGGGAGAGCCTTCAGGCTCTACTCCCTCCACATCTTCTTAGATGGATGAGAAGATGGGCTCATTGTTAGCTGCTCATAGCAGTGAGTCCTTAAAACATGTTGAGTAGGTATGACTGATGGTGCAGGGATGGCTTGGCATCAAGCATCATGACATGTTGCAGATGAGATGGATGGAGTTTCCATGGACCTGAACATGGTTTTCACTTATGGGGATAGATTCTTGATGAGTCAAGAATGTGACAGGTTGTTTTGAGAAACGACTGATGGTGATGGAAGAATGTGCATTCTTGTGGTTTGGGCGTATGGTTGGACTAGCTACCCAACTAGCTTGAGTCATGAGGGGATCCAATGTACAGGATGATGTTACTATTGGGATGAGATGTTGGCACATGATAGACGTGTGTTAGCTCTTGTTGGAGTATCATGACAGAGGTTCACATGATGACACATGATGAGGTCGACATGGGATGTTGCAGTGGAGATTGTGGCAAAGGGGTCGATGATCATGGATTGAGATGATATCTGATATATGACATACCGTTGAGGTGTATACCTTGGTATGGGGAGCTTGGTGACAGATGATTGTCGAGACAAGACATGATGGAGATGGAGTTCTACATATGTTGCATGGATGTTTGTTGTGTGTGGAGGAGTTGACATCATGGATATTGATGATCTTGGTGGATGGCTACCAGGATGGTATGTTGTCGAGGACGACAACGATTTTAGGTGGAGGAGGATGTAAGGTCCTCGGGCGCACACACGGTTGGGCGCCGGGCAAGCCGGGCGCGGGCGCGGGCGAGTTGAGCCACACGGCGGGCGCGCGGGCGAGTTGGGCCGCATGACAGGCGCGCGGGCGAGTTGGGCCACACGATGGGCGCGCGGGCGAGTTGGGCTGCACGATGGGTGTGCGGGCGAGTCGAGCTGCACGACGGGCGAGTTGGCACACACGATGCGGGCACGCGGCGAGTTAAGGCACACGGAGGTGCGACGATGGGCCGCACTGCTTGCGACGAAACGTTATGACATTACGACACTTGTGAAAATTGTGATGGAGCAAGGGGAGATTTATACGACCGCTTGAGCGTGGATTAGTTTGCTTAAAGGCCGACATATGTCCAACACTTGAAGGGTGTGTAAACACGTATTTGGGGGTCGGTCGGGCAAGCCACCACCCACACTAAACGCACATATATATTGGTGTATGTTTGAGCATCAAAGGCTCAATTGAACTCAAGCCTCTTTGCATAAGAGCTCAAGGGAAAATACTTGTGCGCAGAAATAAGAAGGATAAGAGCGCATAGCTCATGTGCACTTCTTGATTGTGTCGCACATTGGTGGATACACTTGGAGTTAGTCGAAGGTTGGGCAAGGTGTGCCCATGGGTTGAATAAGGTGTAGATTTGTGTCGAGACTTGACGGGGGTGTCTTGGTGGCTCGGGTGAGCACCCGCCGACCGTGCAAGGTGTGCACAAAGGTGTGTAAAGGCAGTTTTGCGGTGATTGTAAATTGGTTAAGTATAGACTTGGATTTTTCCAAGGATACTTTTGAAAGCTTGCATTATTGAAAGATTGTTTTATACATATATTATCAGGCAGACTCATTGTTCAGGGAGTTGCCCCTCCCTTTATATTGTGCAATTGTGTTCTTGTTATAATTGTTGTTGATAATGAATGTGTATGGGTGTTCATTGGTATAAAGGCTAAGCATAATAATGCTTGGCTGAGAAACACAAACTAAGTAAGAGAAAGTGAATTAGGCGTAGTCCATGAACATAAGTATTGTTGAAAAGAAAGTGTTCGGTGGTGCCGCACCTCGCTAAGAGCGGTTGAAAGACTACTGCCGGCTTGGGGGCGTGATAGGTGGAGTGCGAGGAGAGGAGTTTTAGATTTTGGTCAATAGGGATAATTAAGTTATTGTAAAATTTAATTGCTTATTTTTAATTAAATAGTGTCTGCCCAATCCAATTATCCATAGTGCTTTTAATTAATTATTTTTTATTAAAATGTATTTTTATTTATTAGAAATAAGAAGTTTGATTTTTAGTTTGTAAATGTATTTTTATTCCATTAAAAATAAAAATATTATATTTAGTTTGTTTTTAAGATGATTTTCTTAAATTTTTTATTTCTTTGGTGTATCTTTGGAGGCAATTGCTAGTTTTATTAGAATTCAAAAACTATAATGTTATGGTTGTAAAATTGCAAAAAAGCATGTTATGATTTTTTCTTTTTAATATTTTACTTTGAATTTATGTTTTATTGAAATTTGAAAACCATGGTGAATAAGAATTGCAAAAACAATATCTTTGTTTGTTGTATTTTAAAGATTTCATGATTTCTAAATGGACAATTTTAACTTTTTAAATAATTATCACCAAAATTCAACTATATAATTATCATGGATTTACAATTTTATATTTTAAATTATATATATATATAACCTTGAAAAACTTAAACCTCTCAAATTATACCATTTCAACAAAAAAACAGCTATAGAATCTCAACTATTTTATTATGTTATGCATTTATTTTTTTTGGAATTTAGTTATATGTGAGAATTGCAATTATTTTTTATTATGCTATGTATTTATTTTTGGAGTTGTCTTTAGTGCGACTTTTTGGACTTTCCGGTGCCGGAATCCGACTAAAAAATTTGAAGTGAAATCTTGATTTGTGTTATTTAAACTGATTTTTTGACTGTATATATGATTCAACACCCTAAAAAACCCATATAGCACTTCTATTGTGCATGGATTACCCATCAAGCTTGTGATTTAAATAAATTTCTGCCAAATTTTAGAGAAACTAGAATATAAAAACCCACCGAAAAAGCTTCCAAAAAATCGCACTAAAAACTCATTTATTTTTTATTAAAATTTATAAATCAAGTTATTTACATATGAGAATTTCATTAACACCCACTTTTCACTATATTTTAAAAATTTGAAATATTTTTAAATAAATAAATTTAATTATTTACCACAAGAATTAGTGAAGAAATTGCAATTTTATATTGTTTTAAATATATAAGTCAATCCATTTCCCTAAAATTCCAAAGTAGTGGAATTATGCCATTTGAACAATATCAATGCCAACAATTCTTCTAAATTTTGGATCAAACATTGAGAAAAAAATTACAATTTTATACCGTTTTAAATATATAAGTCAATCCATTTCCCTAAAATTCCAAAGTAGTGGAATATGCCATTTGAACAATATCAATGGCAACCATTCCAAACATTGAGAAAAAAATTACTAAGAAAATGTATAAAAAAAATAAAAAAACATTGAATATTTAAACTACACTTTTCTCATTATATCTCAAATATTAACAGTGGGATTTCAACCCTTATTTATTTAGAAATTAATTTTATTGAATTTAGATCTTTATTGAATTTAGATTGATATTGAGTGTTGTAGTTTATGCTTAAAGAACACCTTATTACATTGGGAAAACAAATAAATAACACTAACTATTTAGTTTTTGTCACTTGGATTTTTTTAATATTATTAATATTATTATTATTATTATTTTTAGATTAATGAAAGTCAAAGAAGAAATTGAAGTTTTTATCATTTCAAAATATTAGTATTTTTTTAAATCTAAATTAACAGTAATAAGTCTAAAATTGTTATAATCTAACTTTTTTTAACATAGTCTAATTAATAGACATGAATCTCTTTACATATTAACCACTATTAATTTAGTATTGATGTAGAATATAATGTTTTATGCAATTTTTTCTATAACATAATTTCTAACCATGTAACTACCAAAAATCGTATACGCAATGGAAATCTTTAAAATACTTCAAAGAAGTAAATGTCCATTGTAAAATATGCAACTGTATATTGAATATCGTATAAGAATTGATATGATATCATTACAAATGAGAATGAGGGTCTGCTTATATACCATAGGCAGGTGCCCTTTTATGAATGGTCATGTCTCTAAGACATGCCTCTTCATTACTAACTAACTAACCATTAGTTAATTAATAATTATTTATTATTATTGTTATATTTATATTTTTTTATTTTTATATGAATTATATTCATAACATTGTCTCTCTCTTCAAGAATCTTTGTCCTCAAAGCTTATTGAGAATATCTTCTCGTCTCTGAACTTTCATCTTCATTGATACAAGATGATATGATGCTATGAGTGATAGACAAAATTGTCGTATTGAGAACGAATGAGAACATCTTAGATTAATCTTTTAAGGAATCTCCTGATCTCTGGAAATTTGTGTTGAATAGTTATCGTATAACTGATTATGCAAACTTCAGTATTCTTGGGAACATAAATTTGTTGTTTATGTTCTGAGTGATACTAGTACATAGATTGATTATAAAGTATGCCCTTGTGATTCCAATGTCGATAAATAATTCTTCAGGTTAGACTTTCCCTTATCATGTTAGTGGTTGTTTCCTGATTTTCTTCAGGCGTTATTGTTGATGAGTTGGCTACTGAAACATCATTTGGAATGTCCATCATTTGAACTATGACTTTTGCATGTGTCTTCACTTCAGTAGGTTTATCCTCTGCTTGATTTATGATCTTGATTGGATTGGTATTTGTTTCTTTATCTTCAACTTGGATTGAAACGACTAGAGACTTCGATACTACTTCTTAGAGTTGTTCTAATTTGTCATTTAATGATTTCTTATCACTTTTAAGCTTCTTTATTCATGTAAGACAGACTTAGTTATGATTCCTTAGATGTGAAAGTTCGTCATTTTCTGAATCGTTTACTTTGTCTTTAGTATCTTTCTCTTTCTCTTTTAATTTTTTTATTTGTTCTATAATTTTTGATTAAGGGTTTTTAGGCACATTTTTTTTGATAGATTCTCTTTTAGTTCCTTATAAGAACTTTAATTTTCTTCTTTTAGTCTTTGTTTCTTAACCTTGGACTTTTTTATTTGTGAAAGTAATTTCTCATTGTGGTCCCTTAGACGCCAAATTTCCTCATTGCTTTCTGTTGATTTTTCATGACACCAATCTTCGAGATCTTTATATTTCTTTTTTGATGCTTTGTTCTTTTGGTGAAGTTTTACGATTTCTTCCTTTAATTTTTCTATTTGCATATGCTCATTATCATTATGCTCTTCGGTACTAAATAATCTTCCACATGCTAGACATTTTAGATTGCATTTTTTAAATATAAGTGTATCCAGTAATGTCTAGACAAAATGGGCATTTAGTCCAAAATAACGATTGTTGTGTGGGAACTCATCTTTTCTTTCTTCATACTTAGATTATTCACCTTATTTTTTCAACAATTGTCTCCACTTTTTTTTTCTCAACAATTGTTTTTTTGTTCTTTATTTTTTATTTTTTTAACTTTCTTTTTGTTTATATTTACTTTTAACTTTATATATATATATATAATCATTTTTTTAAAGGTTACAACCCTAGTGAAATGTGGCTATTCACCTCTTTGGGGTATAATATAAAATATATGTCCACTTATGTGCTTTTGACTCTGTTAATTTTCTCGACGTAAAAGTAAAACTTACCATTCACATAAAGAGATTTTGTATTCCACCCGGATGCGGGTGTCATCGAGGTTCATTTAAGACGGAGTTACTCCCCGCCGGCAGTTGTCCCTGCACCTGGCACTCTGGCGCAGATCCCATAAACCCACCGCAATTGAAATGAATGCCAAGGGGTACAGAATAATGGTCAAGCATTCGACAATGAATGCGCGCCCAGCTCGAGAGCCCGCGCAGGTTGATTTATCCATGGCTCGGCTTCTGGTTTATGCTATCGCTCTCCTCGGCTCCTTCCATGTCCGTCTGCTTTTTTTCCCGCACCCCTGCTTCGTTCTAGCCGCTTGGGAGTTCATCTGGTATATGGTTTCGGCCTGGTTCGCCTACTCTCGGCCCTATTCTATCTGGTCCTGCTTAATTCCCTTCCCAGGTCTCTCTGTTAGTTCGAAAATGGTGCGACGTCGTGGTGTTTCTCGCCGTGGAGGCACCACTGGCAATCGTGGCCGCGCCTCTCAGTCTGCCCCCCAGAATATAGTTCCACTGGCCTCAGCCTCCCCGTCCTCTCCGCCTTCTGATCATGGCAGGCCCTTCCCACACAATTCCTTCCAAACCACCCGTTTCAAATTCCACAGTAGGCTCAATAAACCCGTTCTGTCAGCCAGTATTACAATGATCCTAGCTGAGGAGGAGGATAAGCCTAACAGCTCTGTTCATACCACTACGTCTCAGTCTCAGGATGATAGCGTTCTTCAGGGAGATGTGGCTGGTGTCGTGTTCAATGGTGACAATATGCAGGAAGAGGGGAATGCGCCTGAAGCTCCTCAGCCTCCAGTGGACTCTACACAGCGCAATTTGCCTGCAGTCGAGCCGGAGCATCCTCCCGGTGGCATTCTGAATTTGGAAACTCCTCCAGGTGGCGGCGACATGGGAGATGAAGACAACGCAGTCGTCACGTGGATGGGCTCTCCTAGCCAGGTGGAAAGGGATGCTCTGGACTCTCAGAAACATGTTTGATGAATTTGGTACAATGCCCATTGTTGATAGTCTCTCTTATGGTCTTTTCATCTTTCTGTTATGCTTCTCTAGATAATGGTAATTCTGTTTTGTTTCAGCTCCTGGTTTGGTAATGATACTCGCCATTATAGTATTATGAATTATATCAGGTCATGGCTTAGAAAGCTATTATTTTTGTCAAATTTTGTATATGGCTATCAAGGCAGAATGATTATCAGTAAAGCCATAGTCGTCAATAGCATTGGTTCACACTTTTGACTGTAAGGGATTTGAAAAATATGTCTTAAGTTTTCTCAATCCCGGGATGGTGGTCAAAGGGGTTTATGTGTATCAGGATATCTGGTTGAGGGATGGCTTCAGCCCCCTCTAAGGTATTGACCTCTTTGTACATATGTTTTTCTCTTTTTTAATAAAAGTAGCCTTTACGCAAAAAAAATAAAAATAAATAAATAAATAAATTTTGTATTCCTTTTGTTATTCTTTTACCTTGAAAATGCCATGGGCAATTACCATGGGTTGCTAAAACCATGAGCTTGTAAACTACTTAATGAAGAATCAAGATAATCTTATCTACTCTTCATTCTCTTACGTATAGTTTTAAAGATATTTGGAAGATTCCTATTGAGCCCCAAACTTGCATCTTCCCTATACACCTTTTTAGCCTTCTTTTCTAGTTACTTGAACCACCAAGCTGTCAAATCATTGCATATTAGTTTAAAAAGAGCTTATAAAATGGTTTCCTAACTATGTCTTGTGACTGCTGTTTGATTTAGATTTTTGCTCAGTCAGCTGCGGAATCTTGTCAGTTTCCGCAGCCATTTTGTTGAAGTCTATGTTACAGGTGTCTACTGGAGAATCCGGCCACATGTGCAAGCTGCAAATGATGTGTACATGGAACGTGTCCCCTTGGTTCAACCGAATCACTCACAAAAGGCCATGGTCAAGGATAGTCAAAGCGGTGGTCAACCTAAGAGTTTTGCGGTGGCAAGACTCTGTTTTTCACCACGTGAAGACTTGCGTGGCAAATTCCTCAATCTCAGGAGGTGTGCTAACACCTGTGGACTGCTCCGTGAACCCAAATCCAACAGCCACCACTCCTTGGATTTAATTGTCACGGCTACCATATTGCTAGATCTCCGGACGTGGTTATTCATGTGTCTGTTTAGCAGCGCAGAATTTAGGAAGTAGTTGTAGCATCCTCAGTTATAAATAACGCGTTATCATACGCTTGTTAGTTAGCTTGATATATGTAATTTTGACTGTTTTACGAGCCCACTGTGTCGTGCTCTATCTTTATCTTATGACTGCATTTTAATATATGAGAAGACAGTGTTCTTAAGTTCAATTTGTGACTGATTGTTGATTGGCTGAGGTTGCAGAGGGCCCCTGTACACCAAGGCTCTGTAACTACTGTATAGTTTCTTGCTTTCTTCCATTATGTTACTGTTTCCATAATCGTTTGCTTGTATATATTACATTGTTTTTTATATTCATGTTAACTGTTGTCCATACTTTCTTTTATGCTTTCTCATGATTGTTAACTGATCAGTGTTTTTCTTTCAGGTTCTTGTAGACAGCCTGGGCAATTTCACATAGCTTTTTAATGACTAATGACATGAAACCATCTTGTCCTTCTGCTGATTTATTTTCTGAGTTCTAATTCCAGCACTGTTTATTTCTTTCAGTTTTGTTTTGCTCATTTACTTTTATGCAATTTAGAAATCAGATTACTCAATTTGTTTATGATTACCTCCTATAGCCAGAGCGAGACTACTGGTGAGGGGTCAGAATAAGAGTTGATGTGATATGATTTAGTTTACTTTTTTGCAAGTTAGTGATTAGATTACTCATGTCATTTTCAGTTACCTCCTAGCCAGAGCGAGACTACTGGTGAGGGGTTAGAATATGAGTTGAAGTAGTATGATTTAGTTTACTTTGCTACATTTTTTGAATTGCTTTGGGTTCAGTTTTTTTTTTCTCTTTTTATATAGCAGCAAGGATACTGGGCTTCATTGTCACTAGCTCACTATTTGGTACATTTTTATTTTCTTTTAGGAATTGATTTCCTCACTGCAAGTTTAAAAAACCTTTTTGAGAATTTAGAAGTTTGGAAATTATTTTAGAGGTCACCATTACCTTGAACGCTTATATCCATACTTGACTTTTGCCATCTCACATTAGGGAATCAACAAAAGATAAACCCAAAAACAAACCAAAAATCACAAATGAGAAAGAATTAAGAAATCAGTTATCTTGCATATACAATGCACTTCACTTCAGCAATTTACGACTCCCGAATTGACAATTTATATAGCAATTTAGGACACACTAAATTGACCAAACATTTTGGCGTCGTTGCCGGGGAAGTGAAACTAGGTAGCCATTTTCTTAAAAAAAAAAGAAAATTTCAAGGAAGGTAAAAATTGATAACTTCTCAAAGTATGCTCTCCTCTTGCACCTAGTGTGATCTGGAGGATCAGAAAAGAGAGTTATTGGTTCAGTAATTTCTTGAGTATGCTCTCTTCTTGCACCTAGAGTGACCTAGAAGATCAGAAAGAGAATTATTAGCCCGACTTGAAGAAAAATAAAAAATGACATGCATAGAGCAAGAGATTCTAGGGAAGGTTTATAGCTAGGGTTAAGAGTTCGACTTTTACAACTCCATCTACTTCAAGGAATAGACATGATACACCTCCATCATCTCCAACTCACACTCCTAGCCTTAGGATTCCTGGAATTCAAGAGGCAGTAGCTGAATTAGGAGACTCTCCCACACTATCCACCGAATCTGAGTTAGGAAAAGACCATTTCTTTACTTCTATAGGAAAACACATTGTAGTTGAGGAAGTAGAATCACCTGAAGAAGAAGAGGGAGAAATTCCTCCTCGTTCGCCATTAGTAGAAGAACCAGAGGATTTTGAAGTCTCTGAGGAAACTATCATGACAGAGGAAGTAGTAAAAGGATTTGGAGGAGGTAAAGGTAGAGGTAGAGGAGGAGGAGGAAACAATGGAGGAGGTAGAGGTAACAATGGGGGAAATAGGGATGGAGATAACTCATTTGGATTTCCTATAGTTGATGAGGAATCTCGAACAACAATGAAAAACATCTCACCATATGTCCTCCCAAACTTCTATGGGTTGCGCAGTGAGGATCCTGAAACATTTCTATTTAAGTTTGAAGTCGTGTGCTGAACTTATGATTATATGGAAGACTCTCAAAAACTCAAATTGTTTCCTTCAACATTGAAGGGAGCTGCTTCAAAATGGTTCATGGGATTAGTCACTCATTCTATTAGGACTTGGAATGATATGAAACAAACATTTTTGGATAGATACCTGCACTATTGTATGCCCACCAATCACAAGGATGAGGTATTCAAAATGGTGCAAAAAGAAGATGAAAACTTGGAAGATTTACTTGAAAGATTTCAATACAACCTGAAAAGAGCAAAAATGAATAACTTAGATGAGGAAACCTTGAAAGACCTTCTATTAAAAGCCATTAGAGATGAATGGATAGATATTTTGAACATGATGGGAAAAGGAGATATATCTCAACTTCCACTTCATGATATAGCAGAGCTATGTGTCCATCTCTCAAGGGGAAAATCTAAAACTGGGAAAGGGCCTAGAGATCCTTCTCTCATTAGAGCAAACAAATCTGCAACTGGATCAGTAAGTAGGGCTGAGATTGGCAACATGCTTGATGAGTTCAAAATTGATATTTTAGGGAGTCTTAGTGAGAAACTAGACACCCTTAAGATACAAAACAAGCAGAAAGCAGAAGCTGAAGCTTTGGCCATCTTTTGTCCGAAATGTAGGAAGAAACATGCTCTAAGGGAATGCCCCTTGGATGCAAAAGTTGTAGAAACATGTGTGATTTGTTCAGAAAGCCATGAGACCAAGGATTGTCCTTCAATTCCTGGGCTCAAAGCTGTCTTTCAAGAAGATCCAAATTCAATTGAGTCTCTTTGTTTTGTTTTAAGGAGACCTTGGCAAGGGCAACAAAATCAAGGGTTTAACAACCCTACAAACTTTCAACCCCCACCAAATTGGAATCCTTGGCAACAACCTTGGTCCCAACCTCAAAGTCCATTTCAATCATGGGTACAAGGTATAAAAAATCCTTATGGGAGATTTGCTCAATTTTATCAATATCCTCCATCTTTTCAAAATCAACAAGCTCCACAACTTCCAAATCAAAATCCACAACTTTCATTGCCATTTCCACAACAACAACAACCTTCTCAACAGAATCAAAATTCCCAACTCTTGCTTCCATTCCAACAGAAGACAAATCAACTACCTTCCCAGCCATTACCAAACCCCAATAATAAAAACCCTCAAAATGCTTACATGGTAGAAGGACAACAATTTCCTACTTATATGATTGTTCCTCTCAATGATGTACAACTCAGATCTAGTAGAGTTTTAAACAAGCCTTCTATAGATACTCAAAAGCAAAGCATTTCTAAGGAAGATTCTCTTGAAGCCAATAAAGGTTCTGAAGCATCTCTTCAAAACCCAAGCACTCAAAAAGAAAAAGAAAAAGAGTCAACCCCCACAACTCCTATAGTTGAGCAACATGCATCTTCATCCACACCTCCTTTTCCTGAAAGATTACAAATTGACAAAGGGGTGGAGAAACAAATCTTGTTGCCTGACTATGATTTCCTAGATGAATTAAAGAATGTCTGTATCAAGATTCCCTTGTTACAAGCCATTAGAGAAATTCCTATTCTAGCAAAAACAATAAAGGAGTTGAGTCTCAAAAGACCAGGAAGGAAACCAAGAGATACAAGAAGGATCCACCTGGTAGGAAAAATTGCAGATATCATGATGGGAAAAATTACCATGCAGAAGTATGTAGATCCCGGTAGTACAATTGTCAAAACACATATCAATGGGGTAGAAATTCCAAATACTTTGATTGATTTAGGGGCTGCTATCAACATTATGAGTAGACAGACTATGGAACATTTAAAACTTCCTAATCTTCTTTTTACACCTACTTTACTGCAACTTGCAGATTGATCAATTATCAAACCAGATGGTGTATTAGAAGACATTTTGGTCTCCTTAGATTCTTGGGAATATCCAATAGATTTCATGATTTTAATTCCCAAGAGTAATCTAGGAGGGCACCGACTCATCTTAGGAAGACCTTGGCTAGCCACAACGGATGCTTTTATCAGTTGTAGATCTGGGGATGTGTATATTTCTGATGGTAATTCGACAAAGAAATTCAATCTGTATCCTCCAGCAAAAGCAATTACAAAAGTAGGAGATAATGAATGGGTCGATGATGAGGACACTATACAACCTGTCTTTACCATTTCTGAAATCAGTGAAGATAATCAAATTCTGAACACATTAGAAAATTTTGAAACATCTTCATAATATGATCACACACAATTTCAGTTAGATTCTGACATTGAGTATTTATCATCTAGACAAATGTCTCTTTACTCTATGGAAGAGTTTGGTAGTTCCGCCATTGAGATCTTTCCAGGTAAAACATTGAATATCAATAAAAACTTGGAAAAATCACAACAGGGAGAGCTAACCAAAATCTTGCAAAAACATTCTACTGCATTTTCATGGGAGTATATTGATATGAAAGGTATTGACCCTAAGACTTGCATTCATCACATCTACATTGAGGAAAATAGTAGACCAATCAGACAACCTCAGAGAAGGATGAATCCAAACCTTAGGGAGATAGTGAAAGAAGAGCTTCAAAAACTACTCAATGTAAACTTCATTTATCCAATTTTAGATAGCCGATGGGTTTCTCCTTTGGTTATAGTACCTAAAAAGAATGGTAAATGGAGGGTATGCATTGATTACAGGGAATTGAATAAAGCAACTTTGAAGGATCACTTTCCTTTACCCTTTATCGATCAGGTATTAGATACTCTAGCAGGCAAAAAGTACTTTTCATTTTTGGATGGCTTTAGTGGCTATAATCAAATTCAGGTAGCACCTGAAGATCAAGATAAGACCACATTTACCTGTCCATGGGGAACTTTTGCTTACCGAGTGCTTCCTTTTGGATTATGTAATGCACCCGCAACATTTCAAAGGGCAGTACTAGGAATCTTCTCTGATCTAATCCATGATTGTGTAGAGGTTTATATGGATGATTTTACAGTTTATGGTGATTCATTTGAAGAGGCATTAGAGAATTTGGAAAAAGTCCTTATAAGGTGTAAAGAAACAAACCTTTCATTGAGTCATGAAAAATGCTTTATGATGTTTACTGAAGGTATTGTTTTGGGACATCATATTTCAGGGGATGGGATTAAAGTTGATAGATCAAAAGTTGAAGTCATCTCCAAGTTTCCTATTCCAAATTGTCAAAAAGATGTTAGAAGTTTTCTAGGATTTATTGGGTACTATAGAAGATTTATAGAAAACTTCACCAAAATAACATCTCCACTCTTCAAATTACTTACAAAAGACTGTGAATTCAAATGGGATCCTGATTGTCAATCAACATTTGAAACTTTGAAAGCAAGAATATTTGAAGCACCCATTTTGAGAGGACCAAATTGGAAACTTCCTTTCCATATTTCTACAAATGCTTCAGATATAGCTCTAGGAGCTGTGTTGGGTCAAAAGGATTTAGTCCCTTATGCCATTTACTACACCAGTAAAAATTTGACTCCCACTGAGTCGAACTATACTGTGACTGAAAAAGAGTTCTTAGTTGTGGTTCATGCAATCAATAAGTTTAGACATTATATAACAGGCTATGAAACTTTTGTCCATACTGATCATTCTGCAATTAGATATCTAATGAACAAACCTGTTATTAATGGCAGAGTTACAACATGGCCCTTACTTTTACAAGAATTCAATATTACTATGTTGGATAGACCAGGGAAACAAAACACAGTAGCTGATTTCTTGTATAGGATCCAAAATACTAACGAAGATTCTCCTGTAGAGGATAAGTTTCCAGATGAATATTTATTTGTAGTAACTACTACGACTCCTTGGTATGTAGATATTGCTAACTATTTGGTTACAGGGAAGCTACCTCCACATCTATTTCCTAGTGAAAAAAGAAGAATTATTCAGGAGAGTTCAAAATATTCATGGATTTCTAACGAATTGTTTAAAACAGGGTCAGATTGTGTGATCAGAAGATGTGTTCGGGAAGATGAAATGCCTAACATCCTTAAGGCATGTCATGATGAACCATGCGGTGGACACTTTGCTGACAAAAGGACGGCCTATAAAATCCTTTCTTTAGGATATTATTGGCCTTCCCTCTTCAAAGATACAAAAGAATATGTCAAAAGGTGTGACAGCTGCCAAAGAGTAGGGAAACCGACTCTTTCAAATGAAATGCCATTACAACCACAGGTACTCATCGAACCCTTTGAAAAATGGGCTTTATATTTCATTGGACCCATTAATCCACCATCTAAACAGAAGAAGTATATATTGGTATGCACTGATTATGTCACTAAATGGGTAGAAGCCAAAGCATTACTTTCTGTTACTGAAAACTCAGTTGTTAATTTTCTTTATGAGGATATTTTTACTCGTTTTGGTGTCCCAAGAGAAATTGTGACAGATCAGGGAAGTCAATTTACATCCAACATGATGGAGAAGCTTATGGAAGAATACAAAATCAAGCACAGAAAATCTACTCCTTACCATCCGCAAGCAAATGGCCAAGTGGAGTCTACAAACAAAGTTATTGAGAGCATCATCACCAAAACTGTTCATCTACACAGAAGAGATTGAGCAGAAAGGCTTCCTGAAGCCTTATGGGCCTACAAAACTACATGGAGGAATACAACAGGACATTCTCCCTATGAACTTGTTTATGGGAAAGAAGTCCTGCTCCCCATTGAGTTTCAAGTCAAAACTTTCAAAATGGCAGTTCAGTTGGGGATGGATCTATCAGAAGCCCAAAAGCACAAAATGGAGCAGTTGAATGAGCTAGATGAGATCAGACAAGAAGCAATCCTAAGAACTGATCTAGTTCAACATCAAAGAGCTAAGTGGCATGACAGATATATCAAAGAGAAAAAGTTTCAAGGGGGAGATTGGGCATTACTATTTGTTTCCAAGTTTAAAGACTTCAGAGGTAAATTTCAGACCCATTGGCTTGGGCCATATGAGATTGACAAAGTCTTTAGCAATGGAGCGGTAAGAATTAAGACCATTGATGAATTTCAGACTCCTCTTATTGTGAATGGCCACAGATTGAAAATTTATCATAAGCCACTCTCAAAAGAGAAATTTGTCAAAATGTTTCAAGAAAATTCTGTAATAAGGCTGGTGAAGAAGAATCCTTCTTCCCCACCAGCCTAGCTTTTGTTCCTTTCTGTTCTTAAAAAGAATTAATAAATAAATAAATAAATAAAATAAAATAAATTTGTATAAGCCTGAAAACCAATCACTGATTGGCAGTCTTATACAGAAAATGTAGAGTGAAAATCAGGGACTCCTGACACTCTATATTTTCCACAAAAAAATATCTCTCATTCTTTTTCCATTTTCACTTCACTTCATTGCCATCCCACTTCATCTCCATTTCATTTTCATTTCACTCCACTCCACTCCATCTCACCCCATCTCATCCATTTCATCAATAAATGTCTCTTTCATGACCATTTCCATTCAGCTAGTTATTATCTAACTATCTTCATTCAACCAAGTGGGTGTTGTGTCAGTTTCCGCAACTGGGATCAGTTTCCGCAGCCAGAAGCAGTTTCCATAGCCACCACTCAGTTTTTCAAATTTACAGTCAAAATGTTAGTGCAACAATCATGAAAATGTAGGTGTGACTGAGCATATGCTATGAAGACAGGGAGCATCTACAGACATCAATAAGGAGCAATTGATTAAAGGCTAATGGACAACAAATGACAAAGATTCCAAGGTATGAGCAAAAATTTCTTTCAAATAGCAATCAAAGGCACAATTTTACATAGTTATTAAACCTTAAAGCTCAACTATGTGCAATGATTATCACGATAGCTCCATTACCCATTACCATTCCACGACATTATCCCATAAACCATGCATTTATTCCCTAAACGGTCTCATGATTAAATTCCGGGTTTAACTCGTAGATGACTGCACTTTCATACCCCACTTGTAATCATGAGATGTGACCTATTTCATTACGGCTCCTCTCCACCGCATTTTCCGCAACCATTCCATAAATGTGTAACATCTCGTACGCATCTGTTCAATTCAAAATTCTGACTTCACTCCATTACCCTGCCATTCTGTTAAAACCACCTCATTCACATACGTCTGCACTTCATTTATTAAACTCACCTCGGCTACCCATCCTCTGTTTTCCGCTTGCAGTTCCTGAACACTCCTGTTACCTGTTACCCGTCTTCCAATTGCAGCCACTACGTTTTTGCCATAAACCCTGCAATCTAGCCATCTTACCTGTGCTAAACCCTCACACGCAGTTGAATTTCAAAACAGAGGAGGGGATGGGACAATTACTCAGGGAAGAACCGGAAGGACCTAAGTATTTAGAAGGTTACCCTCAAGTTAAAGATTTGTTGAAGAAAGCAAAATGGCTACGCTTCATTCAAAAATTTAAAGGCCATAATAAGGAGGTAACAAAAGCCTTTGCACGGTCTTTCAACAGCCAGATGGTGGAAATTGGAGACCTGAAGTTCACGGTCACTGAAGCATCAATAGCAGCTGCCACAGACTTGCCCTAGGAAGGTGAGCGTTGGTTTAAAAACAAAAGCGTGGACGAGGAGGCATGGAGAATCATATTACGAAACCCAGGTATGGACGTTACTGTATTTACAAAAGGAATTCTTGTTCATGCATTGAAAGAAGAATGGGCCAGCTTACTGTTAATCATCCAAAAGTTTATCACTTGCGAAGGACGCTTTGGAGCAATGTACATGTATCATGCTAGGTTATTGATGAACTTCTTAGAGAGTCAAACCATTAATCTGCCTTATTTCTTATTGCTGAGTTTGAAAAATATGAGTACCACAGTCCAAAAGAACATAGGGGACATAGAACCTCATTAATATCATCATGGACTTGTAAGGATTCTCATTGAAGACCAACTGAAGAAGAACAAAGATACCTGGGAATGGTTCTTAGTAAGAAATTACTTTCAAGAGCCATCTGAGGCACCTGAAAGCAGTACACCAAAGACACCGAGAAGGAGTAGGAGAAAAGAAAAGAGTGCCATAATCCAAGACTCCCCTATTAGCAAAACTAAAGAAGTTGGTCAAAAAGAGAAGGAAGAAAGAACTAAGGTCAGAAAACAGAGGAAATTGAAAGGAAAAAGGAACATAGAAGAAGTCTACCAATCACCAGAGCCATCTATAGAGGAAGACCATCAAACATTGTCTGAGAGACTAGTGCATCTTCAAAAACAAGCTGCTACAGCCAAGAAGAAGGAAAAAGGAAAACAGAGCATGGAAGAAGGGAGTACTAGCCCACAGTATTTAAGAAGAAGCAACAGGCTTAGAGGAAAGGGGAGGAAAACACAAGTAAAAGGACCCCACTTCATCGACTTGGGTGGGGAAACACCCGAAAAACCCCCAGCTGGCCGTAGTCCACCTCATCCTCAGTCAAATGTTGAAACTAGTCCTCTAGATGTTGATGTAAGTCCCTCTCGGCCGGAATTAGAAAGCAGTCCTCCTCCTCAACAAGACTTTGAAGTCAGTCCAAGAAAAACACCTGAAATAGATCCAAGTCAGCAGGAGGTGTATGATTACCTCGAATCTTTAGAAAAGACAGCTGCAGGCCCGAGTACATCGTCCACTCTACCCCACATAACACAAGATGCACAAGTCCAATCCTTAAAATAAGAAGTGTTTGAATTAGAGGTTCTAAACAGGCATATTAAACAAGAAAATGAAGCATTAAAGGAGCAGAGCAAAGTGGACAAAATCATTCATGATAATACTATGCTACATTTGGGTCTATGGCAGAAGAAGAACAAGAAACTAAAGAAAAAGTGTAGAAAGTTGAGCAAGGAATTAATCAACCTCAAATTCAGATGTTTGATAAGGAAACCCAGGATGGTGGTAGCACCAAGAAAGAAGAGGAGAGGACTGGATGTACTAGCAGAGGCTTCAGAACATATTGACTAAAGGGGAATGACTAAAATTTTGGTTGCGTGAGGACATGCAACACCTTCACAGTGGGGGCATGTTGAGTCCCAAACTTGCATCTTCCCTATACACCTTTTTAGCCTTCTTTTCCAGTTACTTGAACCACCAAGCTGTCAAATCATTGCATATTAGTTTAAAAAGAGCTTATAAAATGGTTTCCTAACTATGTCTTGTGACTGCTGTTTGATTTAGATTTTTGCTCAATCAGCTGCGGAATCTTGTCAGTTTCCGCAGCCAGCTCAACTTTCTGCAGCCATTTTGTTGAAGTCTATGTTACAAGTGTCTACTGGAGAATCCGGCCACATGGGCAAGCTGCAAATGATGTGTACATGGAACATGTCCCCTTGGTTCAGCCGAATCACTCACAAAAGGCCATGGTCGAGGATAGTCAAAGCGATGGTTAACCTAAGAGTTTTGCGGTGGCAGGACTCTGTTTTTCACCACGTGAAGACTTGCGTGGCAAATTCCTCAATCTCAGGAGGTGTGCTAACACCTGTGGACTGCTCTGTGAACCCAAATCCAACAGCCACCACTCCTTGGATTTAATTGTCACGACTAACATATTGCTAGATCTCCGGACGTGGTTATTCACGTGTCTGTTTAACATCGCAGAATTTAGGAAGTAGTTGTAGCATCCTTAGTTATAAATAACACATTATCATACGCTTGTTAGTTAGCTTGATATATGTAATTTTGACTGTTTTATGAGCCCACTGTGTCGTGCTCTATCTTTATCTTATGACTGCATTTTAATATATGAGAAGACAGTGTTCTTAAGTTCAATTTGTGACTGATTGCTGATTGGCCGAGGTTGCAGAGGGCCCTTGTACACCAAGGCTCTGTAACTACTGTATAGTTTCTTGCTTTCTTCCATTATGTTATTGTTTCCATAATTGTTTGCTTGTATATATTACACTGTTTTTGATATTCATGTTAAATGATGTCCATACTTTCTTTTATGCTTTCTCATGATTGTTAACTGATCAGTGTTTTTCTTTCAGGTTCTTGTAGACAGCCCGGGCAATTTCACATAGCTTTTTAATGACTAATGACATGAAATCATCTTGTCCTTCTGCTGATTTATTTTTTGAGTTCTAATTCCAGCACTGTTTATTTCTTTCAGTTTTGTTTTGCTCATTTACTTTTATGCAATTTAGAAATAAGATTACTCAATTTGTTTATGATTACCTCCTATATCCAGAGCGAGACTACTGGTGAGGGGTCAGAATATGAGTTGATGTGATATGATTTAGTTTACTTTTTTGCAAGTTAGTGATTAGATTACTCATGTCATTTTCAGTTACCTCCTATAGCCAGAGCGAGACTACTGGTGAGGGGTCAAAATATGAGTTGATGTGATATGATTTAGTTTACTTTTTTGCAAGTTAGTGATTAGATTACTCATGTCATTTTCAGTTACCTCCTATAGCCAGAGCGAGACTACTGGTGAAGGATTGAAGTATGAATGTGTAGTATGATCTTAGTTTCATTTTATGCAATTTAGATATCAGATTACTCAATTTGTTTATGATTACCTCCTATAGCCAGAGCGAGACTACTGGTGAGGGGTCAGAATATGAGTTGAAGTAGTATGATTTAGTTTACTTTGCTACAGTTTTTGAATTGCTTTGAGTTCAGTTTTTTGTTTTTCTCTTTTTATACAGCAGCAAGGATACTGGGCTTCATTGTCACTAGCTCACTGTTTGGTACATTTTTATTTTCTTTTAGGAATTGATTTCCTCACTGCAAGTTTTAAAAACCTTTTTGAGAATTTTGAAGTTTGGAAATTATTTTAGAGGTCACCATTACCTTGAACACTTATATCTATGCTTTACTTTTGCCATCTCACATTAGGGAATCAACAAAAGATAAACCCAAAAACGAACCAAAAATCACAAACGACAAAGAATTAAGAAATCGGTTATCTTGCATATACAGTGCACTTCACTTCAGTAGTTTACGACTCCCGGATTGACGATTTATATAGCAATTTAGGACACACTAAATTGACCAAACAATTCCCTTTTGACTTTATCATGCACTTTTTATCAATAATGTAGAACCTTTTTATATATATCCATGTTCTCCTTCAAAATTTACATTAGACTATATATATATATATATTTACTAGAATGATTGAAATATCAACGGCCAAAGGCCTTATTTTTTATTTATTTGTTTAATTTTTTGGGGCCAAAGGCCTAAAAGGTGATATGGAGAATCTCCAAACTCTAAGTGAAACACTTCAATTACACAACACAAGGTTGAAGGGAGGTTCATGGCCAAATGCATTGTGATCATCCAACATGGCTCTGATACCAATGTAACGACCAAAAGTCATATACTCAACGGAAATCTTTAAAATACTTCAAATACATAAATGTTCGTTATAAGACATGTAACTATATATTGAATATTGTATAAGAATTGATATGATATCTTTACAAATGAGAATGAGGGTGTGCTTATATACCCTAGGCATGTGTCTTTCATGAATGGTCATGTCTCTAAGACATGCCTCTTCATTACTAACTGACTAACCATTACTTAATTAATAATTATTTATTATTATTATATTTATATTTATAATTTTTATATGAATTATATTCATAACAAACCACTATTTTTTTTTCACTTACTGGTTCACGGATACCCGGGTCAGTGGGTAGCCGCTACGTCCAGGGTTTTAAACACTGAGTGGACGCCACCCGAAGGGCATCAACACCCCTCGGCCTATTTACTGACCTAACCCCAAGAGCTTTCGGGATTCGACCCTATGACCTCCCATTGGCGAGGCACTTGATTTGATCGATTAAGCTAACTCTTGGGGCTATAACAAACCACTATTAATTTAGTATTGATGGAGATTACAATGTGTTGTGCAATTTTTTCTAGAACATAATTTTTAACTTGTGGCAGACACTAACTACATTCAATACATTTATATATAATCAAAATTTAACCATAATAACAATTTAATCTCTTCTTCTTTATCATTCCCTTCCCTTGCTTCAAGGATAACCATATTTTTATTATTATTTACCATATGTGTATTATGACAAACCATATGCTTAAAGAGTTTTGTAATTAAAAAATAAATTCACTGATTGAAAATTCAATAAAGCTTTGAATTGATATGAAATGTATCCTTGATAATTATAAAAAAATGTTACAAGATTAGATGACACTTGCATTCTTGTTTAATAATCTTTTTTTTTACTATGTTTTTATTAGAATTCAAAAACTATAATGTTGCAAAATTGCAAAATGACATGTTGTTGATTTTTGTTTCTAATTTCTAATTTTCTATTTATTTTTTATTAAAATTTAGAAACCACCCACGTCAACATGAGAATTGCAAAAACACTTTCTTTCCTTATATTTTAAAGATTTCTACATAAATATGTCTCAACATTTTTTATGTTTTTGATTTTTCAAATAATTATCACCAAAATTTAACTATATTTAGTAAAATTACAATTTTATACTATTTTTAATACATAAATCTACCCATCATCTTGAAGACTTAAACTCTTACATTATACCATTTCAACACAAAAAAACTATAAAGGTGTACACATGACAATTGTAGTAACACCATTTTTTCAAGGGTATTTTAAAAATTTGAAAGAATTTTAAATAGATAAATTTAAATGTTTTATGTTTTTCACTATAACTCATTATCACATAAATATTTTATGCAATTTTGAAAAAATTACAATTTTATATTATTTTAAATATATAAATTGATCTATTTTCTTAAAACTTTAAAATATGGAATTATGTCATTCTAAGAAAATCAATTCTAAAATATATTTTTGAGACAAATGAAATTTTTTGTGATTTACCCAAAAAAATCTTTTATAAACTTGATATGGATCAAAAACTTCAATTCAACCAATATATTTTTTTAACATTACAAATAAAAAAAAAAATATTAATTAATTAAACTTACATTTTTTCACTTTATCTCAAATGCTAATAACCTTTTTTTTTGTAAGCTTCGGTAAGACCCAATTACATCATTTTCCAATTTTTTACAACCACACAAGATTCGAACTTGGGTGGGGGATGTGAAAGCCAGGTGGGGGATGTGAAAGCCATCCGCCCCAGCCATTACATCATGCACGTCATGTGCCAAATGCTAATAACCTTGGTCTCAAATGTTAACAATGAAATTTCAAAATATTTAGAGAATACCTTTTTGATTTGTAAAAATAAATAAATATTGGAGAGTTTCCTTTTTCATTTGTAAAAATAAATAAAAAAACACTAAAGGTTAACAATGAAATTTCACAAATAAAAAAACAATAATGTTAACAATGAAATTTCAACCCTTATTTATTTAAAAATTAATATTATTAAATTTAAATCAAAATTACCTATTATAATATGTTGGAGAATAGTAAAAATAAATAAAAAAACACTAACTATTAAGTAAATATATTATATATATATTTTTTTGTTTTATTTTAAAATTTAAATTATTGCAGTAATTTATCCTTCTTATGAGGGTTCTATCGTGAAGCTGATCATTGCCAGTGTATACTAGCGATCGATTGGAGGGGTCAGTTGGTCCCAGCAGGAGCACGGTGACCGGATGCTCCACTTACTCCTACCCCACTTCCAGCTGCCGCTGCTTCTTTTGCTGTGGGCGTCTTATGTTTTTCTAAGCTGGTCGTCTTAGCGTCTGTGTCAGGGCGATCCACTGTTCTAAGCGTATAGTCTTAGCATTTACAAAATTGAGCTTTCTTAATAGAAAGGGATGACTGGCTTTTACATTTAGCAGTCGTTTAATGATACCTGACGATCCATTGTTCTAAGCGTATAGTCTAGCATTTACAAAATTGAGCTTTCTTAATAGAAAAGGATGACTGGCTTTTAGATTTAGCAGTCGTTCAATGATTTCCTTTTTTTGCTGCTGTACAGTGAGAGTGGGGCAGCAAGAAGAAGAAGATGCAGATCTTTGTGAAGACTTTGACGGGGAAGACCATAACCCTGGAAGTGGAGAGCAGCGATTCCATTGAGAATGTCAAGGCCAAAATCCAGGTGGGTTTAGGGTTTTCATATATGTTTGGGTATTCCTCTTTTTCCCTTGACTCCACATTGATTGACTACGGAAAGGAAAATTACAGGCGGTTTGCTTGTGTAGATATCATCTGGTCTATACAAAATTATGATCTTATTCAGGCTTGATATACACGCAAATTAGAATTTTAAGAACAAATTCCTGGTCGGTTTGCAGCAATGCGTTTTAAGAAGTTTGGTTTTATCATCAATTCCGGTGGATTTTGCATTTCGGTATTTCCAAGTTTTTGCATTTCGGTATTTCCAAGTTTTTATTAGTTTTTATATGTGAATGGTTTTGCATTTCCTTATTGGGAAATGGGTTGGGTTACAATTTTACATTGTCTGTTCTATTAAATTTCCATATTAGTGGATTTTGCATTTCGGTATTTCTAAGTTTTTATTAGTTTTTTTTTTGTGAATGGTTTTGCATTTCCTTATTGGGAAATGGGTTGGGTTACAATTTCACATTTTCTGTTCTATTAAATTTCCATATTAGTGGATTTTGCATTTCGGTATTTCCAAGTTTTTATCAGTTTTTTTATGTGAATGGTTTTGCATTTCCTTATTGGGAAATGGGTTGGGTTACAATTTTACATTTTCTGTTCTTAATTTCCATATTAGTGGATTTTGCATTTCGTTATTTCCAAGTTTTTATTAGTTTTTTTATGTGAATGGTTTTGCATTTCCTTATTGGGAAATGGGTTGGGTTACAATTTTACATTTTCTGTTCTATTAAATTTCCATATTAGTTTGATCCGTCTAGATGTGGGTTTCTTGTGTCATTTCTATTGAAGGTAACTAGAAGATGAAATCCATGAGCAGTTGCTGTTTTAATATTTGGGTGGTTGTGAAGGTTGTTTCTGTTGATATTGTTGTTCTGTCTGTTTCAGGACAAGGAGGGTATTCCCCCAGATCAGCAGAGACTGATATTTGCCGGGAAGCAGTTAGAGGATGGACGATCTCTTGCAGATTATAATATCCAGAAAGAGTCAACACTTCACCTTGTCCTAAGGCTAAGGGGCGGTACAATGATTAAAGTGAAAACCCTCACTGGGAAAGAGATTGAGATTGATATTGAGCCAACGGACACCATTGAGAGGATCAAAGAGAGAGTAGAAGAAAAGGAGGGGATACCTCCTGTGCAACAGAGGTAAGCAGCCTCTGGCCCACTCCCGCCTGTTTTAATTGTTTTCAAAAGATGTAAGCTGTCTTAAAATGAATGAATGAACTATCCACAATTTCTAAATTTGAAAGCACTGTGATCCCCAAAGATGTAAGCTATTTTAAAAATGAATGAATAACCTATCATAGTTTCTAAATTTGAAAGCACTGTGAGCTCCCGCGGTGATGCGGTCATGTTTCTATTTTCAGGCTTTGGCAATGGACTAGGTTAGAAACTTAGATATAACGCTGTCCTAATACACAACATACAGGTTTCCTTGTCTGTTAGTTAGATTGTTCGATTTTCTTTAATTCAAAACCTTAGCCATTGATGTCGGTCACGTTTTGGGCATGTATAACATGATTCCACATTGTGATTGCTGTTTGGGATTTTCCCAAAGATGCACTAAAATTTACCATGCTTCCATTGACTCGGTTTTGTATCTTCTATGGGAGTTAGGATTTCAAGTACTTTTGTCCAAATATTCAAACGTACCTGTGTCGCATGCTTTGTTTGAATGTTGTGATCGAGGTTTTTCTTGTAAATCGCAGTACCTTTATACAAGGGCTAGGGATATTGTTGGAAAAATTGAAAAAAGACATAAGATATGCTATACGAAGCATTCTATCTTTGGATGTACATTACATGTTGAGTTCTGTTTAACATTTTTGGTTACTTGAGGATACTACTAAAATTTCAATTGGGTTGGACTCAAATCCTTTGTAAGTTTTAAAATGGATGTCTATCCACACCATAATTTTCACTTCACTGATTCCGAGGTGCTCTCTCTCTCTCTCGTGTGCATGTTCACGCACACAGATATGTATGCTTCTGTGTTAACATATCCTCAACTCTCCTAGGATTAGTTGTTTTCCATCCAAGCATAGAAATTTTGGCAGTGGTTATTTAGCCGACTGAACTTGGCTTGACATCTTCATAAGGTCGAGACTCAACAGGCATTAGCATTTTTACAAGAACATGTTATCTTGTTGCAGTTATCGGCATTACCAAGAAATGCTCGTTTCATGTAGCTAAGTTAATTAGTACATATTACATGGAATCCAAAAATGCTTCCTTTCTAGAAGGTAAAACGGGTTTGCAACTGCAACAGGAAATTATGAGTTGTATTCCCAGAATCATGCCACATTTACAGTGTTGATAGAATCAAACATCTTATGAATGCATTCCTTGAAAGAGGCACCCGGGCCTTTAACTTATTGATCTCAACTATTCTATAGTTCCTGTTTGATTTAAATTTGACGCCTTCCGATCATTAGACATTTTTTTTAATATTTTGATTTGCACCATTATTCGTTTCTTTTGCATTGTTTCATGGTTTTGGCTTAATAAATTTATGCAGCTGCAGGCTATCCTTGAATCTAGTTTGTTTTCTTGTTTCAGTGACAAGAATAGATACATGATAGTACTATTTGCTTTATAACTTTTACATATTATATCAATGTTGTGACTTGTGATGTCTGGCAGAAATACAGGTAATGTAATTTGCTACTCTTGTTCAAACTTTCTAAAGCTATTTCCAAATGTATTTTGAATCAGTTTTTGTCTAGCATTAGGAAAACTTAGGGGCTCAGAATGGTTTGGGTCATCTTTTGAAGGGGTGCTTGTAGATAAAGGATGCATTAAGAATAATTTTTAAAAATCTTCATAGAAATATTCTGTGAGAAATATGGAACTATTCAGTATAAAGAGAGATTGGGTACACCATTTTGACGAGGCGAGAATTGAGATATCATGAGCATTTTGGAAGAACTGCTATTAAAAGTTTGAATGAATGAACATCCAAGGCTGATTCAATTCTTTTTATATTCTCATTTTGCTAAGATGTTGTATATGTTGTTGAATGTAATGCCTTTTGTTTTAATGTATGTTGAACTAGAATACAAAACCTACTTGTGTCCATATTTGTGTATGTTTTTGATAAATGAAAACATGTTTTTTTGTGTTTTTGTTTAAAAGAACGGTCTAGTGCTTTTTGTTGTGTGTAGAAAATTTATTGAGAAATTTAACACCTTGCTGGAAATGGCTGCAATTTCATTAAATTTGTGAAGATCCACTCAAGATTGGGAGTAGAGAAGGGATTAACAAACTTAAGTTGCAGGAGATGAGTTTAACAATTAGATCACTTTAAACATATAAAGTTTATGGAAACTTTACTACAAGAGATGTCTATTAGCTATTCTTTGTGTAAATTTTAGCTACTTCAAGGATCTATCAAGTTTTGCGTTAAGCTAACCACAAAACCACTTTGGGAGTTGGGAATCTAGCCCTTCCAACCCTAGAGAGGGATCTCTCTATATAATTTAGCTATGTTTTTCTGAATAATATTAGGCTAACTATTAGGTTCAGGTTCTGGATTTTAGAATTGAGTTGGGTTGAAACAAGGAAGATAAGCCCTGGGCAATGGAGTCACAGGTTGAGTTCAATCAAGACAGGTTCTATAGGCAACCTTACAGGGCAGGGTAGACACCTTTGCTGGATTCTTAAGGTTGAGGTGTGATTTAGAAGAAAAGACGA
Organism: Pinus tabuliformis; assembly: GCA_031772625.1. Classification (NCBI taxonomy): domain Eukaryota; kingdom Viridiplantae; phylum Streptophyta; class Pinopsida; order Pinales; family Pinaceae; genus Pinus; species Pinus tabuliformis. The sequence continues at coordinate 638,921,335 of CM062804.1, forward strand.
GGGAATCAGATTATACCAGAGAAGTTAAGAATTTTGATACTAATCATCAAGTAGAAAACATTGAGATTATTACTAAGACGGAAGCAAAGTGTATTTTGCAACAAATTCTGTTTTTTTACTTCTTTAGAATAATCCAGAAATCAATGAATAACATATGAAAACAGTGAAGGCAAAGATACAAAGGTAAATGCACTTCACCAGCACAAGTGACACAAGAATCCTATAATCATTGCAACTGTATTACTGAAGTTTGATCAAATGAGGCTCTGTGAGCTACTTTACATTAATGAGTCCTTCTCAAAAAAGTTCCAACCCATAATGCTTCAAAGTTTGAAGTATTAATAGGTGAATGTTTACATAATACCTTGAGAACTAGAATCATCTAATAACTAACCTCATTTGTTTCTCATCTTTACACATAATAGGGATTCAAATTCCTCACTAAGTGATCGAATTCCTCTTTAAAAAGTCAAAAGAACAGATTCAATGCACCTAAAAACTGAATGCAGAAAAACAGGGGTTGCATTTACTAAACCAAAATTAATTTGAAACAACTAGATAGATGCTAATTAATGCTAATCCATCCTTCTACTTCATCCTATTACATGTCTCCATCTCTCAACTACTTCAGATGTGATCATATCTTACAAAAATTCGAAATCTTGGCAAGGATTAGGCTGACTGTCATGTCAATTTTTTAATGTAAAAACTATAAAAATGGGTCTCCAAGTTATCCTCATAACTTTCAAACTGTATGACCTGTGTAAAAAGTGAAAGAGGTTATTGTAGATGAAGATGTTTTTGAGATAAACCACTCTCAGTTTCCACAAATTCTGCTCCAGTTGTTCATAAGCTGCTCTGCAAAAAGATGACTAAAACAGGTCATTGCGCAGTCCGTGTAAAATCTGGAGTAGGTTATTTTACTTTAGCATCTTAGGAACGAAAAGTCCTCCATTTTCCCAAGATTCAACTCTGGTTGTCCACAAAACAATTTTCAAAATGATGACCCAAACATGAAAAACTCTGATATTTTTGCGCATTCAAAGTGCATTTAGGTGCCAAATTTTGTTTTTTAAGGAGTCTATTGATCATTGAAGGAGCCAAAGCGTTAAGGTTGCTCCTCTTGTTTGCACTTTTTCTGCCATCTTTCCCAAACTTTTAAACAAATAGAGAGGCATGTTAAGGCTCTTTCTCCTGGTGAAATGCATGAGCAACCTAACATGGTATTGATAAATTCTACTGAATCTGCCCTCACATGTAAAGTACCTTTTCATTGCTTTTAAAAGCCTATCATATCTGTTCAAGAGAGATAGTACCTTGGTAAAAACTCTCCATAATTACTCCTATGCTGAGGTTTGAGGAAGGTCTTGTACAACGCAGGGTCCAACTCCATGTTTTTAAACCAACAATCTCTTGTTAATGGGATATCAGTGGCCAAAGCAATAGTTTCTTCTGACACTTCAAATTCTATGGTTCCCACCTTTACCAAATTGTCTTTGAGGTTATGAGCAAACTGTTCTGCTACTTGGGAATGAAAACCATGAATTTGACATTTATTGCAAAATTCTGTATAGCCTACCTTTTCAAATGCTGTCCAAATGGCTGGGTCATTTGTCAACATTCCTATGCTTCTAGGTTCCACTCTGATGGGTTTTGCTGTGATCCTTCTCTTTCTTTCTGATGTAGACATCTTAGTTGGTGAATTTAAACACTGTTTTATGCTTGAGGATGATAGATGTGAGCAATACTGATCAATCTACTAGGAGTTGTAAACCTAACAAAATGAACAAAGATGAAGGCAACCAAGTGAAATCAGGGGCATATTTGGTGTGAGTTGTCTTAAAACAAGGTGATGGGATGATGTTGTAGGGAATGTGAGAATGATTTCTCGGTCAATAGATGAAAATCTTTGGACAAAGCTGACTATGCAAACAGGGTTTAGGTAAAGGTAAGGGAAATCCATTTTTTTTTAGGTTTAAACAAGAAATCTATGGGAAACAATGGTCATAACAGGTACCTAGGAGGCATTTAAGTCAATTTGATCAAGCATAGGTAGAATCAAACCAGAAATGGGCGTGAAAATTCAATTTTAGAAATACTTTGTCTTTGCTCAGTCACCTTAGGGATTTTTGATGGTTTTCATACTTGGAGGGCGATCTAACAAAAACCAAGACATGGGCTTTGAAGGGGCTAACCTGTGGATGGCGAGGTGTTCAAAAAACTAGAGAAAATCTTGCCAAGGCGACGTCGAGATGAGGGGGAATCTTTGCGCAGTCACTTTGCGTAGTCAGGGTTTGTGTAGTCAGCAACGATGAAGGCCTGAATTTGTGGAAATTGCCCTCCTTTCTTTGCTGTGATGTGCTGCTTGATTTCTCCTTTGGGAAATGAGGGATGTGGAGTGAATTTGGGAAAGGAAATGAGGGGGGAAGAGTATGTAAAAGGAGTGATTTGATGGGCAATAATGAGGGGAGATGGAATAAGTGAATAGGATGAGTGAAGTGAAAGGGGAGGGAAAGCTTTGATGAGGGGATAGTACAGGTGATTAGATGTCAATTTCAGTACTAGTCCCATGAGTTGACAACACTAATGACGAATAGCCAAGATATTTAGGATCCAAATGTTATGATAAACCTTTTCAAGGAAATAATTTCAGAAATGAATCATTATTTACATCTCTCAAATCTAGAAATCATCAGGTGAAGATACACTTCCTTATATGAAATATGGGACCCTAACAATACTAATGATGAGGACCCCGATATAAGTGATGGTGGAATGTTGCTTGTCATTTAACTGTTCTTGCTAATTTATTCATAGTGCTTTCTTTGAATGTTTCATATGATGTAATATGAAACATTGAAAGCTTTGAAAGAAAGCGTTATGAATAAATTAGCAAGAACTTATCAATGAAAAATAGATGACAAGCAACGTTACACCATCATTGATATCACGTTTCCCCATTTCAAAATTTTTGGAGGTTCATATTTCCAACACATATACATTTTAGAAACACATGCCCATTTCCTTCTATCATGCAACTTAGTGTTAAATTAATAAAGGGAAAATAAAAATAACTACATTTTAAATTACAAGTTCAAAATCCAATGAGCAACGAATTATTTTCCTTACATTTTAAAAAAATTTCAAAAATAAATATCTTGGTGGGGAGTCAACCTAGAAAGAACTACTGAGAGGGAAGTTATGTCTTATTTGTTGAGAAATCTAGGACAACTAGATTAGGTGATTTCTCTTACTTTGATAACTGCCTGTGATGTATTTTACTTAACTTGATTAGCTTCTTCTTTCACTTGATTATTAATAGTGTTTTCTGTCATCAAACACCTACCAAGAAATGAAGAACAATAACACAAGAAGACACAAGATATAGGCTATCAACCAGGGCCAAAACCTTTCCTCTTGAGAGGAAAACCCACAAAAACTCTTCTCTTCTTATAGAACTTCAAATGACAAATTCCAAGACCCAAGACTCTTGTCAAATTCCCTTTTAAGACGAAGTCAATCCTTCTTCATTGATGAATTTTCCTTCTAGCAACTTCGACCTTAGCAACTTCTGCAACTTCAACCCCCAAGAGTTTCTCCAGCAACTTCGACCCCCAACAACTTTCTTCTGCAACTTCAACCGCTAGCAGCTTCTTCTTCAAATTCGACTGCAGAAACCCTAGATGGCACGTGTGAGATAATATTGATGAATTTGCTTCCTTTCCGTCTTCGTACGTGTGAAGGATAAAAGCCCAAAGACAATCCCAAAAACTTCGCCTTCTTCTCTTTCTTTGATAGGTATTTGTCTTCCTTTTCCTTCTTAGATCGAACTTCCTGAGAGATGATGAGGTGATATTCAAATGAGGTCGATGCCTTTTTATATATAGGCTTTTTTCTAGGTTGAATTGCTATCTTTAGGCCGACTTGTCCATTCGTGAAGGTCGACTTGTTCTTTTGATGATGACAAGGACTTGGAGGGTCTATATGACATTTTGACTTCACAAAAATTTTTCTTTACAAGATGTAACATGCCAAATGGGTCTTTCATACATGACAATCACTCTTATGACTTGTAGACTCAATGACAAGCCCTAGAAACACTCAATGGGTGCTTGAGCTATAAATCAAATAACCTTGAGCATGAAACCCATGCCTCAAGAATAACAATAATAATTTTATTCTTCTTTTCACATCAAATACATAAAATCATGATTACATATGTCATTATGAAGACCGAACCTAGTTACATATTTCAACACTCCCTCTTAACTAGGGAGGTATTCATAATCCATACGAGGTACTTGGACATTCTCAAACTAAAGAATTCTCATAAGAAGAGTCAGATTGGTAAGCCATCTCATAAGCTATTTCCTTAGCTTATGCCAGAGCATCTCATCATATCAACCAACATTGTCACATAGCAAGGCCTTGACTAACATCTCTATCTCTCCACAAGATCAGATCATAATGCTGATGAGACCAGTGATTGATAGACACCATCATCATTGCCTCTCAAGGCACATACCCCACCCGGGTGTTCACAGGGTATGTCCTTTTAGGACAATTCCTATCTTGGAATAACACATCCTCAAGGAATTTCCTCTTTGACTACCATTACCTATTGGATGCCTTGCCACATCCTTAAAGAGATAAGAGGAACTAGAGATCTTTGATGCAGAAAGAAATTCCTCCCTAGCCGAGTGGGAGTGTTAAAATTTGACAGCTCAGGGATGAATTTCTCCTAGAAGAAATCATATCTTTCAGTTTTGTTTGAACCACCTATAATAAAATTTCATTTCTAACAATTCTAATATGACTTTCCAAAAATAGTAAGTCACATCTCAATTTGGAAGTGACTTTCCAAAAATAGAAAGTCATGTCTAAATGATCAAGGATGATCTCGATATATGGAATCCACTTTAAAATCAAATCAATCTTGATTATACAAATCAAGAATTAATATTTTTACCTTTACTAGTATTATTATTATTATTATGATACTATTATTTATAAAAGAATCTAAAGTCATTCACCTTTAATGGATTAATAAAAACGAATTCTCTCATGAAATAAGTAAATTAAATTGAGAATCTATTACTTGGTAAATTGAACCTCTTTCTTGGAATAAAATAGTAACTCCACACTAGAGAATTTAACTCTCCCACATTAATTCAATATATGGCAAAAGTGTAACTCCTCATTAAATGCACTTGTAACTCTCTCATTCAATTCGATTTGTAACTCTCACCAAATATTCTCTCATGTCTAAGTGTAGCTTTCTCTTTCCTTAATTCGAATTGTAATTCCTCAAGACATGGGTACCTCTCTTTCTATTCTTGGGATGAGTTACACTTCTCCTCAAGTAACTCCTCCCCCATGGAATTCATTTATCTTATTATTGGCTCAAGGCATGAATTTATTTTGTAATCCCTCTACTTTCTCATCTAGTTAAGCAAGAGCAAGTGAGAGTTGATGTAGCATGTTCATTGTGAAGAAGGAGAGCTAGTGTTGAGTGTGTGCAAGATAAGTGTGAGAGCAAGTGAATAGTAAGAGCAAGGGAAGAACTGGAGCAAGTGTGAAGGACAAGATCTGATCAAGAGAAGGAGGAGATCTTCAAGCAAAGAGCAAGAAAATTTCAACTGCAAGTTGATCAAACATTGATGACTTTATTCATTCTCATTCGCTCTTTCTCTGTACTCTGCTGAACAATTGAAGAAATCTAATAGAAGAATCATTTGGGTTTTCCCTTTGTGGGTTTTGCCCTGATCATTGGAACTAACTCTCAGTGTTTCATATATGTGCTTAATTATCTTCATATGATCCTTAAGTTTATGTTCTATCTACAATTGCTAATCTGAAAAGTTGTGAAGAAGAAATATGCATTTTAAGTAATTTTAACAACATACAACATTCAGTTTTCTGCGAGGTACATTCAGTTTTCTGCAAAGTACATTAAGCTTTCTGCTAAGTACATTTAGTTCCATTCAATTTTCTGCAAAGTACATTCAATTTTTTGCAAGTACTTTCAATTTTCTACATAAAACTTTCAACTTTTTGCAAATAATTTTTTAAATTTCTGCATAGAACTTTCATATTTTAACATGGTATCAGAGCCTTGGTGAAGACAAGTCCAAGGGGACCAGAGATCACCTGAAGAGACCCCACTTGCTACCAAAGGTTTTTTTGATCAAGATGGCTTCGTCCTACTTCAAGGTAAAGGAGACGCTGAATGATGCTTCAAAATTTGTTCCATGGAAAACAAGGCTAGATATCACTGTTGACGAACACGAAGTTTTGGAGTACGTTGAAGACACAATAGATGATCCACCAGAGAATTCAAGTGCTGCTATCAAATCCAAACATAAAAAGGGTGAAATCAAAGCTAAGAAAAGTATTTTCGATTCTCTTAGTGGTCATCTCATTACTTGTGTTTCTGGTTTGAAGAAAGCTAAACAAATGTATGACAAACTAATTGATATGTTTGCAATTAGTGTCTTGAACCAGATTATTTCCTTGAAGAATTAGCTAAAGGACATCAAGATGAATAAAGGAGAGACAGTTCAATCATACTTCCTGAGAATGACTGAAATCAAGAATCAATTTCAACAATTGGTGAAGTTGTATCCAACAAAGAAATGGTGTTGATTGCACTTAGAGGCCTTTCTCCTGTTTGGGAGACTTTTATCACCACCATCAGCAACATCAACACTATTCCCACATTTGATGAGCCTATGGGAAAGTGTATCCAAGAGGAGGCCAAAATGATCTCTAGAGGGAGAATTTCACATCATGAAGAAGGAGAACCTATTGCTTTTATAACTTATGACAAGAGAAAGAAAGGTAATAAAAAGAAATCTGCTTTCAAATCAAATAAAGAGAATCTAGACATGTCAAAAGTTAGATGCTTTAACTGTCAAAAGCATGGTCACTTTGCTCGTGATTGTAAAGAAAGAAGAAAAACACCTAGATTAAAAAACAAATATGATTATAGAAAATACTCTTCTGAAAATCGAAGTAAAGGGCATCCTAAAAAAACAAGAAATCCAAAATATAGAAATAAAGTAGCAAAAAGTCAATCAAAATATTTTCTTGTTTCTGCTCTTTACAGTTCTTCTTCTGCAGATTCATTTGATAGCTAGTTAGTTGATAGTGGTGCTTCCAAACATTTTACTAGTTACAAAAAAGCACTCTCCAATCTAGTTGAGAGGGGGACTAATTTAAATGTTATCCTTGGAGATAATTCTACTCACCAAGTTAAAGGTTATGGTTCAGTATCATTTCCATTAGATGATGACAAATCTATCTTTCTGCAAGAAGTTTTGTATGTATCTGGTTTGAAAAAGAATCTTGTATCCATATATGCTCTAGAAGATAAATGAATGAAAGTTGCTTTTATTAATGGAAAGGTTCTAAGCTGACCTTTGAACTCAAGTATGAGAGAAGCCTTCACTCTTAGATCAAGATGTGAAGGGCTTTATAAAGTCAATGGTAAACCCATTCATGCACTGGTCCATGATACTGATTTTCAGTGTGAGCTATGGCATAGATTGATTTGATCACCTACACTACAAAGACTTACCTCATGTAAGGAAGATGGCTTCCGGAATGCACGAGATTAGGATGGATCATGAAGGAGTTTGCTCATGATGTGCAAGTGGAAAACATATAAAGAGACCATTCCCTTCAAGCAGAACAAAAACTAGTCAGGTACTTCAACTCATACATTTTGATTTATGTGGACCTATGCATGTTACTTCTCTTGGTGGCTACTTGTATTTCATGATTTTTGTTGATGATTTTTCTCGCAAGACATGGATATTCTTTTTGAAAAAGAAAGGGGAAGCATTTGACATGTTCAGAGATTTCAAGGCTTTGATTGAAAATCAAACTGGAAAGCTGATCAAAGCTTTCAAATCTGATAATGGGGGAGAGTTCACCTCCAATGATTTTAATGATCTTTGCAAAGACGTCGGAATAAAGAAAGAAACCACTGTGCCATACAATCCACAACAAAATGGTGTGGCTGAGAGGAAGAATAGAACCATTATGGAAGCGGTTAGAGCCATGTTGCATGATCAAAAGCTACCAAAGTTTTTGTGGGGAGAAGCTACAAATACCGTTGTTTATGTGCAAAACAGAACTCCTCATCAAGCCTTAAACAATAAGACTCCTGAAGAAGTCTTCATTGGTAAAAGGCCTGAGGTGAGTCATTTGAGAATCTTTGCTGTCCTGTATACTTCCATGTGCCAAAAGAGAAAAGGAACAAGCTGGAAGCTTTAGGTAAGAAAGGTACGTTTGTTGGTTATTGTGATAATTCAAAAGCTTATAGAATTTATGTACCTGGTCAAAGAACTATAGAGTTTAGTAGAGACGTAACATTTGATGAAGATGCAACTCATAGAAAAGAAAGAGACTCTCGTCTTGCAATCGCTGGAAGACAAGCTGTTAATGAAAAAGAGGTTGCATCTGAGTCTGAATCGGAACCTGAGAATGAGCTTGCTGATAATCCAATGGGTTCCATGGATCCTCTAGATCCTCCACCACATGATCCTCCTACCAGAAAGAGACCACTATGGCTACAAGATACCTTGCAAGATGCTGAACAACATGCTGCCCCAAGAGGAACATTCAGAGAAAGTAAGAAGCCAAGTTGGTTTCAAGGGTATGTTGCTGCCATGAGCAACATCATTCAGGCACCATGCACCTTTGAAGAAGCTGCAAAAGAACAAGTCTGGAAAGATGCCATGACTGAAGAATACGAGTCCATCATCCAGAATGATGTTTGGGAAGTGGTTCCTAGACCTCAAGGTAAATTTGTTGTCACTTCCAAATGGTTGTTTAAGATTAAACATGGTGCAGATGGTAGTATTGAAAAATATAAGGCTAGATTTGTAGCTAGAGGTTTCTCTCAGAAAGAGGGAATAGATTATGATGAGATTTTTGCACCTGTAACTCAATATACTACTATTTGATTTGTTGTTGCCTTAGCTGCTAGTCAGGGATGGACTCTTCACCAAATGGATGTGAAAATTGCTTTCTTGCATGGCTTCCTCAAGGAAGAGGTATTTGTGGAACAACCATAATGCTTTGAAGAGTGTGACAGGGAAACTCATGTATGCAGATTGAAGAAAGCCTTATATGGGCTGAAGCAAGCTCCAAGAGCTTGGTATGCTCGCATTGGTAGCTACCTAATAAAGCTTGCTTTCACAAGTAGTGCAAACCCAAACCTTTACTTCAAGACAGTCCAAGGTATACCTTTGATTTTGGTATTGTATGTTGATGATTTATTCTTGACAGGAGGAGAACCTTTTATCCTCCAGTGTAAGAGGGAGTTATCTTTTGAATTTGAAATGAAAGACCTTGGTTTGATGTGTTACTTTCTGGGTCTAGAGGTCTAGCAAAGATATGGTGAAATTTATCTTTCTCAAGGAAAATATGTTGTTAAATTTCTTGAAATATTTGTTATGGTAGAATGTAAGCCCATGCATACTCCTATGGAAATGAACTTTAAGAAATTATGTGGCAAACCTGCAGAGCCTAGTCTAACAAATCCCACTGAGTATAGACAACTCATTGGTGCTTTGATGTATTTGGTAAACACTACGCCTGATATATGCTTTGCTGTAAACACTTTAAGTCGGCATATGATTGATCCCTTTCATGCCCACTGGATTGCTGCAAAACATGTACTCAGATACTTGCATGGAACTATAAATCTAGGATTGAAATATACTACTAAAAATGTAAGACTTCATGGATATAGTGACGCTGATTGGGCAGGTAACTATGCTGATAAAAAGAGCACTTCTGGGTGTTGCTTTAGCTTGGGATCTGCGATGATCTCTTGGATGAGTAGAAAGCAGAAGTCTGTTGCACTGAGTACAACTGAAGCTGAGTACATTGCTGTTAGCATGGCTAGCTGTGAGGCAGTTTGGCTGAGAAAGCTTTTTGGGGAACTATTTGAGCAAGTTCCAAACACAATAGTTATATATTGTGACAATAAGAGCGAGATTCGTCTTGCAGAAAATCATGTGTTTCATAACAAGTCCAAGCATATTGAGATCAAGTATCACTATATTCGAGATATGGTGTAGAGAGGAGTAGTGAGGCTCCATCACATCTCCACTGGTGATCAGATAGATGATATTCTTACTAAGCCTTTATCAAAAGGAAATTTCTTGGTTTTTAGAGAGCAGCTTGGACTTATGGACATGACCCTTCTAGGAAGCGGTCATAGTTGATTGAGAACACTGAGCTGCCTTTCCCCACAGTTAGAACTCACAAGATTAGGGAATGATGCTGAAATGCTCTTGAGGATGAGGGACCTCTTATGTAGTGTGCGCCACAAAAGTAGGCCTCACTATGCATCCGACCCACAGTCTAGGACGTGGGAGGAGTGTTGATTTGGGGTAGCATCAGATGTGCTCTAAGCCTCAAATTTTGTAAGGAGGCTTGGGCACATGTATTCCAAAGAACCTAGAAAGCATTTTGGGAAATTCCACATAGAAGTGATTTTTATTAAAATAATTAATATTTTTAATGAGGTTCCTAAGTCTAAACTTAAGAAAATTAAAATATTAATGGGTATTAATCTAATCATGGGTGAAAGTTCTAGAAAAATACATAGATCAAGCCAAAACGATCTGAGCGTTTGATTAAGATTTAATCTAGGCCATTGGTTGTCCAACAGAAAGATATAAGAAGGGGCTTGAGGGTCATTTGGAAGACACACACAGAGAGATTGAGAAAATCGATTTTCTGAAGTGAGAAGTTCTCAGGAGGAAAATTGATTGAGGAGATCTTGCAGCAGAGGGGCAGTGAGAATCCAAAAGAAGGAATTTCCGAAGAGTACGAGACAAAGGGAGAATAGAAAGACGTCGAGGGTAAGGCTAACGCTGACCCACGCCGTGCTGACGCAGAGGCAACATAGTCCTTGAGGGGAAGCCGAGTTTCCTGCTGAGGGAAGTCAAACTTCAGTTGCCGAAAGCCAGGGTGTGAGTCTAGGAGGCAGATGGTCGATTTCAACATAATACCCAGGATGGGTGACGCTGCAGAGGCCACACAGAGGGTGATGCAGAGCCTCTAGAGCAGCAGGATCAGTGATTGATTCTCCAGTGACAGGGTAAGATCATTTCATCGATCTTTTGTTCAGTATTCTCTCTGTATCGGATTGCTAGTCGAACATCCTAAAATTGTACTCAGAATTTCTCCTGCATAAAAATAAAACCCTCAGAGCTGTTGCACCGATTTTCTTGCTTTGGGCTTCTCCGGGGACTTTTGTCCAAAAATAATTGTGTCTTATGTGTTTTTATTTTCCTTGCTCAGTTTCTATGTTTCAGAATCATAATTAATTGGTGTAGGCTGCTTAAGTAATTTACTTCGATGTTTCAAGAAGAAATCTGAAATAAGCTTGTAATGTTATTTACAATCTAGGAGAAGCAGATTCAACTGGTTGCAGTAGGATTCCAGAGATTGTTAGATCTAGGAATTTTCACATGGTATTAGAGCTGTTGATGTGAAACAGGGGGAAGAGCAAATCTAGCATTGAAGCAAGGGCCAACTTATTGCAGCAAGCAGTAGTTCGAATTTCGTAAGGGATTACACAGTTCTAGCCACGAGTGCTGTATTTTCGTGGCTGTCTCTCTCTGAGTGAGCCGACAAAGAGGTAAGACTACCAGATCGAAAACTTTCCCAGGCAGAGGGAGCTACGCAGAGCTAGAGGGACGCAGTTTTTGCAAGCTAAGTGCTGGGCAGAAAAGTCGTTAGAAGGAAGAAGCAGATCGCATAGTGAGGGAATACTTCCTCAGTGATTTCTTGCTGAGGAAATCAACATTTCTCAATTGCTGAGCAACAACTTACCAACTCCATCAGGGAGTATGTAAGGCATCCTAGGAGCTACACAATACGGAGAAAGAGGGAGCTATTCAATAGTTTTTGGAGGATATGGCAACTAGTGGCTTGAGGGATCAAGACAGGTTGGACGGGGCTTTCAACTATGCCATCTGGAAGGCTAGAATGACTTTCCTTCTAGATGAGCATGCCCTCAAGACATATGTTGATAATGTGGTAGCTGTTCCGGCGGATGCAGATCCGCTGGAGAAGTTCAAAGCTGAGATGGCTAAGGCGAAGAGGATGATCTGGATGGAGTCAAGGGTCACGTGGTGTGTTACGTTGCAAGCAAAGGAACTGCTAAGGAGATGTGGGATGCCTTGGCCACTTTGTATCAGGGATCTTTCGAGCAATGAAATATGTACTTAGAGCAGAAGTTGAGATCTGCTCAGATGTAGAAGGGAGAACGTGTGGATCCGTTCCTCGCGAAACTAAAGGAGACCCATGATGAGCTGTCAGCAGTGGGACATACCAATGTTGTGAAAATTGCGATCGGGATTAAATCGGCGCGAGGAACAAATCGGAAAAAATCGGGAAAAAATCGTTTGGTACAAAAATATTCATTTTTTTTCATTTTTTTTAATATCTAAACCATCTACAACATAAAATAAATACATTGACACATAAATATGATAAAAAAACTAATATATAAGATGTTTAATATCATTTATAGCGCTAAAATCACACATAACATTGAATCATGTCCTGAATAGTAAGTCCTGACTCCCGAGTCCCAACTCAGCCTCGAAATATCAACAAAAAATATGATAATGTATCTCATCATGTCATAATGTCATATACAATAAAATGAAAGTCTAATCCTATTGATTTCCTCTGCCCCTCTTGCGAGAAAATGCCACAACTTTCCCTTTCCCTCTAGATGTAGATGCTGGTGCCTGTGCTGGTGGAGATGGCAGTGGAGTCTGATGTGCTCTAGAAGCTGAAAAACTAAAGTAGGAGCTATAGGAGGTAGACCATGTCCTCTACTGGTGGCAGGGGTAGCCTGGGCAGGTGGTGTCACCTGGAAACATTACAATCTCCCAATCCTGAAATCATGAAAAACTGATAAGTCTGCTGGATTTTAAATGAAATCTAAAATTCTACTTTCTCCATATGAAATCCAATGAGGCTGGAACCACTCTCAAACATCCTGAGTCATTTCATGGTAATGTTAAAAATTTAAGTAAAAGGATGAAAATGAAGATTAAGGAGAATGTCACTTTTACTTTAAGAATTTAACATTACCATGAATAACATATCCATACTAGGGCCTAGACTTGATCATTAAGCTGCCCCACTCAAAAATTATTTGTTTCTTTTAAAAAAAATTGCATGAAAAAACCCAAAAAAACGTTATAAAACTATGTTGTCGCGACCCTCGATGATTTTTTAAGTTTTTTATCGCGATTTTTTCAGTAAAAATCGGCAAAAAAAAATACCAGTGATTTTTTTGTATAAAAATCGCTATTTGATCGGCAGAAGGAAAAAATCGCGATTTAATCGCGATTTTCACAACACTGGGACATACACCTCAGGATACAAAGTTAGTGAGATTGACTCTAATTTCTGTCTCGGATGAGTGGCAAATCTTTGTCCAGAGTATCCTGGGCAAAGCAGGATTGCCAAATTGGGATGAGATGTGGGCAACTTTGAAACAAGAAGTGCTGACGGGAGACTTGCTCAAGGTCAAACTTGATTGGAGCAGCAGCAGCATTGGGTCGAAGCCCAAAGTAGAGGAGGAGGATAACGCAACCCTTGCATCGAAGGGACAACAGGGGCAACATAGACGAAAGAAGGATGTCTCCAAGGTGAAGTGCTTTAGATGTGGCGAGATGGGCCACTATGCATCCCAGTGTCTTTGAAGAAAAAGGACAAGGATGAGAAGCATGATCCTAAAGTTGTCGCTGCAAAGATCGACGAGGAGGAGTTCGCCATGACAGTCGAGATACCTCTAGGAGGGAGGTGGGCTTATTTGGAGCTATAGTCAAGAGGACTGCAGATGGGAAGGATCCTTGAGGAACCCACTTCTTGGATCATCACCTTGCCACGGGAGCCCATGATTAGTAGTAGCAGGATGGTGGAGTTTTCAGTTGGTGCCATGGAGTGTTGATTTGATAGATGCAGTGGTTAGTAGCGCCAGAATGTTAGCAGCGTAGAGCAGAGAAGCAATAGTGCGAGGAGGCACAATGCAAAGCTTCAACAGCGCAATGGCTTCAGAAGAGAGCGTGGGACTAGCAGTAGTCAGGATTTCAACACCGAGGTGTATCCACTGGATACTTGTCTAGTTTTGGGTTTTTTCAGTTGCTTCTCTCAGCAACTAAGTTCTAGTACGAATGTAGTGTTAGCAGCATAGCAGATGCAACATTTGAGAGGGAGCTGTAGTACAAATGTGGCATTGGCAGTGGCAGTGTCAAAGGTAGCGGTACAGTATCAGCAGCAGCGCAGTAGTTGATGGACAATGTGTCAGGCATCAACAACGCAGGGACGATGCTTCAGAGTTAGAGCAGTATGCAGTAGCAGTGTATTTCTAGAGCACATTCCTCGCTAAGAGGGAGTGTTGATTTGGGGTAGCACCAGATGTGCTCTAAGCCTCAAATTTTGCAGGGAGGCTTGGGCACGTGCATTCCAAAGAACCTAGAAAGCGTTTTGGGAAATTCCACCCAGAAGTGATTTTATAAAAATAATTAATATTTTTAATGGGGTTCCTAAGTCTAAACTTAGGAAAATTAAAATATTGATGGGTATTAATCTAATCATGGGTGAAACTTCTAGAAAAAGACACGGATCAAGCCAAAACGATCTGAGCCTTTGATTAAGATTTAATCTAGGCCATTAGTTGTCCAACAGAAAGATATAAGAAGGGGCTTAATGGCCATTTCGAAGACACACACAGAGAGATTGAGAAAATCGATTTTCTGAAGTGAGAAGTTCTCAGGAGGAAAATTGATTGAGGAGATCTTGCAACAGAGGGGTAGTGAGAATCTAGAAGAAGGAATTTCTGAAGAGTACGAGGCAGAGGGAGAACAAAAAGACGTCTAGAGGAAGGCTGACGCTGGCCCACGTAGTGCTAACACAGAGGCTTTGCAGTCCTTGAGGGGAAGTCGAGTTTCTTGTTGAGAGAAGTTGAAATTTAGTTGTTGGAAGCCAAGGTGTGAGTCTAGGAGGCAGAAGGTGGATTTCTCAACCAGCAAAGGATCCAGAGGAGAGGCAGCGTAATACCCAGGAGGGGTGATGCAGAAACTGCCTAGTGTGACGTAGTTTTGCGTAGAGGCCATGTAGAGCCTCCAGAGCAGCAGGATCAGTCATTGATTCTCCAGTGACAAGGTGAGATGATTTCACCAGTCTTTTGTTTAGTATTCTCTCTGTATCGGATTTCTAGTTGAGCATCCTATATTTGTACTCAGAATTTCTCCTGCATAATATTAAAACCCTCAAAGCTGCTGCACCGGTTTTCACGCATTAGGTTTTTCTAGGGACTTTTTGTCCAAAAATAACTGTCTTATGTGTTTCTATTTTCCTTGCTCAGTTTCTGTGTTTTAGAATCATAATTAATTGGTGTAGGCTGCTTCAGTAATTTACTTTGATGTTTCAAGAAGAAATCTGTAATAAGCTTGTAATGTTATTTACAATCTAGGAGAAGTAGATTCAACTGGTTGCAGTAGGATTGCTGAGATTGTTAGATCTAGGAATTTTCACAAAGAGCCACGTATCTAACCAATAGGTGTAGTGAGACTTGTCTGTGTGACTTGTTTAGGATGCGGGTGTTCCACCACTTGACACTTGGTTGTATTTGATTCTTGTTTGTGTGACTTGTTTGAGTCTTGTCTATGTGATCCCTGTGTCCTATCACCTAATTTTTTGAGATGAAATTTGGTTGAGTGTAGTCCTTGTCTATGTGACATGTGATGATCCTTTCCTTTCCAGATTTGTGTTAACTGGATGATTCTTCTTTAGGTTGCGACTTCATTTTTACAGATGTTACAAATCAGAGTTGAATTGAGATGAATGAAAGAGATCAGAGGAAGCAGATCCCTCTTTGGGGTTGGAAGGACTAGATTCCCAACTCTCAAAGTGGTTTTGTGGTTACCTCATTTCCTAAAGGAGAAATCAAGCAGCATATCACAACAAAGAAAGCAGGGGATTTGCATGAATTCAGGCCTTCATCGTTGCTGACTCGCAAAGTGACTGCACAAAGATTCCCCCTCGTCTCGACGTCGCCTCGACAAGATTTTCTCCGGTTTTTTGAACACCTCACCATCCACAAGTTAGCCCCTCCAAAGACCATGTCTTGGTTTTTGTTAGATCGCCCTCCAAGTATGAAAACCATCAAAAATCCCTAAGGTGATTGCGCAAAGACAAAGTATTTCTAAATTTGAATTTTCACGTCCATTTCTGGTTTGATTCTGCCTATGCTTGATCAAATCGACTTAAATGCCTCCTAGGTACCTGCTATGACCATTGTTTCCCATAGATTTCTTGTTTAAACCTAAGAAAAGTCGATTTCGCTTGCCTTTACCTAAACCCTGTTTACACAGTCAGCTTTGTCTAAAAATTTTAATCTATTGACCGAGAAATCATTCTCACATTCCCTACAACATCATCCCATCACCTTGTTTTAAGACAACTTACACCAAATCTGCCCTTGATTTCACTTGGTTGCCTTCTTCTTTGTTCATTTTGTTAGGTTCACAACTCCTAGTAGATTGATCAATATTGCTCACATCTATCATCCTCAAGCATAAAACAATGTTTAAATTCACCAACTAAGATGTCTACATTAGAAAGAAAGAGAAGGATTACAGCAAAACCGATCAGAGTGGAACCTAGAAGCATAGGAATGTTGACAAATGACCCAGCCATTTGGACAACATTTGAAAAGATAGGATGTACAAAATTTTGCAATAAATGTCAAATTCATGGTTTTCATTCCCAAGTAGCAGAACAATTTGCTCATAACCTCAAAGACAATTTGGTAAAGGTGGGAACCATAGAATTTGAAGTGTCAGAAGAAACTATTGCTTTGGCCACTGATATCCCATTAAAAAGAGATTGTTGGTTTAAAAACATGGAGTTGGACCCTGCTTTGTACAAGACCTTCCTCAAACCTCAACATAGGAGTAATTATGGAGAGTTTTTCCCAAGGTACTATCTCTTGAACATATATGATAGGCTTTTAAAAGCAATCCAAAGGTACTTTACATGTGAGGGCAGATTTAGTAGAATTTATCAATACCATATTAGGTTTCTCATGCATTTCACCGGGAGAAAGAGCCTTAACATGCCTTTCTATTTGTTTAAAAGTTTGGGTAAGATGGCAGAAAAGGTGCAAACAAGAGGAGCAACCTTGACACTTTGGCTCCTTCAATAATCAATGATCAATAAACTCCTTCAAAAACAAAATTTGGCACCCAAATGCACTTTGAATGCGCAAAAATATCAGAGTTTTTCCTGTTTGGGTCATCATTTTGAAAATTGTTTTGTGGACAACTAGAGTTGAATCTTGGGAAACTGGAGGAGGTTTTTGTTTTGAAGATGCTAAAGTAAAATAACCTACTCTAGATTTTACACAGAGATTATAGTGTGAGAGATCCATTCACATCTTTACAGCCTATTTTTCTGACTGCGCAATGTCCTGTTTTAGTCATCTTTTTGCAGAGCAGCTTATGAACAACTGGAGCAGAATTTGTGGAAACTGAGAGTGATTTATCTCAAAAACATCTTCATCTACAATAACGTCTTTCATTTTTTACACAGGTCATACAGTTTGAAAGTTATGAGGGTAACTTGGAGACCCATTTTTATAGTTTTTACAGAAAAAATTGACATGACAGTCAGCCTAATCCTTGTCAAGATTTCAAATTTTTGTAAGATATGATCAGATCTGAAGTAGTTGAGAGATGGAGACATGTAATAGGATGAAGTAGAAGGATGGATTAGCATTAATTAGCATCTATCTAGTTGTTTCAAATCAGTTTTGGTTTAGTAAATGCAACCCTTGTTTTTTTGCATTCAGTTTATAAGTGCATTGAATCTGTTCTTTTGACTTTTTAAAGAGGAATTCGATCACTTAGTGAGGAATTCGAATCCCTATTATGTGTAAAGATGAGAAACAAATGAGGTTAGTTATTAGATGGTTCTATTGCTCAAGATATTATGTAAACATTCACCTATTAATACTTCAAACTTTGAAGCATTATGGGTTGGAACTTTTTTGAGAAGAAGGACTCATTGATGTAAAGTAGCTCACAGAGCCTCATTTGATCAAACTTTAGTAATATAGTTGCAGCAATTATAGGATTCTTGTGTCACTTATGTTGGTGAAGTGCATTTACCTTTGTATCTTTGTCTTCACTGTTTTCATATGTTATTCATTGATTTCTGGATTATTCTAAAGAAGTAAAAGAACAAAATTTGTTGCAAAATACACTCTGCTTCCGGCTTAGTAATAATCTCAATGTTTTCTACTTGATGATTAGTATCAAAATTCTTAACTTCTCTGGTATAATCTGATTCCCTCATCTTTTCTTCTAAATCACACCTCAACCTTAAGAATCCAGCAAAGGTGCCTACCCTGCCCTCTAAAGTTGCCTGTAGAACCTGTCTTGATTGAACTCAACTTGTGACTTTATTGCCCAATGGCTTATCTTCCTTGTTTCAACCCAAATCAATTCTAAAATCCAAAACTTGAATCTAATAGTTAGCCTAATATTATTCAGAAAAACATAGCTAAATTATACAGAGAGATCCCTCTTTGGATTTGGAAGGGTTAGATTCCCAACTCCCAAAGTGGTTTTGTGGTTACCTCTCTTTCTTCACTTTTCCAAATTCTAGGCCTAGCCCTAGAGGGTCACCTAGGGCATCCAATGAATTTTATTGTATCCATTCAAACCCCTCGATTTTTGGTCCACTACCGGGCTGGGGCTTTGTTTAGAGGTCTTCCATTTTTGAAGCAAATCCGACGGTGGAATCTCGAGATATAGCAAGTCCTAGCCACAAGACCAAGTCTCGCTTTAGAATGACTTGGGTTAGTCTCCTCATTAGGATCATTGCATTCAAATCTCAAAAGAAAATTAATCCCATGATCCTATTCCCTACCCTAATTAGGTCAAGCCCCTCATTGGTTGATCAACTCCATATCCCTTGACATAGTTTTGGGTCCACTTGGCTCTCTGTGGTCCCACAACTTTGTAACTCCAATCCCACAAGGATTACATAGAAGCCCATTATTCACAAGGATCCTTAGGTCTAGGAAGCCCCTTGTTATGGCATATCCTCCAAACCTAGGCTCAAGAATCCTCTAAGTCGTTCCTAGAGAGCCCATCACCTTGCTTCTTAAGCAAATAAGCCATATAATTGAGTCTCTCTTGTGAATAGGCTCCAAGAATCACCTTTCATCCATTCATTGACCTATTCATCCTTGTGATTCCTCTCATACCGAGACTCCTCCCATTGGTGAAAGTCCGTAAAGAATAGGGAGCCTTACTTGAGGTGACAGTGGGTTATCGCTCCATTGTTGCCCCTTGACCTAATAGTTGCTCTATAGGATCCCTTCTTCGGACCCCCACTAGTTTGAGTGGTAACATTTTAGCGCAGTTGTCGGGGAAATGAGACGTGTGTCTTGTTCCCCATTTGACTTTATTGATATATCATTTGGCGACTCCAACGAAGCCCTAGTTCTTGATTGAACTTCAAAGTTAATGCTTGTAGGGTGAAGCGAGCATCTATCAAGGCATTTTAAATTCACCTCGTCGACTCCATTTTGGTATTATATGCAAAATCATGAAAAATGGTTAGTCTTGAAAGAGAAAATGTTGTTCGCTCTCCTTTTAATAAGCTTAATAATGAAGAGCTTTAAGAACTGCAAGAATGTGTGGATGAGCTGACTAAGTTTTATGAGTATTTAATAGATCACAGGAACGAGGATTTTATACGCGAGTATTGTACTCTGAAGAGTAATGAGCTCTACTATGTACAATGTGCTTATGAAAGAGATCCTAGTCGTCTCCTTGAGCTTACCCGTCACACTTATACTTTCTACATACTATTTGATCTAGTTAATGAAAAATATTATAGTCAATCAGGGGGATGATCAGGGTAACCTTGAAGAGAATTCAAATGTGGAAGACGATCATGAAAGTGAGGAATATATGGAAGAATGGAATCCATCTAAAGAAGATCATGATGGCCATAATACCATAGAGGGCCTTCAGGATGCAAATTTAAGGATTGAGAATGTGCATGGCATGAGTGAGAGTCCCATTGAAGTCCATGAGGATCAACACAATGAAGTGGGGACTTTCATTCAAGAAAGGGCGTTCGAAGACATGAGTATTGTAGCTCCCTATGATGATAACATTTCTGATTTCTTATGCATTAAGGAGGGAAAATGGGATGTGGGCAACCATCATTTTGACTGTGACCCTATTTATGATACTGACATGGAAAATGAGGTTGAAATTGATTCTCCTTTTCTCCAGGACATTACTCATAGTGATATGCCTATTCATACCATCGAAAGGGAGGATCATTTTTTTCCCACGCATGAGGAAGGTTTACTGGAAATAGCAGGCCCCATTTATGACACCAATGATGACATTGATAAAGGCCTTCTCCAAGATCCTAGTATCATAGCCGCCTGACCCATGATCCCGCACCTTGCCCATTCTCACATTATCACCATCATTGATGACCCCTCTTCCCCTGTTAAGCATGATGTTGAGGAAGAACCATCCACTAGAAGCATCCCTCCTTCCCCCTCATACCCTTGGGACTGTGAATATAATTATTCCATTGAGCAACCAATTTGTCCCCTTCTGTGTCCCGAGTCCCCTTTTCCTTCCCACCATAACCTTGTGGCATCCATGAGGCATAACATTATGAAAAAGGGTTGTGATAGGGAGTTCTTGAGTTTGATCGTTCATTCTTCCATCCTGTACCTAGAAGAGAAGCTTCACACTTCTAGAGTGACTTATTTGCCTCCTAGGACTTCCTATTACATTGAATGGATATCATATTTTCTCGCCTCCCACCTGCATCATCCTCCATGTGGTTGTGTCCACATTCGCTTTGGGATTTGCTACATGAGTAATCATATAGACAAACATGTTTATATTGATCTAATGATATGTTGGTTGCATTGGTTGTATGCTTACACTTAGTATTTGCCCAAAATGATGTGCATGTTATTGTAGAATGCATTGCATATTGATTTTCGCATTAGAGCTAACATCATATGGTATTTTCATGCTAGATTAGCTGCATTTAGATTAAATTTGCATTTGCATTTAAATTTCTTTCTTGTTGATTTTTATGGCCTAATACTAAGCATGGGTGATCATAAGACACCACAGAAACATGCTGCCTGGTGTGCTTAGTCTTTGATATGTGCAGGTGATAGGTCTGCGGTTCCAAGAGATTGTTGATGTTCTCATGACCTCCTGTTCAAGTAGCATTGCACACCTTCCTGAGACCTCATGCCCCAGTTGGAGCCAGATGTTACCCACTACTCGTGGGTAGTATGCATAGGAGAAATTTTTTCTCCTAGATGGTCCTCAATTGACAGCCAACGACCCCTTGTAGCCACCAGATAGCTCGATGTGCCATTATCTTCGCCACCTGAGCTAACCATGTGGTCCCTTGCCGATCTGTTATGATCATATGCTTGAAGGTGGGCCTCTCAACCACAAAGGTATGGCTTTTCATTGGTATAGTTGAATAATTTTCCTTACTTGTCATGGACACTTTTGGGCATGGATTGGTGGGGGGATTCTGTGGAAAGAATGGGATAGGTCTGTACTATTGTCTCCTTTGTTACCCTTGTATCCTAACCTCTTGGGATCTCCTTTATTGGCCATTAGCTTTAAGGTTGGCACTACCTAATTTTGGTTGCGTGGTCTCGCTTCCCGACACCATATACATCATTCCCTTCCGCTCATTCTAACCCCATTCATCATTTTTCCCATCTAGGTACACATGTGTCCACTGGGTCCACATAGGGTTAGCCTCCCCCTCCCCTTGTCCACACCTTGGGTTGGGCCTAGAATGATGCCTCAGAGGTTGATGCAGCTAAAAAGAAAATAAAAAGCATAATTTGGCCACTCTCAACAAGAAATGTACCACAAAATGCAAAAGATGGCTGGGACATACAAATTTAGCACGTGGGCAAAAGCCAAACATGAACTCTACCCCTTAGTTATGGCCATCACCCTGGTTCCTATGGGCCCTAGATGAGCCCCCTCCACATTAAGGAACCCATGATTGTCCCAACCCCTGGTGGGCAATGAAATGCCCCACCTTAAAAGGGGGTACCTACTGCTATATACTACACATCATGCTTTCATCCCCTGGAGCCCTCAGTAATCACGAAGAAAAATCAGTCAAAGGCATAAGGTTGATGCAGCTAAAAAGAAAATAAAAAGCATAATTTGGCCACTCTCAACAAGAAATGTACCACAAAATGCAAAAGATGGCTGGGACATACAAATTTAACACGTGGGCAAAAGCCAAACATGAACTCTACCCCTTAGTTATGGCCACCACCATGGTTCCTATGGGCCCTAGATGAGCCCCATCCACATTAAGGAACCCATGATTGTCCCAACCCCTGGTGGGCAATGAAATGCCCCACCTTAAAAGGGGGTACATACTGCTATATACTACACATCATGCTTTCATCCCCTGGAGCCCTGAGCAATCACGAAGAAAAATCAGTCAAAGGCAAAAGGCATATGAAGACGGGTGGAAAAACAAAGGTCGGGGAAAGTCCTGTACCAAGATTTGCTCCCTCCTACACTCATATACCCAAGTGTGGGCCTCCCTCATCATAACTACCCTTGTACCATGACATGTGGCCTGGAGCATTCCCCTAATTCCCACTCCATACCATCATTATATCACTTTCCACCTACCACCTGAGGGATGTACCATGGACATGTCATCCACTTTAAAGGCTAAAACCACTTAATAGGGTCCTTTGCTAACCTCCTTATTGAACTTGGAGACACTTGTAGATGCCAAAGCTCACTATGAAAGGGCATGCCACCATGAAGTGTCCCATTGATTACATGATTTGTACGCTCTTTTGCTTGATTATTCTAATGATTTGTTGTATTGGAGGGCAAGGGGACACATTGGCTCTTATGCAGGATTGCAAGTGGGTCTCCATTTGGGGTTTGGTCTCCCTATACGGGGTCCAAGGCCTCCAGAGGGCCACATTGGCACTTGTAGGGTGAGCATTGAGAGCCATGGGCCTCTACCATAACAAAGAGTACTTCATGGATCCCCAACACCACCCAGTGATTGCTCGTGTTCCACCTTTTTGGATGAGGATGATGCACCTGGTTCACCATGCCCAATGACTCCACACTTGCACCATACACTTGGCAAATGTTCTAGGGTCCAGATGAGGGTGTGTCTCACTGTAGGAGACAATGGGAGGGCTTGTGCCATCATCCTAGGCCTTACAGATGGTTTACAGATATTCGATCTAGTTGGAGACCCATGAGGATGTCCTTGTGCCCCCACACCCACTTAGGAGCACTGCATTGACTTACTTGGAAAACAAGGGGCGAACTCCTTGTCCACTATGTTTGGAGTCCATTGTCTCACTATGGCACACTTTTGACTTCATTAGGCTTTCTCAGTGGCCCAAAGACTCATCATATTCATCATTTTGCCATCTTGAGAGGCTATTCTTTGTATTATTGAGCTATCGTGGTGGGCTTGGCACCAAGTCATGTCATTATTATGTATTATTTTATTATTTGGGGCTAAATTAGGCCAATTAGGCAAATTGAATCCCCTTTAGAGTTGTATAAATATGGGAGAGGCTCATTCTAACCTTTCACCATCACTGGGATTGGATTGATATCTCTTGAGAGATTTTCACACTTTTTGCTGGGATAACTTTTGGAGTTTTCTTGATGCACTATGATGTTTGGATTTTCGCTATTGTCTTTGGAGCTGCATTATAATGCGAAATTGATGAATGGATATACTCTCTCTCTCTCTCATGTAAGTCAAAATTTTGGTGCTATTCTTGTTATCTTGACAAATGCGTGCATCTTGTTATCATTCTTCTTGTATGGGTTAATGTAATGAAAAATTATTTTGGGACCTTGAACAAGTGATTAAATGCATGCGTTGAGATTTGATGGATTGGGTGAATGTTCCTAAAGGCACCTCTTAGGTTGAAGACCTCGAAACTTTGTCTCCTTCGCAAATTTGAAGTATAAACCCCTATCGACCAGCCTCTGCCCTTGGAGAGGCTAACAAAGATCAATTAGGGCTGCTTAGCTCACAAAAATTCTCATTCTATGTGTATCTTGACTCCATTAGGGCCAAGCAATGAGGCACTAATCATCGTATCCCTTCAGTGGTCAAATTTATATGTCTTTCTTCACTTTTCCAAATTCTAGGCCTAACCCTAGAGGGTCACCTAGGCCATCCAATGAATTTTATTGTAGCCATTGAAACCTCTCGATTTTTGGTCCACTACTGCGTTGGGGTTTTGTTTAGAGCTCCTCCAAGTTTGAATCAAATCGAACTGTGGAACTCCGAGATATAGCAAGCCCTAGCCACAAGACCAAGTCTTGCCCTAGATTGACTTGGGTTAGTGTCCTCATTAGGATCATTGCATTCAAATCTCAAAAGAAAATTAATCCCTTGATCCTATTCCCTACCCTAATTAGGTTAAGCCCCTCATTGGTTGATCAACTCCATATCCTTGACCTAGTTTTGGGTCCACTTGGCTCTGTGTCTCCAATCCCAAAAGGATTATATAGAAGCCCATTATCCACAAGTAACCTTAGGTCTAGGAAGCCCCTTGTTAAGGCATATCCTCCAAACCTAGGCTCAAGAATCCTCTTAGCCCTTCCTAGAGAGCCCATCACCTTGCTTCTTAAGCAAGTAAGTCATATAATTGAGTCTCTTTTGTGAATAGGCGCCATGAATCACCCGCTATTCATTCATTGATCTATTCATCCTTGTGATTCCTCTCATACTCGGACTCCTCCCATCGGTGAAAGTCCGTAAAGAGTAGGGAGCCTTAGCTGAGGTGATAGTGGGTTTCTCTCCATTGTTGCCCCTTGACCTAGTAGTTGCTCTATAGGATCCCCTCCTAGGACCCCTGCTAGTTTGAGAGGTAACAATCATCTTAGCTCTGATACCATGTTGAGAAATCTAGGGCAGCTAGATTAGGTGATTTTTCATACTTTGATAATTGCTTGTGATGTATTTTTACTTGATTAGCTTCTTCTGTCACTTCATTATTAATAGTGTTTTCTATCATCAAACAAGTACCAAATGATGAAGAACAATAACACAAGAGGACACAGGATATAGGCTATCAACCAGGGCCAAAACCTCTCCTCTTGAGAGGAAATCCCACAAGCACTCTTCTCTTCTTATAAAACTTCAAATGATGAATTCCAAGGGCCAAGACTCTTGTCAAAGATCCCTCCAAGACGAAGTCAATCCTTCTTCCTTGATGAACTTTCCTTCCAAGAACTTCAACCTTAGCAATTTCTACAAATTCGACCCCCAACAACTTTCTTCTGCAACTTCGACCCCTAGTAGCTTCTTCTGCTACTTTGACAACAGAAACCCTAGATGGCACGTGTGAGATAATAATGATGAATTTGCTTCCTTTCCTTCTTCGCTTGGATAGCCTTCTCCTTCTTGACTACTTGGCTAGCAAACTTAGTCTATGTCACACCTGATTTCGGTCTCCTAAGATAGTTGCAATTTCGGTCTTACTGCTGCAGTTGAAGCCGTAATTCTCTTGCACGTGTGAAGGATAGAAGTCCAAATACAATCCCAAAAACTTCTCTTTCTTTGATAGGTATTCGACTTCCTTTTTCTTCTTCGATCGAACTTCTTGAGACATCATATTGAGGTCGAAGGCTTCTTATATATCAACTTCTTTCAAGGTCGAATTGCTATCTTTAGGCAAACTTGTTCTTTTGATGATGACAAGGTCTTCGAGGGGGGTATTTGACTCTTTTGAGTTTACATACATTTTTTTTTACAAGATGTAACATGCCCAAAAGGGTCTTTCATACATGACAATGACTCTTATGACTTGTAGACTCAATGACAAGCCTTAAAAGCACTCAATGGGTGCTTGAGCTATAAATCAAATAACCTTGAGCATGAAACCCATGCCTTATGAATAAAACTAATAATTTTATTCTTCTCTTTGCATTAAATACATTAAATCAGGATTACAAATGTCATTATGAAGATCGAACCTAGTTACATATTTCAACATTATCAAGCTCAAGATCCCTATGTTCTTTTTATGGGGGTGCGTGGAAGAAACCCATAAACATCATTTTGTTTTCTTTGCTTACCTTCCATGATGTTGTTGACTTTGAAGACATTGAAACCATTAGAAAGTGGCACCAAGAGGGAAGTCCATTGAAACATTATGTGTCATCAAGCTCAAGATCCTCGTGCTTTTGTTGTGGGGGTAGTGGGGAGGGTGAGAAAAGATCCATGGACATCAATTTGGTTTCTTTCCTTACCTTCCTTGCCGAAGTAGACTTCTATGAAGACATTGGAAGAATTCGAGATGGTGGAGTGCATTGCCTTGATACCTTTTTCCCATAATGTAGGATCACATGCATTGGAGAGGAGGCAATTTGAAGCATTATTGGCCCCAAGACTGTAGGGTGATTATAAACGTAGATTCGTTATACCCTACCCTTTTGAAATTAATCTTGGGAAGGAGAGGATATTTGAGATAATTTGGAAAAGTTCCCCCAACACTTTAGACTTTAGAGAATCAAATCTTAGGATAAGCAAACAAACCCTATTATTAGTGCTACTCATGTCCATTTATTGCTTTGGAGCTTGAGGGTTCCCACCTCATTGTTTTGAGAAGTCACTTTCAATAACTTTGAAGATCCCTTCCCCTACATAGAGATAGATACAAAGTCGATTGAGAGGCATATGATGACACAAATTTTGCCACTTGGTGAGTAAGAGTGGGATTAGGGTGTGATATTCTTGCATTAGGTAACTTGAGTAAATAATCTATGTTTTTTTATGGGTTAAAAAGTGAGATCGAGCCCTCTAAATGGAAGAGGATCTAGAGTCACATTGTTTATGGGGTGAGAGTAGCCTTGGACCTAATCAAATGATTTGTGTTTGAACATGGCATGTATTTAACCTTTTTCTCTCTTGTTTCTTCTTAGATGCTCTTTTCTTTGATGAACATTTCTAAATATGCACTTAGTGCAATGACAAAGGTGATATTGGTAATGAATATGACAATAATTTGGACATTGAGAATGCTCTTCTCTGCCCACCTCTAGGGCGATTTTAGTTGTGAGATAACCATTTTGAACTCATTAGAACAAGTATCCTTGGAACCAAAATTGCAAGATGGGAAGTGAAATCCTTAGAGACCACCATAAAAGATCTCATAGAGTCTCTAATGGCGGCAACACTTGACTATTCTAGTAATGTAGAGGAACACCAAGAACTTGAACCCACAATAATAAGAGATCCCTCCGAATTAAGTTTGAATAAGAGTTTCATTCTAGGGTATTAGATTTAACTTGGAATTTGCATATAGCGTTCCACCAATTTCTAGAAATAAATCAAAATTTCCATGTGATCTTTGACCACCTTGCAACATTGCTTCTTATTCCAAGAAGTTTTCAAAGAGGAAAGAGTAATAACGTCTTTGTAACAGGGAGATGCAAGTTTCACCTTTTACAACCTTGCTCTATGAACTTCCAACCCAAGAAACCATTTAATTGAGGGCTTGTTTCCTCTAGTACCTCTAGTGTCCACTTGCTAGGAAGAGAAACCCTTAGAGCTCCATTGCTAACCTACAATAACCTCTTTTGATTCCACCTCCTTGCTAAATTGCAAGGGGTCAAAGGAGCTTGAGAACTCTCCCCCATTTGTGATAGAAGATCTCGACAAACCCTCCCCTAGGGAGAGAGACCGAAGACCACCTCTTATCAATGTTGCCCACCTTTGCTTGCTCAATAGATACACATACATTGTTGATTTTCTAGGGTAACTGCTAGAATTAGGTTTTTCTTCACTTGATAACTACTTCAATGATCAATTAGACATTAGTTTCATATAACATTAAATTCAATATCATTTAGGTAGTTATACAGAAGAAAAATATCAATTGATTAAACATGAAAGAGCGGTAAAGTAACCATGAAACAAAGAGACACGAGACATGAAAATTAGGCACACAGCCAGTGAAAAACCCACAAGGGGAAAACCCATAAAAGTTCTTCCATATGAGAGAGAGAGAGAGAGTTTCTAGATTCGTCAATACATCATAAATAACCAATAGCAAAATAATAACCAAATTAGTAACCAAAACCATGATCAAGTGCCATGTCAAAATCCATGTTCTTGAAATTTTGACCCTCCCTAGAGTTTCAGCCTTCTCCTGAAATATCGCTCACCCCCTAAATTTTTGGCCCTCCTATAATTTCGCTGGATAAAAATTGAGTGAGCCAAAAAAATTGATTGCCAAATGAACCAACAATCACAAACACACACACACACATATAAGTCATGAGAGGGCTAATTTGCCTTAATGGGGCCGACTTATAGATCTCTTGGAGCTAACTTGTAGATGACCAAAATAAATAATTTTCTCCTTCAAATAATGAAAAATGCCAACCATAGCTACATGATTTTTCAGCCACTCCCTCTTAGCTTGGGAGTTAGTTTTTCATTCTCTCTCAAGATCAATCTTCTTGACCAATCCATAGGTCTCACAGTCCACAACCTAAGGAAGATAATACAATCCAAGTTTTTCTCTCTCAAACTCATCATAAGGAAAGATACATAGCATCCATCTCAACGCATCTCCTCGACCACAAGGTCTCACAATACACAACCTAAGGGAGGAACCAACAAGGCATCTCCTGGACCACAAGGTCTCTTGTCACACAACCTATAAGAGGAATCAACAATATATCTACCAAACGAAAATGTCTCTCGGGACACAACCTACAGGAGGAATCAACAATACATCTCTCAGACATCAATGTCTCTTGGCACACAACCTACAAGAGGAATCAACAATAAATCTCTCGGACAACAATGTCTCTCGACACACAACCTACAGGAGGAATCAACAATACATCTCCCAGTCAACAATGTCTCTCGACACACAACCTACAGGAGGAATCAACAATACATCTCTTAGACAACAATGTCTCTTGATCTAAGTCACCTGACACGCAGGACACGAAGATTAGAGTGTTTGACACAGGCACGTTGACCCCCCGGAACAAGACACATAATTATTTTTGATATATATATATATATATATTAAAAATTAAATATTTCTTACACAAATTCTCATTCATGATACAAATTCAGACATAGATCTAGATTCTACATTGTAAATTTCAAATTTGTAAGTTTCACAAAGTAACAATATGCATAAAAATACAATTGTGACAGATTCATCAATAATCCAATAGGAGAAAGACAATAAACTATAGTTTTCTCACTAAGTCATCAAAATCAAAATGTGTTACATAGGTAGTAGCAATGCCAATGGCAAATAGAAATAACAAATACAAAACAACTACAAGTACAAGCTAACAGGTAGCTCATGAGTCATTAGTCATCATCATCATCAAAATAAACATCATAGTCATGGTCACTACTTTCTTCTCCACTGCATCCTCCTCCTTTGTATCCAATGTCATCTCTGCATTTGCTGGTGTGGAGGATGACCCCTCAACAATATCACCATCATCAAAAGTGATAGGCTCTAGCACTGGCTCATTAAGATCCAGATTGGCCAATGCCAACTCAACACTGCTGTCCAAACCCATATCATCAGGAAAGACATCCCACATCTTCGTCTTTTCCTTCAACCACTCATCCCTCTGCATGTAAATAAGACGAAGGTTGGTGTGCACATACACCATTGTCTTTGCCCTGGATTGCTCAAGCTTGCTCTTCTTGACACTATACAAATTCCCATATGTGCCCCAATTCCTCTCGCAACAAGAGGATGCAGTCACTTGAGAGATGAGCCTCATGGCCAATTGCTGTAGAGGAGGGCTTGTTGCCCCATAAGTTTTCCACCAAGAATAGGGCTACTTAGCCCCCTTGTCTCTAAATCACATCATATTTTGCAAATCGACCAGTGCTGATGGAAAACTCTGTAAAGGAATTCTCCACCTCATCAAAGGATGCTCTATCCTGAAAAATCTGCCTCAATGCATCCTTCATCCCCTGTGAAATTTCACCATCCATGTGAGGAAGGAATCTGTGGGAAGGTCCACCATTTAGCCACTCATGGCTGTAGTATTTTTGTTAAAATTGGCAACTAGGGCCAAACTCCATGTGGGTCACCTCATTTATGGCAACTGATATTTTTCCTAGATTCTTCTTGTCGAGAGGTGTAGGATTGATCTAAAGATCATCCGATTCCGACAAGTATTTATGGAGATATGAATTTATTTGTATTTACTTGACAAATTGTCAAGGTCGACCAACAGTTAAATGTGTGGCACACATGCCCAGTGAATCATATAAATACAAGAGAGGTTGATTCATTTTCTCATCATTTCATCTCACTCATTCTTCTCTCTCTCTCTCCTTAGCTTTGGGTTATACAAGGAGCAACTCACACGTGGGAAGGAGGAACAATGTAAACTTTGAAACGGGAACTGATACTGTTACCTGTTACGTAGAGATAGCAAAAGAGTGACCTGATTTTGAAAAGGGGTGATGCAGAATGAACATGTTTTTTTTACCCCCTCATGTGATTAAACCCCTCAATGCATATCATGGAATGAAAATGTTTCAACCTTGTGAATTACATTTCAATAACCATGGATTCCCAATTTATGCAATCCACCATCTGCTTAAGAGTTCGATTTGAACAAATTATGCCAAATGCATATCATTTAAAAGAACATCGCCCACACAACATTACACGTTGACTATTGGAATAACTATGCAACATCAAATTCCATTTGAGCCAACGCTTATGCAAATCCATAATTCACCTTTCATCTATTCAGGTTTGACGAATGCTTCCACACATCGGTTTTCACTATGGCAATTACCAACTCAGGCTATGGTTAAAAATCGAATGCTAACAACAATTGAACCACGCACTTACCATTCCGCCTCTACGCCGCATGTGGACTTGGCAATTTATCACAATTCTGTTCCAACTTCTTACACGCAGAACAAATATACAGAGAATCTGCAATTGATTGCTACCACGACGCCTTTGATTTGATAATCAAACTGGGTTTTAAAACAACATTACCCTTTGTTTATAGACCGGTACTCTACGCCAGCGTTTGTGTAATTGCATAGTTTGCATATGAGACACGTACTGTAAAGAATCGATTTACACAGCAGTTACTCCTGCGTACACTCCACCCACAGCGTTCTCACTGTTCGACTCAATTTCCACTGAATTGTTTATTGTTGCTCCACGTTGATATCGACCACTAGCTGCATCAATCGGTTCACTGTTTGATCTGCTCAAAATAGACAGCGCTCAAAACGAGCTCTACGCCCTTTCACGTATGTCAGTCATTCAAGATTATACAATATCAAATAGAATTCAAGAAACCATCCCTACACAGAGAATGTAGACTCAAATTTGCGCTGGGCATTGACATTCAACAATAAATCAATTACTCCGGCAACAGAGGTTTAAACCATCGATTCATCCATCGCTTCACTGTTGAAAAAACATCCTCCAACTAAATTATCACAAAAATTCATTGAAAATAGCAGATGGGGCGATTCTGAGAATCGCCGGGTGGTGGGGCGATTCTCAGAATCGCCCCGCCACCACCCCGCCACCAGTGGTAGTGGCGGGGTGATTCTGAGAATCGCCCCACCACCCGGCGATTCTCAGAATTTCAAAACCCGGCGATTGTGTAATTGCATAGTTTGCATATGAGACACGTACTGTAAAGAAAGTTTCAAAGTTTACATTGTCGTGATACATATAAATATAACTATTCCATATAAATTTGTAAGTCTAACTCATGACACCGATCTGTGCAAATATGGTTAATCAAAGAACTTAAATGATCAATCTGTTAGGATATTAATCACGATGGCAGACGATGATGCTGTTCACTGTTCAATGGTCAACATAGTCAGTTAGAGTCAGCAGGTACTAAATATCATTCAGGTAGTTATTGTTCAATCTATGCCTGAAGATGTGTATAAATTGCAACGATTAGTAATGAAATGTGAAAGGTTTAAGTGTTGTGTGTGTTCTCTGATATGCTATCGGAGCCTAAGGGCGATTGTGTGTTGTGTTAAGTGTTTTCCTCCTTAGAGGGTTGCAAGGTTGCAGTAGTGAAGAGAGTCTGTAGTTGTGAAAAGTGTCTACAGAGAGTGTGGTTTTCGGGGAGTGTATTGTTGTTAAGGAGCTGCTGCAAGGCAATTCTTAGAATTTCAAAACCCGACGATTGTGTAATTGCATAGTTTGCATATGAGACACGTACTGTAAAGAAAGTTTCAAAGTTTACATTGTCGTGACACATAAATATAACTATTCCATATAAATTTGTAAGTCTAACTCATGACACCGATCTGCGCAAATATGGTTAATCAAAGAACTTAAATGATTAATCTGTTAGGATATTAATCACGATGGCAGACGTTGACGCTGCTCACTGTTCAATGGTCAACATAGTCAGCTAGAGTCAGCAGGTACTAAATATCATTCGGGCAGTTATTGTTCAATCTGTGCCTGAAGATGTGTATAAATTGCAACGATTAGTAATGAAATGTGAAAGGTTTAAGTGTTGAGTGTGTTCTCTGATATGCTATCGGAGCCTAAGGGCGGTTGTGTGTTGTGTTAAGTGTTTTCCTCCTTAGAGGGTTGCAAGGTTGCAGTAGTGAAGAGAGTCTGTAGTTGTGAAAAGTGTCTACAGAGAGTGTGGTTTTCGGGGAGTGTATTGTTGTTAAGGAGCTGCTGCAAATTTTGTTCAGATCGTGCTGCTATATTTTGCCACTGAGTGATGCTGTTGTAAGTTAGTCTAGTGTGGAATTGTGTTGTTGCTAGTTGGAGAGGCTGTAAAAAATTGCTTGGCTGTTGTATGTTGCTACTGAGTGACGCTGTTGTAAGTTAGTCCAGTGTGGAACTGTGTCGCTGCTAGTTGGAGAGGCTGTAAAAAATTGCTTGGCTGTCGCATTTCAAAACTCTTGAGCCCAACATTCTAGTGCGGAACCGTGTCATTGCTAGTAGGAGAGGGTGTAAAAAAAAATTGCTTGCGTGTTGCATTTCAAAACTCTTCAGCCTGGTGTAATCTCTTTTAAAATTAAAGCATGATTTGTTGTGAAGTATCTTTTTTATGATTAAAAAAGAGCACACCTTTTTTTTAAGGTGAAGTAGTGACACTTGAGTTCTATAAATAAACAAGGCTGCGATGCAACGAAATACCTGCCGATTAACATTGCTTTAAAGGAAATATTTGAATAGTTTGATAAATGGCTTTCGTAAGAGCCAAATGGCAATATCACAGTGCTATATGTTTAAATTGTTTAAACTATAATAAGTAAAGTTTACTTTGTTTATTGGATAAACCCACTCAAACTCTGGAAACAATGATAAGGAAAGTTTACTTTGGTTATTGGATAAACACACTCAAACTTTGGTTTTTAAAAACATTGAGATAAACACAAAGTTTGACATTGGCTTTTTAAAAGCTTTGGATAAACGCAAACTCAATAAATTTCAGTTTTTATAAACGGTAGATAAACACAAACCAATAAACTTCGCTTTTAAAAACTTTGGATAAAGGCAAAAATTCAGTTAAAAATAAGCTCAACGTCTGCAATTATACCCCAAAAACTTTGAATAAAGGCAAAACTTCGCTTAAAAGCAAGCTCGACGTCTGCAATAAGACCCCAAAGCTGAATAGCCAATGAAAACCATCGAAAAATATTTAAATGATTTTAAAAATTCACTTTTTGCGTAAAACTTTGGTTAAAGTATTGAATAGCGGTTGATATTTAAAAAGTCAAACGAAATTAATTCATAGTCAAAGCGATATCGATCACTATATACCTGCTACTTTCGGCAGGTATAATAAGAAGTCAAGGTTAAAGGTTAGAGTGGATTTTATCATTGTGTGAATGAATATAAGTTTTTTATAACTTTCTAAAGGTAAATGGCACTGTAGGAAGAGGAGTGATAAGTTTTTTTTTGTAATGTTTTTTGGTTTAATGGTGAGACGAGTATTAAAAAGAAAAAAGAGTTTTCTTTTTAATGTGAAGTATGTGAAGTATATTATAAGGAGGTTTTATTTATGGTGCAATATTTAAGAAAATTCCATAAATGAGAGTTTATGGTGATTATATTTAAGCATTTTGTTTATTGAGATCATTTTGGATTTGGTGAATTTGGGTGCATTTGGTTTCAGATCTTGTGGATTTGGTTGCAGTCTGGTGATTGGAGAAAGATTTTTTTTGTCATCATGTCAAATTTGTTGGCTGATACTTATTTGAATGAATCCATGAAACTTGATGGACGAAATTACATGAATTAGAAATTGAAGTTGCTGACTATTTTAGAAGGTTATAATCTGTCGTCCATTGTAAGTGGGGATGAGCCCAAACCCACTATTGCAACTTATGTTCCAGATTGGGAGAAAATGGGGACGAAAGAAAAGGTGTTGTTGCATATGTCCGTAATGGACAACATTATTCCTCACATCAAAGATTGCAAGACATCAAAGGAAACATGGGATATGCTGAAGGGTTTGTATGAAACAACAAATACAACCTGAATCCTTTTTTTTAAGACTAAGATTTTATCTATAAAAATGGAAGAAAATGAGAATATAAGTAATTTTGTGTGTCATGTCAAATATTTAAGTTATATTGGTGAAAATGTGTCTAGTACTGACTTAGTCACCGTCACATTAAATGGCTTAGTGCAAGATTATTGAATTTTTGTTTCAAGTCTTTTAGCTAGAGAGAAGCCCCCTACATTTGATGAATTGACATGAATTCTTCTACAAGAGGAGGAGCGGATGGCAAGCTTTAATTTGGGCTCCAATAGTTCAGATTTATCATTGGTAGCCAAGGGAAAACATCCATACAGAGGCAATCCATGGGACAAGAACAAAGGAGGCAAGTTTCAAGGAAAACAAAAAGGTATGACACAGTGTAAATTTCCAAGACATGATAAGAGAAATGATGATTGTTATTATTGTGGAAAACCTGGGCATCATTCTAAAGATTGCTATAAAAGGAAATATACTGAGTCTAGGAAAAGAAACAGAAGGAATAATGGAAATTTTGTGGACAAAGACACCTCAATTAGTGATGGATTTAAAAATCTTAAATTGTTTGTTTCTGATGTTGCATTTTCTGTGGAAAATGATGATGTGAATGCTTGGTTCATTGATTCTCGTGCATCACTCCATATCTCTTGTAATAAGGAATGGTTTGATGAACATTACGAAAACATTGATGGAACATATGTTTATCTAGGAGATAACAGATCACTTAAACTTCAAGTTTTTGGAGTAATAGGTGTGAATTGGCCTAATGGACAAGAGAGACAAATCCATAATGTGATGTATGGTCCTGGTATCAAAAATAATTTAATTTTTGTTTCTACTATTGCTGATCAAGAGTTGAAGGTGGAATTTGTTAAATCATAGTGTGTATTGAAAGACATTCAAGATCACTACAAGGTTATTTATTTCCACAGGTACCAGAGTTGGAGGTTTGTATAAGTTGGATGCGACTAGGAAAAGTCATCAAGACAAACACAAAATACCATGTAACTATATTTAAAACGCCATCAAAGTTATTATTGTGGTTCATAAGATGACAGTGACAGCGACCTTCCTTTAAAGGTTTGGAAATAAATTAAAATAGATTATTATTATGGCCTTAAATACTCTAATCAAAGTAAGTCGAGTGGTCGTAGGTAGCTCATCGTATTCTCCCTACATGTGGGGTATGATTTCACTGATGATACATTATTAGGATTATGATTGACACTAGAGTTATCTTATGGGAACTTGCTTGTTTTTTCCAATTATTTCATTCTTGAGAGAAAATCCTCTGGCATCTAGGTTTGGGATTTATTGATAGCAAATGAAGTTATCCTACCTTCATTTCTCGAGAACACATTTATGAGGGAGTAATAAGGTTCTTGAGGTGTAACTGAGTTGCTTTAGAACAAATGAAACTTGCTTCTGGGATTCCTTGTGAACTTTTTGTGAACATATTTTATGGAGAGGGTGATCAGTTTAGCGAGGGTCATTAGAGGAGATTCACTGTAATCTGACGCGAAATCCTGGCCTCCTATGAATTTGTCATGCTCAAAATTAAAATAAGGATAATCAGGAAAATGTGCTTGATGTGATATGGTAAATTTGTCCATCTATGTTTAGGTGTAATAACCATGGCATGTAATGGTTGAAAACATGTTGAATTTATACTTAGGAAAGAAAAATGATATTCTACCAAAAACATTAATGTGTTTTTTTCCTCATAAACAACTTTGTTTGGCACATAAAAATTTGGTTTTACTAGCATTTTTTAAAAAGTTTGAAAATTGACCCTAAAAAAAAAATCATCGTTCCAGTATCATCACTTTTTCGTTTTGAAGCTATATTTTGCACGAAAATTTTATATAAATTTCGTAGTCACTGCCATTTTTAAAACATGTTCAAAATTGACCCCTAAAAAATAAAATCATCGTTCCAGTATACACACTTTTCATTTTTAGCACTGTTTTTGATGTTTTTTCAAGATTTTTTGGCCAGAGTTCCCGTTTTGAGTTTACAGTTCCCGTTTCAAAGTTTACATTATTGAGGACGCATTGGGCAAGGAGGACGCCAAAGATGTTGAAGGTCTCTTTGACCTGCGTTGACCAAGCTTTGACTCATCAAGGGTGCGGTTTTGGTGTGGCTGCCTCTCCTAGGCAGGCCGCAGATTTTGGCACAAAAAGCAAGGCAATCCGTCCACAGGTTTGACCAGCGTTGATTGCCCTAGTTTTGGGCAGCAGTTTGACTGTGTTTTTGGGGCTGTTTAAGGGCTGTTTCTTTAGGTTGTTCAAGGGCTAGTTGACCGGAAATTGACCAAGCATATTGGAGGTCAATTTCAACTCATTTGACCAAGTTTGACTTTGTTGATCTAGGGTTTGCTGTTGCTAATATAAAATTACAGAATTCTGATTTTGTACTATTTCTCTTTGCTGAACTATTGAAGATAAAAGAAGATTTGATCAAAGGGTTTCCTCGCATTGGGGTTTGTTCCTGGCTAGCCACCACATCTTATGTCTCTTGTCTTGGCTTGTTTTCTGTTGATCGTTTAATGTTCTATCTGCACTTTACTTAATGTATATGTGATTGCTAATCCGTGGCTAATAAGAAGAAAAGAAGTAAACTGCTTTAAGCATAGAACATACCATAATTTAACATGGTATCAGAGTTGAGGTGAAGACAAAGCCCAAGCAAGAGCAAGAGCAATCACCGAAGAGAAGGTTGGCAAGGCTATCCTAAAAACTTCATGGGGTCCTCAACACTCTTCCCTGCCGAAGACAAGCTCTGTGAGAAGTCTGACTATCACGGATGGAAGATGTCTCTCGATCTGACTTTAGAAGATCAGGAAGTGTTGGACCATCTGAGAGGCAATGTTGTTGCGCCTCCATCAAATGCATCCCTTGCTGCCAAAAGCAAGTGGTCCAAGGGAGAAGTCAAAGCAAGGAAGATCATCTGAGACTTTATCGACAAGCGCCTATGTTTTCGAGCTGACAACCTCCAAGGAAATCTACGATAGACTGGTGAGTTTATTTAAAGTTAATGATGCAAATCAAGTTTTGTTCCTTAGAAATAAGTTGAAGGAAATTAAGAAGGGCAAAGATGAGAGTATGCAAGCATATTTCTTAAGGATCATCGAGATCAAGAATGATCTCCTATCTATTGGGGAAGTAGTTCCTGATAGGGAAATGACTATCACAACTTTTGGAGCACTGCCACCTGAATGGTATATATTTAGGACTACTCTTCTCAACAATAATGTCATCCCAGGATTTGAGGAATTGATGGCTAGATGTATTCAAGAAGAGACAAGGATGGAAGAGCAAGAAATGCCCGCACTTAAAGGCCATCCCTCTGCCTTTTCTTCTCATGCTAAAAGAAGAAACAATTCTAGGGCTAAATCCAAAGGAAAGGCTGGACTGAAGGGTGGAAGAAAAGGACGATGTTACAATTGCAATAAAATGGGCCACTATGCAAGGGAGTGCCTTGATAAAAGGGACTCACACCATGACAATGACCAAAATCACTCTCAAGGCAATCAAAGGAATGGCAGGTCCAATGGCAGAGGTAAAAGAAATGCCAGAAATCAAGGAAGAGGACAACCCTTCAAGAAGGCAAGAAACTCCAGGTATGAATCTAACGTTGTTAACAATAAGCAAGATGAATATTGTCTACTAGCGACCCTTTCTACTACTGCTCCCCCGGACATGTTGGGAAATTGGCTTATTGATAGTGGTGCCTCAAGGCACTTCACTGGTTTCAAAGAAGCTCTCTCTAATCTGATAGAGGAGACCAACCAGGAAATTGTTCTTGGGGACAACGCTAAATATCCCGTGAAAGACGTAGGGAATGTCACTCTTCAATTGAATTAGGGTAATACAATCCATTTGCAAGAAGTCATATATGTACCCGATCTCAAAAAGAATTTGGTGTCCGTTTCAACAATGGAAGGCAAAGGCTACAAGGTAACCTTCATCGATGGCAAGGTACGTGTATGGAAAAATAACTTTAAAGAAGCTTTCACTCTTGGGTTTTGAGTCGATTCATTATATCAGGTCGGAGGAACTCTGCTGGGTGTCATATCTTGTGACATATCACTTTAGTCCGAACTATGGCATCGAAGGTTTGCTCACCTTCATTATAAAGCTTTACCCAATGCAAGACAAATGGTGACAGGGATGCCTGAGTTCCATGTAGAGCAAGAAGGTGTATGTCCGGGATGTGCCAAAGGGAAGCTCAAAAGGGGACCATTCCTCTCAAGCCTAAGCAAAACCTTTGATATATTGTAGTTGGTTCACTCAAACATATCTAGTATGATGCCTGTGAACTCCTTGGGAGGATATTTATATTACCTCACTTTTACAGATGACTATTCTTGCAAGACTTGGATATACTTCTTGAAAAATAAGGATGAAGTGCTCACTTGGTTTCGTCACTTCAAAGCGTTGATCGAAAATCAAACTGAAAAGAAAATCAAGATCTTAAGGACTAATAATGGGACTGAGTATGAATCCAATGAGTTCCATGACTTTTGCAAAGACGTTGGCATTAAGAGGGAGACTACAACACCATATACTCCTGAGCAGAATGGTGTGGCGGAAAGGAAGAATCGTACGATTGTGGAAGTTGTTTGTGCTATGCTTCACGATCAAAGACTTCTGAAGTTTCTATGGGCCGAAGCTACGAATACTGCCGTATATGTGCAAAACCAATGCCCTCATCAAGCATTGGGTTCCAAGACTCCCAAAGAGATGTTCACTGGTAAGAAACCTGACGTATCTCATTTTAGAATTTTTGGAAGTCTGGTATATTTTCATGTGTCGAAGGTGAAGAGGAATAAATTGGGTGCATCTGGAAAGAAAGGACTCTTCGTGGGCTATAGCGAAAACTCTAAGGGCTATAGAATTTATGGCTGGTCAAAGGGAAATCGAGATTAGCCATGATGTCACCTTTGATGAAGATATGGCTTTTAGCAAAGTTGACAATCTTCTTACTCAAAGGGGATCTAAAGAAGCTGACACCAGGGAACCAAAGGAAAAGAAAGATGAGACGATGCCCGATGTGGAAGAACCTATGGATTTTATTGATCCCCCTCTGCAAGAGCTTTCCTCTTCTATGAAGAGGCCTTCATGGCTAAGGGAGACACTTGATGATGGTTAAGGGCACGTTTCACTTAGGGGAACCTTACGGGAAAGTAAGAAGCCGACCAAGTATCAGGGATACTTAACCATCATGAGCACGATCATCCAAAATGAGCCTTCATCATTCGCAGAAGCTGTCAAGCATCAAGTATGGAAGGATGCTATGATTGAGGAATATGAGTCCATGAAAAACGATGTCTGGGATGTGGTTCCCAGACCCTAGGACAAAGCAGTTGTCACTTCGAAATGGCTTTACAAGATAAAGCATGCAGTTGATGGAAGTGTGGAAAAGTATAAGGCTCGTTTTGTCGCTCGTGGCTTCTCTCAGAAGGAAGGTATAGACTATGACGAGATATTTGCACCTGTTGCCCGATATACCACCATTCGCTCGATCATAGCCCTTGCTGCTTCGCAAGGATGGAACCTACATCAGATGGATGTCAAGATTGCGTTCTTGCATGGTTCGATCAAAGAGGAGGTCTATGTGGAGCAACCTGAAGGATTTGAGATTCATGATCGAGAATCTCACGTGTGCAGATTGAAGAAAGCCCTCTATGGGCTAAAGCAGGCACCCCGAGCATGGTATGAGAGGATCGATAGCTACCTGATGAAGTTGGGATTCACTAGGAGTGAAGCTGACCCTAACCTTTACTTTAAGGTTGAAGATGACAAACCTCTCATATTGGTGTTGTACGTTGACGACCTCTTTCTAATAGGTGCAGACCCTCTCATTCTCAAATGTAAGAGGGAGTTGGCTTCCGAGTTCGAGATGAAAGACCTAGGACTGATGCACTATTTCCTAGGACTAGAAGTCTGGCAGAAACCAGGGGAGATTTTCCTATCTCAGGGAAAATACGTGGTGAAAATATTGGAGAGATTTGGTATGGTGGACTACAAGCCCGTGACTACCCCGATGGAGCTTGACTTCAAGAAGCTAAGCGCTAGTGCTACCGGACCTGTTTTACGAAATGCTACTGAGTATTGTCAACTCATTGGAGCATTGATGTTTTTGGTAAACTCCCATCCAGATATATGCTTTGCAGTCAACACTTTGAGTCAACATATAGTTGAGCCTCACCATACACATTGGATTGGTGCCAAGAATCTGTTGAGATATCTTCGTGGTGCAATCACTCATGGGGTGAGATACACTGTCGGAGATGTGAGACTACTTGGATATATCGATGCTGATTGAGCAGGCAGTGTGGTGGATCGAAAGAGCACTTCCGGGCGCTGTTTCTCTTTGGGATCTGCTTCGATATCCTGGATGAGCAGGAAGCAGAAGTCGGTGGCTTTGAGCACTACCGAGGCAGAGTACATTGCTGCTAGTATAGCCTCCTGTGAGGTGGTCTGGTTGCGAAAACTCTTCAGTGAGTTGTTTGGATATACATTGGATACCACCTTGATCCTGTGTGACAACCAGAGCGGTATTCGTTTATCAAAGAATCCCGTATTTCATGATCGCTCCAAGCATATCGATATCAGGTACCACTATATTCCGGATATGGTGCAGCGGGGAGCAATAAGGCTCCAACATATCGGTACAGATGAACAGGTCGTTGACATTTTGCATTTTGACGAAGCCCCTGGGAAAGGTCAAATTCTTGACTTTCTGAGAATGACTTGGTGTCGTTCAGAGACCCTCTTATGAGGATCGAGTATGATGTATTGAGTTCTAGGAGCTCCACGGGGGTGTAGGGTACTTCTTGGAGCGACATGCGACCACAGGGCGACTCACCATCCCCTGGTGGTGCACTATGTACAGGGTGAAAGGTTCAACCTACCCTTGTGACACCCCGTAGCGACTTTAGGACGGAATGATTAGTTCTCCGTGGCGACTGTAGGAAGGGATGATTAGTTCTCCGTGGCGACTGTGGAACATGATGATTAGTTCTCCTGTGGGCCAGGATGGTTAGTTCTCTTGTGTCGACTGTTGGACAGGATGATTCGTTCTCCTGTGGACAGGATGATTAGTTCTCCTGTCGAGGCGTCCTACCCATGTAGTCTGGGACTCATGGGAAGTACCTCTCATCTGATCAAAATGAGTAGGGAAACGGGGTTAGGGACCATTAGTAGTACTATTGATGGACGCATCGTTGTATCTACTGTACTCCCTATGCTAGGATGACCTCCATTGATCTGGGATCAATGATACTGATCTGGGATCAATGATATTGATCTGGGATCAGTGAGAGTGGTATGACACACTTTGAGATTGACTTCGGGTCAGTGGAGGATGGTATGATACATCCTCGATCATTTCTTCTTCTTCATAGTTCGAGCAGAGCAGAGCAAAGCAGGGCCAAGCAGTGCATTTGATGGCTGGGATAGTAGGGACGATCAGATGGATTGCAGATGGAGTTCTCCCTAGTTGAGAGGGAGTGTTAAAATTGGCAACTAGGGCCAAACTCCATGTGGTTCACCTCATTTATGGCAGCTGATATTTTTCCTAGATTCCTCTTGTCGAGAGGTGTAGGATTGATCTAAAGATCATCCGATTCCGTAAAGTATTTATGGAGATATGAATTTATTTGTATTTACTTAACAAATTGTCAAGGTCGGCCAACAATTAAATGTGTGCCACACATGCCCAGTGAGTCATATAAATACAAGAGAGGTTGATTCATTTTCTCATCATCTCATCTCACTCATTCTTCTCTCTCTCTCCTTAGCTTTGGGTTATACAAGGGGCAGCTCACACGTGGGAAGGAGGACACATTAGGGCAAGGAGGGATGTTGAAAGGAGGACGCAAAAGCTGTTGAAGGTCTCTTTGACATGCATTGACCAAGCGTTGACTCATCAAGGGTACAGTTTTGGTGTGTCTACCTCTCCCAGGCAGGCCATAGATTTTGGCACAAAAATCGAGGCAATCCCTCCATAGGTTTGACCAATGTTGACTACCCTAGTTTTGGGCAGCAATTTCACTGTGTTTTTGGGGTTGTTCAAGGGTTGTTTCTTCAGGCTGTTCGAGGGCTAGTTGATCGGAAATTGACCAAGCATATTGGAGGTCAATTTTAACTCATTTGACCAAGTTTGACTTTGTTGATCTAGGGTTTGCTGCTGCTGATATAAAATTACAGAATTATGATTTTGTACTATTTCTCTCTGCTGAACTATTGAAAATAAAAGAAGATTTGATCAAAGGGTTTCCCCGCATTGAGGTTTGCCCTTGGCTAGCCGCCACATCTTGTGTCTCTTGTCTTGGGTTGTTTTCCGTTGATCGTTTAATGTTCTATCTGCACTTTACTTAATGTATATGTGATTGCTAATTCGTGGCTAATAAGAAGAAAAAAAGTAAACTGCTCTAAGCATAGAACATACCATAATTTAACAATTTTAGGTTCAACGAGTGAGCCAAACAATGCAAAGGTGTGCAATTCTTGTCCCATCTGTTGACAAGAATATCTTGTATGGTGGTGAAGAAGGCTTTTGATGATGTCTCATACTCCGGATACTCACTTTGTAAAATAATGGTTCTCACAAACTCAATCATGGAATCCCATCCCTCATAAACCTCTCCTAGGATGGGTTGGTTTGTATCTGCAAATCGTAGCAAAACAATGATAGGGTCCATGATCTTAATAAGTATATCTACCCTCTCCCACCAAGCATCATCTAACACTGTGTCCTTCACTCTTTTTGAGGCTGCTTGATCTGTCTTCCTCAAAAAAGACCAAAACTCTGAAATAACCATGGCCCCAAGAGCGGTCTTGACCTCCCTCAACCTCTTCAACATGATGAATGAAGAGGCAAACCGTGTATCTACAATTCTTCAACAATGATAGATTGGTGTACTCCTTGTAGATTGTGAGGGCATTTGTATGATTTTGTACAAAGTTGCGGATATGTCGTGCATCCTCAATAATACTTCCAATCCAAAGCACATTAGAAGCAATAGATTTAAGTGCTAAATTCAAGGAATGGACAATGCAAGGTGTCCAAAATACTTGTGGATATTTAGCTTCCACAATCATGCCAACAACCTTGCAAACATGTGCATTATCTGTAATGATTTGCACACAAGAATCAACACCTACATCTTCAATAACTTTAATGAACAACTCACCCATATATTGTGCATCCTTGTATTGTCCAAGTGCATCCACTGATTTCAATAAAACTGGACCATTCAAGGAAGACACCATGAAGTTGATGAGTGGGTGGCATGTTGGATCTGTCCATCCATCAAAAACAATACTAACCCCAAATGTTAGCCATGCTGATTTAATAGGCTCGAGCATTTTGTCCACCTCTTTTTTTTGCCTTAATCAACAATGTAGTTCTAAGCTTGTCTGACCC
This sequence comes from Pinus tabuliformis, assembly GCA_031772625.1. Classification (NCBI taxonomy): domain Eukaryota; kingdom Viridiplantae; phylum Streptophyta; class Pinopsida; order Pinales; family Pinaceae; genus Pinus; species Pinus tabuliformis. Next base: position 638,965,440 of record CM062804.1, read on the forward strand.
AAGAGGCACATACCCTGATGGAGCCCCTTGAGTTAGAGGTCGACGCATCTCAATAAATAAAGGTGAGTGTGAAACATTAAAGGATATGAAGTTTTGATAGAAAAATAATGCAATTGTGAGATCAAGCTCTTCCAGTTTCTATTTCTGAAAAATCTTGTCCACTGGACCAAGTCCCATTGCCTTTCTTTTTGCTGTTTGTCCCCCACCAAAACTGTCAAATGGAAATTTGTTGCCGCTTTTTCTCAAGAATGGAAGGGGATCATCATTCTTGTTTTTTTTAGATGATGCAGCCACCTTTGCCACACCAACATTGGTCTCTTTTTCCATTTCTCTCCTCTTAGTTAAAGACACCGATGTACATGCTCCAACTCCACACCCTGGTAAAGCCAACAACTGAGTTTTCACACAGTAATAAGTGCTCATGAAATGATTGTTGCAATAGTTGCATTTTCAAGCAACATTACCTCCTCCCTTCAACTCGTTGCCTGGCCCTTGCTCTCTTGTGACATCCTTCCACAAGGGATATTTGATTTTTTGAGCTTGCTATCTTTCTAAATTAATCCTTCCCTCAACATTTGAAGCTATTGTAGCAGCCCCACTTCCAACAGAGGGAACACTAACAGACCTTGATGCAATTGGAACAGAGGGGCATCTCCAATGGGGACATTCTTCCCCTTCCTTTGCCCCTTCCCTGCTGCCCTTGATTGAGCCATGAATGCTATAAAAAAATAAAGAAAAAATGCACAAACTTGTAAAAAAAATGCACATGCAAATTGTTGTAATAAAAATGCAAAAAAAATAGAAGCAAAATGCACTTACCTGTTTCTTGAATCGCCTCCAAAATGCTCCCAAACCCTTTGCTAGTCGCTCCCACACACCCACAACAAGAGAGACAAAAAATAATGAGGGAGAAATGAGCCAAACTTGGCTTTATGGGCTGCACGACACATTTCCAGGGGACACGTGTCTCGAAATCGGGACACGCTGGGCATGCTCCTCGGACATGTTTCCCAACAAATCACGTCTGATTTGTCGGATTCGGGACATGACAGGGGTTTTCAAAGAATTCGATTTCTTAGCTCTCGGTACACAACCTACAGAAGGAATCAACAATACATCTCCTGAACAACAATGTCTCTTCGCGCACAACCTACAGGAGGAATCAACAATACATCTCTCGGACAACAATGTCTCTCAACACACAACCTATAGGGGGAATCAACAATACATTTCCTGGACGACAATGTCTCTCGGCACTCAGCCTACAGGTGATGGTCTAATCATGATGCTATGTAATCAGTGCTCCCTCTTCAAGGGGATTCTCATTCGTTCTAGTTTCTTCACATAAAAATTACCAATCAATTCATCATTAGAAATGTAACCATGGTGGATTTCAAATATTGTAGCAAACTACAACATTCAACTGTTCATCCAGCTTAAGTTGGGGCTTCTCTCAAAAGCAAACATTAGCAACCGTAGTAGAATTCAACAGACCATAATTGAATCTAGCAAATATCAAAGTGTTAATTTTAGGTATGTTCTATGCTAGAGCAATTTATTTCACTTTTCACAGTTAGCTCATTACCTTTTCCAGATTAGCAATCACATTAGTATTAAAATAAACTGCAGATAGAACATAAATATAAATCGCAGAAGACAAGCCAAGACAAGAGGACACAAGATGTGGCGCTAGCCAGGGACAAACCCCACAATGTGGGGAAACCCTTGATCAATTCTTCTTTTATGTTCTTCAAAGTTTAGCAGAGAAAGAGAGAGAGAGAAAGATAGTACATTTACAATAGAAGTCAACACTTTGACTTATCTAGATAAGAGCATAGATCATCTCTAAGAAGATGATACATGAAATCAGTTGAAGACATGCTGCTTCAACTGATTCTCTGTTATAACTTTAATACCACTTGTTATAGATCTAACCCAGAAATATATGATAATGCAAATATACTCAGAAATAATAAGATAGAAATAGATAGAAATTCTTCTTTATTGATACCCTTAAAGGTAAGGCAACACCATACATTCACTCCTTAAGGAAGGAGAATACTCCACAAGTCATATGCCTGTTTATACAATATTCCTTGACCCCTCTCAATGTGGAGTCTCTAGCCTCTATATAGGCTTCATACATATAATACCATGGGTCATTATGATGGTTCCCTCAATACCATCTATCTAATACCATGAGCCCATTACATTATTACTAACTACTTGTGGTCCCTTACATGATACAATTAACTACTTTATTTATTACTATGGCCCATCCCATTATTAGATTATTCCCTTGGGTACCTCCTTTTGTACCCCATATTATCCCCTCTAGGTATATAACATTCCACCCCCCTTAGCATGTTTCGTTCCCGAAACATAGGAAGAACACAAATAATAAGATCTACTCAAAAGAGTAGTCCACTGGTACCATGCAAGTGCATCTAGCCATCCAAAAGAAAGGTGAACTTTCGATCTAGCTGGTGCCTCGCTCACTTGAGATGGAAGTTGACCGTGACAACTCTTCTGTGTTGATGTGTAGTAGGTGGATCTTCGCTCCTCTCTATCTGTCCTACGGGGGTTGTTGTCCTTGTGGCTAATTGGTTGCCATCTTGTTGGTTGTTGTCTTGCGGGGTGATGTGGGTGATGATATGTTGATGTTTTAACCCACTGTGTCTTTTTCTTTAATTCACCCCTTACTGGAGCCTGACTATTATCTGGTGCATGTTGTGGTGTCTTATTTTCCAATATTATTTCAACCATGAGCGCTCATCTGATGTATCAACACCTGTATCTTTTTCTACTTCAACCTCTGTTTGTGTTTGATTGTCGATCATCAATGGCTCATCATCTGATGTGCAAGTGTCCTTAGAGCTTTGTGCTTCTGCCTCCATAGTCTCTGATTGGGTCTTAATGAAAATATCCTGCAATGTAATTTTCTTCTTTTTATACCAGAGCTTCAGGAATTTCTTCTGCACATTAATATTGATAGTACCCACTAATTCCATCCAAGGATATCCCAAAACAACATCCATGTTATCCATATCTGAAGTATAAAAATCACCATGCAACACATACTTATCCATAGAAAGCTTCAAATCCTTATAAACTTGAACTTCCTCATCATCAACTTGTGTGTTATCAATGTGTTTTGCTGGCACTTGCAATTTTTTTGCCAAGTTGACATTTATGAGATTTTGCTTGCAACTCAGATTTATAGACACAATGATTGTCTCCTTCTGAATCAATCCATGAACCTGCAATAAGGATATACCAGTAGGAAATAACCCCACATGTTTCCCCTTATCTTGTTTTCTAGCCTGAGACCATTTGTCCAAAAGGAGTTTTTCAAATTCTTTATCTGAAAGTTTGGGCAACTGCTTGTGGTCAAGTGATAACCACCATTTGGCAGCCTCATCTTTCATATTAAGCCCCACTGGAATCTTCCAAAGTGTCCCATGTGTGGACTTGTATCTCTGTATGAATTCTTCAATAGTAGGACCATCATCTTTTCCTGTAAAATATAGAATCGCCATGAAGAGGGTTTTGAAAAAAAAATTCACTTGGCGAAAATTTGAAATTGTCACAGTTTAGTCAATATTGCTCAGAATCCCTATTATGACCTGTTTTCGGAAATGGAACAACCATTCTGCATCTGCCCATGTGATAGAAATCCCGATCCAGACACTGGAATCTCAGATCTACGCTGCAACTCTCCCGCCGTCACAAAAAATTCTGAAAAAAAGCGCTGATTTTAAATCAGCGATATCTCCGTCATCTGGACTCCGATTCGACTGATTTTTTTTTTTGAAATTGGGTATTTTTTCACAAAGAATCCAGATCTGCAATTAGATTTTGCAGATCTTGCACCAAGACGTCCAGATCTGCGCCGCAAACTCGCTACCCTGAAAAATTGTCTGCAACATCGTTGATTTTTAGATCAGCGATATGTCTTTTATCCGGACTCTAATTCGGTCGAATTTTTTGTTTGTTTTGAAATCGGGTATTTTTTCGCAAAGAATCCAGATCTGCAATTAGATTTTGCAGATTTTGTCCCAAAACGTACATATCTGATCTGCAAACTTGCCACCTCAGAAATCCTGCAAAAAATAAAAAAAATTCTCCACTTTTGCCCAAGAAAGTGCTTTGATACCACTTGTTATAACTTTGCTACCACTTGTTATAGATCTAACCCAGAAATATATGATAATGCAAATATACCCAGAAATAATAAGATAGAAACAGATAGAAATTCTTTTTTATTGATCAAACCTTTAAGGTAGGGCAACACCATACATTCACTTCTTAAGGAAGGAGAACACTCCACAAGCCATATGCCTGTTCATACAATATTCCTTGACCCCTCTCAATGTGTAGTCTCTAGCCTCTATATAGGCCTAATACATACAGTACCATGGGTCATTACGATGGTTCCCTCAATACCATCTATCTAATACCATGGGCTCATTACATTATTACTAACTACTTGTGGTCCCTTACATGATATGGTTAACCACTTTATTTATTACTATGGCCCATCCCATTATTACATTATTTCCTCGGGTACCTCCCTTTGTACCCCATATTATCCCCCCCTAGGTATATAACATTCTCCAAGGTGACTCCTTCACCTATCATTGTGCTGCATTTCGTCATCACGCTGCACCATGCTACACCCATCATCACTGTACTACATTATGTGCCATAGCTGCACCATGTTGCGTTCCCGGCAGTTCTGGCAGTTCCCTGCAGTTCCGACAGTTCAGGTTGTTCTCGGAAGTTCCTACAGTTCCGATAGTTCCAGCAGTTCCGACAGTTCCGACTTCTCCGATAGTTCCGGCTTTTTCGGAAGTTCTGACTTTTTCGGCTTTTCCGACTTTTCTGGCTTTTTTGGCAATTCCGGATTTTTCAGCAGTTCCAACTTTTCCGACTTTTCCAGTAGTTCCAACTTTTCCGACAGTTCCAACTTTTCTGGCAGTTCCGGCTTTTCCAGCTTTTTCTGCAGTTCTGGCTTTTTTGTCTTTTTCGACAATTTCAACTTTTCTGGCTTTTTCGACAATTTCAACTTTTCTGGCTTTTTCGGCAGTTCCGACTTTTCCGGCTTTTCCATCTTTCTGGATCAGGGCAGTGTTATCCCTTAGGATCTCTCCTCCTACTAAAACCCAAAGACAAGTAGAGAGAGGAAGAGATCCTTAGTGTGTGTTGAAATGACTTGAAGTCCTCTATATTCATGCTAAAACTTAGATGATGAATAGACATGTCTATTGGGTTTTTGAGCCTACTCAAGTTATGTTAGATTTGAAGCTTCTGTGGAAGTTTTTTGTAGTTTCATGATCCGGATTATCCACAGTTTCTAGTTCATTCTGCCAACGTTTCAAACCCCAAAGGGGGTCCATCATCAGGGCAAATCAGAAAGAATATGAATGAAAAATTATTGAGAGAAGAGAGCCTTGCGACCTGGATATAAATAAACCAAGAACCCTAATTTTATAAAGGCTGACACATGATATCTAATTTTTATTGATTATTATTTTATTTTTATTTATTATTATCCTTTATAATAATTACATAAATTTTTTATTTTCTATCTATAAAAGTTTTATAAAAACTTTAATTATTTATTTAATTATTCCTTATTAGTCTTAATTGATTAATTCTTTTTTATTTAATTAATTTACATTAAATTATTTTAGCCTTCCTTCAATTAATCAATTATTGATTAATCAATTAATTAATTGATTAATTAATTAATTAATTAGTTAACTAATTAGTTAACTCATCAAATTAATTAATTTATTAATTTTATTTATTCTTTTATTTTTTTTATTCGATTAATAAATTGGTTAATTAATAAATTTGTTTTTAATTAATAAAATAAATTTGTTTTTAATCAATTAATAAGTCCCTATTAAATATCATTAAAATCCAATTAAAATTGTTAAAGAAATTAATTTTAATGAAATTTAATAGGGACTTATTAATTGATTAAAAACAAATTTATTTTATTAATTAAAAACAAATTTATTAATTAACCAATTTATTAATCGAATAAAAAATAAAAGAATAAATAAAATTAATAAATTAATTAATTTGATGAGTTAACTAATTAGTTAACTAATTAATTAATTAATTAATCAATTAATTAATTGATTAATCAATAATTGATTAATTGAAGGAAGGCTAAAATAATTTAATGTAAATTAATTAAATAAAAAAGAATTAATCAATTAAGACTAATAAGGAATAATTAAATAAATAATTAAAGTTTTTATAAAACTTTTACAGATAGAAAATAAAAAATTTATGCAATTATTATAAAGGATAATAATAAATAAAAATAAAATAATAATCAATAAAAATTAGGAATCATGTGTCGGCCTTTATAAAATTAGGGTTCTTGGTTTATTTATATCCAGGTCGCAAGGCTCTCTTCTCTCAATAATTTTTCATTCATATTCTTTCTGATTTGTCCTGATGATGGACCCCCTTGGGGTTTGAAACGTTGGCAGAATGAACTAGAAACTGTGGATAATCCGGATCATGAAACTACACCTACTCAAGTTGCTGGTCGGCTTGATAATAATTCCATAATCAAAATAAATTCATAACTCCATGAATACTTATCGGAATCGGATGATCTTTAGATCAATCCTACACCTCTCGATGAGAGGGATCCAATAAAAATATCAGCTGCCATAAATAAGATGACCCACATGGAGTTTGGCCTTAGTTGCCAATTTTAACACTCCCTCTCAACTAGGGAGAACTCCATCCGCTGATCCATATGTCCGACTGTACTGTCTCTGCCATCAGTGCCCTGCACTGCTCTGCTCAGCTCTGCTGTCTCTGCTCAGCTCTGCTAGCTCTGCTATGCTCTGCTCAACTCTGCTAGCTCAGCTCTGCTCTGCTCAGCTTTGCTGGCTCTGCTCTACTCAGCTCTGCTCAGCGCTGTTGGCTCTGCTGGCTCTACTCTGCTCTGCTCATCTCAGTTGTGCTAGCTCTGCTCAGCTCTATTGGGTCTACTCTGCTCTGCTAGCTCAGCTCAACTCTGCTATGCTCAGCTTTGCTGGCTCTGCTCTGCGTTGCTTAGCTCTGCTAAACCATGAAGAAGAAGAATTGATCGAGAATGTCTCATACCATTCTCCACTGACCCGAAGTCAGTCTCAGAGTGCGTACCACTGGTCCCAGACCAGTCTCAACCGACCCAAAGTCAGCGTCATAGTGGGTACCACTCCTACCACTGGTCCCAGACCAGTGTCATCAGTGTGTACCACTGGTCCCAGACCAGTCTCAACCGACCCGAAGTCGGCGTCATAGTATGTATCACACTCACTGGTCCCAGACCAGTGCTCCACGGACTCGAAGTTAGTCTCAGAGTATGTACCACTGGTCCCAGACCAGTCTCAACTGACCCAAAGTCAACGTCATAGTGGGTACCACTCCTACCACTGGTCCTAGACCAGTATCATCAGTCTCAGAGTGTGTACCACTGGTCCCAGACCAGTCTCAACCGACCCAAAGTCAGCATCATAGTATGTACCACTCTCACTGGTCCCAGACCAGTCCTCCACTGACCCGAAGTCAGTCTCAGAGTATGTACCACTGGTCCCAGACTAGTCTCAACCGACTTGAAGTCTGGTACAACTCCTACAACTGGTCTTAGACCAGTATCATTGATCCCAGATCAATGAAGGTCATCCTAGCATAGGGAGTACAATAGATACAACGATGCGTCCGTCGGTACTACTATGGTCCCTATCCTCATTTCCCTGCTCATTGATCAGATGAGAGGTACTTCCCATGAGTCCCAGACTACATGGGTAGGATGCCTTGATAGGAGAACTAATCAATCCTGTCCTCATAGGAGAACTTATCATCCTGCTACACAGTCGCCATGGAGAACACATCATCCAGGCCTCACAGGAGAACTAATCATCTTGCTACATAATCGTCATGGAAAACACATCATCCAGACCTCACAAGAGAACTAATCATCTTGCTACATAGTTGCCAACAGAGAACTAATCATCCCGGCCCACATGAGAACTAATCAACCTGTTCATAGCGCACCACCAGGGGAGGGTGAGTCGCCCTGTGGTCTCATGTTGCTCCAGTGAGTAACCCAAGCCCCCCAGAGCTCCCAGAGCTCAATGCATGCAACATATAGGACCCTTATAAGAAGGTCTCTCAATGACTCCCAAGTCGTTTGGGAAACTCACAGATTTGACCTTTCCCCGGGGCTTTGACAAAGTGTAGCGACTTGTACATCATCTTAATGCGATGGAGCCTCCTTGCTTATCGACTTACCATATCCCAGATAAGGCAGTGTCTGATGTCTATTTGCTGGAGCAATCATCGAATACGAGATTCTTCAAAAATTGAATCCGACCTTTGGTTGTCATAGAGAATCACAATGGTATTCATCATGTGTACTCACTGAAGAGTTTTCACAACCAGGCAACTTCATATGAGGTCATACTCGTAGTTATGTATCCAGTCTCAGTAGTACTTATAACAACCGACTTCTGCTTCCTGCTTCGAAGCATAATCCAAAGAAAACCAGCATTGAGAAGTGCTCTAGTGTTCCTCCACACTGCTTACCCAGTCAACGTTCGAATAATCATGCAGTTTTCATATTTCCGACAGTGTATCTTAATCCATGAGAGATTGTGCCCCGAAGATATCTTAGAAGATTCTTGGCACCAATCCAGTGAGGCTCAACCAAATATGAGCTCACCATGCTAACTGCAAAACATATGTCCGGATGGAAGTTCACCAAGAACATCAACGTGAATGAGTTTATGAGACTCAGAGGCATTTCCCAAATTTGGTCCGACATCACTACCATATAACTTCTGAAAGTTGAGATCCTCGAGGTAGTCACAAGTTTGCAGTTTATCATTCCACATCCGGAATCCAACTCCCTCTGTCTTCTACAAATGAGAGGGTCTGCACCTGTCAGACCTAGGTGTTGGTATGAGAGGTCTGTCATCCACAAACTTCGGATGGTTTGGATCGATTTCACTCCTAGTGAATCTCAGCTTCATCAGACAGTTGTTGATCCTCTCATACTATGCCCGAGGTGTTTTGCTTCAAGCCATAGAGGGCTTTCTACCACCTGCATACATGAGATTCCCGATCATGAATCTCAAACTCCTCGGGTTGTTCCAAACTTGTGGACTTGTGGCATGAGGGGAATGGTCCACTTATAAGAGTTTCCTTCGATACATCTCAGACATGTACGTTCATATTCTTTTTGAATTCAGGCATCCTTGTCACCATCTGACTCACAGACCTCTGGTGCTGTGTTAATGGACATGGTCCCCTGTGGACTTCGTGCAACTTGATACAACCCTGAACTCAAAAACATCTTTGAAAAATCTTTTTTCAAACACGTACCTTTCCATCGATGAGTGCCACCCTGTAACCTTTGACTTCCACTGCTGAAATGGACACTAGGTTCTTCTTGCGATCATGTACATAAAAGAGATTCTGTAAATGAATCGAGTTACCCTCATTCAATTGGGGGGTAATATTCCCTACACCCTTAGATCTGGGATAGGTGGCATCGGCTCCAAGTATAATCTCACGATTGTTTTTATCTCTACCAAATTAGAGAGTGCACCCATCTATCCGATGAAGTGCCTTGAAGCACTACAATCAATAAGCCAGATTCCCAAAGAATCTGAAGGAGAGGGCCAATACAAGATAACACTTTTTTATCTTATCAGAAACAACATTTGATTCTTCATACCTGGGTTTCCTTGCTTTCTTTGAAGAGTCGACCATTTCTTTGATGACCTGCATTACCTGTCATTCCTTTGATCATTGAAGATGTCCCTGGAATGATTGTTATCTTCATCAAGAGATGTGTCTCTGCCATTCAAACACTCCTTCGCGTAATGGTGAACTTATTGCAACCAAGGCATCTGCCTTTCCTTCCACCCTTGGATCCGAACATCCCAATGAATTGATCTTTAGGTAGGCCATCAAAAACTTCCGCTGCGCCATTTTGATAATATTCTTTGCTACGACTTCACCCTCAGTGAATTTGAAGAGGGATGAGGAATCCACTGATCCTTTTGTCCTTTCCCAACTGTCTTCGGTGATTGCTCTTTCACTCTTGCTTGGGCATTGTCTTCACCTCAGCTCCGTTACCATGTTAATTTTAGGTATGTTCTATGCTAGAGCAATTTAGCTCAATTTTCACAGTTAGCTCTTTATCTTTTCCAGATTAGCAATCACATCAACATTAAAGTAAATTGCAGATAGAACATAAATATAAATCGCAGAAGACAAGCCAAGACAAGAGGACACAAGATGTGGCGCTAGCCAGGGACAAACCCCACAATGTGGGGAAAGCCTTGATCAATTCTTCTTTTATGTTCTTCAAAGTTCAACAGAGAAAGAGAAAGAGAAAGATAGTACATTTACAATAGAAGTCAACACTTTGACTTATGTAGATAAGAGCATAGATCATATCTAAGAAGATGATACATGAGATCAGTTGAAGACATGCTGCTTCAACTGATTCTCCAAGGTGACTCCACCTATCGTTGTGTTGCATTTTGTCATCATGTTGCACCTCACCGCGCTGCACCACGCTACATCCATCATCACTGTACTACATTGTGTGCCATTGCTGCACCATGTTGCCTTCCCGGTAGTTCCGACTGTTCCCTGCAATTTCGACATTTCCGGTTGTTCTCGACAGTTCTTGCAGTTCCTACAGTTCTAGTAGTTTCGACTTCTCCGACAGTTCCGACTTTTCCGACAGTTCCGGCTTTTTCAGCAGTTCCGGCTTTTTCGACAGTCATGATTGGTAAAGCTTGATGAGATGCAGCGTAGTAATGATGGGTGCAGCGTGGTGAGGTGCAACACATGGATGAGATGCAACACAATGATAGGTGAAGGAGTCACCTTGGAGAATCAGTTGAAGCAACATGTCTTCAACTGATCTCATGTAGAGATGATCTATTCTCTTATCTAGAAAGTCAAACTGTTGACTTCTGATGTAAATTTACTCTCTCTCTCTCTCTCTCTCCTGAACTAATGAAGAACATAAAAGAAGAATTGATCAAGGGTTTCCCCACATTGGGGTTTGTCCCTGGCTAGCGCCACATCTTGTGTCCTCTTGTCTTGGCTTGTCTTCTGCGATTTATGTTTATGTTCTATTTGTAGTTTACTTTAACGCTGATGTGATTGCTAATCTGGAAAATATATTGAGCTAATTGTGAAAATTGAAATAAATTGCTCTAAGCATAGAACATACCTAAAATTAACATGGTATCAGAGCTAAGGTGAAGGCAATGCCCAAGTAAGAGTGAAAGAGCAATCATCGAAGACAATTGGGAAAGGACAAAAGGATCAGTGGATTCCTCATCCCTCTTCAAATTCACCGAGGGTGAAGTCGAAGCAGAGAATATTATCAGAATAGCACAACGAAAGTTTCTGATGGCCTACCTAAAGATCATTTCATTGGGAAGTCCGGATCTAAGGGTGGAAGGAAAGGTAGATGCCTTGGTTGCAATAAGTTCGACCATTATGCGAAGGAGTGTCCGAATGGCAGAGACACATCTCTTGATGAAGATAACAATCATTCAAGGGACATCTTCAATGATCAAAGGAATGACAGGTAATGCAGATCATCAAGGAAATGGCCGACTCTTCAAATAAAGCAAGGAACCCCAGGTATGAAGAATCAAATGTTGTTTTTGATAAGATAAAGAAGTGTTATCTTGTATTGGCCCTCTCCTTCAGATTCTTTGGGAATCTGGTTTATTGATTGTAGTGCTTCAAGGCATTTCATCGGATAGAAGGGTGCACTCTCTAATTTGGTAGAGATGGAAACATTTGTGGGATTATACTTGGAGTCGATGCCACCTAACCTGGAAAGGGTGTTACCCCTCGATTGAATGAAGGTAACTCTATTCATTTACAAGAATCTCTTTTATGTACCTAATCACAAGGAGAACCTGGTGTCCATCTCGGAAATGGAAGTCAAAGGTTTCAGGGTAGCATTCATCGATGGAAAGGTACGTGTTAAAAAATAGAATTTTCAAAGATTCTTTTTCTCATGGGTTCAGGGTTGGCAATTTGTATCAAGTTGCAGGATGGTCCATTGGGCATCACGTCAATTGACATATTGCATCTATAACACCGGAGGTCTACCTATGCGGCCCTACCCGATGTGAGTCAGATGGTGATAGGGATGCCTGAATTCAAGAAGAGCATGAAGGTACATGTCTGAGATGTACCGAAGGAAAATCTTAAAAGGGGACCATTCGCCTCATGTTGCAGGTCCATAGGTTTGGAACAACCCGAGGAGTTTGAGATTCATGATCGGGAATCTCATGTATACAGGTGGAAGAAATCCCTCTATGGCTTGAAGTATAACACCCCGGGCATAATATGAGAGGATTGATAACTGTCTGATGAAGCTGAGATTCACTAGGAGTGAAACCAATCCAAACCATTGCTCGAAGGTTGTGGATGATAGACCTCTCATACCGACACCTTCTGAGGACGACCTATTTCTGACAGGTACAAACCCTCTCACTTGCAGAAGTAGGAGGGAGTTGGATTCCAAATATGGAATGGTAAACTGCAAGCCCGTGACTACCTCGAGGATCTTAACTTTCAGAAGTTATATGGTGATGATATCGGACCAGATTTGGGAAATGCCTTTGAGTTTCATAAACTCATTCGCGTTGATGTTCTTGGTGAACTTCCGTCCGGACATATGTTTTGCAGTTAGCATGGTGAGCTCATATTTGATTGAGCCTCACTAGATTGGTGCCAAGAATCTTTTGAGATATCTTTGGGGCACAATTTCTCATGGATTGAAATACACTGCCGAAAATATAAAACTGCGTGATTATTTGAATGCTGACTGGTCAGGCAATGTGGAGGATATCTAGAGCACTTCTCAGTGTTGGTTCTCTTTGGATTCTGCTTCGATACCATGGATTAGTAGGAAGCAGAAGTCGGTTGCTATAAGCATCGCTGAGACCGAATACATAGCTACAAGTATGATCTCGTGTGAAGCTGCATGGTTGCAGAAGCTCTTAAGTGAGCTGTTTGTACACATGATGAATACCACTGTGATTCTCTGTGACAACCAGAGGGGGGATTCAATTATTGAGGAATCCTGTATTCGATGATTGCTCCAACAGATAGACATCAGACACTGCCTTATCTGGGATATGTTAAGTCGATGAGCGAGGAGGCTCCATCGTATTGAGATTGATGTATAGGTCGCAGAGATTTTGTCAAAGCCCCGGGGAAAGGTCCAATCTGTGACTTTCTCGAACGACTTGGAGTCATTGAGAGACCTTCTTATAAGGGTCTTGCATGTTGCATGCATTGAGCTCTGGGAGCTCTGGGGGGCTTGGGTACTTACTTGAGCAACATACGACCATAGGGTGACTCACCCTCCCCTAGTGGTGCGCTATGTACAGGATGACAGGTTCAACCTTCCCCTGTGATACCCCGTGGCGACTATGGAACAGGATGATTAGTTCTCCTGTGGACCGGGATGATTACTTCTACCGTGGTAGCTGTGGAACAGGATGATTAGTTCTCCTGTGGGCTGGGATGATTAGTTCTCCCGTGGCAACTGTGAAACAGGATGATTAGTTTTCCTGTGGGCTAGGATGATTAGTTCTCCCGTGGCGACTGTGGGGCAGGATGATTCGTTCTCTTGTGGACAGGATGATTAGTTCTCCTGTCGAGGCATCCTACCCATGCAGTCTAGGACTCATGGGAAGTACCTCTCATCTGATCAATGAGCAGGGAAATGGGGTTAGGGACCATAGTAGTACTATCGATGGATGCATAGATGTATCTACCGTACTCCCTATGCTAGGATGACCTCCATTGATCTGGGATCAATGAAACTGATCTGGGATCAGTATGAGTGGTTTGAGACACTCTCTTGTGATATTGATCTGGGATCAATAAAACTGACTTCGGGCTAGTAAGAGTGATGTGACACACTCTCTTCAGATGAAAATGACTTCGGGTCAGTAGAGAATGGTATGAGACATTCTCGATCAATTCTTCTTCATGGTTCAACAGAGCAGAGCTCAGCAGAGCAGAGCAGTGCAGGGCACTGATGGCAGAGATAGTACAGTCGTACATATGGATCAACGAATGGAGTTCTCCCTAGTTGAGAGGGAGTGTTAAAATTGGCAACTAGGGCCAAACTCCATGTGGGTCATCTTATTAATGGAAGCTGATATTTTTCTTGGATCCCTCTCATCGAGAGGTGTAGGATTGATCTAAAGATCATCTGATTCCGATAAGTATTCATGGAGATATGAATTTATTTGTGTTATGGGACAATTCGTCAAGGTCGGCCAGCAACCAAATAAACCCCACTTGTGCTCAACATTTTAGTATAAATAGAGGTGGCCTTCAAGTCATTTCAACACACTTGGGATCTCTTCCTCTCTACTTGTCTTTGGGTTTTAGTAGGAGGAGAGATCCTAAGGGATAACGCTGCCCTAATCCAGAGGGCAGAAGCCAGAACTGCCGGGAACTGCTGGAACACCCGGGAAAGCTGACGGGTAGAAGCCAGAACTGTTGGAATAGCCGGGAACGCTGACGCAAAGGGCAGAAGCCGGAACTGCCGAAACAATTGGGAACGCTGACGCAGAGGGCAGAAGCCAGAACTGCCGGAACAACTGGGAAAGCTGACGCAGAGGGCAGAAGCCGGAACTGCCGGAACAACCGGGAAAGGTGACGCAGAGGGCAGAAGTCGGAACTGCTGGAATAGCCAGAACAGCCGAAGCATCTGTCTCCGAAGGAGAGAAACATGCAAGGGATAACTAACTAACATTGGGACAGTTGTATGGTATTTAGCAACAAATACACCAAGCATGCAATGTTACAGGTAGCATGCAAGGGATAGCTAGCATGCAACAACAAGCATGCTAAGGACAACAAGCATGCTAGGGACAGTATGTTAAGCAAGGTGCAGCAAGCACATGGTGGCAAGCATGGTGCAACAAGCACATTGGGACAACAAAGGTACATGATGCAGTACAATGATGGGTACAGTCATGATTGGTAAAGCATGATGAGATGCAGCATAGTAATGATGGGTGCAACATGGTGAGGTGTAGCACATGGACGAGATGCAGCACAATGATAGGTGAAGGAGTCACCTTGGAGAATTAGTTGAAGCAGCATGTCTTCAACTGATCTCATGTAGAGATGATATATTCTCTTATCTAGAAAGTCAAACTGTTGACTTCTGATGTAAATGTACTATCTCTCTCTCTCTCTGTTGAACTATTGAAGAACATATAAGAAGAATTGATCAAGGGTTTCCCCACATTGGGGTTTGTCCCTGGCTAGCGCCACATCTTGTGTCCTCTTGTCTTCTGCGATTTATGTTTATGTTCTATCTGCAGTTTACTTTAATGCTGATGTGATTGCTAATCTGGAAAATATATTGAGCTAACTGTGAAAATTGAAATAAATTGCTCTAAGCATAGAACATACCTAAAATTAACATTTTCTCTTCTGTTTCATCTTCCTCTCCTTGTCAATTAGTTTCAAATTCTGATTGATCTCTCTTCCTGTTACTGTCAATCTCCTCTAGCGTGACTGCTTCGTCATTAATTGCCACAATTTTTCAATTTCTATGTCCAATTTATCTTCTGACTGATAATTACTTTGCCATTTGTTGTTGTACTCTGTCCACTCATCTTCAACTTGTTGTTTACCGTCTTTTCTTTGAAGTTGTTGGATTCTTACTACCGCCCTTTCATCCTTACCCTCTTGTGACTTTCCAAACAACCTCTATTCAATATCTGTATATTTACTTTCAAGAAATAAATTATCCTCCAATTCCCTTTGTACTTGATTCCTTTCAAATACATCACTATGATGTTCATCAATTCCAGCATATCTTCCTTCCTCTTCCTTGACAACCCTCAGTGATTGTCCTTCACTTCCTTGATTGATTTTGACAATCAGTTTAACTTCTTCAAGCACGATATCTTCATGCTTTTCTTTTTCCTCATCAACATGTTTGTCCTGGCAACTTCCAGTCTTCTTCAGTTCTAAAACTGACTCTTCAACTTGAAACATGTCTGTCTCATTTTCATCAAATCCTGTAATCATAAAACAATTATCAGAATTAAAAATATAAGGTTTCATTACCTTTTCCCATATATGCTGCTCTGAGTTTTCCTTCAATTCCTTCGTCAACACATCAGTATGTTGATTTAAACTCTCCTTCATATCATCTGTTTCAATGATAAATCTCTGATTTGGTTCACAATAATGGACTCCTCCTTCTGTAATGTCAATTTGTTGAACTTTTATTACCATTCCCTTTTCCTTATGATTGTTATTCACGACAATTTCTTTGTCTTCCTTTTTCAGCAATTTATCTTGAGTATACATCCTTTGCTTTTCCAACTTCCTCCTTTGAAAGTCTAATTTTCTATATAACTCAATAGTTTCAATTGGAGTAGAATTTGGAAATTTTACACAAATTTCCATACCTTCCTTTGTTAATTGACCAATTATCAGATGTCCTTTCTCTCTTTGCTAAATCTTTTGCGTAGTCTTTTTCTTTCTTCAATTCTGTGATTGTCTTTTCTTTGTCTTGAGACAAATCTGCCTCTCCTTCTTCTTCAATACACTTTGCCTTGTTGTCTCTCTGTAACCCTTCTTCAAGAGCTATCCTTGCCCCATCATCTGCATTAATATTCTCTTGCATTTGTTCTTCATCAATAACATTAATCAAATTCATTAGATTACCTCTCTGAGACAATATTCCTTCGTTCTTCATCAGAATAAGATCCTGATCTTCCATCTCTATGACAACTTTAAATGACTGTCTTCTCTCATTAAGTAACTCATCCATAGACTCTTTCTGCTGTAACCAATCAAATTCTTCTTCTTCTGAGAAATTTCCTGTCACCTTTTACTTCAATATCTTCATCCATTTTGAAGACATCTTCAAAAGGTTGCTTTTCTCCTGCAATACCTGCAATCATACACAAATTATCAGTTTTAAAAACATAAGACCTTGTGGTCTCACTTGATGCTTCAGTCATCATATCTCCTTGCTGTCTTGAATTCTCACAATAATTCATAAGATCTTCCACAGATCTCCAGTCTTCATCTTCACCCAGAACTTCACCCTGTTCTGCTTCACAAATGGAAACTTCCATTTCCAACTCAGCTTCTCTGAGTTTTTCCACCAACCACTTCACTTGCCTCTGCTGTAGCCTTTTCTGTAACTTAGACCATTTCACTGCCTTTTTCCTCAAGACCCAACCTTGTCTTTGGTTTTCCTCTAGTAGCATCCTTAGTACATTGAGTTGTTCTTTTAACTCCGCAATCTCCTTGTCACACTCCTCTTGACTCATTCTCTTGCCATTTGCCTTGGCATCCTCCTTCTTCACTTTTATTTTGTTGTGGTCTTCCTCAGAACCTCTGTTATCTCTGTTATGACTATCAATAGTCATCTTCTTCTCTATCTTCATGAGTTCCTCACTCACTTACTATGAGTTGCATTAAAGCCTTTGCAATAGCAAGTCCTCCCTACTGCCACTTACCTCACCAAGCTCTCCTCTGTACCTAGTCTTTTGGCAAGCACTTGGTTCTCTATTCTCTGGAACCTCTTTGAGCACTTCTCTCTGCTCCTTCTAGGCTTCAATTCATCTGCACCTTTTAAGAACACAATTGTCCTCTTGTATTTCAATCACAATGAAATACTAGGTTCTGACCACCTCTTCTTTCACTCAGAAATTCTTACCAACTTTCTTCATCCCTTAGCAATTCTACCCACATCCTCTGTGGAATTGCCTTTATGATCTTTCCGTGAGCTGCAACAAAACCTCTGCAGTAACAAGTCTCCTTCTTGCTACACATGCCTCACTAAGCTTCTCTCCTCTGAGCTTAGTCTTTTGGCATCTCTCTGGTTCTCTCCTCTGGAACCAATTGAGCACTCCTTGCTCTAGGTTGCTGCAATCTTCTCACCTTCTTATGCCGCTACCTTCAAGACCTCTGCATGATCTTGTTCTACCATTCACCTGCACTTTGAATGGATTGTTCTTTGTTTCCTTTGCATCTACAAATTCTGCTACACTTTATCTTTGTGTGCCTACTGTTTGTCAGATTTAAAATCTGATCTCCTCTTGCCTGCATACACACCTTCAAAACATAACTCTGTTCTAAGTTTTCTCAAAGAATTCTTACACAGAATTTCCTTGTTTTGCTCTAATACCAAATGATGCCAACCTAAGCTGCATATACCCCAATGATGCAACCTAAGCTGCATATACTCACAGTATGCAAATAAAATTGCATGTCGTATACATGTGTACATGTCCCAGGAATTTCTTATATTCCTCCATGCTTAGTAAAATCTTCCATAAGTCAAGGTTCAAGGCTCCTTAAATAAACTTTATGTGGAAATAATTCATTAAACTATTCCATAGGTTTCGACTTTGGTTATTTTCACCTCCGACTCTTATCAACCATACCTTGGTCTTTAGACTTTGGTTAAAACTCAAACTTAACCCATAAAACATTAATCCCGCTTATTTCTATTATAATTTCCATATAATAGAAATATTTCATAACCACACTTAAAACTTTACCTTTCTGCCATTCCTTAAACCTCTGCACATATACCGATGCTCCTTTAGCGCATTAAATCTTTGTGGTCGATCTCATTCCTCAATCCGACGGTTATCGCGTCACCTGATCGCTAACTAGCTTAGCCGATCTCCATCGTTGATCTGTCTCATCCGATCCAATGGCTATCGCGTCGTCCGCTCGCCAATTAGCCTGGACAATCTCCACCGTTGATCAACCCCGCTCGATCCAACGACTATCTCGCAATCTCGCATGAAACTAAGCACGACTGATATCTGATCGAGAGCGCGCGAGAAAAGTGGTTTTCTCTTTCCACCGTGTGCTACGTGTCGGCTGCTAAAGGTAATCACATAGAATTTAGAAAGACCGCTTACCACCTTTAGGGCGCGCGAGAAACTGCTTACCCCTTGCGAATACTACCCCGTGTCCATTAACACGTGGCTTCATCTGATCTCTTCATTTCTTGACTTTATTCTGCGTGACTTAATCCTAGCTGTCTATCTCCCTCACTCTCGTTCGTTGATCTGATTGATCCAACGACTGTGCTTTGCTACTACATTCTTCTACATCTTGCCGTATAATAGTCTTCTCGCTTCTCTGTCTGTGTATTTGTTCTCGCCTTACGGTCTTCACTTGTTCTGATCTCGATCTCCACTTTATTGCGCCTTTACACTTCCTTCACAAATCCTTAGGTTTTAGGAAACCTTACAGTTATACCTTCGCTGTAACATTGAAGGTTTTCTTCAATACTGTCTGTGTGTAAAACCGTAACACTCTTCCTTGCACTTCTCCTCTGATTCTGCACACCTGCAACCTATGTTACGTAGAATTACTCTATTTCACACACAATCTATAATTCACATCACACGAACTCAGAAATCGAGTTATCTGTATTAATAAACAAACATTTACACAAGAATTTCTTCCTCGGCCTGATCTTCTATATCAGTGGCCTTTCCTTTCATGCTCGTAGGCTTACAGTCAAACCTATCTAATCTCTAACTGACTGACTGACACTATGCCTTTTAGGCTTACATTTATACAAAAGGTTTGTTTAACCAATTTTGGTTCAGATCCTTAATCTGTTGAACTAAATCCCGAATATCCTCTAAGTCCACTTTTGATTCTACTAATCCCTAAGAATCCTCTCTAGTTCCACAAATCATGACACCACTTTCTAGTCTAAGATTTACAATTGATTTCCAACTCTCTCAATCCCCACTAATCACTCATCATCACTCATGTTCTACATTCGAGAGGATTTACTAATATCCTCACAATATCTAATTAATTTCTATTCCAATCACTCAAACCATTAATAATTACTTACACAGGAATCCAACTTCCTTGAAAATACGAGACCCCCTAAGTTAACTAGAATAAAACGAAATTGCTGAGCTGTATGCCCCTGCATCAACTTGCTCTGACATGTACAACTTTGACACCTTCCCAGTTCACATACAAAGGATAGCTGTCACATCCAGTCCATGTGTGCTTTGGCATCTCACCTTTATTTTGTGCAAAGAAGGGGCTTTAGTCCTACCCACATAAGAACATGCTTATTTCACAGATAATATATTAAAAGGACGGAGATCACATCTACTATATTCACTCTTTGCACCTTACTGAGAATGTATGCAACTTGCAAGGGAGTGACATCACATTATACCTTTGCAAAAACTTTAGATGTAGATCACCTAAACTCGAGGTGTTTGACAACTTTGGCCTAATGATAATCACTTTAAACAGTGAAAAGCTGAAGGGAATAAATTCCCTCTATTGCTTGGCCACTTCAGAAAGGGAGCTTGATCAGATGAGTTTCCAGTCCTTAAATTGAAGCACTTTAAAACACAAATTTAGCCCTACATCTGATGTCCTTCCTGGAATTCAAAAGTTCTCTTTGCAAAGAGATTCTTAAAAATGTACATAAATACTGTAGAATGTAGTGCTAGAAATAAAGTTGAGGTCAATCAGGTGAGAAGATTAAAAGCAATTCAATGAAATAAAATGAGCCAATACTCAATTGAACACCTCAACATTGGCTTAAAGGGATTGAGGAAGAGATGAGTATTGAGTTTTCTAGAGGGCAATGGATTAGGACAAGAGGACTCTTCATTTTCATCTGAAATCTGATATCAGTTTTTTTGAGCCATCTTACTGTTTGTCTAATTGTTGTAATGAATACTAGGTTTTGTCCTGTCATATCGATCTTTAAATAGAATGCATGGAAGTTCAGTCGAAAACTAGTATTCTATAAAGCTCTAAAAAGTTAGTAATCAATAGGTCAGTTCATCTAAATTGTTGATGTAAGCTATTGGTATAGTTGTATTATGAGGGTAACAAATTAGTGCTATTGACCCATTCATAGGAAAACTGAAACTAAATTATCTGTCCAACTGTATGCACTAAGAGGCAGCCAGTTGGACAGCATAAAATATTGTGGATGATGATAATTATCTGCCTGCTGAATAGCATTCTTCTATCACCAGGCTTATTGGATTTTTAGATTGAAGTTAAAAGTTTTGGCAAATTTTGTAGTCCTCAATAAAATTTGACATACTTTACATTAAATTCACTTTTTTAAAACAAGAGGACGAAATTGCATGTGCATGCCGCCTGCAAAAGCCAAGAAATGAGTCTGGTGTGTGTGTAATATGTATAGATCTAAGTTGCACTGAAACGGATATGAGAACGGATGCAGGTACGGGGTTTGAAATAGATACGACAAATTTTCAAAAAATGTGGGTATGATATGGCAAGGAAACGACATGTGTGCACACGCGGATTATATATATATATATATATATATATAGATAAGAATTGCATATTACCATTCATCTTTTAGAATCTAGATTCTATATCTAAAAAAACATAAACAATTATCATTTGTCATCCTAATCAATTCAGCGTAAACATTGTCATCATCATTAATGATTATTATAACATTCATGATTCAACATATCATCAAGTTTCTGTTTCAAATTTCAATCATCAACATGACAAGTTACAACATCATCACCAAAATTAATAATGCACACTACATAGTACAAAGTACAAAATGAACTATGACTGACAGTCTACTATCATTATTCATAATTCATATGGCATATTATGGTATTCAATATTCATTGTTCAAAAGTTTAAAACACTATCATAAATTACATTTACATATCATCAAATATGTCTTTATTCATGTCACTAAAAACCACATCCTCTCCAAGAGTGGGAGCATTGCTGCCATGTCCACTTGAAGATCCAACTATTGGTGTCTCCTTTATCAAACAAAGTCATATGAGACCTGGCATTCAACGTCATATCCAAGTCAGGCAACTCTGGTTCCACATCCCATAGTTTGGTGGGCCAAATTTGTATTCGTCTCTCTTGTGTGACAAAAGGCGAAGGTTCGAATGAACATACACTAGTTCCTCAGTCTTCTTGGAGTCCATTTTGTTTCATTTCCCTGAATGGATGAAGCCATATGTACTCCAGTTCCTTTCTATTGAAGAGGAACTAGCAACCTGTGACAAGATCCTGATGGCCAATTTTTGGATATGTGGAAGTTCCCCACCATAGTAGTTCCACCAATCAATTGGACTTAATCTGGTCTTGTCCCGCATACAATCAATATCAACACCCCAACCCTTTGATCCCACAAAATGAGCAAACTTTGAATTAATCCGAATCCCAATTTTAGGATCTCAAAAAGTTTTTTAAAATCCTTGTGAGACTTCTAGGTATTTGTTTGGTGTGGTTCTTTTTGGATCACTTAGCAACTCTGCAACATAATATTTTGGATTCACTGCATAGGCCAAAAGGTGCAATGGGGTGGTCATTTTGTTCCACCTTTTGGTCAATATATCTTTTACTTCTTTGTAAAAGAATTCATTTGGGTCCTTCTCCTTGGCATTTATAACCACCCTTATCTTCTCTATCATGGAATCAATGCCCTCATACACCTCTCCCAAATTAGGCATATTTGTGTCAAACAGGGGAGCAAATCCACAATTGGTTTAGTAAATGCCAAGAGGTACTCCACCCTATCCCACCATTCATCATCAACAACCAACCTTTTCATTGCTTGTGCTCTTTCAGATTGGGATTGCCTCCATTGATTCCAAAGAGAACTGCATACCATTGATTGTAATGCTTCTTTCACCTGCATAAGCCTTGTTAAGACTATGATGTGAGAAACAAAACGAGTCTCGACAACCTGCAAGTGCCAAATTGCCAATGTTTCAATAAATTAAAAATCATAATTTGATTGAATAACTATTATGATTCATGAATCATGACATTTGAGAATCCAATTTACATATTTGAATTTAGAGTCATAGAAATTAGAATTTATGAAATAAACTTTAAAGTTTAGGTACCTTAAGGAGCTCCAACTTTGCAAATTCCCTGTAGATGCCTTGGGACATGTGGTGGTTTGTGATGAAGGCTTGAATTTCTTTTACCTCTTCAAAATAATTTGAATCCACTCTATTTGCTTCCCCGTCTTGCTCAACATGAGGTTCAATGAATGTACAACACAAGGGGCCCAAATATGTGTTGATATTTGCCTTCAATAATTAGGCCTGTTGCTCTACACACCGTTGCATTGTCAGTTATTACCTGGACAACATTTTCTGGCCCCACCAATTCAATTGCTTCAATCAAGATGTCAACAATGAATTGGGAATCTTTCAGCTGCCTCTCACAATCCACTGCCTTAAAAAACATTGCCCCCTTTGGGCTCTGAGCAATCACATTGATCAAAGACTATTCCTTTGATCTTTCCATCCATCAAAAATGATGGACACCCTTGAAATGCACCATGAATTATGAATGGGGCTTAATTTAGCCTCCAAATCTAACTTCTCAACACTCAACATTGTAGTGTGGACCTTCTCATATCTAGGGCTCTTGTACCCTTTTGGGGCTTCATTAACTGCTTTTATCATCTTTCCCTAGCAAGGAGATCACACAAGGTTAAAGGGGAGGCCATTTGTATAATGCATTGACCTATAGTTGCATATACTGTCTCTCGAACATCATTATTAAAACTCCTTTCAAGTGGTCCCAAATTAGGCCGCTTTGAACCAGGGTTGCCAATTACATGAGAGGGAAGTGGAGGCTTTGATGAAGATGCTCCCAACCTGTTTGGTTGTTTGAATTGAGAGGCAGGATTTGCCTCATTTGCTTTAGCATCTGCCACATCTTATTCTTTCTGATATTTTGCAAGTTTTGCCTTGCTTAAACCATTTCCATTTGTCCCATTCTCTTTAGGTGAGCCAATGCATATTCGAACACCTTTTCCTTTTAACCCAAGTAAATGTGCTTTAACCGGGTGTATGATCCCTTATACTTCTTTTTACACTACTGCAAACCCATGCCAATGATCCCCCTCCTTGGATCTTCCCAACAACAGTTACATATTTCCAAAGTGGCGACTTTGGATCAACTTTAGGGGCAAATTCAATTTCGTGTTCCATTTCCTCTGCCTCATGAATGGCTAAACTTGAAGTTGCCATGATGATGATGTAAATGAAACTACGAAATAAATTTGACAATTACAAATTGCTCTAGTCAAAACTTAAAACTTAATACTTCCATTTTAAATAGAGGACACATAAATTGGTGAATGGGATGGAGAAAGTATGAGAACCAAATGTTGTTAAAGTTTAACATGTGCCTAGGCCCTATTCGTCAAGCAACTACAAAAGGTATGAAT